>JAQQTP010000080.1:40720000-41970000 GCA_029884605.1 Ormosia emarginata | reverse complement strand
TATCGGTTTATGGCGGATGTTCAGTTGGGCCCAAGAGATAATTTGAAAAACTTCTTCCAAAGTACCAAAACCACCTAGTAAGGCAATGAATGCATCAAAGTTTTCAAGCATTGTCTTCATTCGTTCATGCATAGATGATACTTGAAGTTCCTCTCCAATTGTCTTTCCGGTAATGTTCTTTTGAGTCAAAGCTTTAGGAATGATACTTAAAACCTGATTGTCTCCTAGAAATACAGAAAATGATATAACCCCCATTAACCCACAACAACCTCCCCTATATACAACATGAATATTCCTTACAGCAAGTGTTCGATCAAGGGTGCTTGCTGCGTTTACAAACTCTAAACCCTTCCCATACCTAGACTCACACAATACACATATATTTTTAAGTTGACGAACAAAGGTCTTATTTCTATACTCACGGTCCCTTTGAATGATTCTGAGTTAGAGGAAAGTGGAGAAAATGAAGTGTTTAAATAGGAAAAAGAATAGAAAATGTAATAATAGCACCTATAAGGGTAGGTTGACTGTTGTCAGAAAAGTTTGAAATTAAGAAACATTTTTTCTTTTTGTTTTGTTTTGTTTTGTTTTTTTGTTTTTTTTGTTTTTTTTTTTTTTTTTTGTTTTTTTTTTCTTTTTTTGAACTTCAAGAAAACTATCAGGGTAAAGAAGTCTAGAAACCCCTAGAGGACCCTGCTCAAAGGATTGTTTGTCTAAAATCAAAATACAACAAAATCATACAAAGATAAAAGAAATATAATAGCAAATGATGACATACCTTTATGTACAGTTTTCATGGCGTATCTTTATACTGCCGTCATGAGTGTCGTAGTGGCATATCTTTATATTGCATGTCACCAGTGCAGTAGACACTCACGCCCATTTATTCGAAGAAAAGAAAAAAAAAAGAAAAAAAAAGAAAGAAACCATCGTGGGTTTTCATCCTAGGTCTAGAACCTGGAGAGCTCACACTTGGGTTCGTAACATCAACAAAGATGCTAAAATCTGAAACCCACAATATCCAAGATCCAAAACATCCTATCCCAGGGCGCTAAGAGCCCTTTCTAATAAAAGAGAGGATCAAGCTCAGATACCTCATATGCTTTGGTAGTTGCGGGTTACTTCTTGATAATAACTAGAGTAGGATGCTTCTGCTTGTCCATTAACTCCACAGTGCCTAGATTGTGAACATTGGGTTATGGAGTGCGACTCTCTATAGAGCATGGTACACGAACCTTATTTAAGGACTAACGTGCAAAGATCCACCTGAGTCAATGATGGGTCTGCCACTGGTAGGGGCTCCACACTCAATTAAGAGCATGGTACTCTTTCGATCGCCCTTCTCTTTTTTTTTTTTAAAGAAGAAGAAGAACAAGATAATATATACATGTTGTTATGATTGTGGCTCACATCTTCCTCTGGTTTAGATCTAGTAACGACTTAAACGCCTTCTATGAGTCGGGGATAAGCTTCCCATCTAATTTTCTTATAAATTGGTAAACAGGGTCTTTTAGAGTCAGATTCCCAAGACTGTAACGTTTTTGTTTGTCCTTGAACAGATTCCATAAATTAAGAAGTTCACGATGCACAAATCTACAAGAATGCATCTCAAGAGTTAATAAGATATCATCTAATGACTCCTTACACAGTCCATTCTTAATGAAAAATATTTTACCTTCTTGATTTGTAGAAACCATTCCCAAAGAACGACATCGCTTGTTACAATTCCATTGTGCATATTTGTGACAGACTTGTAACCTTTTTGCTCTTCTTCTTTTAGAATACGAACTTCTACCAAGACTTGGCATGTATGAGTCAAATGAAATTGAAGACTCATCTGCTAGACGGACCTTTGCTTTGATTATCCAATGTACATCTTCCAGCATACCATTGTGCATTAACAGTCTCAATCTTTCACATCTAGCTTTGTAAATTTTTGTTAGAGCATTTTAAGGGAGGAAAAGAAAATGTTTTCTTAAATTTGAGAGAATGACATCCATTTTAAAGGAGAAGGGTTCAGTTATTATTGTAACACCCCAAATTTCCTATCTCTTAAATAGTAATTTTGACAGTTAACAGAATTTTACTGTTTAGTAATTTCTGTGCACTGTAAAATTATTTTGTTTATTCCGTCAGCGTATTTGATCGTTTTGAGTGATTTACTCCGTGTCAGGAAAATAATAATTTTTGGGCCGGGAAAAACTTTACGTAATTTAATTTTTACCGTTAGGTAATTATTTTACGTAATCTGATTTGATATTTGTGTGTTTTCTAATATTTGTGATTTTTGTGAATGATTATGAAATTTTTTACTGTTTGTGGGCCCAGGGGTGTATGTGGGCCCAGGGGCTGTATGTGGGCCCAGATGGGTCCCGCAAAGCAAAAATTTTTCTACGCATATAAAAATTTGTACTGTTTATACGAAGACAGGGGATCTTACTAAACCTGAATCCGGAGACAGTTTTAGAAAATTTCTTGTACTGTGTTTTGTACTATATTTATTTATCGGACGATAAAAATATAGTAAATATAATCTTTCGTGGGGTTTTAGCAGATAAAAATATAAATTATATTACTAAGTCAACATTAGTGATTGTGACAATTTTTGGTGGACCAATAGGAAATAAATCTAAGATTTGAAGACTTTAATATCAACCACCAATTTAATCAACGGTAAAGACTTGATCTTGATTTAATCAACGGTGGAGATGGATCAATTATGACCATTGGATATGGATTTAATCAATGGTAGAGATTTGGTCTCAAAAAGTGACAAAGATCATTTATGACCATTGGATGAAGAATTAATCAAGGGTGGAGATTTGGTCTTGTAAAGTAACAAGGACCATTTATGACCATTGGATTTAGATTTAATCAATGGTGAAGATTTAGTCTTAAAAAGTGACAAAGACTAGTTATGACCCTTGGATTAAAAGTAAGAAGGAGCAATCTTGACCCTTCATTTTGGAGACACATCTAATGGCTAGAATTTAAAGGAGAAAGATCTAATGGCCTAGATTAAGTCTTTTAAAATCAAAAGTCTACCTAAATCCTAACCATTGAATTAATCAATGGCTAGAAAGGCTTCAAATAATGGCTTGAAAAAGATGACAACTACATGAATGCATTAGGAAGAGGGGGGACGGTTTTGAGCTTCATTTTGGAGCTAAAGAAAAATTTTATGTCATTATTAGATGTCTTGATCAATTATACATAATTATTGATCATTTTCCAAAAAGCAAAAATATTTTCTTCTTTCTCTCCATGCAAGCTACGGTCATGCACTCTAAAGGGGGGGTCAATTCCTTTACTCATTTTACTTGGTCACTCTTCTAACAATAATTCACTCATTTCTTACTCACTCTCCACGACAATGCATCTTTTTGTGAGGCAAATTATTACAATTCAATTCCTATCATTTTCTATCAATAGAACAAAGTAAGAAATAGTCAATAATGGTGACTTACTTCAAGGAAGCTCCATGGCAATGCAAGGAAAAAGTGGGGGGCCAAAATCATTTTATTCATTTGCTATATCACTTCATTACTTTTTTTCTCAAATAATTTAGTACCATTATTTGTTCAAATAATTCACTTTTTCTCTCTTCACTCTACGGCTATGCAAGTTTGATGAAAGAAAAATATATTATATTCAATTCATTTCTATCTTTTTGTTTCCATGTGGCTCATGGCCAAGTAGTCATTGGAGGGCCAAAATATTAACTCTTGATAATTCATGCCACCTTTCTATCAATAACATCTCTCACCTTTTTCTTTCAAAACTTGTCCACGGTCAAGGAGGCATTAGAAAGCCAAAAATTGATGACTTATGTCTTATGCTAATCATAAGTGATAATGAAATTTCTCCACTTTCTTTTCCTACATGTTCCTACGGCAATCACCAAAGGAGGAGGGGTGTTTATGTTCATTTTATCTCACTTTGAACTCCTAAGTCTTCTATCTATTCTCTTTCTCTTTCTCTCCAAATTGAAGCTCACGGCTAGCTCACCAAGAACCATCATCCAAATGTTTTTAATTTCATCCAACCATAGATCTTGAATCTACATGATATTCTAAACAACTTTTATGTTGGAAATTTTCTCTAAATTATTCATCTTCATGGACTTTCTTCAAGATCCAAGTTATGGGGTAATTATGGTGAAGTGTAAGGAAACTTCATTTCTTCTCTTATTTTTCATGATCTAAACCATGTTTGATCCATGGTTCCTCTTAATCAAGCTTAGTATACTAATTTTTATGTATTTTGTTTTGTATTTGAGAAGCCCTTGGTGATGAAGGACTTGGAAAAAAAAGCAAAACAAGGAGTTTTTGAGGATCTTCAAGAGGTAAGAGAGAGATCCATCTCACCAACCAAGTATGGTGGTGAGAGATGGTTTTATATTTGATGGATGGTGAATCCATGTGAGGATTCCTATCCATGGTCATGTAAAAATTTATTTGTGTTTATGAGCTTTGATTATTTGCCTATGCTTGATATGCTTTGCATGAGTTTATGACTTTGATGGTATGCTTATACTATGCATGATTTATTGCTTTGATTATGGCATGTTTATAATATATATTTGAATATGTATGTATATGCCATGATTTGATGATGGAAAGAAAATCAATTTTGGCTCCAATGGCCAAAGAATGACTACGGTTTTGGCACCCAAGGTTAGGGTTCCATGTTGAAAATTTTCAAGAACAAGGGAATTAATTTTTGATCCCTAGAACATGGTGAATTTTGGTCAAGACACCTCAAGATAGGTGTTCACAAAATTAATATTTTCTTGAATGATGAAAATAGATGTTTAGAAAAGCAAGGAAAATAAACAAAGAGTTTATTTTTCAAAGAGTACATGAATACGGTTTTAGAAGAATTTTTATTGATTTATTTTGTGTAAAAAGTTTCTAAGTATTTTACTAAACATGAGATTTAAATGGAAATAGCAATGATAATTTTAAGGATTTGCAAAGAAAGTGAAAAAGGATTTGTAAAGAAAGTAAAAATGAATTTGAACAAATGGGTTTGGTTTTTATGACCATCGGTATTTCGATTTTGAAAACAAAGAATTTTTAATGGTTTTGTTTGTGTAAAACCATATCAATTTAGAAGAAAAATATTTGATGGCTTCAATGGCCAAAGACTCTACGATTTTTAGAGGTTGGAATAATTTTAGTTTTATGAAACAAAGTAATTTTAAAGTGGAAACAAAATGTTTGAACAAAATGTTTTAGTATAAGGATTTTGGAAAGGGAATCAAAGTATTTTATCACTTGAGAAATGAACTTTCATATGAAAATGAAAAAGAAAAGTTGCAAGGGTTTGAATCTTAATTTGTTTTGAAAAGAATTGATTTTAGAATTGATTTGGGAAAAATGGAGAATATAATGGTGTTTTGAAAATTTACTAACGTATAACTTATTTTCAAGTTTTGAAATATGTTAGAAAATGTTAAGTTTTGAAACGTTGATTTATATCAATGGAAAAGTGATTTTGTGAATTATATTTTGAAAAAGAATTTCTTGAGTAAAGAACCGTGGAAAAATATTCTCTTGAGTAAGAAAACATATTAAATGAAGTATAAAGTTATATTATTTTGAGAAAAGTTAAAAAGGAATTTTTGAAGGTTAAGAAATATTTTCTGTAATGAAATGGTGATGAAAAATATTTTACGTATCTTAAAAATGTTTCTATGCAATTTGAAAAATGTGTTGAAAATGATATTGATTTATTCAAGTCCAAAATAATGTTTGGAATATTGAGAAATATTTTACGTGATTGTAAAATGTTGAAAAATATTTTACGTATCTTAAAAACGATTTGAAATACTTTGAAATATTTCTACGCGATTTGAATTACGTTTAAATATTTTACGTAATTTGAACTACTGTTGATAAATCACTACGTGATTGAATAGCGATAGAATATTTTTATGCGATTGTGAAAATGGGAGAAAATTGTTATGAGATTTGGAAAGTGTTTTAAATATTTTGAGAATGATAGAAAATGATTTACGTGACGTAAAAGAATGATTTTTAAGTTACGCGATTTTGAAACAGTGGAAAAATACTGTGCGATTTGAGAAACGTATATTTTTATGCGATTGAGAAAAACATTAAAAAAAATTTATACGTGGTTTAAAAGTGCAACAGAAGAGTTGCAGTATTTTGAAAACGTAACAGAAATGTTACGAAATTTTGTAAACGTAACAGTAATGTTACGGTATTGTGAAAATGTAATAAAAATGTTTTGGAATTTTAAAAACATAACAAAAGTGTTACGGTATTTTGAAAAACGCAACATAAGTGTTGTGAAATTGTGAAAACTTAACGGGAATGTTGTGCAATTTTGTGAAAACACGACAATAGTGTTTTATAACTATGAAAACATGATAAGATGATTTTGTTATTGAAAGATACAGTATGATTACTGTTGAACCAGTGTCCATACACTGTTTGTGAAAACAACGAGTTTTGCCTGTTATTGGCACATGGTGCATTTTAGATGCATTGATATATATATATATATATATATATATATATATATATATATACGTTGAGGCATATGATTTAATTGAACAAACGAATTTGAAAAGAATGGCCCTTATGGTTGGACTTGCACTGATATATTCGTGCATTGTATAAATTATATCTGAGAAATTATGAGATATACCTGTGATTGGTATTATACCTGTGATTGGTATTTGGTGCATTATACATGCATTGGAATGGTCCGATGAATACTGGATATGGCTGATTACCTAGGAGAAACACACCTCTTGAGTGGGTGCGATATGCGTAGTGTAAGTCACTTGTTGACCTTGGGGGCATCGGGGTGCGGGTTGCCTACATGGGTGGTTGGTCGCGCTTCTTCCCGTAGGTTAGACCAATGCAATACACTGATGATCCTGACCGAGACACTATTCTTAATCAAGATCTGATAAAGACTGTCGTGTATGTGCTAGATGTGCAAAAATTGAAATGAAAATTAAAGCACGTGGTCTGAGGCACGTGGTACCGGCAGGTCTTTTCGATCGTTTTCTCCGACCTGAGTTTTAGCTCCATGGAGTAGGAAATCGAGTCTTGTGTACATGCATAATCTGAACATTTATATCTGTGTGATATATTAATTGAGGAATATTGGCTATGACAATTATTTTGAATACTTGGATGATGATGATGATAATCATGTTGATGACATTAATTTGATTATTGTGTGATGATAATAATGTTAATGGTATGATGATGATAGTTGATTAATGTTGAGTGCATTATTGGAATTCTGGTATGATATATCTATATGATATGTTGTTTGTGTTATCTCTGTCTTCGCTATGTTGGTACTTGGTGTAGGTGATCTCACCTCTTTGTTATATTGTTTCTTTGTGTATGCATCTTGTTAAAATTAAATAATAGAAGGATCGAGTTGTCTTAGACATAACGGGCAATGAATACTCGAGATGGGTGATAACAATAAGGAGTGGACATTCGGGACTCGAAGGTGTGCGTGTTGACAAAGAACGGATGTAGAACGGATGTCGATGCAACAAGATGGATACACAATGTAATAAGTATGTTAAGTTTTAACGTTAGTGTTGTACCGTGCTATTAAGTAGAACCTGTCATAGGGTTACTACTGTTAGAAAAAAAAAGTCTGTAAGTTTTATATTTCTTGAATAATTGTTAAATATTAAGTGATATTTGTTATATGATTTTAAATTAGTTAAATCTATTTTTCCGTATTACTTATAAATTTTAGTAAGTTTATGTTTCAGAAAAAAAGAAATTTTAAAACCCATCTTTTATAACTCAAACTTTGTGCGAACTTCTTTTCAGATTTTGAGTCGGGAGTCAGACATGTGATACCCTAGGGAGGGTGTTACAATTATGGGAAACTAAAAACAAACCGACTCGAGAGCCACGAAGTACTGTTATCCATCACTTAACCGGGAACCCAAAGAACTGCAAAAAGAAGGCAACAAAATTAGAATAAATTCTATTCGTAACAAGGATTAGAAAGAGAAATGAATTCTACCTTGTTAACTTGGTTTTCCAGAAATGGTTTGAGTCTTTGTCCATTGACTTTAAACACATTACCATTCCTAGGATTCTCAATGTCTATGGCCCCATGAGGATACACATGTTTGCAACAAAATGGCCACTCCACCTAGATCTCAATTTTTTAGGGAATAGGTGCAGACGAGAATTATAAAGCAGAATTTTTTGACCAATTTCAAAAGATTTTCTCAAAATTGACTTGTCATGAAAAGATTTTGTTCTAACTTTATAAATCTTTGAGTTTTCATATGCATCATTTCTCAATTTCTCAAGTTCATTTAATTGCAATTTGCGTATCTTGCAAGCATCATCAAGGTTTAGGTTGAAAGCTTTAATGGCCCAACATGCTTTATGCTCAAGTTCTACAGGCAAGTGACAAGGTTTTTCATAGACTAACCGATAGGGTGACCTTCCTAAAGATGTTTTGGAAGTAGTACGGTAAGCCTAAAGTGCATCGTTTAGTCTTAAAGACCAATCTTTACGATTTGGGTTAACTATTTTTTCCAAAATTTGTTTAATCTCCCTATTTGCCAATTCAACTTGTCCATTTGTCTGAGTGTGATAAGGGGTGGCAATTTTATGTGTAATATCATATTTCTTCATTAAAGATTCAAATGATTTATTGCAAAAATATGTTCCCCCATCACTGATGATAGCTTGAGGGATTCCAAATCGACACAAGACATTTTCTTTTAAAAATTTGAGAACAATTTTATGATCATTGTGTTGGCATGGAATTGCCTCAATTCATTTTTAGACATAATCAACAGCAACCAAAATATACACAAATCCAAATGAGGATGGAAATGGACCCATGAAATTAATTCCCCAACAATAAAAAATTTCAATGACAAGGATATGGTTCAGAGGCATCATGTTTCTTTTAGAAATGAAGCCCATTTTTTTTTTGATAATTTTCACAACTTTTGCAAATGGTGTAGTTGTCCTTAAATAAAGTGGGCCAATAAAATCCATACTGCAAGATTTTACAGTTGTTTTCTTTGAAGAAAAATGACCTCCACATGCTTCTGAGTGACACAATTTAATGACACTATCTACCTCACTGTCGGGCATGCATCTCCGAAAGATTTGGTCTAGACAATATTTGAACAAATATGGATCATCCCAATTAAAATTTTTCACCTCAGTCAAAAAATTCCTTTTGTCTTGGTGCGTCCATTGAGGCGACATCTTTCCTGTTACAAGAATGTTGACTATGTTAGCAAACCAAGACATGGAATTGATAGAAAATAAAAATTCATGGGAAAAAAATCATTGATGGGTGTGTCATCAAAAGGTAAGCCTATTGTAAGTCTGGACAAATGACCTGTGATAATATTTTTGGCTCCTTTCTTATCTTTTATTATGATGTTAAATTCTTGAAGCAACAAGATCCACCGTATTAATCTTGGTTTTGCATCCTACTTAGGCATCAAATATCTAACACTAGCATGATCGGTGAAAATCACAATAGAAGAACCAATTAAATAAGATCAAAATTTGTCTAGTGCAAATATTACAACAAGTAGTTCTTTTTTAGTAGTGGTGTAATTCATTTGTGCACTATTTAAAGTTCTACTTGCATAACAAATCACATGAAGCTTACCTTCCTTTCTTTGGCCTAAAATAACGCCAACAACAAAATCACTAGCATCACACATTAACTCAAAAGGCAAAGATCAGTTAGGAGATTGCATGATAGGAGCAGATATCAGAAAATTAATTAATTTTTCAAAAGATTTTTGACATTCTTGAGTCCAATCAAATGATGCATCTTTCAACAGAAGATTACATAATGGTCTAGATATTTTTGGGGAAAATAAATGGACAATTAATTCAACTTTGGCCTTATTAACTTCAATTCCTTTAGAAGATATCACATGACCTAACACTATTCCTGAGGTAACCATGTAATGACATTTTTCTCAGTTTAGCACAAATCCTTTTTCTTCGCATCTTTTAAGTACTTTTTCCAAATTATCAAGACAATTTTTAAATGAATTTCTAAAAACTGTCAGGTCATCCATGAAAACCTCTAAATAATGCTCAATCATGTCACTAAAAATACTTAGCATGCATTTTTGGAATGTTGTCGGAGCATTACAAAGGTCAAAATGCATTCTTCTATATGTAAAAGTACCAAAGGGGTATATAAAAGTGATCTTTTCTTAATCCTCTATTGCAATTGGATTTTGATTATAACCCGAATAACCATTAAGAAAACAGTAATATGAATATCCTGCTACTCTTTCTAGAATTTGATCAAGAAATGGCAAGGGGAAATGATCTTTCCTAGTAGCAGCATTTAATTTTCTAAAATCAATACACATACGCCAACTGGATGGGACTTGCGTAGGTATTAATTCACCTTTTTCATTTTCAACCACTATTATTCCAGATTTCTTAGGCACAACTTGTGTAGGGCTTACCCATTGGCTATCAGAGATAGGGTTGATAATTTCAACATTAAGTAATTTAAGAACTTCAGCTCTAACTACCTCTTTCATATGTGGATTTAATCTTCTTTGAGGTTGTTGTGATATTTTAGCATTATCCTCTAAATGTATTCTATGTGTACATATTAATGGATCAATGCCTTTTATGTCTTTTAATGTCCATTCAATTGTACTTTTATGCCTTTTAAGTACTTCTGTTAACATACCTTCTTGTTCTTCAGTAAGGGACGAGGAAATTACCACTTGAAAGCTTTGCTCTTCTCTCAAAAATATGTACTTCAACCCAGTAGACAACGACTTTAGTTCCAGTGTGGGTACTTCTTCATGGGTATTATCATTCATAAGTTTTAGCATTTCAAATCTTGGCTTCCATCCCTTGTACTCCATTACCTGTGTACAATCAAGTAAAGAGTATACTTTAGAAACATCATCATCTAATTGCATGCCTGAATCAAATTAATTGATTAAACACATTTCTAATGGGTCAGAAGAACTCCTTGTTTGAAGATGATCATCTACGATGACTTCAATCCCTTCAACTTCCTCCTTTTCATCAAGGACTTCCTGTGGTTGCTTGCATATGTTAAAAACATTGAGTTCTAGTGTCAAATTTCCAAATGTTAGCTTCACCACTCCATTTCTGCAATTTATCAAAGCATTAGATGTTGCTAAAAATGGACGAACTAAAATAACAGGAATTGACTTGAAACTATCAACCATAAGTTCAGTATCCAAGACAATAAAATCCACAGGATATATGAATTTATCAACTTGTACTAACACATCTTCCACTATTCTTCTTGGAATTTTAATTAATTTATCAACAAGTAGAAGAGTTACAAAAGTTAGTTTTAACTCACTCAAGTTGAGTTGCTGATAAACTGAATATGAAATCAAATTAACACTAGCACCAAGATCAAGTAAATCTTGTTCAATTTTATGTTCTCCAATAATGCATGAAACCGTACGACAACCAGGGTCTTTATATTTCAAGGCATTATTATTCTGAAGGATGGAGCTTACTTGTTCAGCCAAAAAGGCTTTCTTTTTCACATTTAGTTTCCTTTTAATAGTACACAAGTCCTTCAAATATTTGGCATAAGAAAGAATCTGTTTGATAGCATCTAACAGAGGAATATTGACTTTCACTTGTTTCAAAATTTCAAAAATTTCAGTGTTATGGTTCAATTTCCTTGAATTGTTTAATGCTTGAGAAAATAGAGGTGAAAGCGAGAGTTTGGTATCCTTTTGGTCAACTTCTTCATTTTCTTGGGGAATTAGTTCATCATCTCTCTCAAAAGGTTTAGGAATTTGTTTTTCAACAATCTTTCCACTCCTAAGAGTTATCACTGACTTGACTTAATCTATTTGTTAGTTTTCTGAACTACCCTCATTTAGACTGTACTGACCCTTGAGATTTGGTTGAGGTTGAGAAGGAAATTTTCCTTTCTCGTGAATGGTGAGTGCATAAGCAAATTTATCAAGAGTTTCTTTTATGTCAAACATGGTTTAAGTGTTTTGTTTATTAATGACTTCTTGCTTTTCTATGAATGCATGCAGTGTTTCTTCAAGGTTTTTCCTATATGGTGAGACATAAGGTGCATATCCTTGAGAATTTTGAGAGTCCTGTTGTTCCTGAGGAGGCGGTAATTGCATAAATTGTACTTGATTATTATTCCTCCATCTGAAGTTCGGGTGATTTCTCCATCCCGGATTGTATGAATATGAAAAAGAAGAAGTAAATGGTTTTTTAAATTTTTTTCATTGCATTTACTTGCTCATGTACAATTCTTTAAAGATAGGAATCTTAGGACATTCATATGTTGAGTGTCCTAAGTTATCACAAATGTCATAAATTTCTACATTTTACACAAATTTGATTTCTTTTGCTTTTTCTAATTCCATGGCTTCAACCTTTCTAATCAAACTGGTGACCCTAGCATTTAGATCTTCTTCTTGACTAATGTGGTATTTTTCTTTACTTGCAAGGTTAGATCTAATTGAATTTTCAGAAGGATTAGTACCATGTCAAGATTGAGAATTCTCAGCCAAATGGTCTAAATATACTAAAGCTTCTTCAGGTTCTTTATCAAGAAACTCACCATTGCACATTGTTTCCATAAATTGTTTAGTTTCAAGTGTTAACCCTTTATAAAAGAAGCTTATAGTGTGCCATTTTTTAAAACCATGATGAGGGTAAGAATTTAACAAATCTTTAAAACGTTCCCAATATTGAAAATATGCTTCATTTGAATTTTGAGAAAAATTTTAGATTTGTTTTTTTAAAGCTTTGGTTTTATGTGTTAGAAAAAATTTCTTTAAGATCTCACTTTACATTTCTTGCCATGTGCCAATTGTTCTTAGTTTCAAAGCGTTAAGCTAAGTTTTTGCTTTATCTTTCAAAGAAAAAGGAAACAATTTAAGTTTAACAATCTCTTCAGTGCAATTTTGATCATTGAAAGTGATACATACTTTCTCAAATTCTTTTAGACGTAAATATGGGCTTTCAGATTCTAAACCATGAAAATTAAGAAGTAATGAAATCATACCTGGCTTAAATCTAAAATTGTTAGCATTGAGTGGAAAGTAAAGCATGATGGACTAGAATTTTGAGGTGGTTGCAAATATTCACGCATGATTCGCAACGGCTGATTTTCATGTTCATCATGTATACTTTCATTTTCAGTCATTGTGTCAATTGTGTGTGATTGTGATTCAAACAAATTAATATATAAAGTACCAGGATTAATTTTAACCAAACGACTTGAATTTGAATCACGATACCAATTAAGCATAAATAAATGACTGAAATAAAAAAAATAATGTACAAGTCGGCGGTTTACACCAGCCATTAAAATATTAAGCATAAATGAATTATATAAATAAATAAATTAGTAAGTTAGTAAGTTGGAAAACATAAATAAGTTAGAAAGTTAGAAAGTTAAAAATTTAGAAAGTTAGAAAGTTAGAAAATTAGAAAATTAAAAGAGTAAAGAAAGAATATACTAGATAGTGAAGTTTACATAAAAAAAGAGAACCTCAATAAATTAAAACTTTAAATCAAGTCCCCGGCAACGACACTAAAAACTTAATGGGGATTAAAGGATGCAAATCCAAGTGTAGGTTGTTTCAAGTAATAAATTTCTCGGGAGTCCAAGGTCGATCCATAGGGAATTGATGAAGAAAAATTCTTTGAAGTAAAGAAAAGATTTGTCACAACAATAAAGATAATAAAACTTGTTTACAATTAAAAAAAAGAACTTGCTTGGGTTAGGAGATCCACTTTTGGTAATAAATTAAGGACAAAATTAATTCTTTTTTATAACTCAATTGAAATTCACGCACAACGGAGGTTTTAATCAAAAAATAAAACATTCAAAGTCCATTTAGAATTATATACGTAGTTATATTATGGTTCCTTTAATTATTTACTAAAACTAACACTTGTAAATGAGTTCAAGCATTCATTGTGCCAATCACTTGTCTACAATGAATCAAGAACTCCACTTTACAAGGAGGGTTTCTAAATTAATTGGAAACAAAATACAACACATATAATGACTACTTGATAATATATCATTTAAGTATAAGAAAGAAATTAATCTAACTTTGTTTTATTACCAAAAGCTTCACCCATTCTCCTAAGCAAGATGAAAATTAGTTATTCATGAGTAAGAAGAAAGGAAGAGAGAAGAAGAAAAAGATAAACATAACTCAAATTTAGAAAAAAAAATGGCAACAAGAGAAATAAATAACACAATAGCATGATCTTGATCTCTAAGCCAACATGCCCAAAATGATCAGCCAATGCTCCCTTTTATAGAGCTTGAGGAGTACAAAATAACAATGAAGTTATTTAATGAGTGGATAGATGATGGATGGATGAGTGAAAAATGACAATGGAGTTATTTAATGAATGGGTAGATGATGGGTGAATGAGTGGATTTAATGAGTGGGCGGATGATTAATGAGTGGTTGGATGATTAATGATGCTTGTCTCTCCACTTGTACTAACTAATTCAACTATCTTCACACAATTATAACTCCATTAAAACGTTATTTTCTGTAAAAATGGTCTTCATAAGAGTTGAATGGTTTTGTCTTAACTTTCCAATGCCATTGGTTTCAACTCCATACAACTCCTACAACTCAAATTCTAGCTATATCACTGCACACCGCTCAGGCCCAGCTACAGATCCTCTGTTCTGACTTACAAGCCCAATATGTGTGAATGCATGTGTCTCGAAGCATGTCAAATGGTTTTTGATGATAACAAAGTCAAAGATGAAGACCAAAGAGCAAATGAGAAAGCCAAGTATCAAAGGAAGAAATCAAGAGGCTTAGATATAGGCATAAGTACATCAATGTTAAATGCTCCAAAGATATCTCACATGGTTTTTCAAAAATGATTTTAATCAATATGGGTTTCAAAGATAAATTCCTAAAAAGAGAACTTCTTTTATCCTAGATCATGCCAAACAATGCTACATTTTGTTTAATCCATGTTTTCTAAAGCTTAGGAATGATATAAAACAGTTTTAAGGCTTGAAAAATGAGTTTAAGGTATAGTGTAATCGATTACCAGAGTTTAATAATCGATTACAAGTTAAACAAAAGCCTTGTAATCGATTACATCAATATTGTAATCGATTACCAGAAAGTCAGAGAACGTGTAATCGATTACACCAAGTCATGTAATCGATTACCATGTTCCCAGAAAGCCAAGAACACGACCAAAGGGGCATGTAATCGATTACATCAATATTGTAATCGATTACGTAAAAATCGAGAGAACGTGTAATCGATTACACCAAGTCATGTAATCGATTACCATGTTCCCGTAAAGCCAAGAACACGACCAAAGGGCCATGTAATCGATTACATCAATATTGTAATCGATTACCATGAAGTCAGAGGGCATGTAATCGATTACAGTCATGTAATCGATTACCACAAGCCCAGAAAGCCAAGAACACGTTGTATTTTCCATGTAATTGATTACCAAAGGCTTGTAATCGATTACCAAGGTTCTGACATGCCCAACGGCTATATTGAATGCATTTAATGCTTGGCTTTAACCACCCCCAACGGCTCTTTTAATGAATGGGCTTTAAATATAATGGCTGGGGCATCATTAAGGGTTGTTCTTGAACCTAAAAACATCATAGCAACACATCATACGAGAATCAAACTCTGAAATCTTTCTTGCTCTGTTTTTGTCCAATCTTTGAGATATCTTTGTGAGCATTATTAGAACTTCAATTTGTATCATCTACTCTAGTGAGAGCTTCTCAAATTCAATCTAAATTGTCTTTGTATAAGATAGAGGGTGAGGCATCCTCAATTTGTAAAGGTGAGGCATCCCTTTGTTTGAAGAGACTCAAGCTCAAGGGTGAGGCATCCCAAGGAGTTGAGGGCTCAAGTTTGTAAAGGTATTCAAGCACCTATTGAAGCTTGAAGATATAGTGGAAAATCTCAAGTTGTTGCTTGGGGACTGGACATAGATCACAAGTGGATTGGTGATCGAACCAGGATAAATGATTGAGTTTGTTTTCTCTAAACCCTTCTCTTTATATTTGTGCATTGCTTGTACTCTTACTTGATTACTTCTCTCTTGGTTGGTTATTAAGCAATATACATTGTTCTTATCAATTCATTCATTTCAATTAGTCAATAGCTTCAACGAAAATCAATAGTCAAGTGTTTTGTGAAAGAATTGCGAACTTGTTTTACAAACTCAATTTGTTGGTGTATGCCCTAGTGGCCAATACGTTTTGTTTGTATTTACATACATTATATTATGCTATTTTATATGAGGCATTTCATTTATTATGTTCTTTTTTTTTTTTGGTAAACATGATAAAGTCCTTAGAATAGTAAATTTGATACCATAGGACATCAAGTGGATGACTTGATCGTGAGATCCTATTGGATAAAACACTATTCTTAAATGTCCCTAGTCAAGTATTATTGTTAATTAGGACAACAATAATGCTTTGAGACTAGTATGTGCGTAGACTGATGACCACATCTCACGGGTCATGGATATGAGATATCAAGTCTACACATAGATACATATTAGAGTAATGATGTATTGGACAGACCCGCCATGAGAACGCTACGTGGATCGTTACGTGAGTGTCATAAGCAATTCTCATAGTGATAATGGTGTATGTAGTCCTTTGACCAAAATCACTACGATTCCTACATGAGGAGTTGTGTGTTTTAATGCCATCAAACGTCATCTCAGTAACAAGATGATTATAAAGTTAGTTATTAGACATACCGCGATACATGTGGAGGGATGTGAGTGACCTAGATGGGATTTGTCCCTCCTACATAACAGAGTGATATCTTCGGGCCCCACGATTGAGTGAGACTATGAAATGCATGGCCATGCTCAAATGAGTCAATATGAGATATTGATCTCATTTGTCATTACTATGTCTACTCGGGAATCGAGAAACTGAAGATTGAACTAAACAAGGTGACACGTTCCATGCCTTGTGTTCAATTTGGATATCTGGACAAAGGGACTAAACTACACGGAAACATTGGTCACAGATAGGTTATGTCAAATCACTGACATTCTCATTACTTGGGTAGCAGTGATGTGTTGCTAGATACCGCTCACTGTTTGTAATATTAAAATGAGATTTTAATATTACTACCAACGTCATGAGAACCTGCAGGGTCGCACACTTAGAACAGACTAAATTGGAGTAATCAGAATCCAAGTTGGACTCGGATTCAATTGTGGGCCTAACTCATGACAGATGGGTTTAGGGTTGCACCACTTACCTTGCTACTGCTCACACTCACTTAAGGCAGCCACTATTATAAATAGTACTGCTAAGGGGGCTGCTACTAGGTTACATCACAACCCTAGCCGCACCTACAGAAAGTGAGTGAGAGATAGTGAGGTCTTCTTCTCCTCTCTTCGCAGCTAGCACTACGAAACAGAGGCGTGACTCCTTTTGCAAGTCTGTTCGTGTGGATACCGCAGAAACATCGTCGCTATTACGGTGTTGGTGATTCACCTCGCTTGTGTCTGTCACGCTTCAAGAGGTAAAATTTTAAAAACCTCGGATTATGGATTTTTCGCATGGATCCTGTGAGGGAATTCTGTTATTCCGCTGCGAGACTTTGATCCGCAAATTCCCAACACAATTCACCCCCCTCTTGAGTATTGAAGCCACTTGGTAACAAGTGGTATCAGAGCTAGACTCTTGTATAAAGAGCTTAGCCGCTTCAAGAGTAAAGATGGCTTCAAATGGTTTTTCTAATGAAAGTTCTTCTATAAATAGGCCTCCCTTTTTCAATGGGGACGGTTATGCATATTGGAAAGAAAGAATGAAGATTTTTATTGAAGCTATTGATATTGATGTGTGGGATGCTGTTGAAAATGGTCCTTTTATCCCCACACGTCTAGTTGATGGTGTTAGAACAAATACACCAAGAAATGAATGGACCGATGATGACAAGAAAAAGGTTCAATACAACTTGAGAGCCAAGAATATCATTACTACCTCTTTAGGATATGATGAGTTCTTTAGGGTGTCAAATTGTAAGACCGCTCAAGAAATATGGGATACATTGCAAGTAACTCATGAAGGTACAAGTGAGGTAAAAAGATCTAGGATTAACACACTCACTCACGAATATGAATTGTTTAGAATGAACCAAGGGGAAAGCATTCAAGAAATGCAAAAACGTTTTACTCATATAATTAATCATCTTGCTTCATTGGGAAAAACTTTTGCCAATGAAGATCTTATTAACAAAGTTTTGAGATGTTTGAGCAGAAATTGGCAACCCAAGGTGACGGCAATATCGGAATCAAGGAATCTTGCCGCAATGACTTTGGCCACTCTCTTTGGAAAGCTTCAAGAGCATGAGTTGGAACTAAACCGATTAAGTCAAAATGAGGAGCAAGATAAGAAGAAAAAGGGAATTGCACTCAAAGCCACCTCTTCCATACTTGAAGATGATGATGAAGATGGTGAAGAGGATGCTGAAAATATTGAACTAAGTGAGGAGAATCTTAGTCTCCTTGTGAGAAAATTCGGAAGATTCCTAAAGAAAAAGGGACTTCAAAGAAGACCACCCTTTCCTTAAAAGAAAGCATATCACAAAGGAGAAGGATCCTCTACTCCTCCAAAATGCTACGAATGCGGAAAACCGGGGCATATGAAAATGGAGTGTCCTACATATCTCAAGAAGATGGAGAAGTTTGAGAAAAGACCCTCCAAGGAAAAGAAAGGAAGAAGAGCATACATAGCTTGGGAGGACAATGACTTAAGTTCTTCCGACGACTCGGAAAATGAAGAAGCCCATCTTTGCCTCATGGCTCAAGGAGAAAAAGGTGGAGAAAGCGACACCGAGGTAACCTCTTCTAACCTAGAACCTCCACCTACTTATGATGAATTGCAAGATGCCTTTCAAGAATTGCATGATGAATCCTTGAGACTCACTAAAATGATTTTATCTTCAAATAAAATAATCTCCCTATTGACAAACAAAGTTTCTACTTTAACTAAGGAGATAAATGAACTTAAAATTGAAAATGAGACCTTAGGACTCATAGATGCTAATTCATCATGCATGATTTGTTCCTCACATGATAATGCATCCATATCATTACCTTGTTTATCATGTAAAGCTTTTGAAAAAGAAATTGAGGACTTGAAAAACACTCTTGCAAAATTTACTATGGGAAGAGATAATTTGAACATGCTACTAAGCAAACAAAGGTGTGTTTTTCAAAAAGCCGGATTGGGATACAATCCAAATAATCATCAAAAATCCTACAATAATTTCTTTGTTCCATCTAAAACTTCAAGTACCCCCTTTATCAAATGTTTTCATTGTGGTAGGAAAGGGCATAGTGCATCCACTTGCAATGTTAGAAAGAATATAAATACTAAAATTGGAATAAAAAGGGTTTGGGTTCCTAAAGGCACCATGCCTAACTCTAACACACAAGGACCCAAGACAATTTGGGAACCAAAAGTTAAAACTTGAATGTGTGTTGTAGGTGTGCTTGAAGACCAAGAGCTCAAATTGGTATCTTGATAGTGGTTGCTCCAAGCACATGACCGGTGATGGGTCCAAGTTCTCCTCCCTTACTCTCAAGAAACATGGTCATGTCACATATGGTGATAACAACAAAGGGAAGATTCTTGGAATTGGCAAAGTTGGTAAGACTCCTTCATCATCTATTGATAATGTTTTACTTGTTGAAGGACTTAAACATAATTTGCTTAGTATTAGTCAATTATGTGATAAAGGCAATAGAGTTATATTTGATTCAAATTGTTGCATAATTGAGAGTAAGGATGATAAACATGTTAGGTTTGTTGGTCATAGGGTCAATAACATATATATGATTAGCCTTGATGACATTTCCTCAAATGATGCTAATTGCTTTATGACTAGAGAAAATGATTCATGGTTATGGCATAGAAGAATTGCTCACATTCACATGGATCACTTAAACAAATTAGTTTCTAAAGAACTAGTAATTGGTCTTCCAAAGCTCAAATTTGAAAAAGACAAACTTTGTGATGCATGTCAAAAGGAAAACAAGTAAAGGTCTCTTTTAAAGCTAAAAATGTGGTTTCAACTTCAAGACCTCTACAACTTTTGCACATGGATCTTTTTGGTCCCTCTAGAACTATGAGCTTTGGTGGGAATTACTATGCCTTAGTGATTGTGGACGATTTTTCTAGGTTTACATGGACATTGTTTTTATCTCACAAAAATGATACTTTTCAATCATTCAAAAGCTTGCTAAAGTTATCCAAAACGAAAAAGGTTTTTGTATTGCATCCATAAGAAGTGATCATGGTGGTGAATTTGAAAACCATGAATTTGAAACGTTTTGTGATGAACATGGCATTGAGCATAATTTTTCAGCCCCTAGAACACCACAACAAAATGGTGTTGTAGAAAGAAAAAATCGATCTTTAGAAGAAATGGCAAGAACTATGCTCAATGAGGCCAACCTTCCTAAGTATTTTTGGGCGGATGCGGTTAACACCGCTTGTTATGTTATGAATAGGGCTCTAATAAGGCCAATTTTAAAGAAAACCCCCTATGAACTATACAAAGGAAGAAAACCAAATGTCTCACATTTTCATGTCTTTGGATGTAAATGTTTTGTTCTAAATAATGGAAAGGATAACTTGGGGAAGTTTGATGCAAAATCTGATGAGGGAATCTTTCTTGGTTATTCTATACATAGTAAGGCCTTTAGGGTTTATAACAAACGATCTATGACCATAGAAGAGTCCATACATGTTGCATTTGATGAGACTAACCCAAACGAGCCAAGAAAGGAGCTTGTTGATGATGTTGCAGAAATCCTTGCAAGAACTCACCTTGGAAATCAAGAAGAAGAAGTCAAGAAGCAAGAAGAAAGCCCATATGATTCCCCAAGACAAGAGGACTCTCAAATCATGGATCTTCCCAAGGAATGGAAAACATCAAGATATCATCCTCTTGACAAAGTGATAGGTGATGTATCAAAAGGGATAATCACTCGTAACTCTCTTAGAGATGCATGTAATCATATGGCTTTTGTTTCTCAAGTTGAACCTAAAAACATAAATGAGGCCATTAATGATGAACATTGGATCTTGGCCATGCAAGATGAATTAAATCAATTTGAAAGGAATCAAGTTTGGGAATTAGTCCCAAGGCCCAATGATCATCCAATAATTGGCACCAAATGGGTTTTTAGGAACAAACTTGATGAAACGGGCTTAATAATAAGAAACAAGGCTAGGCTTGTAGCTAAGGGTTATAATCAAGAAGAAGGTATAGATTATGAAGAAACGTATGCTCCCGTAGCTAGACTAGAAGCCATTAGAATGTTACTTGCATATGCTTGCATCATGGATTTCAAACTTTTTCAAATGGATGTCAAAAGTGCCTTTTTAAATGGTTTCATACAAGAAGAAGTATATGTTGATCAACCTCCCGGTTTTGAAAACTTTGAGTTGCTCAACCATGTTTTTAAACTTAAAAAGGCCTTGTATGGCTTAAAACAAGCTCCTAGAGCTTGGTATGAAAGGTTGAGCAAGTTTCTTTTGGAAAATGGTTTCTCTAGGGGAAAGGTTGACACAACTCTTTTCATCAAACATAAAAAGCATGACATTTTACTTGTTCAAATATATGTTGATGATATTATATTTGGTGCTACTAATGACTCGCTTTGTAAAGAATTTGCCAATATCATGCAAAGTGAGTTTGAGATGTCCATGATGGGTGAGCTCAACTTCTTCCTTGGACTTCAAATCAAGCAAACAAGAAATGGGACTTTCATAAGTCAATCAAAATATTGCAAGGAGTTGCTCAAGAAGTTTGGAATGGAAGGAGCAAAGCAAATGGCTACACGAATGGGAACTTCCTGTTACTTGGACAAGGATGAAGGAGGTAAATCGGTAGAAATCACTAAGTATAGAGGTATAATTGGCTCACTCCTTTATCTTACCGCAAGTAGACCGGATATCATGTTTAGTGTATGCATGTGTGCTAGATTTCAAGCAAATCCTAAAGAATCACACCTAAGTCTTTGTAAAAACGTATTATGAAATATCTAATAGGCACTTCACAAATGGGATTATGGTACCCTAAGGGTGCTTCATGTTGTTTGGTTGGTTATTCCGATTCTGATTTTGCTGGGTGCAAAATGGATAGGAAGAGTACTAGTGGGACATGCCACTTGCTTGGAAGCTCACTAGTTTCTTGGCATAGCAAGAAGCAAAATAGTGTGGCATTGTCAACAGCTGAAGCTGAATATGTTGCAGTTGGGAGTTGTTGTGCTCAAATCCTTTGGATGAAGCAACAACTTCTAGACTATGGTCTTGAGCTGGATCACATCCCCATAAGATGTGATAACACTAGTGCAATCAATCTATCTAAGAATCCCATTTTACACTCAAGAACAAAGCACATTGAAATAAGGCATCATTTCATAAGAGATTATGTTCAAAAGGGTGATTGCATGCTTGAATTTGTGGAAACCACTAAGCAACTAGCAGACATTTTCACTAAACCTTTAGCAAAAGAAGCCTTCTATTATATAAGAAATGAACTTGGCATATTAGATCAATCATGTATAAGCTAAATTGCTGCATAATCCATCATTTTGCTGCATAAAGAAACTTTTTCTGCATAATCAAGCCCTTTTCTGCATAATCATGGTTATTTGTTGCATAAATATTGTTTTTCAATTCCATACTTGACTTGAGCGTCGAGATTTCCCCTAAGTTGTTTTGCAGGTGCTTCCTCATGTCAAAGATCTCCAAGAAATGCAAAAACTGACCAATCCATCCAAAATGGGGTAATTCTTGGTAAAAGTAACAATCTTGTATGATTAAGTGTTTAAATCAAAATCTATGTGAATTGCATGCCTAAATAATATTTGAAATTGATTTAGCATGCTTATGAATCAACTTGATTGTCTTAAAATTGATCCTCAGCTGATTGAAACGCAAAAACTGAGTTTTGGTAGTTTGGTAATCGATTACAAGACCCTTGTAATCGATTACAAAGGTTCTGTCAGACCAGTAATCGATTACACACAACTGGTAATCGATTACATCATTTCCAGAACTCAGGTAATCGATTACACATATACTGTAATCGATTACAAGGTTCCCAGAAGACTGGTAATCGATTACACTGAAATTGTAATCGATTACAGGGGCAAACAGAAAGCATGTAATCGATTACACAACCTATGTAATCGATTATAGAGGGGTTTAAAAGGCTTCAGACGCGCGAAAGGTCACTCATTCTAAACATTTCACCTTTCCTCTCCTCTGCTCTCACGAAGCTCTCCACTCTCAAATCTCTCCTTCTCATTCATTTCTCCACCAAATCTCCCAAAATCTCCTCCCTCTCACTCGAAATCACTTCGCCACCATAACCCAACCATCAAATCACCTCCAAATCAACCACATTTCCACCCATACCTTCACCCACACCTTCTCCCCTTCGTCCCCCTACGAGCCACAACCCTCCAAACACCACTCACACCCTTCCATTCATCCATGGCTGAACCAAGCCAATGCACTAAACGTGCAAGGACAGGGACCACTGTTGGTGAGTCCTCCAGTGCTACCCCACGCAACATTTCGGGGTTGGATCTCACCAAACATTTCTCCACCACCAAGAAGGCGGAGCTCTTCAGGAAGAACTTCCAGCTAAGGAAGCTCATCTCTCCGCGATATCTTCCTCACTCCTTCTGCACGAGTGAGCCTCTACAGTGCTTCCAGCTGCTTGAGAGGCTAGGATTGCTTAGATTTTTAAGCATTCAGAAAGCCATCTATCCCAACCTGGTACGTGTGTTCTATGTCAACCTGAGGTATGAAGACCATTGCTTGATCTCTGAAGTGAAGAAAACTCATATTAAGATCACTAGGGAAGAATGGTGTAGGTTGATCAAGCTCACCTATGCTGGGACCAGCTTCTATGGTAACGAAAATGCCAGGGGTGACGAGTTTGAGTACAAGAGCGCCTTGACATCCTTGCTTCGCTCAGGCTACGTGCTTCCCAGGAACAACAAGAGGGTAATGGCAACTGGTCTGACCATGGAGAACAGGGTACTCCATTACTTGGTTGTTCGAGGCCTGATTCCCAGAGGAGGGAATTATTCCCAGATACTACGTGATGACGTGGTGGTCTTGTGGGCCATGACCACTGATAGGCCAATCAACTAGGCCAATTACATCATTCAGCACATGCTGGATGTAAAGAAAAAGAAAAACTCTGCCCTCCCCTACGCAATGTTGGTCACTGCCATCCTGGAGCACTGTCGCATCTCCCCTGGCTGAGGAGTCCAAGGATACCAGCTCCAAGGGACCTCAATCTATTGGATTGCACACTCTGAAAAAGCTTCAGCTGTACAAGGTCGATGGGAGATGGCATTATCTAGCTCATGGGAGCTACGGGCACATCCCTCATGGTCCGGATGATGATGATGATAATGAGGACCAGCAGCCTGCACCAGCTCCACCAGCTCCAGTCACATTGGAGCTTCTACTGCAAGAGATGCGAAGTTTGGCCACCACAGTGGATACCAGGCTGGACCGCATTGAGCAGAAGGTGGACCACCTCGAGCTTAGGATGGACTACTCCGATCAGGAGCTTGCTGCCATTCGGTCGCATTTGGAGAGCACCAGACATACTGCACCATCCACCTCCTCTGCTCCTCCTGCTGCTCCACTATCATTTGTTGATCCCTCTGCCGCTCCAGCTGCTGTTCCTGCTGAAAATGAGGAACTCCTTGGCTCCGAGGACGACCTTGACACCGGTGACGATGATGTTGACCTTGGAGATGTTGCTGCTGATGTAGAGAGCGATAGCGAGGCCACTGATAGTGATCATGGACCTCTGCCATGATAGTGTTTTTATTTGTTCTGTTATTCTGATGTACATGTTTGAAACATTGTTTATAAAATCAGTTGGTTTATTGCTTATATAATTAATATGCATTTGGATATTGATTTACTTGGTTCCATTTGGATATGCTTGATTGATCTGTTGGTTTGATTGTCTCTGGACTGATTTGGACTGATTGCATTTCTACTATCTAAATTTTTTTCGGGAAATCATGACAAACAGAGGAAATGCTGTCCAAATTTCCGCTTAAAAGTGTTTTTGATAATGCCAACGGGGGAGAGATTAGTGAATTGCATAAGTACGGGGGAGTTTAATTTAAAAGCTTTCACATGATTACATCACTAACCCTATATTATGCATGCATTACGGGGGAGGATTGCGCTTAAATCTCTGATATACATATATATATATGCAATTGTTTCTCTTTATTCCATTGATTCAGATTGTCATCATCAAAAAGGGGGAGAATGTGAATGCATGTGTCTCGAAGCATGTCAAATGGTTTTTGATGATAACAAAGTCAAAGATGAAGACCAAAGAGCAAATGAGAAAGCCAAGTATCAAAGGAAGAAATCAAGAGGCTTAGATATAGACATAAGTACATCAATGTTAAATGCTCCAAAGATATCTCAAATGGTTTTTCAAAAATGATTTTAATCAATATGGGTTTCAAAGATAAATTCCTAAAAAGAGAACTTCTTTTATCCTGGATCATGCCAAACAATGCTACATTTTGTTTAATCCATGTTTTCTAAAGCTTAGGAATGATATAAAACAGTTTTAAGGCTTGAAAAATGAGTTTAAGGTATAGTGTAATCGATTACGAGTTTAGTAATCGATTACAAGCTAAACAAGCCTTGTAATCGATTACATCAATATTGTAATCGATTACGAAAAGTCGAGAACGTGTAATCGATTACACCAAGTCATGTAATCGATTACCATGTTCCCGAAAGCCAAGAACACGACCAAAGGGGCATGTAATCGATTACATCAATATTGTAATCGATTACACGTAAAGTCGAGAACGTGTAATCGATTACACCAAGTCATGTAATCGATTACCATGTTCCCGAAAGCCAAGAACACGACCAAAGGGCCATGTAATCGATTACATCAATATTGTAATCGATTACCATGAAGTCGAGAGCGTGTAATCGATTACATAGGTCATGTAATCGATTACCACAAGCCCGAAAGCCAAGAACACGTTGTATTTTCCATGTAATCGATTACCAAAGGCTTGTAATCGATTACCAAGGTTCGACATGCCCAACGGCTATATTGAATGCATTTAATGCTTGGCTTTAACCACCCCCAACGGCTCTTTTAATGAATGGGCTTTAAATACAATGGTCAGGGCATCATTAAGGGTTGTTCTTGAACCTAAAAACATCATAGCAACACATCATACGAGAATCAAACTCTGAAATCTTTCTTGCTCTGTTTTTGTCCAATCTTTGAGATATCTTTGTGAGCATTATTAGAACTTCAATTTGTATCATCTACTCTAGTGAGAGCTTCTCAAATTCAATCTAAATTGCTGTATAAGATAGAGGGTGAGGCATCCCTCAATTTGTAAAGGGTGAGGCATCCCTTTGTTTGAAGAGACTCAAGCTCAAGGGTGAGGCATCCCACGGAGTTGAGGGCTCAAGTTTGTAAAAGTATTCAAGCACCTATTGAAGCTTGAAGATATAGTGGAAAATCTCAAGTTGTTGCTTGGGGACTGGACGTAGATCACAAGTGGATTGGTGATCGAACCAGGATAAATGATTGAGTTTGTTTTCTCTAAACCCTTCTCTTTATATTTGTGCATTGCTTGTACTCTTACTTGATTACTTCTCTCTTGGTTGGTTATTAAGCAATATACATTGTTCTTATCAATTCATTCATTTCAATTAGTCAATAGCTTCAACGAAAATCAATAGTCAAGTGTTTTGCGAAAGAATTGCGAACTTGTTTTACAAACTCAATTCACCCCCCCTCTTGAGTATTGAAGCCACTTGGTAACAATATGACCTCCAAGCCATACGAACTGGCTCTTGTGTTCTCCATGAAGTTGTAGATTTGGGTCTTAACTATCAAATGACACTAGTTTCAGTCCAAAAACTCTCCTATAGCTCAAGTTATGCCCTGATTACTGCACATTGCTCAGGTTTTAGTAACAAAACCCATTTTCTGACTTACAGGCCCAATTAACTCCATTAGATGTCTGATTGAGACTTCGGGCTTTTCATCAAAGTTGTAGAGCTTTCTCTCAGCTTTCCTACAAGGTAAAATTCATAATTTCTAGTCATCTAGAACTCAAGATATGACCGAAATACAAAAATAGTCTAAAATCTTAATAATGCTGGAAAATGTCAATTAAGCCTAATTTGAACCCAAACTTACAAAACATGACCAAGCTCAATCAAATAAGTACATGGAGAGCATAAATGATTAAAAATGAGAGTTTATTAATGTATAAAATATGTGATTATCATGTAACTTTAAATGTTGCCCAATATTCGATATGAGTATTTTATAATCGGTGAGAATTTACATTCATATTTTGGATATTAATTCCTTTATTTTATTTTATTATATTTTTATTTTATTACTTCTTTAATTTCATTAAATATAATTTCTTTTTTCATTAAATTATTATTTTTCTTACTTAAGGATAAACATCATACCGTCACGTGTCATTTTTGTTAAATACATGTAAAATTTCCTATCTAGACTGTAACAAAATTAAAACCTAGTAACTTTAGCTTATCAGTCTATAACCTTTCTCACAAAACCTATAAGAAGTTCATCAATTAGGGTAACTTGTTCCCTCCAAAGTAACCTTTTAACAAATACACATAATTTTTCCCTACCAAAGTGTAATAAAAACTCAAAAACATCATGACTTTAACCCATCTAGATGTAAGCTTTCTAGCCAAACTTGTAAAAAGTTCATCAATTGGGGTAACTTGTGCCCCCTAATGTAATCTTTCGTCAATCAAATGTTAAATTTCCCTTCAAGAGGGTAACAAAACTTAAAATAATTATTATGTTGAAATTTGTTTGTATTAAAAATTTTAACTAATTATTTTTTAAAAATCATTTTAATAGTTTGGAAGTAACATTAATATATAACTAGGGTCATTGTAAGGAAATAAGGTCATGTGTTATTTGGGACACTGCAACTACCATACCATTTACATTTCTTAAATTAATTTTATAATACAATAATCTTTAAAAATTCATGCTTCATAAACATCGTATTTTTTTATTTTATATTTTTTAATTGAACAAAGGGTATATTAATAACATTAACATTGATTAACTAATTATATATTTTATTTAGGAAATTTTATTATCATTGATTAATGAATTATATATCTTATTTACTTGAATTATAGGTTATATTATTTTAACTTTTTTTTTGCATAATTTCTCTTGTTGATACGTGTCACTTTCTTTATTTAAGCTATTCATTATCGTTGATTAAATTATATATTTAGTTCTTTTTTGTCCCAAGTACCAATCAAATAATCTTGATTAATTCTAGGCTTTTATATTTTACTTCTATTTTATTTTTTACTTTTTCTTCTTGTTTAATTTCTTGTATTGACACACGACACATTTTTTTCTCTTGATTTCACACTGACATGTGTTACTTTTTTTTTCATCCAATGACTTCTTCTTTTATATACATAGATAGCTTTGAATAATTATATTCCAAAATGAAACTTTAAAGCCAAATTGGAAAAAAAATTGATCTTCACACATAATTATTACACATACCTAAAGATGTTTATATTAGTTTAGTAAAATTTACAAACCCTAATATTTTTTGCATAATTCTATGCAATAGCACATGTGTGGTTGTATAGCTGACTACACAATCATGTAGTCAACTACAATAGCTTTTTGTTTGCAAATTTATTTATTTTTGTGTTTGAAATTTACAAATCTAATATTTTTTTTACATGAATTCTAAGCAACAACACATGTGTGGTCATGTAGCTAACTACCCAATTGAGTAATCAACTATAATAGCTTTCTGTTTGCAAATCTATTTCTTTTCGCGTTTGAAGCTTGCGTTGTGTAGTGTTGTATTCAACTATAGCTTCCTGCAACCAAACCTCACACCAATATAGGGCTTCTAGCACATAACCACTGCAACAAACCCTAAAAAAATCCATGAAGCATTCCCACGAACAGAGTTATTCAACAACTTCCTCAACTCATCGAACCACCAAGAATAAAAACCCATAAAATCATTCCACCCATTAAACACTTAATCTCACCCCCCAAATATTGAAATAGGGCACTTTAACACCCATTCTTCCACCTATAAGCTTCATTTCTCCAAAAAAATTCACCACAAAACTAGAACCCAGAAGTTTCTAAGCACCTATGAAACTCGTCCACAACCACCGAAGATGCTTCATCAACGGTCATTTGATAAATACCTTTTTTATATATTAGTTAACCCTCATATTCAGCATTTTAGATCTCTCTTGTGTTTAATCGATTGATTTTGGCCACCATTAATAAGTTTGGGTTCAAATTGAGTTTAGTTGTATTTTTCAGTATTGTGACAATTTTACACTATTTCTATATTTTTAGTATAACTTGAGTTATAGACATCTAAAAATTATGAACTTTACCTTTTAGCAAAGCCAAGAGGAAGCTCTACAACTTTGATGAAGAGCTCCAGAGTTGAATTAGATGTCTAGTGAGTCATATTGGGTCTAGAAGTCAAAATAGAGTGGCTATTACTAGAACCTAAGCATTGTGCAAAGATTGGGTCGTATCTTGGACTGTAGGAGTCAGAATGAGCTGAAATAGTTTCATTGGAAAGCTGAGACAAAACCCTTCAACTTTCCTAAAGACCACATATCAAAATGATAACATTTTGATAAGGTTTTTACTGTCTGAATGGAGATGATAGGATCCAAGAGCTGTTAAACATGTTTTGGCCATAACTCCTTCATTAAGTGTCCAAATCTTGTAAATTAGGTGTCTAATTAAAGCTAATTGAAAGAGAAAGAGTCTAAGTGAGGGAAAAACCTATAATTTCACTTTAAGTTGTTACCAAGTGGCTTCCAGTACTCAAGAGGGGGAGTGAATTGAGTAACAAAAACTTTTGCAAAAACCTTAAACAAATAAACTTTGCTGAATATAAATATTAAAGAACGTGGAAGAGATGAGAAGAGAAAGAATAATTAATAATTAAATTGCAAGAATCAATAAATAAAGTGCATAAAATAAAGAGAATAAAGGAAGGAAAACAGGCACAGTATTTATCCTGGTTCGACCACCAACCACTTGTGGCCTACGTCCAGTCCCCGAAACACAGTTCAAGATTTTTCACTATTCAAGACAAGCTTAAACAACAGGTGCTTGCAACCTTTACAATACGGAGCACTTTTCACACACAGGGAAACTCTACCCTTGTGCTCAAGCCTCAATCAAACAAAAGGGATACCTCACCCTTATACAATCTTGAGGGATACCTCACCCTCGTTATACAGAATTAGATAAAGAGATGAAATGAAACTCTCACTAAGAGTAGATAAATACAAATTGAAGTACTAAAGAGCTGTTTCTCAAATATCTCAAGAGTTAAACAATTATAAGTTCAGAAAAAGAGAGAATAAGGCAGAGCACGTTTTCAAGCAAGCAAAAATTGATCTCAATGTTCAGAGAGTTTTCAGAGAAGTCCCAGGCCTCTATTTATAGAGCTCGTAGAAGAAAATGGCCGTTGGGAGCATTTAATTACGTTTAAAACTTTCTGATTCTCGTATGGAATTTGAAAACTTAACTCTGATTCTCGTGGGGTATTCGAATGCCTGAAGGAAGTATTCGAATACCTCTGTCAAAAACTCTTTTAGAAAACTGATTAAGTGTGGGTTATTCGAATACCAGTCAAGAGTATTCGAATACCTCATTAAAAAGAAGGCATGTTTCGAAAATAGGGTATTCGAATACCATATGGGGTATTCGAGTGCCTCATTTAAAAAGGTTCATTCTGAAACTAGGGTATTCGAATACCATATGGGGTATTCGAATGCCTCTGTTTTGGCACATCAGAAAATATCAGTTACGAAACAGGTTATTCGAATACCATATTGAGGTATTCGAATACCTCAGTTAAAAACAGTTATAAAACCTTTCTAAAAAGCTTCGAAATGCTTGTTTTTAACTTCTAAAACATTTGATCTTTTAAAAGCAACTTTAAAAACTTCATTTTAGGTTATCCTTAATCATTTGAGATATTTAATTGACAGCTCCATACATGATAGATCCTAAGTCCTAAAGCTAATCTTTAAACACTTGGACTTGGTCTTCTCATCATCCTCATATTTGTTATCATCAAAATACATCTTCATTATTGCGTAGCAAACACATTCTCCCCCTTTTTGATGATGACAAACTATCATAGAGAAAAGCATCAGTACAGAATAATTGGAATTCACAAAGTAAGAGACTTACATTCATATCAAATATGTGCGTGGCGTAGCTCCCCCTTAATGTTGGAATCCAATAATAGTTATTTTAAACCTGTCTTTTCTCATAGTTATAGTTTTCTCCCCCTTTGGCATAATAAAAAAGATACAACAATATATAATGCATAAAGGAGGCAATAAGCATAAAGAGAAACTGATTGTATTAATAATTTAGCCAATATACATAATATAATGAAAGAGTAAACAGCTAATACAAAAAGACATCCAAACAAGAACAAATCCTAGAAATAGGCATCTGGCGGAGGAGGAGGGGAATCAGAACCCCGTGAAGATAGCAAAGCACGCAAAGCAGCTTGCTCACGCTCAACACCATCAAGTCTGTCAAACAGAACAAAGAAGGTGTGTTTCAAATAAGCTCGGTTATCCTCCATATAAGCACGGTTGGCCTGTAAGGTGGCCATGACTTGATCCAGTGGACCGAACCAAAGCAGGAGCAGGGCGGCGGGGCCGGCGGTGTCGAGGCGGCAGGGGGCTACCGGAGCAGCAGGAGCAGCAGGAGCAGCGACAGGATAAGCTGGGTCGTCCTCATCATCGTCAACTTCAACTGGGAATACCAAGCCTTCATCAGTCTTTATCATCTTCATTCGGTTCAGCGTATAAGAGCCAAACACATTATGATGGGTCAGCTGAGTTTTTCGCTCGGTCTCCACAATCTGTGGATACTTGCCTAGAAAGGCAGTGATGATCACCCCATAAGGTAGCTCGGAGCGTTCTTTTCCCTTAGCTCTCATCATGTGCTTCATAATGAAGCCGGGCCAGTTTATCTGGTGTCCTTTCTTCAGGATCCACAGCATAAACACATCATCTTCACTCAGGTAGGCGTAGTTCCCACCTCCAGGAGCTAAGATGTGGGCATAAGCATAATGTAAGAGCCCATGTCCTGGCTCTTCATCATGCCCCTTTGATTCCCTTTTGAGTCGGAGGTAATGCCAACCCAGGTCTAAGAACATCTTCAATGGCTCGAATCTTGTCGAACCGCTGGACAAACTCTTCACAGTCTTCGTTGTTACGGCCAGCAGATTCTAATCCGAAGAAGCGAACCCAGTCCTGAGGAGTGATCACAATGTGCTGATCACTGACGTCAGAGTGGAGCTCTAGACCTTCAATCCTCAAGTTGCAGTAGAACATTTTGACCAGATCGGGATAGAGGACCGCCTTATAGGAGCAAAAACGAAGCACGCCCTGGATGTCCAGCTGGTGTAGGAAATCAAAGCCACCTTCTTTTTCAAAGAATGCCAAGTCTAGATACTTGGGCTGCACAAGGTTGCATTCTCTGAAATGAGAAATGAAGCGTCCAAGGGTTTCTGGGTGAGAGGAGAGCCTTCGCAGATCCAATGGGTTGTTGCAAGGCGCGGTTTTTGTGCGAGCACGCTTGGAGGAGGAAGCCATGGATGAAGGTTGAAGATGAGAGGAATGGGTTTGAAAAGAGAGGGAGTAACGGTTGGGTCAGACGTAGGAGAGGTATTCGAATAGGAGGAGATGAAAAACGGGAGAGAAGATGAGATGAGTGAACGGGTGTACGAAGGGGTTTATATAAAACTCAGACCCAAGGTATTCGAATGCCTCAATTGGTATTCGAATACTGCTGTTTAGAAACGCAAAGGTCAGGGCTATCTTGAAAGAAGGTATTCGAATACTGCTGTAGGTATTCCAATAGACATCCAAAATGGATTGGCCCATTAAGCGGTATTCGAATACGCTTAGGGTATTCGAATACTTCACGTACGAAACTAAAGCCCGATAGCAAGAGGCTTTCGTGTTATTCGAATAACCACTAAGGTATTCGAATACACCTGGTTAATAAACCATGAAAGCATGCGAGGAAATGATGGTATTCGAATACCAGATGAAGGTATTCGAATAACTTAGATAGAAAAACATAAAAATTACGTCCAGAATGCAATTTTGAAGAAGAAGGACTTACCCAATTAAATGAGTACCTGTAAAACAGAATGGAGGATATCTCCGACGCTCAAGTCAGTAATAATTAAAGATCAATAAAACAATAAATGAGTATTAAATTTAATAGATTAAATACACGATTGATCCAAAATGCCAAGTTCTCTTCTTAAATGAAAGAACGAATCTTTAGGTAAAGGTTTTGTGAAAATATCAGCAAGTTGATTTTTGGTTTCAACAAATTCTAACACACAATCACCTTTTTGAACATGATCTCGTATAAAATGGTGCCTTATCTCAATGTGCTTAGTCCTAGAGTGCATAATGGGATTCTTTGTCAGATTGATTGCACTAGTGTTATCACATCTTATAGGGATGTGATTAAGCTGAAGACCAAAGTCTAGAAGTTGTTGCTTCATCCATAGAATTTGAGCACAACAACTTCCGGCTGCCACATATTCAGCCTCAGCGGTGGATAAGGCCACGCTAATTTGTTTCTTGCTATGCCAAGAAACTAAGGAATTGCTAAGCAGGTAACATGTTCCACTAGTGCTTTTCCGATCCAATTTGCATCTAGCAAAATCGGAGTCAGAATAACCAATAAGACTACAAGTGGCACCTTTGGGGTACCACAAGCCCACTTGTGTAGTGCCACCTAGATATTTCATAATTCGTTTTACAGCACTTAAGTGCGACTCTTTAGGATTAGCTTGATATCTAGCACACATGCATACGCTAAACATTATATCAGGCCTACTAGCAGTGAGATAGAGAAGAGATCCAATCATACCTCGATATTTAGTAATTTCTACAGAATTACCTGCTTCGTCTTTATCCAAGTAACACGAAGTACTCATTGGTGTAGCCATATGTTTTGAATTGTCCATTTCAAACCTCTTGAGAAGTTCTTTGCAATACTTTGTTTGGCTAATGAACGTTCCATTCCTTGTTTGTTTGATTTGAAGTCCAAGGAAGAAATTGAGTTCTCCCATCATGGACATTTCGAATTCGCTTTGCATGATTTTGGCAAATTCCTTGCACAGATTTTCGTTAGTAGCACCAAATATGATATCGTCTACATATACTTGTACAAGGAGTATATCATGGTTTTTATTTTTAATAAAAAGAGTCGTGTCAACCTTACCTCTTGTAAAATCGTGTTCTAAAAGGAACTTACTTAACCTTTCATACCAAGCTCGTGGAGCTTGTTTTAAGCCATACAAAGCCTTTTTCAATTTGAAAACATAGTTAGGTAGATCATAATTTTCAAAACCTGGAGGTTGGTCAACATATACTTCCTCTTGAATAAAGCCATTTAAAAAAGCACTTTTAACATCCATTTGATATAATTTAAAATCCATGATGCAAGCAAAAGCAAGTAACATCCTAATAGCTTCTAATCTAGCTACAGGTGCATAGGTTTCTTCATAGTCTATACCTTCTTCTTGATTATAACCTTTTGCTACAAGTCTAGCTTTATTTCTTGTTATTATGCCAGCTTCATCAAGTTTGTTTCTAAACACCCATTTAGTACCGATAATAGGATGATTATTAGGCCTAGGAACTAGTTCCCAAACTTGGTTTCGTTCAAATTGATTTAATTCTTCTTGCATAGCTAGAAACCAATGTTCATCATTAAAGGCTTCATTGATGTCTTTCGGTTCGATTTGAGAAACAAAAGCTAAGTGGTTACATGCATTTCTCATGGAGTTTCGAGTACTTACACCTTTGGATACATCACCTATTACTTGATCAAGCGGATGATATTTTGAGGTACGCCATTCTTTGGGAAGTTCCAAAGCTTGTGAATCCTCTTGTCTTTGTTTATCTTCTTGCTCCTTGATTTCTTTTCCTTGCTATCCAAATGTGTTTCCGCTAAGGCTTCTGCAACATCATCAATAACAAGATCCTTTCTCGATCCATTTGGGTCAGTTTCATCAAATGCAACATGTATAGATTCTTCAATAGCCATAGTTCTTTTATTATATATACGAAAAGCCTTACTATAATTTGAATAACCAAGAAATATACCTTCATCAGACTTAGCATCAAACTTGCCTAAGTTATCTTTTCCATTATTTAAAACAAAACATTTGCATCCAAAAACATGAAAATGTGCGACATTTGGCTTTCTTCCCTTGTATAATTCATATGGAGTTTTCTTTAAAATAGGCCTTATAAGGGCCCTGTTCATAACATAACAAGCTGTATTTACAGCATCCGCCCAAAAATACTTAGGAAGAGCAGCCTCATTAAGCATAGTTCTCGCCATTTCTTCTAAAGAACGATTTTTTCTTTCTACAACTCCATTTTGTTGTGGAGTTCTAGGGGCAGAGAAATTATGATTAATGCCATGTTCATCACAATAATTTTCAAAAACATTATTTTTAAATTCGCCTCCATGATCACTTCTTATAGAAGAAATTTGAAAACCTTTTTCGTTTTGAATAACTTTGGCAAGTCTTTTAAATGCTAGAAATGCATCATTTTTATTTGTAAGAAATAAAGTCCATGTGAACCTAGAAAAATCATCCACAATCACTAAAGCATAGTAATCCCACCAAAGCTCATAATTCTAGAGGGTCCAAATAAATCCATGTGCAAAAGTTGTAAAGGTCTAGTAGTTGAAACTATATTTTTTAATTTAAAAGAGACCTTTATTTGTTTACCCTTTTGACATGCATCACATAATTTATCTTTAACAAAATTAAGCTTTGGTAGTCCAATTACTAGCTCTTTAGAGACCAACTTCCTTAGGTGATCCATGTGAATGTGTGCAATTCTCCTATGCCATAACCATGAATCATCATTCTTACTTAAAAGGCATTTCGCATCATTTGAAGATATATCATCAAGACTAATCATATAAATGTTATTTATTCTATGATCAATGAATTTAACATGTTTATCATTTTTATCTTCAATTATGCAACAATTTGAATCAAAAATTACCTTATTTCCTTTGTTACATAATTGACTAATACTAAGAAGGTTATGTTTCAAGCCTTCAACAAGCAACACATTTTCAATAGAGGAATTTGGATTCTTGCCAACTTTTCCGATTCCAAGAATTTTTCCCTTGTTGTTGTCTCCATAAGTAACATGTCCATGATTCTTGGGAATAAACATGGTGAATTTTGAGTCGTCTCCAGTCATGTGCTTGGAACAGCCGCTGTCGAGATACCAATTTGAGCTCCTAGCTTTCAAGCACACCTACAACACAATTTTAATTTTTAACCTTTGGTACCCAAATTTTCTTGGGTCCTTGAGTGTCGATTTTAGGCAATGTACCCTTTGGAACCCAAACCATTTTTGTCCCAATTTTTGTGTTAACATTCTTTCTAGCATTGCATGTTGAAGCACTATGACCTTTCTTTCCACAGTAAAAACATTTAATAAATGGACTGCTGGAAGTGCTTGAATAAACAAAGAAATTTTTATAAGATTTATGCTGATTTTTCAGATTATAACCAATTCCAGCTTTTTCAAAAATAACTCTTTGTTTTCCTAATATGATGTTTAAATTGTCTCTTCCGAGAGTAAATTTGGCAAGAATGTTCTTTAAATCTTCAATTTCTTTTTCAAGTGTATGACATGAAGAACAAGAATACGAAGTAGAAGCATGTGAGGGATGAGATGAGCATGCATCAAGAATTCCCAAGGTTTCATTTTCAATTTTTAATTCTTCAATCTCTTTATTTAAAATAAGAATTTTATTTTCTAAAGAAGAGATTTTTTTCTTAGAAGAAGAAATTTGTTTTGTGAGTTTTAAAGATTCGTCATGCAGTTCTTCAAAGGCATCTTGTAACTCATCATAAGAAGGCGATAAAGTAGAGTTAGAACTTACCTCATTTTCGCTTTCTTCTTCTTCTCCTTTGGCCATGAGACAAAGTTGAGCTTCTTCGCTATCTCGAGCATGTCCGCCTGAATCCATGTCGTTTTCATCCCATGCTATATAGGCTTTTCTTCCTTTCCTTTCTTTGAAGGGCTTCTTTTCAAGTCTCTCTTTCTTCTTTTGGTAACCTGGCATTCCATTTTCATGTGACCAGGCTTGCCACATTCATAGCAAGTAGGAGTTGATAAAGCTCCTTCGCCTTTGTAATGAGTCTTCTTCGGAGGGAAGGGAGGTCTTCTTTGCATTCCCTTTTTCCCGAGAAATTTACCAAATTTTTTAACTAACGTACTAAGATTTTCTTCGTTTACCTCAATGTTTTCTCGAGCTTTCTTCACCTTCTTCATCATCATTGTCAATTGTTGAGGAAGTGGCTTTGAGCGCTATCCCCTTTTTCTTTTTATCGTTTTCTTCGCTTTGACTTAATCTCGCTCGCCTAGTTCATGCTCATGAAGTTTTCTAAAAAGGGTAGCTAATGACATGGTTGTCAAGTCCCTTGATTCTGAAATTGCTGTCACCTTGGGCTGCCAAATCCTGCTCAAATACCTTAACACTTTATTAATCAAATCTTCGTTAGTAAAACTTTTTCCTAAAGATGCAAGATGATTAACAATGTGGGTGAACCTCTTTTGCATTTCTTGAATGCTTTCTCCTTGGTTCATTCTAAACAGTTCATATTCGCGAGTTAGAGAATTGATTCTCGACCTCTTAACTTCACTAGTACCCTCATGGGTAACTTGTAAAGTGTCCCACATTTCCTTAGCGGCTTTGCAATTAGAAATTCTAAAAAACTCATCATACCCCAAAGCAGTGGTAATGATGTTTTTGGCTTTTAAATTATATTGAACTTTTCTTTTATCCTCATCAGACCAATCACTTCTAGGTGTCTCGGTTTTTACACCATCGACAACGCGTGTAGGTATAAATGCACCGTTTTCGACAGCATCCCACACATCTAGATCAATAGCTTCGATGAAGATTTTCATTCTTTCCTCCCAATATGCGTAACCATCCCCATTGAAAAAGGGTGGTCGGTTTATGGAAGATCCCCCTGAAAAACCATTTAAGGAAGCCATGTTCTCTTGAAGCGGCTAAGCTCTTTATACAAGAGTCTAGCTCTGATACCACTTGTTACCAAGTGGCTTCCAATACTCAAGAGCGGGGTGAATTGAGTAACAAAAACTTTTGCAAAAACCTTAAACAGATAAACTTTGCTGAATATAAATATTAAAGAACGTGGAAGAGATGAGAAAAGAAAGAACAATTAATAATTAAATTGCAGGAATCAATAAATAAAGTGCATAAAATAAAGAGAATAAGGGAAGGAAAACAGGCACAGTATTTATCCTGGTTCGACCACCAACCACTTGTGGCCTACGTCCAGTCCCCGAAACACAGTTCGAGATTTTTCACTATTCAAGACAAGCTTAAACAACAGGTGCTTGCAACCTTTACAATACGGAGCACTTTTCACACACAGGGAAACTCTACCCTTGTGCTCAAGCCTCAATCAAACAAAAGGGATACCTCACCCTTATACAATCTTGAGGGATACCTCACCCTCGTTATACAGAATTAGATAAAGAGATGAAATGAAACTCTCACTAAGAGTAGATAAATACAAATTGAAGTACTAAAGAGCTGTTTCTCAAATATCTCAAGAGTTAAACAATTATAAGTTCAGAAAAAGAGAGAATAAGGTAGAGCACGTTTTCAAGCAAGCAAAAATTGATCTCAATGTTCGAGAGTTTTCGAGAGAAGTCCCAGGCCTCTATTTATAGAGCTCGTAAGAAAATGGTCGTTGGGAGCATTTAATTACGTTTAAAACTTTCTCGATTCTCGTATGGAATTTGAAAACTTAACTCGATTCTCGTGGAGTATTCGAATGCCCGAAGGAAGTATTCGAATACCTCTGCATCAAAAACTCTTTTAGAAAACTGATTAAGTTGGGGTTATTCGAATACTACCAAGGGTATTCGAATACCTCATTAAAAGAAGGCATGTTTCGAAAACAGGGTATTCGAATACCATATGGGGTATTCGAGTGCCTCATTTAAAAAGGTTCATTCTGAAACTAAGGTATTCGAATACCATATGGGGTATTTGAATGCCTCTGTTTTGGCACATCGAAAAAATATCGATTTAAACAGTTATTCGAATACCATATTGAGGTATTCGAATACCTCAGTTAAAAACAGTTATAAAACCTTTCTAAAAAGCTTCGAAATGCTTGTTTTTAACTTCTAAAACATTTGATCTTTTAAAAGCAACTTTAAAAACTTCATTTTAGGTTATCCTTAATCATTTGAGATATTTAATTGACAGCTCCATACATGATAGATCCTAAGTCCTAAAGCTAATCTTTAAACACTTGGACTTGGTCTTCTCATCATCCTCAGGTTTGTTATCATCAAAATACATCTTCATTATTGCGTAGCAAACACATAAGTGTCTATTAAGTGGGAGAGAGAGAGCCCAAAACTGAGACCATTCCACTCAGTTCTCATTTTCTTACTTTCTCTCTTGCTCCTTCCCCCTCTCCTATCCTCTCCTATCTTCTTACTTCTCTTTTACATTTATGTTTTTTTACATTTTTGTACTTTTATTTTTCTATTTGTGCTCTTCATTCATGGAGAGCTAAAGCTTTGTAATCAATCTTAGGGATTGAAACACTCTTGATGTTTAATTTTGAGACCTTGTGATGAATGTTTACATTCTTGTTGTTAATCAAATTTCTCTCCTCCTTCTCTTGATTTTGTTGCATCTTGACTGAGTGCTTAACTCAGTTTTGGTGTTCATGTGATAGTTGCTTAACTATCATGTGTTTACAAAAACTAGATAATGCATCAAAGGTGTTCGATATATTGTCTAGCTAGCATGAATTCTAGAATGAGGTTGATTTATGGTTAAATAGATGCTTAATCCATTTTTCGTTGATTGACCAAATCCTAGGTGCTTACCTAGTATAGAATTCATGCTTGGATAAGGATTTCACATGAGATTAGGCAATGCACCAAAGGTGTTTGATGAATTGCCTAACTTAGTTGAATGTTGAGTTTTAGGTTGATTTAGGGTTAAATGGATGCTAACTTCATCTAACGTTAATTAACCAAATGCTAGATGCTTATCTAATAGAGCATACTAAGAATATGGTTAGCATATGAATGAGTCCATAGTAGTCAAGGATAGATTAAACTCAAGAGCTGTTGATTCTCTTGGATTAGTTATTTTTCCTCATTTTGTTTACAACAGTTTTACAACTTTTTAATTACTTTTGCAAATCAAACCCCTATGTTAACCCATTAATATAATTAATTAACGAAATGATCTAAGGGCTTGACCCGGTTGCACCACATATTATAAGTGTTTGGTGGATTGGTTAATAAATCTCATCTAATTTGATAGCCTCAACAACTATCATCATCCTCGTCCCCTATATTGATAGCCATTACACTGCCTTGCTCTGCCATTGGCTCAGGCGTGGTCCACCATCAAAGCTGTAAGCTCTAGCCTCATACTTCTCCATAATTAACGAGATGATGCGCCATAATGAGGAGGTTCCGTTCTTCGACGGTGAGTTCCTTGCTGTCAGTAGTGGCGAAGACAATCTCCACAAAATCCACCATCTCTTTGAAACGCATCTTAGGTTGCTCTCTATCTCAACTTCACTCTTTCCCCTCACCTTTTTTCTCAGACAACAAAGGAGATGAGGGAGATGGCGACTAGGGTTGGTTCTCTTCCTTTGTTCTTCACTTCTTTGTTAGGAACCTAGATGTAATCTTCCTCACTTCTTAAGGACCAAAATGCAATGAAACATTTCTTTCCTCAACTATTTGCCTATTACCATATTTTTCAGCATTATTTATTTTCTCTCACCATGCCAAAATGCATGGTTGAGAGTGGTGCAAAATAAATAGTAAGTTACTACCTTTTCTAAAGATTGTACCGAAGTGTTTGCCTTCTAGTTGACACAAACCATCATAAAATTAGTACAATAATTATGATTCTTAACAAGTTGTTATTGTCTTGGATCCTATATAGTTTTGTTAGAACTACATGAAATATGAGCCATGAAAACTAAGATGTTTTAAAATTTGATAATGAGAAATATAACTTCATAACTTTCTATCTTTGGATGGAGAATTGCATCTTCTGTAGGTTTTTTTATTAGTTTTTTTAAACTATAGAGGACTCTAATTTGTAACATAGCGAGTTAAGCGTAATAAGCAAGGTTAGCACTCGACTAAGCCTCAAGGATAAGTAAGCAACTCCATGTTGAAGAAAAATAACATAATATTATTTAATTCATATCAAAGTCGTTTTCTACATAATACACATGTACAATATTTATAATCCAATGATGATAAAGTCTTAATTAACTATAAAATCCTATCAAATAATAAATTCTTAAAATAAAAGTCTTAATCAAATATAAACTCGACCTCTCTCCGAAAATATTTTAGCTAAGTTTTTACTATTTTTTAATGTACTTTTTGTTAATTTTTTCATTATTGATTAATGTACCAAAATTGGGATAATGTACTCTTTTTCCTTACCAAGATTTTTCCCACTAGGTTTGGCCTAGAAGGTTTTAATGAGACACATCTTAATTACATCATATTATTAATAAAGTTATTTTCCATTTTTGTATCAGTTAGAATAAAGTTTTAAAGGCCTAACCCGGTAAAATCGACCGAGGTCACGAAGACAGCCCAGCCCGGTAAATCCGGCCGAGGTCATGAAGACGGCCTAGCCTGGTAAAATTGGTCGAAGTCATAAAGACGGCCCAGCTTGGTAAATCCGGCCGAGGTCACAAAGAAGGCCCAGCCCAGTAAAATCGGCTGAGGTCATGAAGGCAACCTTGTCAGGTAAATCTGGCCGAGGTCATGAAGACGGCCTAGCCCAGTAAAATCAGCCGAGGTCATGAAGATGACCCAGCTCGGTAAAGCCGGTCGAGGTCACAAAGATAACCCAGCCTGGTAAATTTGGCTGAGGTCTCGAAGACGACCTAGCTCGGTAAATTCGATGAGGTCACAAAGACGGCCCTGCCCGGTAAATCCAGTGAGGTCACGAAGACGGCCCAGTCTGATAAAATTGGCCAAGGTCACGAAGACGGCCCAACCTAGTAAATTGACCAAGGTCATGAACACGGCTCAGCCTGGTAAATCCGGCCGAGGTCACGAAGATGGCCTAGTCTGGTAAATTCGGCCGAGGTCATGAAGACGACCTAGCTCGATAAATTCAGCTAAGGTCATGAATGCCCAACTTGAAGAAACAGAAGAAATGCGAAGTTATTCGAAGTATACAAGCACTTCAAAGTCATTTAAGCATTTTGAATCATCAGAAGCCAAATTCAAACTAAATACAAGTCAGAAGTATACAAACTAAGTGGACCATCATGACTCAATTGATATCCAGTCATAAGCTTGGGCTGTGATCATAAGCTTGCCCCATCTTCACAGATGACCGAGCTAGGGGGCTGTGGACCGTCCTAGCTAAATTGATATCTGGCCATAAGCTCGACCTATCTTTGCAGATGAATGAAATGGGGGGCTGTGGACCATCCTGGGTCCAGGCCCATGAAAGTTCAGAGTGATGTCCTGTTTGCAAGATCAGACTGGCCTATACCTGAATGGGTAATGGCTCAAAAACCAAAGCCATTTTAAAACAAATATCCAGGCCTACAACTTTCATGAAGATCACTTTTCTCAAAAATGAAGAAAATAGGAGACACGGTTGTACAAGTTTGCTCAAGTATTATTATAAAAATAATAAAAAAAAATAAACAGAAAAATGTCATCCGTTACGTTTTTTAAAGTTTTACTATACAGGTTATTGTGCAATACTTAATCGTTAAGTATTACTACAGCTCAAATTTTTTATAAATAGGGGTGACGCTGAAGAATTCTGTACAACAGGAGGGGGAGGCAGACACTGAAGAATTTCTCGTCTGTTAAATTTTTAGTTTTCTTTTCTTTTTCTCTTTTTCTTCTTTCTAGTCTATGTGTAAATAAGTTCCAGTCTACTTGGGTCAAAGTGTGAAGCTCTTGGTAATAAAATAAGGTTAGATTATTCTATTTCTTGTGCTTTAATGATTTATTTTTCTAGTAACTATTATACGTGTTATATTTTGTTTTTGATAACTTAGAAACCACCCTTGTAAAGAGGGGTTATTGATTTATTGTAGACAATAGGATTGACACAGTGAATGCTTTAACACATTTACAAGTGGTAATAATAATTAAAAGAAACATAATATAATTACGTAATGGACTTTTATTGTTATATTTTTCGATTGGAATCTTCATTATGCATGATTTTAATTGAATTATAAAAAGGAATTAATCTTACCTTTATTTTATTTACCAAGAGTGGATCTTTTTACCCAAATAAATATTTTTTACTATAGTAATAAAATATTTACCTTACCTTAATTTTTCTTTAACAATTCCTTGTGAATCGACCTCGGACTCCCGAGAATTTATTACTTGAGACAACCTACACTTGGGTTTGAAACTTTTAAATCTAATTATATCCCATATCCGCCCTCTGAAACACCTCCAAGATCCTCTTCCTACTCAAGGAATTCAGACCCTCATTAGAATCCCCACCGTGGGCTTGAAGCCCCTATCGTGGCTGAGGCGGTGGAGACCGAGGAGGACTTAAGACCTCCACTAATGGGCTGTTATTCTGCACCATCTTCTCACTCCCAGACATTTTTCCCCATAATGTTTAGAGAAAATGAAGAAAATAAAAAGGGTGAAAATGAGGAGTACCTTGAATATTGGAGAAAAAGAGAGGTTTTGGATAGTGAAGAAAGCGTTGAAAAAGCCTTGAACCATCAACAGTCGTCGCAAAAGATGTCGAGAATCGCCTGAGTCACTAGGGAAGAGAATATGGAGTGCAAGAATGAGCAAAGAGTGGGAAGGGATAAACCCTATCCTTATTTATAAACATGGAAAGTCACCCCCAAATCATCGTCATTAATGAGGGCAGATATGCCTTTTCATTTAAAGCACTTCATCTTGATACCCCCTTTTCGAAATTTGAAAACGACTAAGCATGACGCTAAAAACCCCAAACGACGGCTTCCACTCTCCTCCAACCATGTGGCGTACCATTTCTAAACAAATGCATCCAAAAAGGACAATGCAAAAAATGTTCTGAATTGAAACGATGCGTGACATTCTAGAACACCTAAGTCGCATCGTGGACTCGTAATGAGACACCATGGTACAAAAAAACCACAGATCTTAGTCCAAGTACGAGGTACATTCATAACACAGACCGCACAAGCTACACACGGGACAACCTATTACCTACCCTGGACAACAGAATAATGACTTAAGTGGAGTGAGCCATCACGGATCCTGACCTTACTCATTAATCCCGAGAGCCTACTATGATACATCATAGTCCTTGGTCCTTTGGGAAAAACATCATGAAATTTGGCGTTTACACAACATCTCAGATCCCTTTGTCCTTTGCGTATTGTGTGCTCCAGTTGAACTCGTATCTTGACACTTCGTTGTGCCATCAAAGCGCCAAACTGAAGGTAATTGTTTTGGATCAAGTTATAAGTCCAGAGATCTGGAGCAACCCGACCTAACAACCTGGATCATGGACGATATTGTGGGCATACACTAGGCGTAACCTCATCGACAGGAATGAATGTTCACCACATCCCGCATAAATAGAGATCAATCATATGGAATAACGATTTTTCGCAATTCCAAGTAATAACATTCAATACGCACTGAATGCTCAGATATCTCACACCCTGAAATACTCACATATAAAGGTATTCAGTAAGAGGACAAAGGTATGACCTAATTCACAATGAATAACATACCCTTCTTGCATGCCTACTAACTTAAGCGTCAGAATGCCTTTTGTAAGTATCCATCCCCTCGCTCATTGCTGCTGTGGCTGTGCCATAGAGGAAACCACTATCATTTACCTTCTTAGGTAATCTTCTTAACCTAGTTATGAATAACTCTCAAGTGTGTGAAGTACATGTCTAGTGGATGACTTCTGTGTTGAAGTTACTAAACTACAGCCTATAGGACATTTTTTGCATATACATGTTATAATAGGGTCATTCCTATCTACAACTATTGAAGAATCAAGGAAAACTTGAATTCTTAAATATGTAGTATGATATAATTAGGATATACAATTATTATAATTGTTACTTGTACCCCTAGGAAAATCGCTATTGTGAAAGCTATGTAGTTATAGACACTATAGAAAGGTGACTTGCCTGCTATTATATATCATTGAAATAGATATCTGGAGGTTGACTAAAAGAGTTGTTTAGACTTTAGAGACTAAAGTAGAAGAAAAACCTAAAGAAAAATGAAGAGACAATGAGGGGGGGATGGTAGTGATTGCTTGGGGAAAAGAGTAAAAGAAGTAGAAGGAACTTTTTTGCTGTGATAAGAAGTAGAAGAAACTAGTCAAATAAGAACTAGTCAAACAATGTTAGCAACAATAGAAAAGCTACTTTTAACTCCCTTGCTCCCTAAGCTTTTGAGCACTCACCATGGATAATGGTTTTCAATGTGGACATATTGACCATGTTTTCATGTTTTACTTTTGGGATTTTTTTTTATAAGTTCTTTTGATTGATATGCTTTTGTTAAGTCTTTGATGATAACTTTGAAGTATGATGTAACCAAGAATTTCAAATAGGCATTAATGTAATAAGTCAAAGTATTTTGCTTTTCTTTCATTAAGTTATTTCTTATCTAAAGCTGACTTGAGTTGCATTGGTTATGATTCTATTTCTTTTATTTGTACATTGTGTTCTTTCTTGGTAATCATTTGGGCTAGAACTTATTTGATTGTTAGTAGGTGATGTTGTTATTTGTGAATTTTGGAACTAACTTATACTAATGAAATTAGTAATATACAATATCAATTTTTCAATTAAAATACATCAATACCATCCAACTTTGAGCCTTCCTTAGATAAATGCTTTGATTATATCTTTCGTAATCACACAAGCCTTCCTAGTACTCTAATTACCACAATATGCAGTCACCTCTTTTGAGCCAGTTGAAGATGGAAATTTGGCACTCTCATGATTAATTATAGATTAATTAATGAGTTTAAATGTTTCTTTATGGTATTGATCAAATTTTATTTTGTAGGTTAGTACCATTGAGTATTAAAAACATAATTGTTAAAAATGCAAGGTATTTTCTTGTAGGATTTTTTTTAAGTAATTTTGTTACTGTAAAGTCTTTTCTATTTGACACTCTTTCATGGTTTGCCATGGCTAATATGAAGACATGTAAATGTATAAATAAGCATGGTGAATTTGGCATTGATAGATAAAGTCTTGCTTGCTTAAAAGAAACTGCTTGTATTTTATCTTTCATGTTTTTTGCTTTATTATCTTTTGTCAAGTAGTCTCTAACCTTGTGTTTTCTTGTATATACATGGCTTGTTAATTTACTAGGTTGTTTTTTGTCAAGGTGTGATATATCATGCCTTGTATAGTAATTATTACATGATCAGTTTAGTGCTTTAAGCATTTAAAGTAATTTTCATGCTTTCTTATGTGCATATTTCATTAATTATTGTCAAATATTGCTTTGGGCTTAGAGAGTTATGTTTCTGTATGCTTTATTTGGTTGGGTTCGTATGTACTTTATGTTGCAAGACTTTTAGCTAAGTAAAGATGTTGGATTTGGTTGGAAAATTCTCTAACCTTCCTCTCAAAAGCCTTCTTTCCACTTAGAGGGTGAAAGTTGCCTCTTATTTGCCAAGATGACCTAAGAAATGCACTTGTTTTCCTTTTATATGTAGAACAAACACATGGTAGATTTTACAACCACTGATTAATTAGTGGTTTTTGGCTAATTAATCATTGAGTAACTAGAAACTTTTTCTTCCTGGGAGATTAATTAGTCAAATTTGGGCAATTAATTGATCAAATTTGGGCAATTAATCGCTCGGACGACAGAATATAGTGTTATGTTAGAGCTTGGGCGAATAAATGCCCAAAATTGGGCGACTAATCGCTGAGATGACTGAATGCACTCCTTTGCTGCCTAATGAGCGATTAATCAATGAGAATTAGGCGACTAATTGCCCAAATAGCAAGGTTTCCTTTCTTGTCTCATGTTTAAGCTTCACATTTTCTCTCTTGTTCAATCCCCTAAGAGAACACATTAAACACACAATGATTACCTAACTAAAAGCAACAAAACATAATTAAAAGATGATTCTTCCTTTCTTCAACTTCCATCAACAAATGTAAAAATACTACTTCAACAAAAGCAAAATAAAGCTCAAGAATAGAGATCAATCAAAGGTTGGATGGAGATAAAAACAATATTTTGCTTTAGAAAAACATGATTATCACAAGTGTATCAAGTAGGTTGTTTAGTTTTGGTTTTAAATTTTAGTTAAATATGGGATGGTGTATTTTAATTGACATGTCACCTACTTATTTGTAAATAAAAAACAAAATGGAAGTTCCTAAGCATCGTACATGGATGGATTAAAGGGTAGGTCTTGATTAGAGAGGAGTTAGGGATGAATTTATAGCAGGGGTTTATGAGTTAGTTGAGTTTGCTTGTGCACAAGATCAATATAAAACAGTAGGAAAATTAAGGTGTTCATGTAACAAATGCAAATGTGAGGTGTATGAAGAAGATTACGAATGATTACTATTACAAGACTAACCATAACAAACTAAGGTCTCTCATTCCCCTAGTGGTTATAAACAACTCATACTATGGAAGTAGTTGGGTAAGGGAAGACTTCAATAACTATGAGCATATGGTAATGGATGCCGTTGGACCCTCTATTAGTAATTGCATTAAGCAATAAGAGTTTGTTTATGCAAAACAAATAAAGGAAGATCCTAAACCAAAAGCGAAATTTATTTTTTGATATGCTGCCAGCTACACAAGTTTCTTTGTATGATGGTTGTCAAAATTACTCTGACTTGTCAGTTGTAGTAGAAGCTCAAAGTATCAAGTCTGACTTCAATAAACTTTGAGACTTGCTTTAATCGATGGGTGGATTTTATGGGGAATGCATTGCCAAATGATAATCAAATGCCTGGAAACTTCTATCATGCAAAGAAAGCAATGGAACGACTAGGATTGGATTGCAAAAGGATTCCCTACTATCCCAATGGATGCATGCTTTATTGTCTTCCTTTTGTGAATCTTCATAGTTATAGATTTTATGGCAAAGATTGTTATAGAAGCATCACTAGAAATAGTAAGGTCAAAGAAGTTCCTTTGAGAAAAATGTGGCATTTCCCACTTGTCCCAAGGCTACAAAGACTTTATTCCTCAATATAAACGACAATGTTATATGTTGATGGATTTACTCCATTTGAAAAAACTAGTAGGATTTATTCATGTTGGCTAGTAATTATTACCCCTTACAATCCTCCTCCATGGATGTGCATGAGAAGATAGTTCATGTTCTTGACTATCATAATCCCTAACCCTTCCAATCTAAAAAGCATAATTGATGTGTACTTGTAGCCACTTTTAGATGAATTGAAACTTTTAGGCAATACTGGTGTCATGACCTATGATGTTTCACTAAACAGAACTTTGTCATAAAGGCTTGTTTAATGTAGTTGATTAATGACTTCCCCGCATATGGGTTGTTAACGAGTTGGATGACAATCAGAAAATTTGCCTACACAATTTCACTACTAGAAAATTCATATTTAGAGATAGAATAGTTCCGTCTCTAAAATGTTGAATTTCCATCTCTAAAGGAATTATAGGCAGACCCTATTCCAATGCAAAAAATTGCACCGCTAATTATTTAGAGACATATTTGTTCCATCTCTAAAAAGAATATTCCATCTCTAAATAACTACCAAATTTGTCTAAATCTTTTTTTTAAAAAAATTGAATTAAATATGCAAATTTTCTATCTCTAATGTTAAAATGTCTGTCTCTAATCAATCTATATTTGGTTTTCAATGATTTCTCTAAAAGAAAATAGAGACGAATATAGTACGTCTCTAATTTTGTCTCTAAGTTTTAGAGATGGAAAGTGTCCCTATCTAATTTTCTAAAATTACTTTTTAATATACTTTTAATTTTATAACTAACTCTAATACAAGTTTATACCTACAAAAAACCATACACCATCATAAATTTCAATTTTGCTCTCTCTCTATATATATATATATAGCAAAATTGGTATGCAAGAACATCACAATAATGCAAGACATCCCAACTAGGTTGGCACCTAGTTGATTGATACAAATAACAATAAAGTGCAAAGTAGTAATTAAGTTGTCATCACAAATATTTAAGTTGCCAATACAAATATGAAAATAAAACAAATCAAAAATCTCAGTCCTTATAATTCACAGCCTCATCAACTATCTCCTCATCATCATGGTCATTCTCTCCTCTAGGTGCAGGATGTGAAGGTGTAGGTGATGGCATTCTAAATTGATCGCCTTGTAGAAGACTCCTAAACCTCTGGTCCCACTAGTCCATCTTCTACTTCAACATTTCTTGTTCAATAGCCTTTTGATGAAGCTCATCAGTTAGAGCCTTAATATTGACCTGCATTGTAGCAATTTATGCTAATGATACTCCATCAATGGGAATGGAGGAGGGAGTAGTGGAGGAAGATACAATGACACTAGCAACTTGTGAACTAAATCCATAGATGTTCCCTTTCTTCTTGGGGCCTCCAACAACATCCAAGTAGATAGTCTTATTAGACTTTTGACTGCTACCTTCACCACTCTAGGATTGCCTCTCAGTTATTCACCTTTCGTACTCTTCTTAAAAAGATTGAGTTATTAGACAAAGTTTGTGCTTCAAAAGTGATGTAACTTAAATGCTAGCTTATACATACCCTAATCTTTCCTACTTCCATAGTGATATACTCATCTGGCTTCGGCTTGGCTCTATGAAGTCACTGGTAGATGTCAAAAAGGTTTGGTTGCATGGATATCTCAACTGCTTAAAAAGATAAAAGGCAAGTATTAAGTGAGTATAACCTCGGACTTAGTATCCCAATAAGAAACTAATTCTATTGTTTAATTAAATGACTAACTTAAAGAAATGAAAGTGATAATAATGAAAAAGGAATTTGTGACACTTAATCTAGTTGCTCCTAAAAGTAGACTTACCTAAACAACACTCTAGTTTAGCTCTTTTGAACACATTCATTATACAACATAGCATAGATTTCTATCTATGCATGTTGATGCTTAATCCATCATTACAAATTGCCACATAACAATTTATACATCTCAAAACACATTAATTCATACTACTAGTTCCTCTAATTTATATAGCAGCTTAGGAAATCTAATTTCCCAAAATAGAATAGCTTTACAATCTAGTTGCTCCTAAAAACAAACTTACCTAAACAACACTCTAGTTTAGCTCTTTTGAACACATTTATTGTACAACATAACATAGATTTATATCCAAGCATGTTGATGCTTAATACATCATAATAATTTGCCACATAACAATTAATACACCTCAAAACACATTCATTTGTACTACTTGTTCCTCTAATTTATATAGTAGCCTAGGAAATCTAATTTACCAAAATAGAACAGCTTTATACATGCAGAATATTAGCATAGTGTCTCGATTTATCCTATAGAAAATGAATTGAATCTATTAATTATGCAGGATTAAATACAAACAATGAGATACATATATCTCAATAGATATGCTCAAAACTTGCAGTTCGGATATTTACATACTAGGAAACTTATTCCAAGCCACATACAACTACAATGATTGTACATCATTATTTAATTGTTAGAGACAGGATTATAACTACATATATAATCCAATGTAGTAGTCTGTTGACCAAGTAGATTCATATCTCCAATGCACAATGCAATGCAATGTTATGACTATTTTTATACCTTGTAGTGCCCATTTCATCAATACAACATCTAATTAGCTCATTCCCAGTAGATCCCAGATCCTCATAATCAAAATAGGTAGTCTTTGCTCCACCTACCATATACACTTGGTAATAAGCTGCTTATCAAGCCTAAGAGCTCACCCTATACATGACCGTACATCGTCACACAGCTCTATCCCTATGACTAGGTTCTCGCCCGTAATTTGGGAATAGCTCACAAGATCACCTCTGTGCACAAGAGGATCATATCCACATTTTTTTTTATCTGAGCACTGAAGGATTTTTCATAGTGTCATATCATTCTTTATTTTTTTTTGGCTCATTTCAATAGTTTCAAGAGTATCTCAATTCTTTTCCATGCATGCCCATCATTTATGCCATGGTGCCAAAATGCCAATCAATCAAACTATTCATCCATCATGAGCAATGCATATATCACTACAGATAACACAATATCAATATAACAAAATTGGCCACATCACATCATATGTCTCATTGTTGAATCTTTAATCAATAAGTATATAAAAATCTCTTATTTACATACATATATAGAACATAAGTCATCTTATCAATCACATGAGTCATCTTATACGAATAGTCATAAGACATCTTATTAAACACATAAGCTAGCTTATCTCTTTTATTAGCTACCTCAACTAAGGCTTCAAACTTCATAAAATTAGACTTTATCATTAATCAACCTAGTCAAACAACTTTGCCTTTACCTGTTTAGATTCTAATTAATTATTTTATTATTAATTAAGTCTAATTAGCGAAATTCCATATAATTTTAACTTATCCAAGGTGTTACACCAGCATTCTAAATTCACTTTTTAGTAACCAGTAGCCAAGGTAATTTCCAATTATGGTTCCTAAAATAGATTAAGTCTAATTATCATCATTTAGTCTTAAATCACACTCCTAGGTTCTATAGCACTCTAAGACCGAGACCTCCACTAACCAAAGATTGCAAAAATTTAAACTTATACTCATCCTCAATCACCCAATTAAACAAAACAAGGTTAATTAAGGTTCAACTAACATAATTCAAAGCCAAACCAACATAGTGCAAGTCCTCCTAAGGAACCCAAGACTATCATCCTCACAAACCTCATCATGTATTCAAAATTCACCACATAATTCATTATTTTCCAACACAATTATGTAATTAGCATTGGCAATGCAATGGTTTTGATGATAACAAACAAGAGAAGTGATGGTTGTGCAAAGATCAAGTCCCAAGGTTCTTCAAGACTAGCTTATAGGTCTTCGATCTTGTGTAAAGGTAAATAGGAATCATACTAAGCTCAAATATGTTTTCAAATATTTACAAATGGTTTTCACATGCCAAAATGTCCAACAAACATGTTTTGAATAACTAGTTATGGTGGTAGTTCAAAACTATGAAAAATAGCTAAGTTACTGTTTTACAAAACTGACCTTTGGTTACTCTTTTGATCATACCTTTCAAAATACTTTGATTTTTTATCTAAAACTTGTTTTATATGAAAATAGACTCAAAGATCTTTCCAATGAGTGGTCATTTGTTTTAAACGGATAAGAAACGAAGTAGTTATGACCATTTAAAGTCAATTATCAAAACCAAAGTGCAATAACCAATTATGGATTTCCCATAACCGATTATTCACCATGTTAGGAGTGTTTTTCATGTTTTTCTAAGTCTCCTAACCAATTAGGACAACTCCCTAATTGGTTATTTGACAAGTCTGGAACGTTGCCTCTTTATTTCTTGAAAGGCCTAACCAATTAGGATGTTTGCCTAATTGGTTATTTGATAACTCAGAGGTTATTTCTAAAAGGCCTAACCAATTAGGGTGTTGGCCTAACCGATTAGGGGATTGGCCTAATCAATTAGTGTGTGTTTTTAATGGTACGTGAACTGTTTTTATTATAGGCCTAACCAATTAGAGGATTTGGCCTAATCGGTTAGCATTATTTTTTAAAGTCACATGGAATGGTTTTTGAAAAGGGCCTAACCGATTAGGCAGCTTGCCTAATTGGTTATTTGAGAAATAGAGGCAATGGAATTAATTCTCAAAGGCCCCTAACCAATTAGGAATTCTCCCTAATCGGTTATCTGAAAAATCAGAAAATATTTCCAACGGCTTTATTAGATCATTTAATGAACCCAACCACCTCCAACAGCTCTAAAATGTTTTGGGCTATAAATAAAAGTGTTTGGGCATCAAAGAAAAGTTGGAAAACTATCTAAACAAGTCTCTTGATCATCAAAAATGAGTTTTCTCTCTTATCTTTTATCATACTCTATTTTGAGCTTCAAAGTGTGAATCCTTGATACCATAAGTTTCAATTTGTATTATCTACTCTTTGAGAGAGTTTCTATCATTCAAACACTTTGTTTATTCTGTAAAGAGGGTGAGGTATCCTTCTAGTGAAAAAGGGTGAGGTATTACTTGTTGGAAAGAAGGTGAGGTATCCTTCAAAGGTGTGAAGAGGGTGGGGTATCCCTCAAAGGTTATAAAGGGTGAGGTATCCCTGTTTTGAGACTCATAGCATAAGGGTGAGGTATCCTAAGGTGTTGTTGAGTGCTCTAATCTGTAAAGGTTTCAAGCACCCGTTCAAGCTTGAAGCTTAGTGGAAAATCTCGAGTGGTTCACTTGAGGACTGGACGTAGGTCACAAGGGGTGGCTGAACTAGGATAAATCCTTGTGTTTGATTCTCTCAACTTTATTTCTTTACTTTGTGCTTTAATTATATATGCTTGAGTTGAGTTTGATATTTAGCTTTGCTTGAATACTTTCTATCTTGGCTTGTTTATTTGTGAGTGATTTATTCGATCTTATCTATCTATTCACTTTAATCAATTAATAGCTTCAATGAAAATTGATAACTAAACATTTTGCGAAAGAATTGAGAAATTATTTTACATACTCAATTCACCCCCCTGAGGCCACTTGGTAACAAGTGGTATCAGATATAGGCTCTTGTGTAAAGAGCTTAGCAGCTTCAAGAGAAAGTGATGACCTCTTCAAATGGTTTTTCTGAAAGTTCTTCTCTTTATACACCTCCCTTTTTCAATAGGGATGGGTATGCTTATTGGAAAGAAAGAATGAAAATTTTTATTGAAGATATTGACTTAGATGTGTGGGATGCCGTTGCAAATGGTCTTTTTATTCCCACACGAGTTATAAATGGTACAAGAATTAATACACCAAGAAGTGAATGGACAGATGATGATAAAAAGAAGGTCCAATATAATTTAAGAGCCAAAAACATTATTACCACAACTTTGGAGTATGATGAGTTCTTTAGAGTCTCAAATTGTAAATCTGCCCAAGAAATATGGGACACCTTACAAGTAACTCATGAGGGTACTAGTGAAGTGAAAAGATCAAGGATAAATACTCTCACTCATGAATATGAACTTTTTAGAATGAACTAAGGTGAAAGCATTCAAGAAATGCAAAAACGATTCACACATATTACAAATCATCTTGCTTCATTGGGAAAGATTTTTCCTAGTGAAGATTTTATTAACAAAGTGTTAAGATGTTTGAGCAGGAATTGACAACCTAAAGTGACGGCTATTGCGGAGTTAAGAAATCTCTCAACCATGACCCTAGCCACACTTTTTGGCAAGCTTCAAGAACATGAATTGGAATTGAATAGACTCAACCAAAATGAGGAGCTTCACAAGAAAAAGAAAGGAATTGCTCTCAAGACCACCTCCTCTATGATCAATGATGATGATGAAGATGATGGAGATGGCTTGGAAATAAGTGAGGAGAATCTTGGCCTACTAGTACAGAAATTTGAAAAATTTTTCAAGAAGAATGGAGCTCAAAGAAGACCTCCCTTTCCCCAAAAGAATGTCTATTACAAAGGGGAAGGAACCTCATCCACTCCTAAATGCTATGAATGTGGAGAATTGGGACACATGAAGATGGAGTGCCCAATCTATCAAAGGAAAGTGGAAAAGTATGAGAAAAGGTCCTCAAAGGAAAAGAAAGAAAGAAGAGCCTACGTAACTTGCGATGATAATGACATGGATTCAACCGATAGCTCGGATAATGAGAAAGTAAATCTATGTTTCATGGCTAGAGGATAAGAGGAAGATGAAGATGATATGGAGGTAACATCCTTAAATTTTGAATCAAATTCTTCCCTTTCTTATGATGAATTACAAGATGCATTTGAAGAATTGCATAATAAATCTATAAGACTTGTAAAACTTGTTTCATCATCCAAGAAAACAATTTCCTCTTTTGAAAACAAAATCTGTATTTTAAACAAGGAAATTGAGGAACTTAAAATTGAAAATGAAACTCTTGGACTCATTGATGCAAATTCCTCGTGCATAACATGTTCTTTACTTGATAATGCATCTACATCCTTTTCTTGCTCGTCATGCAAAACTTTTAAAAATGAAATTGAGGATTTGAAAAATACACTTGCAAAATTTACATTAGGAAGGGACAATTTGAATATGTTACTAGGGAAACAAAGATGTGCTTTTCAAAAGGCCGGTTTAAGGTACAACTCCAATAACTAACAAAAATCTTACAAGAATCTTTTTGCTTCCTCAAGTACATCAACTAGCCCCTTTATCAAATGCTATTGTGGTAGGAAAGGGCATAGTGCATCTTCATGTAATGCTAGAAAGAACAAAAACACCAATGTTGGAACTAAAATAGTTCAGATTCCTAAAGGCACCTTGCCTAACTCTAACACACAAGCACCCAAGAAAACTTGGTTACCAAAAGCCAAAAATTAAAGTGTGTTGTAGGTGTGCTTGAAGGCCAAGAATTGACTTTGGAATCTCAAAAGTAGCTACTGCAAGCACAAGATCAGAAAATACTCCAAGTTCTCTGATCAGCGATGTCGCACTCGCCTCAAAATAGACTAGGATTCATGGAATGTAGCATAATGCATAACCTAGGTCATCTCCCAAGGACCAATTCGGATTTCTCAAGCATATTAGAAATTATCAATAAGTAGGGGGTTTTGTTCATTGCAATAACAGAAAACGAATTTAAATTGAGAAAATTCAATTAAGGAAACACCAATCCAAGGTCTTCAATTCAAGTGGCAGAATCAATCATTGTTCAAGAGAATTTCTGTTGTTTACACCTCTGTTAATCCGAAATCAACTAGATAATCACCCAGCAATTTATCAATTCAAACAGAATCACAATCGCAATTCGCAATTCTTGATTAAGATTGATTTAGGAACAAATTTAGATTAACATAGATTATCAATCGATGATCTATTCTCCCTTAGATTCAGATTAATCAACCCTAATTCTAACTTCAATTTCGAAATTCCAATCAGAATTCAATTGAGAAGGAGAAGAGGGAAGAACACAACAGAATTTATAATCAAACAAGAGAACTCAAAATTCTAACCACCATCATTGAATTCCTTGGATTGATTGGAGCTTTAGCCTTCCATGGCCATCACGAAAATTGCAGAGAAGAAAGTAAAACGAAAAATAGAGAGAAGATGAAAAGAGAAAGGGGTTTCTGTAAATCTGTTAAAACTGAATCACAACCAAAAAGCTCAATTCGAAATCTGCCTAAACCTATTTGTAACTGAAAGTTCTTCTGTAATTCCTAATCTACCCCTAGCCCAAACTGTAGCCCTCTGAATAAGCTTTTCAGAGACATATCATTTGCCTTAATTGGGCTTAAATTGAGGGAGATAGGCCCAAATCATTGAGGAAAGGTCCAAGCATTGTGACAGCAACAGCACCCTGACTTTGAGGCCCAATTTCGCCTTGAATCCAGCTGAATTAGAAAAATTTCATTAGACACCAGATTGTAGATCTTCATCTCAGCTTTCAGGGGACTCCAAGATCATCCAAATACGATATTTGTAGCCCAAGTTATGGCCTGTACAAGACAGAAAGGTCAAACTGAGTTAAAATCCGAAAATTAATGAAGTTTTTACAATTAAGCTCAATGAAGACCAATCATCTAAAACTCATCTACAAACATAATATTGGACACAATTAACATCAATTAGGCCAAATATGAAGCAATAATGAATGGCTCAAAATTGATTGATCAAAATCCCCCACACTTGAACCTTTGCACTCCTGGGCAACATTCAAAATTTGAACCACAAAAACAACATGCCTTCCAATGAATTGCAAGAATGCAAGGTAGTGATCAAGATTCAAACATCCAAAGTATCAAGGAATCAAGACAAACATGAATATATCTCTCAACATCTCAAGCAAGCAAGAAGACAACTCGAATCAAATGATGAACCAAAAGTGATAAGATCCTCACTAGGCATACTCTACTCTCAAGTGTTTAGGATTGTATTTACACTCAAGGCACCCATGAAAGCAAGTACTACCATAAGCTTGACAAGTCTCTAATTTCCACCACTTGAAACACATGCAAATAAAGATCAAAAGGACTTTATTCAAGGTTGTAATGGAGCCAAGGTAAGGGAAGGAACAATATGGATATGACAAGTTAAGCACCCAAGAGAATAAAAGAGCAATGATGAGGAACTCAAATGACAAGTAATGCACATTCTCTTACTTTGATCACCTTTATCACCTTTCCTTTTGCTTTTACAACCTTTCTTGAACCTCTTTTATTTTTTTATTTTTTTCTTTTTCTTCTTTTTTTTTTTTATTTCAATTTTTTTTTTTTTTTATTTCATAATAACCTTGCATACATACACATCAATTTGTATAACCACACCACTCAAACTATCAACTGCCTACAAGCCAAAAGAGCTCCTCAAATGAAATAAACCAATGCTCTCCCATTCCCTAAGGTACGGTAAAATCATGGTTTTTCACAAAGGCATAAAATGAGCTAAAGCAAAGAATAGGCAATTAGGCTCAAGGGGGTAATCAAAGGAAATTGATGCAAGGTTGGTTTTTTTTTTTTTTTTGGCCAAAGTAGCTAAACAAAGAAAGAAGGCCTCAATCATCTCAATACATGCATGTGAACAAGAAGCTTCAAAAAGAATCAAGTCAAGTTCTAGAGCACCAACAATCATGAGTGAAATCACACAAGAAAGAAAAGAGAATGGCATAATGCAATCCATCCATGTATAAGGTCCAAAATCTCACCAAGGACAAGCCTATCACAATTGATGCAACACTTTAATTCTCAATGCCAGCTTGCTAAACCAAAAATGCAAGAAAAGTATTCACATCATGTCATGAAACCTCTAACTAAGAATGATGAAATGATTCACAACCTGTACAAACCAAGATATTCAATGAAAGGCATGCAAAATATCAAAATGGAAACAAAAAAACAGAATTAAAACAGAATTAAAAACAGCAAGCAGAAAAACAGAAAATCAACAAAACAGCAAAATTATGCAAAAATTCCCTCCCCCACACTTAAATCATACATTGTCCTCAATGAAACACAAAGCAAAAGACAAGAAGACATGTGTAATAAAAGAGTAAGGGAAGAGAACACCCTCATCATGGTGGGAAAATTTGCACTTGGGGAAAGGTGGGCTTTGCCAAGGAGAGCTCCTCTACAGATCTTGGGCTTGCGGGGCTTGTGGGGCTCTCAAGAAAGGGCTTAAGATGGTGGCCATTAACCTTGAAACTCTTGTTGGTGGCTTCATTCGAAATCTCCACCGCACCATAAGGAAAGATGCTAGTGACAACAAAAGGACCATCCCACCGAGAACGGAGCTTACCGGCATGAGTTTAAGGCGAGAGTTGAACAAAAGCACCTTTTGGCCAATGGAGAACTCCTTTCTAGAAATCATCTTATCATGGAAATGCTTGGTCTTTTCCTTATAGATCCCGGAATTCTCATAAGCTTCCAAGCGAAGTTCTTCCAAATTGTTGCAATTGAAGCTTCCTCTCCGAACTTGCTTGGTCAAATGCTAAGTTACAACTCTTCACCGCCCAAAGATGCACGATGCTCTATCTCCACCGGAAGGTGACATGGTTTACCAAAGACAACCCCGAAAGGAGACATCCCTATAGGTGTCTTGTAAGCGGTACGATGAGCCCAAAGAGCATCTTCTAACCGGTGGCTCCAATCTTTCCTATTCGGTGCACCATCTTCTCCGAGACCGCTGATCTCTCTCGTTAGAAATCTCTCGCCGCCCATTAGTTTGGGGATGATATGCGATAGAGACACTCTATGTACAACCCCATACTTCCGAAACAAACCATCCAAAGTCCGATTACGAAAATGAGTCCCTTGGTCACTAATGATAGCTCGGGCACTCCAAACCCGCAAAATATATTAGACCCGACAAAATCCACAACAACTCGAGCATCATTAGTCCCGGTGGCCTTAGCTTCCACCCACTTAGAAACATAATCAACTGCAAGTACAATATATGAAAAACCAAAAGAAACAGGAAAGGGCCCATAAAATCGATACCCCAAACATCAAAACCTCGCAAAACAGAACGGGCTGCCGGGGCATCTCCCTGTCTCCGAGTAATGGCCACTCCCGCTCTCTAGCACCGCTCACAAGTACCGAAAACCCGATATGCATCCCTCGAAAATGGTAGGCCAATAGAATCCGAGAATCCAAGACACCTTCCTAGCCGTCCGCCGTGGTCCAAAGTGTCCTCCTACCGGAGAGGCATGATGTGTAGTGAAGAACCGACCGGATCTCATGGTCGCATGCATCTGCGAATCACCCGGTCACTACAAAATTTCCATAAATATGGATCATCCCACACATAATATTTAGCATCACTCCTAAGTTTAGCTTCTTTGTGATCTAGATGCATGAGGAGGAAAAACAGATGCAACTATGAAATTAACTAGATCAAAAACCAAGGAGAAAGTGTGGTATCATGCACCGCATGAGCCGCTCATCCGGGAAGTCATCTCGATGGGAGAAGGGTCAACAACTCCTTCTATTCTCGCTCAAATGATCCGCCACCAAATTCTCTCGTGCCACTCCTATCTCTAATCTCCAAATCAAACTCCCGGAGAAGCAAAGATCCTTCTAATCAATCTCGGCTTCGATTCTCGCCTTTTTCAACAAGAATTTTAATGTTGCATGATCAGTAAAGACAACCACTCTAGAGCCAAGTAGATATGATCTAAACTTATCAAGTGCAAATACAATAGCAAGCAACTCTTTCTCAGTGGTAGTATAGTTAGCCTGTGCAGCATCTAAAGTCCGAGAAGCATATGAAATGACATGAGGTTGTCTGCCAACTCTCTGTGCAAGGATAGCTCCCAATGCATAGTTAGATGCGTCACACATGAGTTCAAAAGGAAGTGTCCACTCTGGTGGCTGAATGATGGGAGTGGTGGTCAAAGCTCCTTTGAGGCAATCAAAAGCCTCTCTGCACCTGTCATCAAAATCAAAAACAACTTCTTTCTGCAACAAGTTGGACAGTGGAAGGGCCTTTTTGCTAAAGTCTTTAATGAACCGCCTGTAGAAACCTGCATGGCCAAGAAAAGAACGAACCTCTCGCACGCAAGAGGGGTAAGGTAACTGGGAAATAACATTAATTTTAGCAGGATCTACTTCTATACCCTTCTGAGAGATGATATGACCTAAGACTATGCCTTGTTCTACCATAAAATGACATTTTTCATAATTAAGAACAAGGTTAGTCTCAATGCACCTATGCAAAACTCTATCCAAACTGTCCAAGCATGCATCAAAAGAGGAACCATAAACAGTAAAATCATCCATAAACACCTCAATGCAATCCTCTAAAAAATCAGAAAGATACTCACCATGCATCGCTGGAAGGTACCAGGAGCATTGCACAAGCCGAAAGGCATCCTCCTGTAGGCAAAAGTGCCGAAAGGGCAAGTGAAGGTGGTCTTCTCCTGGTCCTCTGGTGCTATATGGATCTGGAAGTATCCAGAAAAGCCATCAAGAAAGCAATAGAAAGACTTTCCACCAGCGCTCAAGCATCCGATCGATAAAGGGCGGAGGAAAATGGTCCTTCCTTGTCGCTTGGTTCACCGCCCAGTAATCGATACAAACTCTCCACTACTCGCACTCTAGTAGGAATCACTCATCTTGATCATTCTTCACTACCGTGATTCCCGATTTTTTTGGAACCACTTGAACCGGACTCACCCAAGCACTATCCGAGATAGGATAGATGATGCCCGCTTGCAAAAGCTTGGTCACCTCTTTCTTCACCACATCCAGGATCAAGGGGTTGAGTCGCCTCGTGGTTGTCTCACCGGTTTAGCACCATCCTCAAGTAGTATCCCGTGCATGCACATAGAAGGACTAATGCCGGAAGGTCGCCAAGGTCCACCAATAGCTTTCTTATGCTTCCTCGCATTTGCAGCAGCCTTCTCCTCCCGGTCGCATGGAGGGCGGTGGAAATGATAACCGGAAGCTTCGATCCTCCTCTAAATATGCATACTTAAGGTGCTCGGGAGTGGCTTAAGCTCCAAAGTAGGTGGCTGCACTACGTACGGATGGAGTATTCTCGTGGAAGTAGCCGTGTTTACACCAAATTCAACGAAATCGAGTCGAGGTATTTGTTGTAATCAAACCGCTACATTCGACTTCCTCAAATTTTCACCGCAACACCATTTAACCTGCTCGACTCCACACAATCAGTATCGAATCACCATGTAAACAAGATGCAATCTCAAAGCACAAACACTACACATTTCACGTAACAAGACAAGCATCACATGTGTAGGTATCAACAAAATCGAAAAGAATGGAAGATGTTCAAAGAAAGAGCTCGAAAAGCTATCATCAACTATGTCACCAAAGAAATCTATATGGAAGACCGAATGTTCTTCCATGGGGTGCTTCATGGCATCCAAGATATTAAATCGAACCACATTATCTCCAAACTCCATGGAAAGAGTGCCTCGCATGGACATCAATTTTGGTTCTCGCGCTTTGAGGAATGGTCTCCCAAGAATGATGGGGGCTCTACAGATTCGGATTCTCCATCCATATCCGTAATGTAGAAGTCTGCAGGGGAAGATCGTGTCATTAACTCTAACAAGAACATCCTCAATGAGTCCAAATAGGGGTATGCATTACTCCTATTTGCCAACCGAATGATGACTCCTGTATTCTCGTAGAGGTCCAAGGGCAAGAGATTGAAACACGTACATAGGCATAACATTGATTGAAGCACCTAAATCCAACATGGCATTTTCGAATTTGCTACTGCCTATGGTGCATGGAATAGTAAAAATTCTGGATCCTTGCATTTTTGAGGCATTGTAGGCTTTGAATAAGTGCAGACACATTTCTTCCCATGCTAATCTTCTCATTTCCCTTGAGTCTCCTTCTATGAGTACACAAATCCTTAAGAAACTTGGCATATCTTGGAATTTGCTTGATTGCTTCAATGAGAGGAATGTTCACGTCAACCTTCCTAAATGTCTCCAAGATCTCCCTATCTGTATCAGTCTCATGAGTCTTCTTAAGTTGCACAACTCTCTGAGGGAATGGTAGTGGGATGGACCGTCAAAGAAGAACTACAGGGAATGGGAGCAGGATCAGTTTTCGATCTTTGCTGCTACATGGAATTTCTGGTATGGCTTGCTTCTCCTTATCTAATTCTTCAACAGTCTTACCAGATCTTAGAGTGATTGCACTCACATTTCTTGGATTCACCACAGTTTGTGCAGGAAGCTTATCAGAATCTTGGGACTGTAATTGGTTCATAGAACTTGCAAGTTGTCCAATCTGATTCTCCAAATTCTGAATGGTAGCTTCTGTCCTCTGCTGGAACTGCAGGTTGTTCACTGCCATCTGTTTCATCAATTCCTCCAAGGTTGGCTCGGATTTAGGAGGAGGGGCATTATTTTGCTGCTGCATGAAAGGTGGCTGGTATGGTCTGCTGGGTCCTGTAGTGGACTGGAAGGGAGGCTGCTGCTGCTGGAAGGGAAACTGCTGCTGCTGCCTAAATTGAGTAGGGGCAGGCTGTGTAGAGTTATTCCCCCACCTCAGATTTGGATGATTTCTCCAGCCTGGGTTATATCTGTTGGAAGACAGATCATAACTCTGTTGTTGTTGCTGCTGAGGCCTATTATTGTAGATGTTTGCTGCATAGGCCTGGGGGGTGCCATCAGTATCAACCTCTTGCAGTGTAGGACAGAATCTGTGGAATGATCAGCAGAAATACAAATGCCACACACTCGCGGGAGCTACTGCGAGCAGTTGTTGATGTTGAGTCACACCCAATTGCCTCACCAAGGAAGCAAGGTCATCAATTTTGCTTTCCAATTTCCTGTGATCTGCAGCATAAGTTGCCTCAATTTCGTGGACACCTCTACTTAATGCCACTGAGTTACTTCTGGTACCAAACTGTTGGGAGTTAGTGGCCATATTCTCAATCAGTGCCCTTGCAGCCACAGGAGTCTTGTCTACCAATGCCCCTCCACTAGCAGCATCAATCATGCTCCTATCCATAGGCAGCAAACCTTCATAAAAATACTGGATTAGTAGCTGATCACTAATCTGATGGTGAGGACAACTAGCACACATCTTCTTGAATCTTTCCCAGATTCGACAATGGTTCTCTGTCAAACTGCCTGATGCCACATATCTCTTTTCGGATTGAGGCAGCCCTTGATGCAGGAAAGAATTTCTCCAAAAACAGCCTCTTAAGATCATTCCAACTATTCACAGATCTCGGATGCAGGTAGTACAGCCAATCCTTAGCAGCATCTTGTAATGAGAAAGGGAATGCTCTAAGTTTGATATGATCCTCTGAAATGCCTTGAGGCTTCATGGTAGAACACACAATGTGGAACTCCTTGAGGTGCTTATGAGGATCTTCTCCTGCATGACCACTGAACTTAGGCAACAAATGAATCAATCCAGATTTAAGTTCAAATGGAACATCAACATCAGGATATTGAATGCATAAAGACTGGTATGTAACATCAGGAGCAGCTAGTGTTACCAAGTGGCTTCCAGTACTCAAGAGGGGGGGTGAATTGAGTAACAAAAACTTTTGCAAACGCTTTTAAACAAATAAATTTTGCTCAATATAATTATTAAAGAATATGGAAGAGATGAGAAAAAGAAAGAGCAAGTAATAAATAAATTGCAGAATCAATAAATAAAGTGCTTAAAATAAAGAGAATAAGGGAAGAAAAACAGTCCTATTTATCCCGGTTCGACCACCAACCACTTGTGGCCTACGTCCCAGATCCCTAAACACCGTTAAGATTTTTCACTATTCAAGACAAGCTTAAACAACAACACTAGAAATGCTTGCAACCTTTGACAATACGGAGCACTTTTCACACATAGGGAAACTTGACGCTTAAAACTACACTAAAATGGAACTCAAAATTATAAATCCGAAAAATTACCTAAGCTTGTAGCCTAAATGAAGGAATTACAACACCGGATCGTCTCCTCAAGGATTGTAAATGCAATTTGATCAAATCAAGTGAAAGTTAGCAAAAAGATGGGGGTTTGACAGTTTAAGATCGCACTTAACAAAATTAAAAGAAGAAATAACAATTAAAGAGCAGTCAATTTAGAAACCTATCCAAGATTGGGTGGATTCAATCATAGACCCTTCATAGAACACTTTAGGATCAATTGAATTGTTAATTTGGATCTAACCGAGATCTCTCAAGCATCAAATCCAGAATTCATACTAGACGATCGTCTAGAATTCAATTAACAAAGTGATAAACACAAATCCGTGAATCGCACCATTCATGAAAATCTATGTTAATTTCAAGTACCGAATTCAATTAACTTAGGCACAAATCAAGAACCTAACCTCTTCAATTCTGCGATTAATTTAGATCAATCAATCCTAAGTTTCATCACAAATCTCAATCTTCATTTATGTGATTAGTTTAGATCAATTAGTTCTAAGTTTCATCACAAATCTCAATCTTAAACTAAGATCAAATTAGATCAACATAAATAGAATCACCATTCATGCATTCAAGATCAAGAAGAAGAAAGAAGAAGAAAGAAGAAGAAAAAAGAGGAATTCAATTACAAATCAAATACAATACATAACCAAGGTCTCAAGAATCCAAACCACAATCTCTTCAAGAGATCTAAATTGACCGAAAGTAGCTTAGCCCTCCATTACCATGAAGGGGAGCATCAAAATATACAAAACTATGAGAAACTATGAAGAAACAAGAAGAAACTTAGAGAGAAATGAAGGAGAATTTTTTTTACATCTTGTTTATGATAAATGGTGCCTTTTATAGAAGTCTAAGGTAACAAAATGACAAAGGGAAGTGGGTGGATGAGTGGATGAGTGAGTGGAGTGTTTGAGTGGATGGATTAGTGGGTTGGTTTAGTGGATTGGTTTAGTGGATGAGTGAGTGGAATGGTTGAGTGGTTGAATTAGTGAAAATGCCAAAGGACTTTTGGTGAGTGGGAAATTATGGACATGAATGGGTGAGTGGATGGATGAGTGGATGGATTAGTGGATGAGTGGGTGGAGTGGTTAAGTGGTTGGATTAGTGTATGAGTGGATGAGTGGGTGAGTTAGTGGATGAGTGGATGAGTGGATGAGTGGATTAGTGGATGGATGAGTGGATTAGTGGATGGGTGAGTGGATGGTTGAGGACGAAAATTTCGTGTCTGACTTGGAAGCCAAAAACGACCCACTATACTTCAGAACCACGAAAAGTGTTCTTCATGAAAGTTGTAGATCCTTGTCTTGGCTATAAAATGGATAGCTGTTTCGTCCAATTTGGCTTCCTTAAGCCCAAGATATGTCCCAAATACCGTAGGTTGCTCAAACCCAACTTCAGCACCTCTGTTCTGACTTGCAAGCTCAAAATGACCTACTAGACTTCTTCTTCTCAAAATGTGTTCTTCATGAAAGTTGTTTATTTGGATCTTGAATATCCAATGTCAAAATTTCAGCCCATCTCCATTATTACATCTTGAGATATGATTTTATGAGTGCACACTGTTTGGATTCTACTGACAGAACCCGTATTCTGACTTCCATGTAAACTTAGGTCCCTTAGACATCTGAATCGGACTTCGAGCTCTTCATCAAAGTTGTAGAGCTTCCTCTTAGCTTTCCTACAAGGTAAAATTAATGTTCATCAGATATTAGGAACTCAAGTTATGGCCAAAATACAGAAACAGTGTCAAATCTCAATAATGCTGAAAATATTCAATTAGGACTAATTTGAGCTCAAACTCACAAAATCATACCAAACTCAATCAATTAAGAATATGGAGAGTGTAAATGACTAAACATAAGGGTTTCTTAATGAATAAAATATGTGATTATCAAATTCCCCCACACTTAGCTTTTTGCACTCCTGGGCAAAACTCAAGACCAAAATTTTACAATCAAGAAGAACAACCAAAGGTTCAAGGGATCAAAACATTCATGAGTTAACAATTCTCCACATCTCAAACCAACAAGCAAGGTATCTTCAACATGAATCGAGAATGATAGATCTTCACAAGATCCCTCTCATCCAAGATCATCCAAATACGATCTCTCAAGTGTTTAAAAGGTAGGTATTTCACTCAATTCAACTCATGAAAATTACACTACCATAAGCTTGCTTATATTCTATTTCTCCACTACTCAAAACACATGCACACACAAATCATGAGAACTTTATTCAAGGTTGTAGTGAGGTCAAGGTAACAGGAGAGGATAAAATGGATATGAGAAGATAAATACCAAAGAGAATAAAAGCAAATGAGAGCTGAGTTCAAATAACAAGCATAAAAGTTCATCCCAACTCTAGTGTATATCCCTTTACATATTCATTTCCCAATCCTTTTCTTTTTTTTTAAACACTTGGTTTTTTTTTTTTTTTTTCAATTTTTTTTTTTTCTCTTTTTTTTTTTTTTTTTTTTTTCTTTTTTTTTTTATATATATGAACATAACTATATACATACATTTTTTTTTTCTTTTTGGGCACTCTTTTCTTTTTCAACAACCATTTTGTACACACACCCCCACACTTGTTCAAAAACTCATCCATTAACCAAGCTAATGTTCTTTTATTCCCTAAGATAAAGTAAGAACACGATTTCTCATTTAAGGCACATAATGAGCTAGAAACAAGGAATGGTCAAATAAGCTCAAAGGGGTTAAGCAAAGGAAAATATACAAGGTTGACAAGAATCAGAGAATTTTCAAGAAGTCAAAAGAGTGCTTGATATCATATTGAAAACAAGGTTGGCTATTTGGTTAAACTAGCTAATTAAGAAAGAGGGCCTCAATCATGTTCATGCATGCAAGTGAAATGTAGCCTCAAAAAGAATCAAAGCAAGTTCTAGAGTGGTCATTAACATGAGTGAAAATCACACAAGAAAGAAGAGAATGACATAAATGTTGAATCCATCCATTAGGCTCAAAATCTCACAAGGTATGCATCCATCAAACTCAATTCATCAATTCAATCATCCATCACCAAGCATATCAGTTCAAGAAGGGAGAAAAGTTATTCAATCATGCAATGAACCCTCTTTTTTTTTTTAAAAAAAGAACATGCTGAAATCTCTCCCCCACACTTAATATAGACATTGTCCTCAATGTGAAAGTGATAAATAAATCGGAAAGAAAAGAGCAACACAACCTGATGAGGGGCGAGATAATGGCAAGCAGAAAAGATGCACAAGAATCAAAGTCAGTTAAGTAACCCGAAAACTCACAAAACACATGAGTAGCATTTGAAACTAAAATACAAAAACAAATAGAAGAAGAAAAATAAGGAAGAATTTCCACAAAGTTCTTAAAAGCAAATCTAGTTGGGTTGCCTCCCAATAAGCGCTTGTTTAACGTCGTTAGCTCGACATTGGGACACTTCTTAGTGATCTTTATAATGTGGATGGTAAAAGCCCATCACTTTCACTTCCACATTTTCTAGCTTGAGATGGTGTCCATTGGTCTTATTAATTGAGGTTGGTGAAAAGACTCCACCAGGATCCCATTGGTTGAAACGTGATGACCAGGTTATGGTTGACACAACATGATAGCTTCCACTACGGTCCCATTGGTTGAAGTGTAACGACCAAGTGAAGCTTGAAGCATGAGGGTTCACATTGGGGTCCCATTGGTCTTCCTTGACTTCACCAATGGCATGCAATACGTGTAATTTTGCAATCCCGCTTTCATTGATAATGCTAGTATCGACCATGGCCTAAAAACAAAATCCACTTCATCTAGTTACTAGCATCTGTACTTTCCTCCTTCTTTGAAAATTCCTCAATGGCCTTCAACTCCACCTCCCTATGTGTTGTAGACTCTAACCGCATTGCCGATAGACCCTTCAATATCATTAGATGCTTGCATAAACAGAATTATCACTTTCAAATATGCAGAAATCTCAATTAGACACATAACACATTTTATATCACCGTCACAATCAAGACATGAGTTGCAATTGATAGAATCATCAAAACCAATTAAATCAGAAATTCAAAGACACAACTCATCATGAGTTTCCTCAACTAAATCTGCAGTAAATCAATATGACAATTAGAATGCAGGGAGTTGGGAATTGTTTGGGAAGAGAGTTGGTCTGACTCTTGACTTCTCAGTTCATTAATAGTGGTTGTCATATGCTCAATTTGGGTTGTTAAATCCTGAATAGTGGCAGTGAAACTCTGCTGGAACTCAATTTAGGTTTTCATCAAGTCCTCCCATGAAGGCTCAAGTTTTGTGGGTGATGGACTTGTTATCTTTGCATAATGGCTTTCATATTGAAATGATTGTTGTAACAAAGTGATGCCGTATTGCCATATCCCAGATCCGGATAGTATTCCCGCTAGGGTTGTATGTGTTGAAGAAGGGGTCATAACTCGTTCTTTGCGTCACTGCTTGAACCGTGGTTCATCGGAAAATAACCACCATGTTCTGCAACAAATTGATCTGGAAAAACAAACTACCATAGTCAAGTGTAGGGCATGCATATGTGGGGTGAGATGAACAAAAACAAATGTTACACACAAGTGTAGCTTCTGCACAGGTGATTGTTGTCTCACTACTATATGTCTTACCAAAGAAGTCAATTCCTCAAGTTTTGACTCCATTATGCATGGTCCATTGTTAGAAAAGTTAATAAAAAGCAAAGGTTAGTAAAAACACTTAAAATGAAAAGATTACACTTACTAATCCCCGGCAAACTAGTCAAGGCATAAAAATTTTGACGAGCGCCGAACTCACATTGAAAATTATAACCGAAGTTATTACCTAAGCTTGTAGCACAAGATGGACAACACCGGATCGTCTCCTCAAGGATTGTAAATGCAATTTGATCAAATCAAGTGAAAGTTAGCAAAAAGGGGGGTTTGACAGTTAAGATCGCACTTAACAAAATTAAAAAAGAAGAAATAACAATTAAAGAGCAAAAGGCTCAATTTAGAAACCTATCCAAGATTGGGTGGATTCAATCATAGACCCTTCATAGAACACTTGAAGCGCAATTGAATTGTTAATTTGGATCTAACCGAGATCTCTCGCATCAAATCCAGAATTCATACTAGACGATCGTCTAGAATTCAATTAACAAGTGATAAACACAAATCCGCAATCGCACCATTCATGAAAATCTATGTTAATTTCAAGTACCGAATTCAATTAACTTAGGCACAAATCAAGAATCTAACCTCTTCAATTCGTGATTAATTTAGATCAATCGGATCTAAGTTTCATCACAAATCTCAATCTTCATTTATGTGATTAGTTTAGATCAATTAGTTCTAAGTTTCATCACAAATCTCAATCTTAAACTAAGATCAAATTAGATCAACATAAATAGAATCACCATTCATGCATTCAAGATCAAGAAGAAGAAAGAAGAAGAAAGAAGAAGAAAAGAGGAATTCAATTACAAATCAAATACAATACATAACCAAGGTCTCAAGAATCCAAACCACAATCTCTTCAAGAGATCTAAATTGACCGAAAGTAGCTTAGCCCTCCATTACCATGAAGGGGAGCATCAAAATATACAAAACTATGAGAAACTATGAAGAAACAAGAAGAAACTTAGAGAGAAATGAAGGAGAATTTTTTTTACATCTTGTTTATGATAAATGGTGCCTTTTATAGAAGTCTAAGGTAACAAAATGACAAAGGGAAGTGGGTGGATGAGTGGATGAGTGAGTGGAGTGTTTGAGTGGATGGATTAGTGGGTTGGTTTAGTGGATTGGTTTAGTGGATGAGTGAGTGGAATGGTTGAGTGGTTGAATTAGTGAAAAATGCCAAAGGACTTTTATGAGTGGGAAATTATGGACATGAATGGGTGAGTGGATGGATGAGTGGATGGATTAGTGGATGAGTGGGTGGAGTGGTTAAGTGGTTGGATTAGTGTATGAGTGGATGAGTGGGTGAGTTAGTGGATGAGTGGATGAGTGGATGAGTGGATTAGTGGATGGATGAGTGGATTAGTGGATGGGTGAGTGGATGGTTCCCAACGGCTATTTTCTTTAAAGGACCTTGGGTCTCTCGAATTTCGTGTCTGACTTGAAGCCAAAAACGACCCACTATACTTCAGAACCACGAAAAGTGTTCTTCATGAAAGTTGTAGATCCTTGTCTTGGCTATAAAATGGATAGCTGTTTCGTCCAATTTGGCTTCCTTAAGCCCAAGATATGTCCCAAATACCGTAGGTTGCTCAAACCCAACTTCAGCACCTCTGTTCTGACTTGCAAGCTCAAAATGACCTACTAGACTTCTTCTTCTCAAAATGTGTTCTTCATGAAAGTTGTTTATTTGGATCTTGAATATCCAATGTCAAAATTTCAGCCCATCTCCATTATTACATCTTGAGATATGATTTTATGAGTGCACACTTGTTTGGATTCTACTCGACAGAACCCGTATTCTGACTTCCATGTAAACTTAGGTCCCTTAGACATCTGAATCGGACTTCGAGCTCTTCATCAAAGTTGTAGAGCTTCCTCTTAGCTTTCCTACAAGGTAAAATTAATGTTCATCAGATATTAGGAACTCAAGTTATGGCCAAAATACAGAAACAGTGTCAAATCTCAATAATGCTGAAAATATTCAATTAGGACTAATTTGAGCTCAAACTCACAAAATCATACCAAACTCAATCAATTAAGAATATGGAGAGTGTAAATGACTAAACATAAGGGTTTCTTAATGAATAAAATATGTGATTATCAAAACTCTACCCTTGTGCTCAAGCCTCAAATAAACAAAAGGGATACCTCACCCTTATACAATCCTTGGGGATACCTCACCCTCAATATACAGAAATAGATATAGAGATGAAGTGAAACTCTCGCTAAGAGTAGATAAATACAAATTGAAGCACTAAGGAGCTGTTTCTCAAATATCACAAGAGTTAAGCAATTATAAATTCAGAAAATAAAGAGAGAATAAGGTAGAGCACGTTTTCAAGCAAGCAAAAATTATCACAATGTCAAGGGAGTTTTCGTAGAGAAGTCCCAGTGCCTCTATTTATAGCTCGTGGAAGAATATGGCCGTTGGGAGCAATTAATAACATTAAAAACTTTCTGATTTTTCGTATGCTGTTTAAAACGTAGCTCTGTTTCTCGTGGGGTATTCGAATGCCTGAAGGAGGTATTCGAATACCTCTGTCAAAAACTCTTTTAGAAAACTGTTTAAGTTGGAGTTATTCGAATACCAGTCAAGGGTATTCGAATACCTCATTAAAATAAGGCATATTTCGAAAGCAGGGTATTCGAATACCATATGGGGTATTCGAATGCCTCATTTAAAAAAAGGTTCATTCTGAAACTGGGTATTCGAATACCATATGGGGTATTCGAATGCCTCTGTTTGACAAGAAAATATCGGTTCATTTAATCAGTTATTCGAATACCAAATTGAGGTATTCGAATACCTCGGTTAAAAACAGTTCAAAATCCTTTCCAAAAAGCTTCGAAATGCTTGTTTTTAACTTTTAAAACATTTGATCTTTTAAAAGCCTTTAGTTTAGGTAATCTTTGATCATTTGAGATATTTAATTAACAGCTCCATACATGATAGATCCTAAGTCCTAAAGCTAATCTTTAAATACTTGGACTTGGTCTTCTCATCATCCTCATGTTTGTTATCATCAAAATACATCTTCATTGTTGCGTAGCAAACACATTCTCTCCCTTTTTGATGATGACAAACTATCATAGAGAAAAGCATCAGTACAGAAATAATTGGAATTCACAAAGTAAGAGGCTTACATTCATATCTAATATGTGCTTGGCGTAGCTCCCCCTTAATGTTGGAATCCAATAATAGTTATTTTAAACCTGTCTTTTCTCATAGTTATATTTTTCTCCCCCTTTGGCATAATCAAAAAGATACAACAAAATATAATGCATAAAGGAGGCAATAAGCATAAAGAGAAACTGATTTTATTAATAATTTAGCCAATATACATAATGTAATGAAAGAGTAAACAACTAATACATAAAAAAAAACATCCAAACAAGAACAAAGCCTAGAAAGAGGCATCTGGCGGAGGAGGAGGGGAATCAGAACCCCGTGAAGATAGCAAAGCACGCAAGGCGGCTTGCTCACGCTCAACACCATCAAGTCTGTCAAACAGAACTGAGAAGGTGTGTTCCAAATAAGCTCGGTTATCCTCCATGTAAGCACGGTTGGCCTGTAAAGTGGCCATGACTTGATCCAGAGTGACTGAACCAGCAGCGAAGCAGGGGCAACAGGGGCCGGCGATGAGACAGGCAGAGCAGGGGCTACCGGAGCAAGAAGAACGGCGCGGCAGGCGGGGGGCAAATGGCAAGATCACCGGGTCGTCCTCATCATCGTCAACTTCAACCGGGAATACCCAGCCTTCATCGCCTTTATCATCTTCATTCGGTTCAGCGTATAAGAGCCAAACACATTATGGTGGGTCACCGAGTTTTTCGCTCTGGTCTCCACACCATGGGATACTTGCCTAGGAAGGCGTGATGATCACCCCATAAGGTAGCTCGAGCGTTCTTTTCCCTTAGCTCTCATCATATGCTTCATAAAGAAGACGGGCCGCTTTATCCGGTATCCTTTCTTCAGATCCACAAAGATAAACACATCATCTTCACTCGGGTAGGCGTAGTTCCCACCTCTAGGAGCTAAGATGTGGGCATAAGCATAATGCAAGAGCACTCCCGGCTCTTCATCATGCCCCTTTGACTCCCTTTTGAGTCGGAGGTAACGCCAACCTGTGTCTAAGGACATCTTCAATGGCTCGAATCTTGTCGAACCGCTGGACAAACTCTTCACAGTCTTCATTGTTACGGCCACGATTCTAATCCGAAGAAGCGAACCCAGTCCTGAGGAGTGATCACAATGTGCTGATCACAGACGTCAGAATGAAGCTCCAGTCCTTCAATCCTCAAGTTGCAGTAGAACATTTTGACCAAATCGGGATAGAGGACCTCCTTATAGGAGCAAAAACGTAGCACGCCCTGGATGTCCAGCTGGTGTAGGAAATCAAAGCCACCTTCTTTTTCAAAGAAGGCCAAATCCAGGTACTTGGGCTGCACAAGGTTTCGTTCTCTGAAATGAGAGATGAACCGTCCAAGAGTTTCTGGTTGAGATGAGAGCCTTCGCAGATCCAATGGGTTGTTGCAAGGCGCGGTCTTTGTGCGAGCACGTTTGGAGGAGGAAGCCATGGATGAAGGTAGAAGATGAGAGGAATGGGTTTGAAAAGAGAGGGAGTGACGGTTGGGTGATACGAAGGAGATGGTATTCGAATAGGAGATGAAAAAACGAGAGAGAAGAAATGGGAAATGAGATGAGTGAACGGGTGAACGAAGGGGCTTATATAAAGCTCAGACTGAGGTATTCGAATACCTCGGTTGGTATTCGAATACTGCTGTTAGGAAACGCAAAGGTCAGGGCAATTTAGAAAGATGGTATTCGAATACTGCTTAGGGTATTCGAATACTCTGTCCATATAAGATTGGCTCAGATAAGCAGGTATTCGAATACTGCTTAAGGTATTCGAATATACCAGAGACAGGAACAAAAGCCTGATAGCAAGAGGCTTCAGGGTATTCGAATAACTACTAAGGTATTCGAATACTCCTGGTTAATAAATCATGAAAGCATGCGAGGAAAATGATGGTATTCGAATACCAGATGAAGGTATTCGAATAACTTAGATAGAAAAACACCAAATATTACGTCCAGAATGCAATTTTGAAGATTAAAGCTTACCCGATTAAATGAGTACCTGCAAAACAAAATGGAGGGTATCTCCGACGCTCAAGTCAGTAACAATTTAAGATTAATAAATCAATGAGTAAGCATAAATTTAACAAATTAAACACACGATTGATCCAAAATGCCAAGTTCTCTTCTTAAATGAAAGAATGAATCTTTAGGTAAAGGTTTTGTGAAAATATCGCAAGTTGATTATTGGTTTCAACAAATTCTAACACACAATCACCTTTTTGAACATGATCTCGTATAAAATGGTGCCTTATCTCAATGTGCTTAGTTCTAGAGTGCATAATGGGATTCTTTGTCGATTAATTGCACTAGTATTATCACATCTTATAGGGATGTGATTAAGTCAAGACCAAAGTCTAGAAGTTGTTGCTTCATCCATAGAATTTGAGCACAACAACTTCCTACCGCCACATATTCAAATCGGCGGTGGATAAAGCCACGCTATTTTGTTTCTTGCTATGCCAAGAAACTAAGGAATTGCCAAGCAAGTGACATGTTCCACTAGTGCTTTTCCGATCCAATTTGCATCCAAAAAAATCGAGTCGAATAACCAATAAGACTACAAGTGGCACCTTTGGGGTACCACAAGCCCACTTGTGTAGTGCCACCTAGATATTTCATAATACGTTTTACAAACACTTAAATGCGACTCTTTAGGATTAGCTTGATATCGAGCACACATGCATACGCTAAACATTATATCGTGCCTACTAGCGGTGAGATAGAGAAGAGATCCGATCATACCTCGATATTTAGTAATTTCTACAGAATTACCCCTTCGTCTTTATCCAAGTAACACGAAGTACTCATTGGTGTAGCCATATGCTTTGAGTTGTCCATTCCAAACCTCTTGAGAAGTTCTTTGCAATACTTTGTTTGGCTAATGAACGTTCCACTCCTTGTTTGTTTGATTTGAAGTCCAAGGAAGAAATTGAGTTCTCCCATCATGGACATTTCGAATTCGCTTTGCATGATTTTGGCAAATTCCTTGCACAGAATTTCGTTAGTAGCACCAAATATGATATCATCTACATATACTTGTACAAGGAGTATATCATGGTTTTTATTTTTAATAAAAAGAGTCGTGTCAACCTTACCTCTTGTAAAATCGTGTTCTAAAAGGAACTTACTTAACCTTTCATACCAAGCTCGTGGAGCTTGTTTTAAGCCATACAAAGCCTTTTTCAATTTGAAAACATGGTTAGGTAAATCATAATTTTCAAAACCTGGAGGTTGGTCAACATATACTTCTTCTTGAATAAAGCCATTTAAAAAAGCACTTTTAACATCCATTTGATATAATTTAAAATCCATGATGCAAGCAAAAGCAAGTAACATCCTAATAGCTTCTAATCTAGCTACAGGTGCATAGGTTTCTTCATAGTCTATACCTTCTTCTTGATTATAACCTTTTGCTACAAGTCTAGCTTTATTTCTTGTTATTATGCCACTTCATCAAGTTTGTTTCTAAAAACCCATTTAGTGCCGATAATAGGATGATTATTAGGCCTAGGAACTAGTTCCCAAACTTGGTTTCGTTCAAATTGATTTAATTCTTCTTGCATAGCTAGAAACCAATGTTCATCATTAAAGGCTTCATTAATGTCTTTAGGTTCGATTTGAGAAACAAAGGCTAAGTGGTTACATGCATTTCTAATGGAGTTTCGAGTACTTACACCTTTGGATACATCACCTATTACTTGATCAAGCGGATGATATTTTGAGGTACGCCATTCTTTGGGAAGCTCCAAAGCTTGTGAATCCTCTTGTCTTTGTTTATCTTCTTGCTCCTTGATTTCTTTTTCCTTGCTATCCAAATGTGTTTCCGCTAAGGCTTCTGCAACATCATCAATAACAAGATCCTTTCTCGATCCATTTGGGTCGGTTTCATCAAATGCAACATGTATAGATTCTTCAATAGTCATAGTTCTTTTATTATATATACGAAAAGCCTTACTATGATTTGAATAACCAAGAAATATACCTTCATCGACTTAGCATCAAACTTGCCTAGGTTATCTTTTCCATTATTTAAAACAAAACATTTGCAACCAAAAACGTGAAAATGTGCGACATTTGGCTTTCTTCCCTTGTATAATTCATATGGGGTTTTCTTTAAAATAGGCCTTATAAGGGCCCTGTTCATAACATAACAAGTCAGTATTTACAAAGATCCGCCCAAAAATACTTAGGAAGAAAGCACCTCATTAAGCATAGTTCTCGCCATTTCTTCTAAAGAACGGTTTTTCCTTTCTACAACTCCATTTTGTTGTGGAGTTCTAGGGGCAGAGAAATTATGATTAATGCCATGTTCATCACAATAATTTTCAAAAACATTGTTTTCAAATTCGCCACCATGATCACTTCTTATAGAAGAAATTTGAAAACCTTTTTCGCTTTTGAATAACTTTGGCAAGTCTTTTAAATGCTAGAAATGCATCATTTTTATTTGCAAGAAATAAGGTCCATGTAAACCTAGAAAAATCATCCACAATCACTAAAGCATAGTAATTCCCACCAAAGCTCATAGTTCTAGAGGGTCCAAATAAATCCATGTGCAAAAGTTGTAAAGGTCTAGTAGTTGAAACTATATTTTTTGATTTAAAAGAGACCTTTATTTGTTTACCCTTTTGACATGCATCACATAATTTATCTTTAACAAAATTAAGCTTTGGTAGTCCAATTACTAGCTCTTTAGAGACCAACTTCCTTAGGTGATCCATGTGAATGTGTGCAATTCTCCTATGCCATAACCATGAATCATCATTCTTACTTAAAAGGCATTTCGCATCATTTGAAGATATATCATCAAGGCTAATCATATAAATGTTATTTATTCTATGACCAATGAATTTAACATGTTTATCATTTTTATCTTCAATTATGCAACAATTTGAATCAAAAATTACCTTATTACCTTTGTCACATAATTGGCTAATACTAAGAAGGTTATGTTTTAAGCCTTCAACAAGCAACACATTTTCAATAGAGGAATTTGGATTCTTGCCAACTTTTCCAACTCCAAGAATTTTTCCCTTGTTGTTGTCTCCATAAGTAACATGTCCATGATTCTTGGGAATAAACATGGTGAATTTTGAGTCGTCTCCAGTCATGTGCTTGGAACAACAGTCACTTGTCGAGATACCAATTTGTGCTTTCAAGCACACCTACAACACACTTAATTTTAACTTTTGGTACCCAAATTTTCTTGGGTCCTTGAGTGTGTTTTAGGCGAGATACCAATTTGAGCTCCAATTTTTGGCTTTCAAGCACACCTCATTTTCGATTTATGTTGATTTTTCTTTAACTTTCTTCTTCTTCTCCTTTGGCCAATATAGATTATCTCTCCCGAGAATTGAGCTTCTTCGCTATCTGAAGAACAAGAATAAGAAGTAGAAGCATCGTTGAATCCATGTCGTTTTTTCATCCCATGCTATATAGGCTTTTTTTCTTGCTTTTCTTTCTTTGAAGGCTTCTTCGCTTCTTGCTTTTCAAGTCTCTCTTTCTTCTTTTGGTAAACGGGCATTCCATTTTCATGTGACCAGGCTTGCCACATTCATAGCAAGTAGGAGTTGATGAAGCTCCTTCGCCTTTGTAATGAGTCTTCTTCGGAGGGAAGGGAGGTCTTCTTTGCATTCCCTTTTTCTTGAGAAATTTACCAAATTTTTTAACTAACAGACCGAGATTTTCTTCGTTTACCTCAATGTTTTCTCGAGCTTTCTTCATCTTCTTCATCATCATTGTCAATTGTTGAGGAAGTGGCTTTAAGCGCTATCCCCTTTTCTTTTTATCATTTTCTTCGCTTTGACTTAATCTGCTCGCTTCTAGTTCGTGCTCATGAAGTTTTCCAAAAAGGGTGGCTAATGACATGGTTGTCAAGTCCCTTGATTCTCGAAATTGCTTGTCACCTTGGGCTGCCAAATCCTCGCTTAAACACCTTAACACTTTATTAATCAAATCTTCGTTAGTAAAACTTTTTCCTAAAGATGCAAGATGATTAACAATGTGGGTGAACCTCTTTTGCATTTCTTGAATGCTTTCTCCTTGGTTCATTCTAAACAGTTCATATTCGCGAGTTAGAGAATTGATTCTCGACCTCTTAACTTCACTAGTACCCTCATGGGTAACTTGTAAAGTGTCCCACATTTCTTTAGCGGTTTTGCAATTAGAAATTCTAAAAAACTCATCATACCCCAAGCAAGTGGTAATGATGTTTTTGGCTTTTAAATTATATTGGACTTTTCTTTTATCCTCATCGGACCAACCAATCACTTCTAGGTGTCTCGGTTTTTACACCATCAACAACGCGTGTAGGTATAAATGCGCTGCTTTTCGACAAAGATCCCACACATCTAGATCAATAGCTTCGATGAAGATTTTCATTCTTTCCTTCCAATATGCGTAACCATCCCCATTAAAAAGGGTGGTCGGTTTATGGAAGATCCCTCGAAAAACCATTTAAGGAAGCCATGTTCTCTTGAAGCGGCTAAGCTCTTTATACAAGAGTCTAGCTCGATACCACTTGTTACCAAGTGGCTTCCAAGACTCAAGAGGGGGGTGAATTGAGTAACAAAAACTTTTGCAAACGCTTTTAAACAAATAAATTTTGCTCAATATAATTATTAAAGAATATGGAAGAGATGAGAAAAAGAAAGAGCAAGTAATAAATAAATTGCAGAATCAATAAATAAAGTGCTTAAAATAAAGAGAATAAGGGAAGAAAAACAGCACAAGATTTATCCCGGTTCGACCACCAACCACTTGTGGCCTACGTCCAAATCCCCCGAAACACCGTTCGAGATTTTTCACTATTCAAGACAAGCTTAAACAACAGGTGCTTGCAACCTTTACAATACGGAGCACTTTTCACACACAGGAAACTCTACCCTTGTGCTCAAGCCTCAAATAAACAAAAGGGATACCTCACCCTTATACAATCCTTGGGGATACCTCACCCTCAATATACGTAAATAGATATAGAGATGAAGTGAAACTCTCGCTAAGAGTAGATAAATACAAATTGAAGCACTAAGGAGCTGTTTCTCAAATATCACAAGAGTTAAGCAATTATAAATTCAGAAAATAAAGAGAGAATAAGGTAGAGCACGTTTTCAAGCAAGCAAAAATTATCACAATGTCAAGGGAGTTTTCAGAGAAGTCCCAGGCCTCTATTTATAGAGCTCGTGGAAGAATATGGCCGTTGGGAGCAATTAATAACATTAAAAACTTTCGATTTTTCGTATGTCCGTTTAAAACGTAGCTCTTTCTCGTGGGGTATTCGAATGCTGAAGAAGGTATTCGAATACCTCTCAAAAACTCTTTTAGAAAACTGTTTAAGTTGGAGTTATTCGAATATCACAAGGGTATTCGAATACCTCATTAAAATAAGGCATATTTCGAAAGGGGTATTCGAATACCATATGGGGTATTCGAATGCCTCATTTAAAAAAGGTTCATTCTCAATCGGGTATTCGAATACCATATGGGGTATTCGAATGCCTCTGTTTGACAAAGAAGAAATATCAATTTAATCGGTTATTCGAATACCAAATTGAGGTATTCGAATACCTCGGTTAAAAACAGTTCAAAATCCTTTCCAAAAAGCTTCGAAATGCTTGTTTTTAACTTTTAAAACATTTGATCTTTTAAAAGCCTTTAGTTTAGGTAATCTTTGATCATTTGAGATATTTAATTAACAGCTCCATACATGATAGATCCTAAGTCCTAAAGCTAATCTTTAAATACTTGGACTTGGTCTTCTCATCATCCTCATGTTTGTTATCATCAAAATACATCTTCATTGTTGCGTAGCAAACACAGCTAGCTCCTTCAAGGTTCTGTTATCCATAATCTCAGTATGATCAGCAGAATCAGAATTGAAAGATGGATCAGAATCAGAAAATTCAGAAGCAGAAAATTCAGAAGCAGAATCACTAGTATGGTAACTAAGTGAAGAACCTCTACTTCCTATATGCTCAGCAGTTACAGAATCAACTCTATTGAACCTATGCAAGGTATGAAAAGTCCTATCTATCTCAGGATCAAATTGATGCAAAGAACCAGGATTGGACCTAGTCATATAACATGCAAAACTCAAAAATAGCAAAACAGCAAAATGGAATATCCAACACTAGAAATGCACCAAAATAAATCTATTTGACCTATCAAATGATTTTTAAAAAATATGGGACCACCACACACTTAAAACTACACTAAAATGGAACTCAAAAATGCAATAAAAAATCTTCAAAAATGAAAAAGTGGCCTAAATGAAGGAATTAGGGCGGGAGAGAGGTGTTGCTCACGGCAAAGATGTGAGCCTTGTGGAGAAGGCCATTTTCCTTCAACCCACCAATTTTCACTCATTCTCGAGCATGTTTGGTCACCCAAAAATTACAAAAATGCCATTGTCTCACCTAAATTTGCTCAAAACCCTTACCAAACGATGGAATTTGGCCAAATTATGCAGGAATGATCCTTTTAGGATCACTTTGCTTAGAATGATGGTTTACCTTTGGCGGCCAAGTTTCAGGTCAAGACTCCATCGCAAGTACAATTCCTGTCTACTAGTGCCTTTTTGGATTCACAAAAATGAGAGCAAAGTGAAACTCAAAAGTGAAAGTGGAGGTGAAACTCAAAAATGAAAATCAAAACTTCCAATTATCAATAATGAAGTATATGGATGGTCAAATGCAGCAAGATTACATGCAAAAGCTGAATGTGGTGCAAGGAAACCAATGGAACAAGAATCAAGCAGCTAGAATTTATGCAAATCAAATCGTATCACTCAATTAGATTATGCAGGAATTTTTGCAGCAAATGAATGTGTTATTTGTGCAACAGAAGTATCAACTGTGTTGAGTGAAGCAATGCACATTCACAGGACTCATCAATTGCAGCAAAACTCAATGGAACAGTAATGAATCCAATGGAACAGTGAAAACGAAAAGTCCAATGAACTGCAGAATGGAGAGCACAGATTTATACCAGAATTGATCAATGATATATTGCAGTGGAAAAACACAATGGAACAACAAAGCAGCAAGATTTGTGCATCACAACCGAATTGCACTCGTGCAATTATATGCGTAAGAATGAAATGAAATGTTTATGAAGCGAGATGCTGACGGCAGTTGTGCGTGAAGTGAAGTGAATTATGTAGCCAATGGAACAGTAACTGGTGTAATGCAACAACCAGAATGAAGCAGAATTCAGCAACCAGAATGAAGCGAAATTCAAAGAACCAAAATGCAAAGCAAGATCGATGAGCGGAAATCGGGACATTAGCGTAAAAAAATAGCAAAATGCACTTAAGGACTTTCAAAGAAAGTTGATCACGAAAATAGGAACTCCTAATAAACTTAAGAAACCGAAAATAGATTCCCGAAGAATCTACCAAATTTTGATCAGCGATGTCGCACTCGCCTCAAAATAGACTAGGATTCATGGAATGTAGCATAATGCATAACCTAGGTCATCTCCCAAGGACCAATTCGATTTCTCAAGCATATTAGAAATTATCAATAAGTAGGGGTTTTGTTCATTGCAATAACAGAAAACGAATTTAAATTGAGAAAATTCAATTAAGGAAACACCAATCCAAGGTCTTCAATTCAAGTGGCGAGAATCAATCATTGTTCAAGAGAATTTCTGTTGTTTACACCTCTCGTTAATCCGAAATCAACTAGATAATCACCCAAAGAATTTATCAATTCAAATTAATCACAATCGCAATTCGCAATTCTTGATTAAGATTGATTTAGGAACAAATTTAGATTAACATAGATTATCAATCGATGATCTATTCTCCCTTAGATTCAGATTAATCAACCCTAATTCTAACTTCAATTTCAAATTCCAATCAATTCAATTGAGAAGGAGAAGAGGGAAGAACACAACGTAATTTATAATCAAACAAGAGAACTCAAAATTCTAACCACCATCATTGAATTCCTTGGATTGATTGGAGCTTTAGCCTTCCATGGCCATCACGAAAATTGCAGAGAAGAAAGTAAAACGAAAAATAGAGAGAAGATGAAAAGAGAAAGGGGTTTCTGTAAATCTGTTAAAACTGAATCACAACCAAAAAGCTCAATTCGAAATCTGCCTAAACCTATTTGTAACTGAAAGTTCTTCTGTAATTCCTAATCTACCCCTAGCCCAAACTGTAGCCCTCTGAATAAGCTTTTCAGAGACATATCATTTGCCTTAATTGGGCTTAAATTGAGGGAGATAGGCCCAAATCATTGAGGAAAGGTCCAAGCATTGTGACAGCAACAGCACCCTGACTTTGAGGCCCAATTTCGCCTTGAATCCAGCTGAATTAGAAAAATTGCATTAGACACCAGATTGTAGATCTTCATCTCAGCTTTCAGGGGACTCCAAGATCATCCAAATACGATATTTGTAGCCCAAGTTATGGCCTGTACAAGACAGAAAGGTCAAACTGAGTTAAAATCTGAAAATTAATGAAGTTTTTACAATTAAGCTCAATGAAGACCAATCATCTAAAACTCATCTACAAACATAATATTGGACACAATTAACATCAATTAGGCCAAATATGAAGCAATAATGAATGGCTCAAAATTGATTGATCATTCTCTCCTTTGTCTCCAAGAAGCTTGGACCTGCAACCTTTGGATAAGTGGAGACTTGGTTTATGCTTTAACAGCTTTATATCTTGAAAATGTCTTTACATGTGATAATAAGCTAGATAAGTCCACTTCTTGTTTAAAATAGCATATTTGATGGAAACATCTTTGAACTTAGCATTCTGGATCAATCATACATCTAACTCTTGCCAAAAATCATAATTTTGTTGCATAACTTGTCATAATGTGATATTTTGTTGCATAATCTGGAATGCTGCAGCACAATATCATATTTTGCTACATAATTCATCACTTTGCTGTATAATTTGTCATGTTATTGTATAATGTGATATTTAGTTGCATAATCTGTCTTTTACTGCATGATATGTCATTTTGATGCATAACTTGTCACTTTGTAGCATAATTTGATACTTTACTGCATTATTAAACCCCATGCATAGTTATCTTGTGTTAATCATTTTTTAATCCAATGTTGACTTGAGTGTCGGAGGTTCCCTCAAGTTTGTTTTGCTGGTGATTGATCCATGCTTAAGTATCCCAATCTCAAATCTCAAGTTCTTGCTGTGGAAAAATGGTTTTAGGAGGTTTTGAAGATGTTTGATCTGTTATTGAGCTGAAGTTTAGTGTTTAGAATGAATCGAAAATGAGGCCAAGCTAAAATGATCTTCAAGAAGGTATGGGGTTGTGTTTTGGGCTGATGATCCTTAGAATGGATGTAAGTTAAGCAAAGTCAAGATGATTCTCAAAGATGTCATGTGGTTGCATTCTTAAAGATTGAATCTCTAAGGAATTTCTAGTTTTTGGAAGTGAAATAACCAGTTAGAAGGAGGAAATAATCTGTTATTTGGACTTTAGAACTAGTATGGCATGATGAAACTACATTCTGTCAAGCCAAATAATTGGTTAGGTGAAGTTCCTAACCAATTACAAGACCTCTCTAACCAATTATGGAGGTATTTTGAAGCTCCTAGAGATCACAAATAACCTGTTAGGAGCCTTTCATAATCTGTTATTGAAGTAAACAGAGGCTCAATCTATTCGAGGATCACGAAAATAATCTATTAGGAGATTTTCCTAACCTGTTATTGAAGCAAACAGAAGACAATCTTCTCAAGTGACCACGAAAATAACCAATTAGGAACAAGTCCTAATCGGTTATTCAAGCTTACAGGGACCTCACATTTTTGCTCTCACATGAAGCTAATCGGTTAGCTCATATTTCTAACCAATTATTTGCTCAAACCCGTGGTCACTATATTTGTTTCCATATGAACATAATCGGTTACCCAATGCTCTAACCGATTATTGTGCTCACCAAAATAGAAAAACATGACTTTCCCCTCACCATTCATGACCCCCATCCTCTATGGTCATCTTCTTCCTCTTATACCCACTCACACCCTCTCACTCAAACTCCTCACGCACTCCAAATCCAACCAAAATCCACCATTAAAACATCTTTTCCATCATTTTTCATCACTTTCCACCAGTTTCTTTATTGTGCTTAAGCTAATCTAATCATTTTTGTTTATCTTTTGAATATGTTGTTAGCTTATGACCTTGCTGAACAATAATATGACTTTGATATGTGGTTTTTAGTATAACATAGATATTTTTGTAAGGGATGGTTTGTTGATATGACTATACTGCTGATTTAGATATAATTGTTGATGCATTATTATTGAATATCTGTTACATGGCAATGGTTTTGTGTTTAAGGATATATTGTTATTTCTCTCTTTGTCAAAATTTATGTATTGCATATCTTTTCTATCATGACAAAAGGGTGAGAAGTTTATGTGTCATTAAGAAAAGGTAAATAACAAGGTGCAAATTCAATGATCTTGGGATTCCAAAATTAAGGGGGAGTTGCGCATCTTTGAACAAATTATCTCTTGAAAAATAGAGGGGGAGTAAGTCTCTAACACCTTTTTGTGAGTTCCAATTTATTTGAACTAACTCTTTTCTCAATGGTTATTTGTCATCATCAAAAAGGGGGAGAATGTAATTAGCATTGGCAATGCAATGGTTTTGATGATAACAAACAAGAGAAGTGATGGTTGTGTAAAGATCAAGTCCCAAGATTCTTCAAGATTAGCTTATAGGTCTTAGATCTTGTGTAAAGGTAAATAGGAATCACACTAAGCTCAAATATGTTTTCAAATATTTACAAATGGTTTTCACATGCCAAAATGCCCAACAAACATGTTTTGAATAGCTAGTTATGGTGGTAGTTCAAAACTATGAAACATAGCTAAGTTAGTGTTTTGCAAAACTGACCTTTAGTTACTCTTTTGATCATATCTTTTAAAATACTTTGATTTTTGATCTGAAATTTATTTTATATGAAAATAGACTCAAAGATCTTTCCAATAAGTGGTCATTTGTTTTAAACGGATAAGAAACGAAGTAGTTATGACCATTTAAAGTCAATTTTCAAAACTAGAGTGCAATAACTAATTATGGATTTCCCATAACCGATTATTCACCATGTTAGGAGCATTTTTCATGTTTTTCTAAGGCTTCTAACCAATTAGGACAACTCCTTAATTGGTTATTTGACAAGTCTGGAATGTTGCCTCTTTATTTCTTGAAAGGCCTAACTGATTAGGATGTTTGCCTAATTGGCTATTTGATAACTCAGAGGCTATTTCTAAAAGGCCTAACCAATTAGGGTGTTGGCCTAATCGATAAGGGGATTGGCCTAATCAATTAGTGTGTGTTTTTAATGGTACGTGAACTATTTTTATTATAGGCCTAACCAATTAGAGGATTTGGCCTAATCAGTTAGCATTGTTTTTTAAAGTCACATGGAATAGTTTTTGAAAAAGGCCTAACCAATTAAGCAGCTTGCCTAATTGGTTATTTGAGAAATAGAGGCAATGGAATTAATTCTCAAAGGCCCCTAACCAATTAGGAATTCTCCCTAATTGGTTATCTGAAAAATCAGAAAACATTTCCAACGGCTCTATTGGATCATTTAATGAACCCAACCACCTCCAACGGCTCTAAAATATTTTGGGCTATAAAAGAAAGTGTTTGGGCATCAAAGAAAAGTTGAAAAACTATCTGAGCAAGTCTCTTGATCATCAAATATGAGTTTTCTCTCTTATCTTTTATCATACTTTGTTTTGAGCTTCAAAGTGTGAATCCTTGATACCATAAGCTTCAATTTGTTTTATCTACTTTTTGAGAGAGTTTCTATCATTCAAACACTTTGTTTATTCTGTAAAGAGGGTGAGGTATCCCTTTAGTGAAAAAGGGTGAGGTATTCCTTATTGAAAAGAAGGTGAGGTATCCTTCAAAGGTGTAAAGGGGGTGAGGTATCCCTGTTTTGAGGCTCAAAGCACAAGGGTGAGGTGTCCCAAGGTGTTGTTGAGTGCTCCAATCTGTAAAGGTTTTCAAGCACCCATTCAAGCTTGAAGTTTAGTGAAAAATCTCAAGTGGTTCGCTTGAAGACTGGACATAAGTTACAAGGGATGGCTGAACCGGGATAAATCCTTGTGTTTGATTCTCTCAACTCTATCTCTTTACTTTGTACTTTAATTATATATGCCTGAGTTGAGTTTGATATTTAGCTTTGCTTGAATACTTTCTATCTTAGCTTGTTTATTTGTCAGTGATTTATTCGATCTCATCTATCTATTCACTTTAATCAATAAATAGTTTCAACAAAAATTGATAATCAAACGTTTTGCGAAAGAATTGCGAAATTATTTTATATACTCAATTCACCTCCTCTTGAGTATTGACCACTTGGTAACAAATTAAACATGAATTCATCATATTACACTATCAAAACTTCGATTTGAAATAAATTCCTCTCTTGGACATAAGGCATACATTCGGCTAAGGTGAGAAGAATCCAATCAATCGACCACATGCAAATTCACAATCAAGATCACCATTATGTATATTATCATAAATCTAAACTCAACAAGCAATCAAGCCAAATTTCACCCATGCATCCCATAGAACCCGAGACAACTCCATCCAAATTAACTTCAAAATTTCATCTCAAAGCAATATATAAGAGCTTTATTCAACCAGGAACAAATAGAAAAGAGGCAAGGTAAACAAAAGAGCCTACTTGGACACCTAGCTTGCGACTTGAAAATGAAGAGGAAGAGTTGAAAATACTCCAATCCACAATACAATTAGTCCACTTGCTAGATGAGGCAACATGGAACGTTTTTGTCTTTTGGCCCGGGTTAAGAGGAGGTCACTAAGGTGCTCATGTAAAGCTTGGAAGGAAGGAGGCCATGGCTAATTTTAAGAGTGTTGGTGCATGGAGAGGAGAAGAAATGAAGAAAGAAAGAAGAATGGATGGGGAGGGGGCGCCGATTGTGTAAATAGATAGAGAAGGGAACTTAGTTATTAAGTTACCATAAGCTAGTTGGTTAAATTCTAATGTTCTTAGAAAAATTTCAATCCTCGATTCTTATAATTTAAACTCCTCATCATGTTTTAAAACTCCTTAGGATTCATATAAGATCTAACTTAAGTCACTTAGTACTAATTAGATCCTAATTATTTGTAATAAAATTGAGGTTCAAGTAACCTATATGTATGCAATCCTAGTAGTTTAGGTTTAATCAAGCCTAAATCCACTCATATTAACCTTTATCACCATCCAATAGGATTCCAACTTAGTTTAAAAGTTTCCTTCGCATGAATTCTAATTGGTCAAAAGGTAATCATTACCTCAATTTTTAATTTAGTTTAAATAGGATTTTAATCATCTATATTCACCCTAATTTATTTCCATGCCTTTTATTAAGTCCTAACTTAATTATAAGGTCATTATTATAATCTAACCCTGTGTTTGGATGTTTTCTCATTAACGGAACGGAACGAAATATGTGGGGATGGATTAGAAAGGAAAGGAAAGGAAAGGAAAGGAATGGAACATATTTTCTCCCCTCTTTGTTTGGGAGATTCATTAACGGGACGGAATGGAACATGTGTTCCCCCCATTCCACCTCAATTTTGAGGGGAACAAAATTTGGTCATTTGAGGGAAAGTTGGGGGGAATGATTCCCCCTGTATTCCGTTCTGTTCCTATGCATTTTAAAACTTCCAAACACAAAAAATTAATTCTGTTTCCCCCATTTCCTTTATGTTCCCCTCTTTACCTGTCATCCAAACATAGCATAAATTTATCCCTTAATTTATAAAATTATTTTCATAATTTTATCCTATTTATTTTAATTTCTACGCTACTTTTAAATTAATAAGAATCACTATAATTTACTAAAAAAACCAAATTAATTTATTTAAGTCCCAAAAATTCACCATAATTATTTCTATTTATTTGGAACTAAATTATAAATTTTTTTCATAATTTTTCTCATTCATTTAAATTTTCTAATTATATTCCAACTATTATTTTTAGCTTAGCTTATGCGTTAAGTTATTCCTGTCACAAGATGTAAATTACAAAATTCACAAAGACATACAAATAAATCAATCAAGCAATTTTCTATTAATATAGCTACTTATTTAAGTAAAATAGGAGCGAGATGTTACAAACCGCTTGTATTTTGCCTACATTGGTGAAAATATTAAATAATCAATTACAATATTTTAAAATTAATAACAAGATCTTAAAAGATTTTACCCCAAAATCTTTAAACCATATCCTGTGCACAATTTCATCCACCTTTGTCCAACTTGCCCATATAAGCTCCAAAGCCCTTTTGAAGCATGTAAACTTGCTAAAGTTCTTTTGAACTTTCTGAGTTTTGATTGTTAACAAACTTAAACCTAGAAACTTATGTTTACTAATATTTCATCTAAGTGTATCAAAGCACAGTTAAGAAGACTCCTAGACAATCAACGTGAATTTCTCAAGATTCACTTTGGAGAAGTCTCAACTTGATTAAAGTCTTTATAGAGAATTGCTGATTTTTGACTAAGTATAAAGAAAAACTTAAGAGGCACACTTGACTTTCAATATTAAAATCTGACTAAGTTCTTTAGAAGTCTATTAAAAGATAAGAATCAGAAGTCAAATTCATCAGAAGACAAGAATCAGAAGTAAAGTGGATCAAAAGATTAAGTTTAGAAGCTAACTTTATCATAAGACAAAGCTATTAGAAATATCAAGCATTAGAAGAATCAAGTCTTTCAGAAGTATACGAGTTTAGAAAACAACGTTTAGCTTATAAATAGCAAAGTCAAAGCAAAAAAGCTTTAGAAGTTTGAAACTTTTTATGATGACTGGAAAAAGGACAAAATTCATTAAGGAAAAGTTGACTAGCCACTACAGGACAAGAAAATGGTAACTTGACTTTAAACAGTAACCGTTGGAGGCTCAAATGGCTAGTTTTTGAAGCTCTATAAACTGGAAAGCTTGAAGGATTAAAGATATGAAACGAACTGTTATTTTTCCAAACTTCTTATCATATTTCTAAATGCTCAAATCTCGCTTTTGAACAAGTTTCTCTACCGAAACCATCTTTTGATCACTATCTTAGAAGAGAAACTTATTTTCTCAAATTTGTAATTACTTATATCCACTCTTTGAGTGTTAGAGAACAAAATCTCTTTCTCATCTTTGTACTGAATAGATAAAATCCACTCCTTGAGTACTTAGAGAAATACAAACTTATATTTTCTCATTGTAACATGATTCATTAGTGATTTGAGTAAAAGTCTAGCTTGAAGAGGCTAGGAGAGATCAAACACTACTTGTAATCTAACTTGAAGATGTTAGGGTTGAAGAAAGAATACTCGTGGCAATACAAAATCTTGGTTTCTGACTAGGGACTGGACAGAAGTACATGGTTTGGCCAAACCAGTATGAATCTCTATGTGATCTCTTCTGAACTTTATCTTTTAGCTTTCTGGTCTTGAAATTTGACTGCTACCTTGTCCTTTTGATTATTGAAACTAATCTATTACTTTAAGAAAATTATGTTTTAAACAGTACTTTGATTCAAATTCAGTTTCTTTCAAGTTATACTTCTAAATAAACTAACTTCTGATCTGTACTCTGATTTATCTAGCTTCTGGGGTGCCCAACAAGGAGCAACCAACCCTTTCCCTTTAGTTCTCTTCCAGAACCTATTTGGTAAAAATTGTAAAGGGTCACCATTTGTAGGATCAAGGTAAGCAGCACTTGCTGATTCACTTGGGGCTCTCAAAATCCATAAGAATTTCTGGTCACTCATCTCTAATCCCAACGCTAGGTCATTGATTTGTTCTTGACAAAGAGTGCCTCCACTTCCAAAGGACACATACAAAACCGAGTTTGGTGTCTGGTTCTCCAACCAGCTAACACACTCTGATGATGATCCATTTGTATCACTACTTGACCCGGTTTGTATAATGGGTCCCACCATATAAACAGGAGGGTTGCCTTTACTTTGTTCCTGCAAAGCACTCAGTGTCCCTGCTTCCATTTCTGTGAAGCTATTAAACAATAAACCATCAGCGAGAGAGAATCATTTAGAACGTAGAAGAAAGATCTCGTAATCGAGACTGAATCCATCATGAAGATGTTCAGGGATAACATGGCCATGAATAGGTATAGAACCTGGAATTTTTATAGGCTCTTTGAGAACTTTGTAATCACATAAAATTTTCCCGTGCAATATGGGCAAATGCAAGAACAATGATGTTGCTATTGTCGGGTAAGGGAGGTATATGTACGATAAGAGGTTGAATTCTTTTGCAATTTCTAGTGCTTCGTTTGCGAAAGGATCAGCTATCAAAGCAATCGTTGATGTGGTTGAATAGAGTGACCCCAACGCGTGGCGAAAAGATGGCATAGACCGAGACACTGTGAGTTTAATTTGAACTGCAGGCGGAATCCCTTGTGGTAGGTCATCTTTATTCACTGGTGGGAGAAAAATGTAGTCCATGGTGGGAGGAAGAGATTCAAGGATGGCGATGGTGGCACGGTGGGGTGAATCAATTGTGGGAAAGATACACGTGACTTGGAAGTGACGGTGGAGGCTAACGAGTCTCTTGCGAAACTCCACAATGGAGGCTTGATGGCTAAATGCAGGGATTGAAATTACGGTAATATGAGTTGTTTTTCCCGTTGAATCTCTATTGCTTAGATCAATTGGCTTATAGTTTAGGGAAAGATACATGGGATTATATAGGTAAGTCGCTGAAATGTCACTTGTGGTGGTCATGTATGAATGTTAACCTTGCACTAAATTCTTGTCCTTTACTTTATTTTAATTCAATGGTAAGATCATCCTATTTAATGAAGAAAAAAAATGATAAAATCTAGCTCTGACTTAAATGAAGTGTGTGTTTGGAATAATTGTGAAAACTTGATTATTTCAATAATCGATTATATTTGGATATGTTAGTTGAAAAGTGATTTTAAATTAATATGTTTTGTTTGGATGATATAAAAAGAATCGCTTTTATGCATTAAATTACTAAAATAGGTAAAAAAAATAGTTAAAAAAGTTATTTGATTACGGATAAAATGGTATTTACATATCAAAGTATAAGGAATAATCTATAATATAAAATTATAAGCTGAAATTTCAACATCATAAAAAAAAAGCTATTAAAATACATTGAATTTCGTGTAAAAGCTGAAGCTGATTTAACTAAACATCCCTAGACACTATTACAATAGCTTTTTTTCAAAAAAAAGTTGTTCGGGGGTGGGAATAATCTTTCCCAAACACCCCCGAAAAGAGAGAAAAGCAAAAAAATCAAATGTATTCAATGAAAAAAAATCTCTACCCTTATCTTATAAAATTGAGTAGTTATACTTGAGTGTAACACTTTATTTTTGGATATTCTCTCTCTCTAAACCATATCTTTCTCTCTCTAAAAGTAACAAAATGTATTTAGTTATTTTCTCTTTTAATTAGTCCCGTTAGCTTCTTAGTAAAAAAAATCAATATTTCTTCTTACCTATCAAGTTATTCATTTTTCATCACCTTTTCTTCTTTATATACATAACATTATTGTTTTCTATTTCTTCTAGCTATCAAGACAATTAATTACATATCAATCAATTATCTTTTTTTTAATTAATTTGCTTAACCAAATAGAAAATTTGCATGGATAACTTTATGCAAAAATTAATACATACAATACTTTTATATATGGTTGGACTAATCTAAATATTTATCTTTTTTTCTCTATTACTTTAAAATAAAATGTTAACAATGTAAAGAGTTGAAATTCATAACATGTGTTACATATGTATAACATATTACAAATTAAGTTTCTAATTATATTCTAAATGAAGATTAAAACTTTAAAAATATCATGTGCAATGCACGAGCTACTACCTATTTTAACTTTATTCATTAAATTTAAAAAATGAAATAAGGTCAAAAAGTAAAAAATTTATCACATTTATTACCTTTAATTTTATTACTCCCTTAGGTCCATATTATATGTCGTTTTGTTGAACACATTTTGGTCTATATTAAGTGATGTCTACACAAAAAAGACTCATCTAAAATGAGTTTATTTATAACATGAGTAAGTAAGGGTATATCTACTTTTAATTTAATAAAGTGCATCGTGATCATAAATCACTAAATAATGTAAGGGTGAATATACCTTTAGTTGATCACTTTAGAAACAAACTTATTTTAGATGAGCTTTTTTACCGCTGTCACTTATAAAAAAATGTATTAATTGTTGTTTTTTCAGCTCAAAATATACTTTTACTTGATCACTTTAGAGACAAATTCATTTTAAATAAGTTTTTCTACTGTTCTTGCATACAAAAAATGTATTAATTGTTATTTTTCCAGCTCTACCCTTATATTATAAAATCTCTCAATATCAACTACTTATGAAAATTGGATGGACGTGGAATTAGTTGTGTGACATGGTAAAGTAGAGTAATTAATTATTGGAAAATGAGTAAGGGTATTTTAGTAAAAATAATTTCATAATTAAGACTTGATTTTGTGTTTCTTAATTCTTGTTTGTTGCATCAAAATGACACATAATATGGACCAAAGTGAGCATAATCTAATGGCTCAACATCACTCATTTTAATAAAGAAAGAGAATAGTACATGAATTTGCTAATGAGTACTCTTAGGACAATGCTTAAGGAAACAAAAACGAAATATTAAATGAAAAGTAAAACATTTATAATATTGGAATAACAAAAAACACTTAATACTTCCATCCGTCTACTTTTATCTGTTTGATAAAGTTATTATACAAAAATTAAGAAAGTTATTAAAAGTTTTAGATTATAAGCAAAATTAATTTTATTGATTGATTTACCATTTATTGAAATATTCACAACATTGTTATCACTTTACTAATTTTCTCTCACACTTATTAATAGCAAGGATAAAGTTAGCAAAAAGAATTAATGGTTCATTTGGTTTTCTAAATTGACAGATAAAGTTAAACAAAATAATTATTCTAAATGGATAGATAAAAAAGGACGGAGGGAGTACTTATTTAATTAATTAGAAGCATTTAACTCGTAAAAAAAAAAAAACATTTAATAGAGAGTATTAAATTAATACTTCTTAATTAGTGTACTTATGACACTTGTTAGCAAAATTCAATAGTAAAATCTGACCTAATTGTAGAGTGAAAATAGAAAATTGTATTCAATAAAAAAAAGGATTGTTTGAATTTACTCATTAAATTGGAAAAATATTTTTTTAAAAAAAAAAAGAGGATGAGAAATAGACAAAACTCTTACACACTACTCCATCTATTTTAAAATATCCATCGTGTAAGTAATTGCAAAATGATTAAGAAAGTTATTAAATAGTCTCAATTATAGGAAAATATAACTGCATTTGATTAAATTATCATATATTGAAATACTTAAAACATTATTCCAATAATGTTCTCTCTTAATTATTCCATTTAGGGTAGATAACAAGAGACAATTACAAAGTTGAAAAATACCTTCTTGATTTTCTAAAGTAATAGATAAAAATGAAATAAAACACATTTTTTAAAATAATAGATATTTTGAAATAAATGGAGTAATTTCTAGCACGTGATTTAATTTTAATTTAATGGTTTAAAGAAAGAGAATCATTGAAAATGACTTAACTAAAGAAATAAAATAGGAAAATCTATATTCAAGGAAAAAGAATTTGACTTTATTCCTTAATTTTTTTAAAAAAAAAAACCTATAAAATAGGGGTCAAAAATTTCAAAACTTTTACTCCAGTTTGTGGAGAGTTTAGGATTAATATTAGCAAGTCTCAAGAATTTTAAGACACTCTAACTAATTTATTTCCAAGGATTGGGTTATTTATCACTTATCAAATTTGAATACCCTAAGGTTGTGTTTGGTACAGCTGACAACATAAGGTATGATAGTATAAGATAATAGGATAATGTTTGATAGTATAAACAAGTTGATAGATTCTTATATTATCAAACATTTGGTGCACATAGTATAAGCAACTTGATAGTACATGTAATTATCTAATATGACCATATTACCCTTCACCTTCTTCACTATCTCAGGTCTCAACAGGTTAATTCTCATTTCTCTATTTTCTTTTTCATTTTACTCCAATTCAATCCTTAAGATACTTGAATTTTGATTTTTTTTCCTTGTATTTTTTTATTTGTTTTATTAGGTTATGTTTTAATTTCTGGGTGGTGTGCCATTTCTGTCTTCCATTTCAAAGTTGTCTGGTTCAAATGAATTTTACGACTCCAAAACGATAAACCCACCATCAACCTCCATCAAAACCATAAACCCACCATCAACCTCCATCAAAACCACCCACTTCACTATCTTCAAACCACCATACCCATCAACCTCCATACACAAACCATAATCACTCCAGGAACCCCACACAGTCGTGATTCATGTAGCACCGCACTTAATAACTCGCTAAACCCAGCCGCACTGTCAACCAGACCTGGAACATCTAAACTCGCGATGCAGGCACAACCCGTAACCGGTGCAGGACAACAAAGACAGTGGGGTCTGTGGTTGACGGTGCGCAGTTGGGCTCGTGGATCTGCTCGCGATGGGTGGTGCAACTCACAATTCTGACTCTGGTTCGAGTAGCAGTTCAAGTGACGGGGTCTAGCTTCGACGGGTGGCGCAGCTCACTAATCCGACTCTGGTTCAAGCGAATTTGGTCATCTCCAACTCGTGCCGGATAAACGACGACATCGGGTGTAACGCCCCAATTTTTAGAAAATATTCTAAATATCTTGTTGGTGCATTTTTGATGCTTTTGTATGACCGTTGTGTCCCTATTTTTCGGTGGTTTGTGGATTTGGGTGATGGAAAACAATTACGATAATACTAGCTCAAATTTTATTTGATCGTTTTACGTAATTTGTTTGGTGGTGAAAATAAAAATTTTTTTAGATTAATTTTTCTCGAAAGATATACAGTTGTATATAATATATCTTATCGGGATATTTTATTTGAACGTTTTGGATGATTACCTACGTTGTGGGAAAAAATGGGAAAAATGACCGTTACGTCCCGAACGTTTAACTATTCTTTTTGTCATGTTTTTAATTGTTTTCTTCTTGATTTAATGCACATGAAAATACTTGATAGTGATTTTATATGGACTTTTTGTGTGATTTGCTCCGATGAAAATAATATTTTCCTGGCCGGGAAAATCTTATTTTATTATTTAGAATTGGGGGATCTTACTTAACCCGATTCTCAATCATTTTAATCTTTTAATTTTTAGGATTTAAATCAAATAAAATAATTTTATATTATTATAATATTATTTTATTAGTCAAGATTCTGTTTTAGTGACAGGACAAATACTTTCCAACCCACAATTAGAGGAACGGTTAGATCAGCTTAATTAATCACCGTATGTGTCTAACTTTCCTAACTTAAGTTTGACTTCACTTATTTCAACTCTATTAAAATTAAATACACACTGTGACTCAAATGTGAGTCACCATAAGCTTCTAACCAATGGAAATCAAGCTTGCTCACCAAGGCTTGATCTTGGCATTTCTAATCATCCAATGGCTTGATGAAGCCATAAATAGTTGCCCACCTTGCACCTCACTTGAAGTCCACGGCCAAGAGGCCTTTGGAGACCTAAAATCACTTTCTTCTTCATCACTTTTCTCTCTTCTCTCTCATCAAGAACCCTAGCCACCATTGTTGTTCTTTTTCTCCTTCCATTCGGCCAAGCTTGTTTCTTAACCATCCAACCATCAAAAAAATTTTCTAACCAAGTTTCCTTAACCTAAACATCATTCTAAGAACCTTTGTAGTTGGGAGTTTCTTCAAATTCTTCCATCTAGGGCTTGGAAACCAACCTTGAAAGTTTTACCTAGAAGGTGAAATTTCATGCTTTTCTTTTCTTTTTTTCAACTTTCAAAGTTCTAAGCCATGATTTTTCCATGGTTTAGCTTCTTTTTCATGGTTAGTAACATGTAGATTTTGTTTGAGATTTCTAGGTATTTTTGGTGGTGAAAACCGTGACCTAGGAGGTGTGAAAGCAAGCCTTTTGTCTTCATTTAAGGTAAGAGGAAGACAATTCTTATCATCTCTTGATGGTGGTAAGAAGATGGAGCCATTTGTGATGTTTGTAGAATCCATAAGGATTCGGTGGTAATGTGTTAATTATGTGTGTATTTGTTAATTTTTGTGGTTGCTAGTAGTTTATGTGGTAATTGTTATTAGCTTTCTTGTTTGATGATTGTAATAATTTTTCATGTCTATTAGCTTTTGAAAGCATGTCTACAAGCTTTAATTTTTAGGGTGGAACATTCACGTTGTATGTGTTAGAAAATATTTTTGCATGTGTTAGAAATATAATGCATGTGTTAGAATTGTATGATAAAGTATAGGATGTGAATAACATGTGTAAATTTGCATGAGTGTTCCAAAGAACACATCCAATAGCTCACGGAATGATCAAGTTTGAGGACCAAAATGTTCTCTTGATTTTTCCTAAAGTGTAACTTAATTAACCTAGGAGAATCAAGAAAGTTTCTAATTGATTTGATCAAAGAAAATGCATTTAGAAATCAAATGGTAAAAACTTAGTATTTTGGGCCAACATGCCTAAAGGATTAAATTGACTATTGTTAACTATTTTCTAAAATGATTTAATAAACTTAGACAATATAATACATTTGATATAATTTACAAGGTGAAAGACATTTTGGAAATCAAATGCAAAAGTTTTATGAAATTTGGCCAACATGCCACTATAGGTAATCATGATTTCTAAAACTTGATTCTAAACCTTTTTCAATTAAAAAGAAACAATACAAGTTAAGAAGAAATTTTCTATAATGGTTTTTGAAGGAACCAATTGATTGAAGTAAGTCTAAAGGGTTAAAAATTCATAATTTTATCATTAGGAAGGAAATACTTGTTAAGAATTTTCTAACATATAGCTCACTTTTGGTTTTGAAGCATGTTAGAGATTTCAAAAAGAATTAAATGAAATGGTTAAAAATTAGGTAAATGGAAATTTTATGGATAAATTAGGAAACCATTATTATGATATTCTAAATAAAATCCTTGGGTGGTTTTTAGTAAAATGAACCAATAAGATAGCAAAAATATCTAAAAGACAAGATCCATAAGAAAAATTATTCTGTGTAGTTTAAATGTACTAAGTACTATTTGTGATTTGTTTAATACATGTCTAATTTTAAAAATATTCGAATAAGAAAATGATTTAAAAAGTCCTACGCGATTGAGAAAACGTATTAAAAAATGCTACGCGATTTTAAAAACAGAAAAATATCTTTACCCGATTTTTAAACGTTTGTAAAAACGGAGATTTCAAAAACGCGATAAAATATTTCTAACGATTGACCGTTACTATATTTATATTTAATTGACTTAGGAAAATGTGAACCCGTAGATGCTTTTGAGGATTATTTCAGAAGAAGAAAAATGAACCAAAGATCAAATATTTTCGCCATTGAGGGCATATTTTTATCTTGAGGGCATTTTCGTAATTTCATATATTTGGAATTATGTTTTGTCTTTATACCAATTTTTGTTTTTCAACGAATCACATCGTGTTGTGATGCGATAAATGTAGTGTGGTTTATTGTTCAATGAACTTGGAGACTTTAGTGATTACGAATCCCAAGTTTACGAAAGTTAAAAGCAATGATTTTAGTGGTTAAAAGATAGCACACTAATGTAAAATTTCTAACGACATTCACTATATTTAATCGAGGTTTGTAAAGTCTAGTAGTTACATTGCCTATAATGCCACAACGGAGACCGAACTATACTACGCCTTGGTGGATTCATCATTATGCTATTTTCTACGCAACGTGTGACCGCGTAATAGTTGGTTGGGCAGCAAATGGTACTAATAGATTTTGCAAGTCATTCTCTCGATATCTGTTTGGGTTTAGCTCCATGGAGTAGGGTTGTGTTTTGGTGTATTTGATTATATCTTGGATAATATTCCATTTTTTTTTATTTATCTTTATCCGGAATATCTTGGATGTTTTTACATTTTCTCTATTTATATTTATCTAATAATTCTTATGTTAGTTGTCCATTTCTTATCTTATTTTATCTGTGAGATTGATTTATCTATGTGGTCTTCTTTATTTGTGTTATATCAACGTGATGTTCAAAACACTAGATATCTAATATATACTCTATTCCATTATTATTACCGTTATAGTTTTTTTTGTATTGTATGAACTGTATAAATTGTTATTTGTCGTCTTCTTATTGGCCATGTTGTGATGATTTTATGTTGTCTTACCTCTTTATTGTATGTGTCTCTTGTCTATTTATTTTATGCGGTAAAGAGTTTGAAGAGGAAGAAGAGGAATTTGGAATTCTTGAGATCGTGTACCATAGGAAGAGGAAGGTCGGCCAATGAGGGCGATCGGAATGTTACGATCAAGAACCATCCGACCATCCATATCCTCTTGGATTGATTGTGTGGATAACGACGCGTGATTTTTGGGATTCATAGAGCTGGTATTTCATGGAGGTGAATGAACTTGGCATTTACGAGGAGATCGTGCTTCCATTATGCGGACGTATGGCCGTGATTTTACGTCATCGGTTTGATGGAGAGCCCATTATGACTACGACGTTATTTACTTAATCAAGACTTAGAGTTACCCTTATCCATTAGGCGTTATTGGGGTGCTGAAAACCCTGAGCCTAGTGAGATAAGCATCGTATCGACTACGCGATCCCGTTATCGCCGTGTGTCGAGACATCCGGGATATCTATCTCCCGATGATCATTTTCAGACTGAGAGTGATCCATCTGAGGATTAGATAACCATGATGTTTTTTTTTGGGCGCGTCGACCAGTATATATTAACTCTTTTATTGCTTTCTTTCTTGTTTTATTTTAAATAGTTGTAGTCTTAGTTGTAAATTATTTGTACATTTTATAACTTAATCATATGTATATTATTAGTGATGATGTTTTTTTTTATTTATTTCATATTTTTATCATTATCTTTTATTACATATTTATCTATCGGAATTATTTTACAACCCGTAATAATATTTAACAAATGTTCCGCAACTTGGGTAGATTTTATTTCTATTTATTTTATTTTTTTATGTGTGACATCCTCCAAAGGGTGTTACATCGGGCTGTTATGATGTTGCACTTGGTGGTGCATGTGTGAGGTTAATGTCATTTCTTGTGTGCCATTTCTGTTTTACTTAAGGTGAGGTTAATGATGAAGGTTATGGTGAGTGAACTTGGTGGTCTCTGGTGGTGCTTGTTCCCGAGTGGTGGGTGGTCGTCGTGGTGGTTGTGGTTGATGTTGGGTGATGGAGTTAGATCATCTTATCCATTGGTGTTGTTTAGTGAAGGTAAAGGCTTGGATGTGGTGGTGAGGGGGTCACGATTCTGTTTAAATGAAGATGAGGGATAGAGTTGTAATAATTATATCTTATCAGGTCTTATCATGGGGTATGGGAGAGGATAGAGTTATCTTGTAAAAATATGATAAAAATAGTTGACAAGATTTAACTATTCTATCATGTGTCAACTCCAAACACATGCTAAGACCTGATAGTATAAGCTTATACTATCAGGTCTTCCTTATATGATGCACCAAATGCAGCCTAAATTGGATGTTGAGTAGTTTCGAAAAGAAGTTGCTTGGTCTCATCATTTTTTGTTTTCATTTTTAAAGAAAATAGAAAATGATAGAGGAAATACGTTTGGATTATTGTTTCTGCTTTCACTTTTAGAAAAGGATAAAACTTGGTTCCAATCCAAGTTAGAGGAAAGGCATCCAACTCCTTCTAATTTTATGTTATGTGTTTATTTTACTAACTTAAGTTGTAGTTCACTTATTTCAACTCTATTAACTTAATAAAATAGACGCTTAACATAAAATTAGAAGGGGTTGGAGGACTTTCCTCCAACTTAGGTTGGAGCCAAGTTTTGTCCAAAAAGAAAATGTTGTTAGCATTTCTGAAAATTTTGAAAACAATAAATAGTTGTTTTCAATGTTTGTAGATTGGTGCAGTGGTATTTTTATATTTTTAAGGAAATTGATTTCTTCTTCTTTCTTATTTTATGAATTTGCCCTCCATAGCTCAATGGAGGTTCTCGGTGGTTGCCTCTGCGTACCACCAACATGGCCATCATTTAAGATTGCCAATTCTAGAATCCACCACCTGCACATCACACAGAAAGAAGCCAGCCACCGTTTAGAGCCTTAACATTAATTGCACCTCGAATCTACAGTCACCATTGTCCACCCCAAACTGCTCCCTGCCTCCATCGCACCAGTCGTCGTTCAGCCCTAAAAATGAACCACCTTCCATGGCCATTGAATGAAGCCCACACCGACATTGGAACCTTGACGCTACCTCGAACCAATAGCTGCCACTGACACTAGAAAGATCTTCTGCTTCCATCGACTCAATGGTCCTTAGTGGTTTTTGTCTATGCTTCATCTCCATAATGAGTCCCTTATGATTATGGTTTGCCTATCCAACATCAATTATACACAGTCCTTTCTTAACAAACCAATAAAACCCAAATTGTTGTGTGATTGAGATTTTGAATGAAGACAAATTTTACCTCCCACTAGTTTCATGCTAACAACAACATACAGAAGGGGAAAAGGAATAGTCTTAAGTTGAAAAAGAATTAAGGAAGAGAGAAATAATCTCCAAAGGGGAAGACCGGAAGAGGGCACAAGAGAGTTATGAAATTGTTGAAGGATTTGAACAAGAGAAAAGGCATAAAAAATGAAAATAAAAAATCAAACAAGTTTTCAAATATAGAAAAAATGAAAATAGAAATGATTTTAAGGAAATAAAATTAAGGTATCAAAATATGAAGTATTTCAAAAAACCAAATGCACCTCAAGTTACTTAAATGGCCAAATGAACTAGTTTTAAGCTTAAAGTTACATAGGTATATTTTGAAATCTAAGATATCATAGGTTTTGATTCATCCATCATTTCGGGTAGTTGTAGTCTAAAAGTTTAGGGAAATAATTTATGTACATTAAAAATACGCACATCGTATTTACATCATATGTTAACATGAGAGAGATGTCAAATCATGTTGTATGTGACCGTAACTTTTTTACAGGATACAGAATGAGTTTGTGAGTGAGTTAAAAAAAGTTAAACGTATAAAAGTTGGAGCAATAACAGACTGAAAAGTTTACAAATGAAAAAGGAGACAATGCTAACCCTTGAATTATTGGAACCATTTTAAGTATTCTGATTGATTAAAGCCAGATGTTTCATAAGATACTTATGTAAGTGATCCACAAGTGTCTTGGAGTTATATATTGTAAAAAAAAAATTCCAGAGTTAGCAAATTACTGAGAATAAAATGGAAATCAAGTTCAAACACGGTACAAGACTAGAGTCGAGCATGTGCCTAAACATCCTCCGACAAGCCTAGAGGAATAGCTAACTGCACCTTAAGCGTAGCAAATTAGATTCAATTCAAGTCCATACACATTATTTTCCCATTGCTAGCTTCATTCGAGTCCAAAACCCTATTTTTTATCATATGGTCTTCAAATGGAGCTTGTTGAATTAGGACTAAGATTAGGGGGAAGAGTCCTTGGGAAGGAAATGTTTTCTTCCGAGTTTTTTTTCATACTTCTTTTGCTTGCTTGGTAAAGGCTACAAATTAGACCCAATATCCTCTTGCACCTCTTGTGTCTCAGCAATAGAGCTCTTTGCCACAAGTTTCGCAATATCTTTAGTCTAGGATTCTTCCTTACTTTGAGTAGGTGGAGATACTTCTACAACTTGGGCTAAGTTGTCTGAGCTATGAACACCGAAGCCTGAGAAGATAGTGCTATTGATCTATTTACCAAGCTTGGGGGGCCCTTACAGTAGGATCCTCTGCACGTGCCTCCCAACTTTTTCTACCACATGGTGAGGAGATGCCACTGTTTCATCCTTAGATCGTTTAGGCCCTTAGCATGTGTCCTTAAATGATAGGGATGAGAGGTCATGAGAGACTTGCTCTACACTTGCAGGTCGATTCCTTCTATTTTCAACCTTTTAAGATAAATCATTCTTCTTTACTTTCGGCCCAAATTTAGAGGGGTCTGGTGTGTAAAATCGGCAAGTGCACTGAATCACAACAAGTAATAAAGTAGTGAAAAGAGTATCGTCCCACGAGGATTATATTGCCAATCACTAATTTCGTTAAACTAACACTATTTAGACTTCACAAAAGGAGAGAGCTGACAAAAGTAAGAATAAAACAATTAAAGGAAAACAATTAAAATAAGCAAGGGTTGAAAATAATGATGGAAATGTGTTAGGGTTCAGACTTCACTTGAACTCTTTAAATGCACACTCAAATATTAGTTTAACTATGTTTTATTTCAATGATTTATAGTCAATTTTTAAAATTAATTAATACCCAATCCCTTGGTATATCAATCCTCTTACACTGTTTAGAATTAACTAATCTCTTAGTATAACCCCAAATAGAAAGGCATTATCAAGAACGAGGGAATTAAAGAAAAGATCACATATCTCACAATATCTATTCCTAATGATTGCATAAATTATGGTGTTTATCACATGTTCTAGGTTCATGTAAATTTTCCTAAATTATACATCAACCCAAAAGATCATTTCCAAATTGATCAGGTTTAGAAAAACATTGAGAATAGAGATAAGCATGTAAATCATGAAATAGAAACATAAATTAAATTCATAAAAGAAGTTACATTATCAAAGTATCAAGCTTCATCATCCCCCTAACAAAAGAGGTTGAGTTACACATGGAAAAAGAAGAACACAAAGGGAAGAATATGACAAACTCCATCGTAGAAAGGTGGAAAGGTTGAAGAAAATTCCTAATATTCAAGCCTAATTGCACCCACACCACAATAGCATTTGTGTCTCTTGACGGCTGCTGCGTTTTATCCAAGTGTGTAACCATGTGTTCAATTTGGCGTAACTTTTGTATTTGTAAAGAATTAACGTGCTCTGTTATGCATTCAGCGCTCAAACGCTAAGTTTCCAGCACTTAAGCGCTGGCCTATTAAAAGGGAATCTCCTGCACGCGTTGCGCGCTCAAGCGTTGAAGGCCCTTTTAAGTTGAATTTTTTGCTTCTTTTCTTGCTTCTTCCAATGTTTATTCTTTCCGTATGCAATTACCTACAAAAATATACAAAAAACACATAATTAAAACACAATTTAAAATACTAAAAATATAACAAAACTCAAGAACAAACCCAATTAAAAAGATTAAAGAGAATGAAAAATCCAAAATAATGAATCGTAAAAATATGAATTTTTGCAGGTTCATCACTCCCCCAAACTTAAGCTTTTGCTTGTCCTCAAGCAAAACAAAAACAAAAACAAAAACAAAACAAAACAAAAAGACTCAAAACACACAGAATCAAACATGGCAATATCGGGTATTGAAAATCATTTATATCCTCATAAACTGCTTCACAATCTAATTTCAAAGTATCACACATGAACAATCCATTTATCACATCGTCTCTCACATGCAACTCTTATGGAAAAATGACTTCCCAAAAACATGAATGAAAGACCAAATCTACTAATAAAGTACAAGCTCGGATAAGTTTATAAAAATGCAAATGCACATCAAATCCACATCCTTAGAGTTGTTCTTCAACTCTCTCTCCACTAATGTAAACAACACATAACCAATGATCAAAAGGGACTTTAAAAGCTTGTAATGTAAAGCCAAGGGTGGGGTTAAGAAAGAAGTGGTAGGATAAATAAAACAAAAGTTGAGGTACACATCAAGCACATTCCACAATCCAAGCCTCAAAATTAAGAACAAGTGCAACACGAAGCATAAAAATCCATCACTTTAATTGCATATTTTCTTTCTTTCAACAACTTCCACTCCCAAACTTATTTCTTTACAAAACTTTGGGTGGACTTTCTCTTTTCGACTTTTTCTTCCATTTCTTTTCTTTTTTCTTAGCTCCTGAATTATTTCATGCACACAAAAATAACAAAGGCTTGAATAATAAAATAATACAAGACGTGCACTCAACAATGGGTGAGTAAGAGAGGAATTTTTTTTTATGGGTATGGGAAAAGGAAAATGTGGGTAAAAGGATTTAAACAAGGCTGCACCTAAGGATATACATACAGGGAGAATCAAACAACTTTCTTATCATGCAAATCATTCATCAAACAACTTCTAAATGCATTCATCAATAAAAATGCATTCCCATAAACTTTCTCTAAGCTTGACATGCATTTAAATTCCAAAGATCTATTAAAAAAAAAGATGGGAAGAACATCCATACACAAATGAAACAACAGAGATAAACATAACTCATGGATTCTCATGTGATATCCCAAGAAAATAAATCAATTCACAATTCAAGCAATTATTGGATATTCAATTCAACACATCAGCATGCACATAATGACTCAAAACTAAATAAGGTGATGATAATAAAAACAAATAAAACTAATGCAAAAATAAAATATTAAAGAAAAGAAAAAAAACTCTTTTTTACGGCGGCCGACAACTATATACATCCCTCTACAAAGGCTTCGAACTCGGGGAGGCACCTAAGCCGACTCAACATTACCTTCAAAACAACAATAGAAAAAAAATGTCAATAAATAAATAAAAAATAAGAAATTAAGAACAAAATTAAAAAAAAAAAAAAAAAAAAAAGAGAGAAAATTTGGGTTGCCTCCCAAAAAACGCTTGTTTAATGTCATTAGCTCGATGTTGTCTGTTCTCAATCAGGGTAGCTTGAAGTAAGAGAAGTAGAATGATGCCTTTCTCTTATCAGATCTTTGCCTCTATACTCGGTCACTGCTTTTGGAATCCTTTCCAAAAATATTCTAAACTCTAATTAGAACTGGTTGTCCCAAGTGTGCCTTAGCATCAGAAACTCCACTAGGCCATGAGATTTTCAATTTATCAGTAAGTAAAGTGCCAGGTTTTATCTTGTCAGAAGAATTCAGATCAACTAGCACTACACTCTGAGAACTGGAAGAATCTTTTTCTTTTTCAGCAATCTTGGAGACAAGAGGACCTTTCTCTTTCTCATCAACACTTTTGGAAGTACAAGAATAAACATTAATGAATGAAAAATAGTTCTGACCATCCAACCCCTTTTGAGATTTACCTTGAATGCAATTAACAGGGGCATGAAGATCTGATGTTGGGGCAGATTTATTAAAAACATTGAGGGTCACTTGATCTCCATCCACCCTCAAAATAAGCTCTCCTCTAGGCACATCAATTAATGCTCCTGAAGTTGCTAGGAATGGTCTTCCAAGAATTAATGGGATATCAGCATCCTCATCCATATCCAAGACCACAAAGTCAGCTAGGAAAATAAATTTGTCTACCTTTACTAGCAAATCTTCCACAATACCATACGGACATCTGATTGATCGATCTGCTAATTGGAGGAAAATCATTGTAGGCTTAACTGTATCAATTTCCAGCTTGCGAAGGATGGACAATGGCATCAAATTAATGCTAGCGCGTAAGTCACATAGAGCTTTATCAACATTCAACTTCCCAATAGTGCAAGAAATGGAGAAACTACTTGAATCTTTCAATTTATGTGGTAATTTCCTCTGAATTATAGCACTACACTCTTCAGTGAGTGCCACAGTCTCATCTTCGTTTAGTTTCCTTTTCTTTGAAAGCACATCCTTCATAAATCTGGCATAAGAAGGCATCTACTCAAGTGCTTCGGCAAAAAGAATATTTATCTGTAATTTCTTGAAGACTTCTAAGAACTTGGAGAACTACTTCTCTTGAATCTCCTTCCTAAACCTTTGAGGATATAGAAGTTTAGCATACAATGAAGGATCAATTGTTTTCTTCAGCTCTAAGTCTTTCTTTTCCCTCGGTACTCTCGATTGTTCCTGTTTGACCTCAACTTCTTTAGTATTATCCTGAGACAAGACCTCTTCAATTGGCACCTTATTACTTCCACTCTGATTTCCTGAAGATCGGGATGCTTCTTTCTTGTCTTCTTCTAAAGTCTTACCACTTCTTAAGGTGATTGCATGACATTGCTCCTTTGGATTTACCATAGTATCACTTGTAAGATTGCCTTGAGGTCTCTCTTGAAGTTGTTTTGTTATTTTCCCCATTTGATTCTCAAGACTTTTGATAGCAACCTCATGATTCTTGAAATTAGTTCTCGACTCCTTCATGAAAGCTGAACTATATTGCACAAAAATAGAGGTCTGTAGAGAAAGTTTCTCCATTGCAATCTCAAGAGGAGACTTAAGTTTGAGTTGAGCATTTAGTGGAACAACCTTATTCTTCCAAGAGAAATTGAGATGATTCCTCCAACCTGGATTGTAAGTATTAGAGTAAAGATTACCTTGTGGCCTTGAAGGATTTTCCACGTAGTTCACCTGTTCTGGAGAACCAACACTTGAATTCCCTGCTTCACATTGACCATTGACATGACTGCCTCCATAGAAATCACAAGTCAGACCTTGGTGATTAACTGAATTTACCTGTAAAGTGCCCACTTACTTAGTGAGGTTGATAACATGTTGCAGCAAAGTTTGATTTTGTGCAAGTATAGCATCAACAGCACCCAAATCCAATACTCCATGTTTGACTGTAGATCTTCCACTAGGAATCTGATATTCATTAGTAGCCATAGTCTTAAATAATTCTTGGGCCTCTTCTGGAGTTTTGGTGTTTATAGACCCACCTGTAGATGCATCGACCATTGCTCTAGTAGAATGACTCAACCCATTGTAAAAGATTTGTACCTGCTGCCAAACCTCAAAAGCATGATGATGATATTTTCTAAGCAGCTCCTTGAATCTTTTACATGCTTTATAAAGAGATTCACCTTGGTTTTGAGTGAAGCAAGCAATCTCACTCCTTATCTTCACAAACATTGATGGAGGGAAATACTGAGTGAGGAATTTACTGACCAGATCATTCCAAGTGGATATGCTTCCTTGAGGCTGGGCTTGTAACCAGCTCTTGGCCTCATCCTTCAAAGAAAATGGGAAAAGTCGTAACCGGATGACATTATCACTGGCTCCATTATACTTAATAGTATCACAGAGCTGCAAGAAATTGGCAATGTGCAAATTAGGATCTTCTGCTTGACCTCCCTCAAATTGATTCTATTGCACCAATTGTAGAAGTGCTGGTTTAATTTCAAAGTTGTTCGCTTGGATGGCAGGTCACACAATACTGGTTGCGATACTTTCAGAAGATGGAGTGGCATAGTCAGTTATAGTGCATCTTCTCTGTGCATTAATATTCTCAGTCATCTTTGATTCTTCAATTCTCTTCGCTTCTCTGATTGCCTTTTTTATTGCTCTTTTTGTCCTTGTTATCTCTGGATCAAAAAGTAATACTTTCGATTCTAAAAAACCTTGCATAAACAAATAGACAAGCTCACCAGCGTGATGTAAAGAAAAAAAATAAGAATAAATCAAGAAAACAAAAATGAATAAAAAAAATAAATTAAAAAAAAACTAAATAAAAAAAATAAAATTAAATAAGAAAAATAATTATCTATAAATAAAAGAAATGAATTAAATAAAACAAATTAAAATTAAAACTAAACAACTAAAATTAAAAATAAACAAAGAAAAATAAATGTCTAAATCAGTGTTCTTTTAACTACTACTTAATATTGACAATTAATAATCCCCAGCAACGGCACCAAAAACTTGATGTGTAAAATCGGCAAGTGCACCGAATCGCAACAAGTAATAAAGTAGTGAAAAGAGTATCGTCCCACGAGGATTATATTGCAAATCACTAATTTTGTTAAACTAACACTATTTAGACTTCACAAAAGGAGAGAGTTGACAAAAGTAAGAATAAAATAATTAAATAAAAATAATTAAAATAAGAAAGGGTTGAAAATAATGATGGAAAAGTGTTAGGATTCAGACTTCACTTAAACTCTTTAAATGCACATTCAAATATTGGTTTAATTATGTTCTATTTCAATGATTTATGGTCAATTTCCAAAATTAATTAATACTCAATCCCTTGGTATATCAATCCTCTTACACTGTTTGGAATTATCTAATCCTTTAGTCTAACCCCAAATAGAAAGGCATTATCAAGAATGAGGGAATTAAAAAAAAGACTACATAACCCACAACGTATATTCCTAGCGATTGCAGAAATTATGATGTTTATCACACATTCTAGGTTCATGCAAATTTTCCCAAATTATATATCAACCCAAAAGATCATTCCCAAATTGATCAGGTTTAGAAAAGTATTAAGAATAGAGATAAACTCGTAAATCATGAAATAGAAACATAAATTAAACCCATAAAAGAAGTTGCATTATCAAAGTATCAAGATCCATCATCCTCCTAACAAAAAAGGTTTAGTTACACATGGAAAAAGAAGAACACAAAGGGAAGAATATGACAAACTCCATTGTAGAAAGGTGGAAAGGTTGAAGAAAATTCCTAATCTTCAAGCCTAATTGCACCCACACCACAATAGCATTTGTGCCTCTTGACGACTGTTGCGTTTTGTCCAAGCGTGTAACCGTGTGTTCAATTTGCCATAACTTTTGTATTTATAAAGAATTAACGTGCTCTGTTACACGTTCAGCACTCAAACGCTAGGTTTCCAGCGCTTAAGTGCTGGCCCATTAAAAAGGAATCTCCTGCGCATGTTGCGCGCTCAAGCGTTGAAGGCTCAACGCTGAAGGCTCTTTTAAATTGAATTTTCTGCTTCTTTTCTTGCTTCTTCCAATGTTTATTCTTTCCATATGCAATTACTGACTGCAGTATTTAAAGGATGCAAACCCAAGTGCAGGTTGTCTCAAGTAATAAATTTCTCAGGAGTCCAAGGTCCACAGGGAATTGATGAAGAAAAATTAATTGAGGTAAGAAAAGGATTTGTCACAACACCAAAAGTAATAAAAGATGTTCACAAATGAATTTAAGAACTTACTTAGGTTAGAAGATCCACTCTTGGTAATAAATTAAAGGTAAGATTATTTCTCTTTATAACTCGATTGAAATCCACACACAACGGAGGTTCCAATCGGAAAATATAACATTCAAAGTTCAATTATATATGTAATCATATTATGATTCCTTTAATTATCTACCAATATTTGTAAATGAGTTCATGCATTCACTGTGTCAATCCTATTGTCTACAATAAATCAAGATCTTCATTATACAAAGAAGGTTTCTAAATTGATTGGAAACAAAATATAACACATATGATGTCCATTTGATAATATATCATTTAAGCACAAGAAATAGAATAATCTAACCTTATTTCATTACTAAGAGCTTCACTTTTTCACCCAAGCAAGATGAAGATTTAGTTACTCATAGATAAGAAGAAAGAAAGAGAGAAGAAGAGAAAGATGAACATAGCTTTAATTTAGAGCAAGAGAAAATTACAACAAAGTAAAACAATAAACAAGCATAACCATAACTTCAAAAAACTAAGCCTAACACCAAGAGCATCAAATGATCAGCCAATGGTACCTTTTATAGAGGATTAGGGATACAAAATGACAAGGAGGCTGATTAAGAGTAGGTGAGGAGTATGTGGATGAGTGGAAAATGTCAAATGGTGAGTTGGTGAGTGGAAAATTATTGAGATTCTTTGTTTCCAAAATCATTCAGTACTAATCTCATGGATGCCATCAGAATGAAGCAACATGGTCTTTATGAAAGTTGTAGCATTTTGTCTCAGCTTTCCAATGCCACCAAGATCATCCAAAAATTCATCCTACAGCCCAAGATATGACCTAATTACTATAGACTATTCAGACCCAGTTTCAGCACCTCTGTTTTGACTTCCAGACCCAATATCACCTCCAAGCTGTCCGAATGAACTCTTGTGTTCTTCATGAAAGTTGTAGATATGGGTCTTAACTTTTAAATGTCTAAATATTAGCCCAAGATAATTCCTACAGCCCGAGTTATGCTCTGATTACTGTACACTGTTCAGGTTCCAATCACAAAACCCGTACTCTGACTTCCAAGCTCATTTAGCTTCACTAGATGTCCGAATTTTACCTAGATCTCTTCATGAAAGTTGTAGAGCTCTCTCTTATCTTTCCTAAAGGTAAGATACATGATTTTTACACATCTAGAACTCAAGATATAGCGGAAATACAGAAATAGTATAAGATCTAAATAATGCTAGAAAAATCAATTAAGTCCAATTTGAGTCAAAACTTACAAAACATAACCTAGACTTAATCAATTAAGTACATGGAGAGTGTAAATGACTGAAAATGATAGTTTATTAATGTATAAAATATGTGATTATCAATTACCTAAAAAATACATAAAAAAACACAATTTAAAATACTAAAAATATAACAAAACTTAAAAACAAACCCAATTAAAAAGATTAAAGAGAATGAAAAACTCAAAATAATAAATCGTAAAAATATGAATTTTTACAAATTCATCATGGTCTATTAGGCGTCCAATTTGATTTACATTCAGCTGGGGGCCATATTTATATTCCTAGACCGAGTCTTCCATCTCATCCTTTATTAGGGAATTACATCCTTTGTTGTTGTGACCAATCCTGCCATAGTAGTAACAAAATACAATGAGTTTTTCATAATTAAACTCAATCCATACCTGTCGGGATCCTCCAATATCCAAATAAATGCCTCTTTGGAGAGGTTGTGTGACGTCTATAGTCATCAGCGTTTTCAGAATGAAGCCATGACTATTTCTAATTGAGAATAAGCCTAATTCTGTCACTGGGCTAATGCGAGAGCATAGTTTCATAGCGAAGGAAGTTCAATAACATGTGAATCAATTTGAAAACTGGAAGCAATTTTGTTGAGTTGATGATTAATTAACGGTGACTCCATGATGTGGCTATTGAGGTGATCTAGGTCCAAGTGCGATGCTTCCATGCTTTCATTTTTTGGTACTACTTTTGAATGACTTTGAGATATAAAGCTTGTAAAGAATGAGTTTTTGAAATATGACACAAATGGACATAAGGTCAGATATTCCAGAAATAGTTCTAAAATAATATTAAGCAATAGTAAGAAAAGCCAAGTAATGAAATTGATAGAATATTAATTTAAAAAGAAAATTACAATACATTGAGTGCACCAAGAGAATGCATGAGCCCAGACCCATTTATAGATTATAGATATTATGAGGGCAAAACAAAAATTAGTTCTAAATATTATGGAGTCAATAAGGTATAGGTTGGCAAAGACGTAGATGATATTATCGGGATATGACCCCTGAAATTAGTTTTGATACCACTTTTACCCTATTACTTAGTGATATATGATTCTGTCCCATTTTTTTGATAAATTTCTTTTGACCTAAATTATCTCTTTTTTTTATTTAGTTATGCAATTTTATTTATGAAATGTGATTTGTTATAATTCAGTAAAATAATTTACGTGTTGAGTAGAATTTAGATATTAAATAATGTGGGTTAAAGTCTACTATTAATAAGTTACTATTAAATTGAGTAAAATTATATTTTGGTCCCTCAAAAATACACTCTTTATCAGTTTAGTTTCTTAAAAAAGAAAAAACTTAACTCCAACCCTGGTTGGAGGAACTCTCTCCAACCACTATCTAATTTGTTGTCACGTGTCCATTACCAATTTAATCTGTTGTTATGTATTCCAATCAGGATTGGAGTCAAGTTTTGTCTCCTTAAAAATAGATTTTATCAATTTAATCCCCTTAAAATTTCTAATTTTGTCATCATCCATTCATTTGAACATAACGGTGGAGAAATTTTAAGTTAGGCACAGTCTATCACATAGTTTTTTTGACACTCAAATTATTATTTAATATATGTAAAAGTATTTTAAAACAAAGGTATAAATCTATCATAGTCTTCTTAACCTTACGTATATTAAATAATAATTTAAATATTTATCACAGACAGTGTATATTAAAAATTACTCCAGTGTTAACTTTAAATATTAATATGTACTATTAAAAGATAACATGTCATGTCCAACTCATCCAACCTACATGCATCTCAACCACCCACAACCACGCACCACGGCTTGCAACCAGAGAACCCATGCTACATCTTAGCCATCAAACACCCACTTGCCAAACTCCATGCATATAGTAGCCTAAAGTTTCCACTTTCCAGCACCTTAGCTCCCTACAATCACCTATGAACCATAACTTTAAGCCTCAAAATCTCTGATGCCAAACTCCCAAATTCCAAAAGCATAACCACCAAAACACACCTCCATTGCCACACGAGTCCTAACCCATACAAAAGAGATGTGTACTGCCCAAAAACCGAAAAAAAAAAAACCCACATCCTCCCTATTTCATGCCCTACCCCACCATAGCAGCCATTGGAAACTAGAACAACCCCAATTCTCAAGACACCAATCAAAACCACACACAACTTGACATCTTTCACCCACATGAACCACAATTCCTTTTTAGAAGTAGAATCGAAAGACGCCAATGGGCAACCCAACTTTCCTTCTTCCTCATTGCCACATCCATGCCCTTCAACCACACAACCCCTCACCTAAAAACAGAGCACAAGACTCATACAATAGAACTGAACGTTGCCATTCACAGCCATAACCATTGCGCCACTAGCTCTTGCACTACCATGCTACTGCCTTGAGCCACCCAATGATTGTGTGTCATGAGGAACGAATCTATATAGGGAGGAACATGGGTGTGGGAAGGAAAATAGGGTATTGTCCACACTTTGCCATTTTGGCTTAGTTTGTTGAGTTTGCATGTTGTGTCATTTTTTAACCATATAGATTAGCATTTAAAGTTAACACTATTACATTCAAATGGATAGAGGAATGATAAAATTGGGGATTTCAAGTTCTAAAAATTAAATTGATAAATTTTATTTTTGATGAACTTAATTGACAAATAATATATCTTTCAGGGAACAAAATAGGTTTTTACATTACTAAATTAGAATAATTTGATCTCGAGACTTCTATTTTGAGGTTATTTGAGGAATAGGGATTATGATTTGTAGTTTGGATATCTATTGCTCACTGAGTCCTTATAACTTATTCTATAAGTTTTTTATCATACATATCTTGAATCTTAAGATATCCTTAGAGAATTTATAGTTTAAGGTGCTAGAACACGAAAGATGGAATTTTGGAAGTGTAATGTTTGTGTGTGTATATGTATCTACAATCATGTATATGTTTAGATTTGTAATTTTCATAAAGTCTAGTGAGAATAAGAATAAATCAGTTCATATTTTCCAAATTTAAGTTTTTAATAAGATTTTTGTTTTCATCATATATTATGGATAAGGATTATGCAGGTTAAATGTTAACAATATGTACCAAAGGGAATTGGCCTTCCACCCATGACAAATGTATGGTTTGGGTTCAGTTTCTAGGATATCATATTGGTGGCTAGTAAGTCCTCTGTAATTACTTACTAAACTTGAGAGCCTATCCTAACCATGAACTAGGGCAGGAATCTCCTCACCCTAAAATTTTGTTTATAAAAAATAAAGTTAACAATTTGTGTAAAAAAGAATTTGTTGATCAAATAAAAAAATTGATCATCATTAAGAGACTTAGAGTTGAGGTAGGCAATACAATTTTAGAGAGCTATAGTACATGGTCTAGGGAATTTACAAACCCCTAGTTACATTGTGATATAGTTAGTATCAAAATTTGAAGGTGCTAACAAACTCAATTTGTAAAGTCTTTTTCATGTGATTGTAAGGAATATAATTCTACCTTCACCTATAACACCTCGAAAATTAGTCATTATCACAGTAACGATGAAATTGTACTGTTTTGTGATTTCTGAGTGTCATAAAATTTTTTTGACTATTCCATGATTACATCTGATTGTTTTGAGAGATTTGCTCTGTATCAGTAAAATAATAATTTTCTGGCCGAAAAAAATCTTTACATATTTATTCAGAGCTGGGGGATCTTACTAAACCCAATTCCGAGGGATACGTGTCATAATCTTTTAATTTTTAAATTTATCTATGAAATAAAAATATTTTATATTTTTATTATTATTTTATTATCCAGTGGACGATACCTACTGGCTTATGAGCAGTAGCCTCTGTCCAATGGACAATAGGAACCGGTAAAGTCTCGAGACTTATTAATAATGGACCAATAGGAATCAAGTCAACGTTTCTGACTTGAAAACCTCTAAACTAATAGAAACTAGTCAATGTTAATGGCTAGGACTTTCTAAACCAATAAGATGTAGTCAATTTTGATAGTTGGACTAGTGACTTAGAAACTAGAAAACTAACTAAGTTAGCCTAAATCTAACTTAGTTATTCTAAGAAGCATAGGAAGTAACTAAATGGAAGTAAACGTAGTTAGTTACTCTTTGAAGCTTAGTTGTAAGAATGTTCTACCATGTCCTAGAATTGATGACTAACTTCAATGTAACTAAATACTTAGCAAAGTAACTAAATAGTTAGCTAATGAACTAAGTAAACTAACTAGATTCACTTGAAACTAACTTAGAAGCCAATTGAACTAAGAACTTGGTTTGCTTCTTCTTGGAGTCCCACGGCCACTTGGTGGTTCTAAGACCTTCAAGAGCAAGCTTGGTGGCAAAGGCTTAAAACCTCTACCCTTGATGCAATCTAAGGTCATTAGGAAGTCATGATGAGTCAAAGAAAGTGGCCACCTCCTTTGGTGAGTTCCACGGCTATTACCAAGAGAAAACAAGTGTTTTCACTTCATTCTTCATCTTTACCAAGTCTAAGAAAGCCTTTTCTCTCTAATCTTTCTCTTACAAAAATCAAGAACTCCATTGTTGTTCTTTGGAGAGCTCTCGGCAGCCACACCATTTGACAACTTCTACTCACTTATAACTTTATCCAATACCATTTCCTAAACCCAAACCATATTCTAAACAACTTTCTAGTTGTGAGTTTTCACAAAATCAACCGTCTTGAGCTTGAAATCCAAGCTTAAAGTTTCTACCAAAAAGGGTAAACTTCTTGTTTCTTGACCCAATCTTTTAGTTTTGATTTTCTAAGTCATGATTGATCCATGGTTTATCTATTTCTAAGCTTGTTGTTGATTTTAAAATTTGTTTAAGATTTTTAGGGTTTTTCCAAGGAGCTTCACGAAAAGCATAGAAGGGAAAACTTGAAGGATCTGTCTCCTCTTTAAGGTAAGAGGGAGATTCATCTCACCAACTAAGTATTATGGTGAGAGATGTGTTTGTTTGTGAAGGATGATGAATCCATGTGAGGGTTCATTATTCATGGTTGTGTAATTATTTTGAGTGTTTATGTGTTTTGATTTATTTGTTTATGCCTTGTATGCTTTGCATGATTTATTGTTTTGTTTATGGTATGCTTATGATATATTATGATGTGAATATATTATGTATGCTATGATAATTGTGGACTAGGAAAATGATGGTTTGAAAATAGTTTTACTTTATGTAAAATTTTGATTTGGACATGAAAAATTAATTGATTTAGTACAAGAAATTTATAAAAGCATTTAAGAAATTGAAGAGAAATACTTTGTCACTTGAGAGATGAAGATTTCGTTTATGAAAGGAAAAAAAAAGAGAAGTTGAAAGTGTTTGAACCTCAACTTATTTTAACAAGAACTAATTTTTAGAATTGATTTGAGAATTATGGAGAATACGTTGGTAACTTGAAATTTTCTAACGTATAGCTCACTCATTGGGTTTTTGAGCGTGTTAGGAAATTTTAAGTGAGAAATTATGGAAAAACAAAGTAAGATTTGGTAAAAGTTTTTAGAAAGGCCAAAATGAGGTTTAGAAGGTTGAAAAATATTTTACGTAGTAGAAAAATAGTGGAAAATGTTTTTCGTAACTTAAAAACGTGATTTTTAAACTACTTGATTTCAAAAACGTTAAAAAATCGCTACGCGATTGAAAAATGATAGAATATTTTTACGCAATTGAGAAAACGATGGAAAATCACTACGCGATTAAAAAAACGCGACAAAAGTGTTGCACGATTGGAAAAATGCGATAATGTGATTACGTGATTGAATATACAGTAGGATTACTATTAGGCCAATGTATGGACCCTGTATGAGAAATGATAAGTTTTGCCTATGATTGGCGTTGGTGCATTAAACATGCATTGGAAATGTCCGATGGACTGGATAAGGCAATTAGCCTAGGAGAGAATACACCTCTTGAGCAGGTGCGATATGCATAGTGTAAGTCATTTGTTGACCTTGGGGGCGTCGAGGTGTGGGTTGTTCACAATAAGCAGTTGGTAGCTCTCCTGTACCATGGATTAGACCGATGCAACACACCGATGATCTGGACTGAGACATTATTCTTAATCAAAATCTGGTAAAGATTGTCGTGTATATACTAGATGTGCAAACACTTATGAGAATTGTAACACGTGGTCTGAGGTATGTTGGTACAGACAGATCTTTTGGATTAATCTCTCCGATTTGAGTTTAGCTCCATAGAGTAGGAAAATGAGTCAGTAATCATATGCATAAATTGGACATATTTGAATATCTTGGTGACATTTTATCTGTTAAGGGTCAATGAATGATAGAATGAAATGATGATGTTTACTATTTATTATATCTGTATCATTGTATGATATATCTGTATGATGTGTTGTGTGTGTTATCTCTGTGTGCTGCCATATTGGTAATGGTGTAGGTGATCTCACCTCTGTGCATATTATTTTGGATTGTATTTATATTTTGGAAAAGATACTGAACAAGGTACCGAGCAAGAAGGTGAAGAGGAACATATTCCTACTGAGGAAGTTGAGTTTTGATAAGATGACATCCAGATCGAGTTTTTTCGGGTATGTGCAATTGCAATTCCATGGAGGAACTAGTGCTTGGAGGATTAGTCCCAATGAGGAGGGACTAATATATCAGGGACACTTAACAGTCAACATGAGCAGGATATTTCATGGAGATCCATTTTTTTCTGTCACTATTTATGTACATGTAGAATTTTCACTGTCGATTAGGCAGTATTGGGGTGGTAGGTACCACGTCCCAAGAGAGATCAGTATAGTGTCGTCTGCACGGACATCGGTCCGTAGGACTTCAGGTCAAGTTGGATTCCTACCTGCTAAGGAATCTGAGGAGGACCCGTCTGAGGGTTCTGCTGTCTCGTCATACTTGGGCAAGTATGTTAGTTTAAATAATGTTCAAATACTTTTGAGAACTATGTCTATAAATATTTAAGTATGTCAGTACTGAGACTTTTATATATGATGTAAATTATTTATGATACTGTTCAGAATCTTATATTCTGCTAAGTTTATTTTATTAATATGCTAGAAATTTTATAACTCATATTTACATTACAAATCATATTTTATAATATTAGGGGTAATTTAATAATTAAGTAACATAAATGTGATACCCTACGGCGGATGTTACATTAGTTGGTATCAGAGCCCAAGTTAGAGTCTTTTGGGTTTGTGGTTAGATCTGTCTTGTTTATATTGTGTGATTATCTGTGGCTAGTTTCCGAAGGGAAACAATATTGTTTGAAAGGTTGACCTTAACTCTTCTTTGTGTTGTCCAGTTTGATTTAGAGAAAACGTAATGGCTAGACGAGGAAGAGGATACGTAAATACTATAGTAGGAATTGGAAATGTTAGCAACGACAACCAAAACATGGTTGCAGCGGTAGCAGCAATGCAACGGATGGCTGATGTCGTTGTGCAGCAAAACCAAAGAGCGAATAAGGACGCTTAAAGTTTGTTGGAATTTCGTAGAAACAATCCACCAAAGTTTCATGGAGAATTTGACCCAGAGAAAGCTAATTTGTGGATCAAAGAGCTAGAAAAGATATTTGAAGGTATGAGTTGTACCAATGAACGGAAGCTTACTTTTGTAACTTTTGTGCTAGTAGGAGATGGAAAAGATTGGTGGGCACGAGCCCGAAGATTGATACAAGTTGAGGGAAGAGTTATGACGTGGCAGCTCTTTAAGCATAAATTTCTGGGGAAGAATTTCCCTACTAGTGTTCGGCATGCTAAGGAAATGGAATTCCTTAGTTTGAGACAAGGGGTGATGTCCATAAGCGAATATGCTGCAAAATTCGAAAGCTTGTCTAAATTTTCGAGGTATTTTCAGATGCACCCGGACGAGGAATGGAAGTGCAGAAAATTTGTAGAGGGCTTGAAACTTAATATTAAGTGGGCAGTGGCAACCTTGGAAATTGATCAGTTTCCAACTTTGTTAGACAAATGTCAAAAGGTTGAGGAAATTGATCATCAACGTGAGGCGAGGAATAGAAACTTTGGAGCTACAAGGTTCCAAAAAGTAAAGGGTAGTAGTGACAATCGTTATCAGCAAAAACCATATACTAGACCGACAGGGGGTCAGAATCGGCAACAATCTGTTGGAGTTTCTGGTGGAAATAAAATGGGTCAAGCTAGAACTTCTACACTCAAATGCTTTAAGTGTGGAAAGGATCATCTAACTAAAGATTGCCAACACAAGGGAGTTATCTGTTACAGATGTGGAAAGCCTAGACATTTCTCCAGAGAATGTGTCAGATGAAGGCGGAACCCTCGATGGGGAACGTTCGTACAGTGAGACCACAAGCGGGTGGTCATGTATATACCATGAGCGGGGAGGAAGCCACAAAATCAGAGGACTTGATTATGGAGGACTGTGCCAATGAAGGTAATCCTTTAACAATACTATATGATTCAGGAGCAACATATTCTTTCATTGCATATGATTGTGTGGAGCGTTTGGGATTATCTGTGACTGCATTACCTTATGATTTGAGTGTTGCTACTCCTACTGATAAGCCTGTAGTTACTTCAAAAGTATGTTTGAATTACCCTGTCTGTGTTAGGAATAGAATCTTTTATGTGGACTTGATATGTTTGCCTCTTTCTAAGATTAATGTAATCTTAGGAATAGATTGGTTGTCTTCTAACCATATCCTAATAGATTGTTCCAACAAGACGTTAGTATTTCCAGAGGCTAAGGATTTTAGATTCCTAATGGCTACTCAAGTAGAAGAGTGTTTAAAGGAAAGAGATCAGGGGTACTTGTTGTTATCTTCTTTGGAGGTTCAATACGAAAATGTTTTAAAGGATATTTTTGTAGTTAATGAATTTCCTGAAGTGTTTTCTGAAGATATACCTGGACTACCACCAATGAGGGAAATAGAATTTATGATTGATTTGGTACCGGGAGCTGGACCAATATCTATGGTGCCCTACAGGATGGCACTGGTAGAGTTGGCATAACTCAAGAAACAGTTGGAAGAATTGTTAGAGAAGCAATTCGTGAGGCCAAGTGTGTCACCATGGGGAGCTCTAGTATTATTGGTTAAGAAGAAGGATGGGACTTCCCGCCTATGTGTAGATTACCGACAATTGAATAAGATCACGATTAAGAATAAATATCCACTACCAAGAATTGATGATCTGATGGATCAATTGCGAGGAGCGACAATATTTTCCAAGTTTGATTTACATTCTGGGTATCACCAGATACATGTAAAGGTGGAGGATATCCCCAAGACTGCATTTCGAACACGTTATGGGCATTACAAATATCAAGTGATGTCATTTGGTGTAACTAATACACCAGCCATATTCATGGACTTCATGAACAGGATTTTTCATTCGTACTTGGACAAGTTTGTTGTTGTCTTTATTGATGACATTTTAATCTACTCTCGAAGTCAGAAGGAACATACTGAGCATCTCAGAGTGGTTCTCCAGATATTAAGAGAGAACAAGGTGTATGCAAAGTTGTCCAAATGTGAATTTTGGCTAAGCGAAATTCAATTTTTGGGACATGTAATATCGGAGGAAGGAATTGAAGTTGAAGCTTCAAAGGTGGAGACGATTATTGAATGGGAAAGACCAAAGATTGTATTGGAAATCCGTAGTTTCATTAGATTAGCCAGTTACTATCGACGGTTTATTGAAGGGTTTTCCAAGATAGCTGGACCTCTTACCCAACTTACATGAAAGAATCAACTATTTGCATGAACTGATGCATGCAAAGAAAGTTTTCAAGAGTTGAAATGACGATTAACTACTTCATTGGTATTGATTCTACTTGATCTGAATGAACCTTTCGAAGTATATTGTGATGCTTCGTATCAAGGATTAGGTTATGTACTTATGCAATATCGGAAGGTTATGGCTTATGCTTCAAGACAGCTAAAGGTGCATGACAGGAATTATCTGACTCATGATTTGAAATTGACAGTTGTAGTGTTTGCGTTGAAAGTGTGGAGAAATTTTCTCTACGGGGCAATGTTCACTGTTTTTAGTGATCATAAAAGCTTAAAGTACTTGTTTGACCAAAAAGAGTTGAACATGAGACAAAGGCGTTGGCTAGAATTTCTGAAGGACTATGACTTTCAGTTACAGTATCATCCCAGGAAGGCAAATGTAGTAGCAGATGCTTTAAGTAGGAAAATGCTTAATGCTTCTGTTATGATGATCAAGGAGAAAGAATTGATAGAAAAATTCTGGGATATGCGTTTGTCTGTGAAATTGACGCCAGGGAGGATGCGTTTGAACATGATCACCATCTCGAATAGTTTGATGGATAGAATAGTGACCAGTATTTGCAAGAAGCAAAGGAAGCAAGGAGCCAAGGCGCAAAGGTAGAATTCAACGAAAGTGCTGATGGAATTCTGAAATTTAAAGGAAGGGTTTGTGTGTCAAACGATCAATAACTTAGGAGATTAATATTGGATGAAGCTCATTTGAGTAAACTGAGTATGCATCCTGGAGCCACAAAGATATACCAAGATTTGAAGCAGTTATATTGGTGGCAAGAAATGAAGAAGGATGTCGCTGAATATGTATCATCCTATTTAGTCTGTTAAAAGGCTAAGGTCGAATACCAAAGACCTTTGGGAATGTTGCAACCTTTGCCTATCCCTGAATGGAAATGGGATGACATAGCAATGGATTTCGTAACAGGACTACCAAAGACTCGAAAAGGTCACGATTTTATTTGGGTAATTATTGATCGGCTTACAAAGTCAACGCACTTACTGCCGATTAATATCAAGTACTCAATGGAGAGGTTGACTTAAGTTTACATCAGTGAAATCATCAGACTTCATGGTGTACCATCCAGTATTCTTTCTGATCGAGATCCGCAATTTACATTAAGGTTTTGGCACAGTCTACAAGGAGCGATAGGAACAAAGTTACGTCTAAGTTCTGCTTACCATCCACAAACTGATGGTCAGTCAGAAAAGACGATTCAGTCATTAGAGGACTTGTTGAGAGCATGCGTTTTGGAACAGACTGGATGTTGGGATGAATTCTTACCATTGATAGAATTCATGTACAACAACAGTTTTCATTCAAGTATAGGGATGGCACCCTATGATATGAGGCATTGTATGGGAGACAATGCAAAATGCCATTATGTTGGTATCAGGATGGTGAGAGTGCTATTCTAGGACCAAAACTTGTACAGCAAACAACAGAGAAAGTGAAGATGATTCAAGATAAGATGAGGATAACTCAAATGCGGCAAAAGAGATATTCAGATAAGAGAAGAAGACCGCTTGAGTTTGAGGAAGGTGACCATGTATTTCTGCAAGTGACACCTATGACTGGGGTTAGACGAGTGCTTAAGTCTAAAAAGCTCACTCCAAAGTTTATTAGGTCGTATCAGATACTCCGTCGGGTAGGTCCGGTAGCTTATCAGATTGCGTTACCACCTTTTCTGTCGAATCTTCACAATCTATTTCACATATCACAACTGCAGAAATATATTCCCGATTCCACCCATGTTATCGAACTAGACACAGTACAACTAAAGGAGAACTTAACCTATGAAATGTTTCCAGTCAAGATTGAGGATTGAAGGACAAAGCAACTTCGAGGTAAGAAGATTTCATTAGTTAAAGTAGTTTGGAACGACGTAAGCGGTGAAGCTACATGGGAACTAGAAAATAGAATAAAAGAACAATATCCGTACTTGTTTTGAATGTATGTTAAGTTTTGAGGACGAAACTTCTTTTTAGAGGGGGAGAGTTGTAACACCCCGAAAATTAGCCATTATCACAGTAATGATGAAATTGTACTGTTTTGTGATTTCTGAGTGTCATAGATTTTTTGTGACTGTTCCATGATTATATCTGATTATTTTGAGAAATTTGCTCCGTGTCAGTAAAATAATAATTTTCTGGCCGGAAAAAATCTTTACGTATTTATTCAAAGTTGGGGGATCTTACTAAACCCAATTCCGAGATATGCATGTCATAACCTTTTAATTTTTAGAATTTATATGTGGAATAAAAATATTTATATTTATATTATTATTTTATTATCCAGAGGACAATACTTACTGGCTTATGAGCAGTAGCCTCTGTCTAGTGGACAATAAGAACCGGTAAAGCCTTGAGACTTACTGATAATGGACCAATAGGAATTAAGTCAACGTTTCTGACTTGAAAATCTCTAAACCAATAGAAACTAGTCATTGTTAATGGCTAGGACTTTCTAAACCAATAAGATGTAGTCAATTTTGATGGTTGGACTAGTTACTTAGAAACTAGATGTTACCAAGTGGCTTCAATACTCAAGAGGGGGGTGAATTGAGTTTATAAAACAAGTTCGCAAAACACTTGACTATTGAATTTTGTTGAAGCTATTGACTATTTGAAATGAATGAATTGATAAGAACAATATATATTGCTTAATAACCAACCAAGAGAGAAGTAAACAAGTAAGAATACAAGCAATACACAAATATAAAGAGAAGGGTTTAGAGAATCCAACACAATAATTTATCCTGATTCGGCCACCAATCCACTTGTGACCTACGTCTAGTCCTCAAGCAACCACTCGATATTTTTCACTATATCTTCAAGCTTCAATAGGTGCTTGACTGCCTTTACAAACTTGAGCCCTCAACTCCTTGGGATGCCTCACCCTTGAGCTTGAGTCTCCTCAAACAAAGGGATGCCTCACCCTTTACAAATTGGAGGGATACCTCACCCTCTCTCTTATACAGCAATTAAGATTGATATTCAGAAGCTCTCACTAGAGTAGATGATACAAATTAAAGCTCTAAGAACGTTCACAAATGATATCTCAAAGATTAGTCAAAAACAGAGCAAAGAATGATTTCAGAGATTGATTCTCATTTTGATGAATTGCTAAGATGTTTCAGGTTCAAGAACAACCATAAATGATGCCCCAACAACTGTATTTAAAGCCCATTCATTAAAAGAGCCGTTGGAGGGTGGTTGAAGCCAAGCATTTAATGCATTCAATATAGCCGATGGGCATGTCAGAACCTTGGTAATCGATTACAGGGTTTTGGTAATCGATTACATGGAAGATAGAACGTGTTCTTGGCTTTCTGGGCTTGTGGTAATCAATTACATGACTTGTGTAATCGATTACACGCCCTCTGACTTTATGGTAATCGATTACAATATCTATGTAATCGATTACATGACCCTTTGAACGTGTTCTTGGCTTTCTGGGAACATGGTAATCGATTACCATCTTGGGTGTAATCGATTACACGTCCTCTGACTTTCTGGTAATCGATTACATGGATGGTGTAATCGATTACAAGGCTTCTGTTTAGCTTGTAATCGATTACTAAACATAGGTAATCGATTACACTATACTTTAAACTCATTTTTCAAGCCTTAAAAAGGATTCATGTCATTTCTAACTTTTGAAAACATGGATTTAAACAATATTGAACTTTGTTTGGCATGATCCAAGATAAAAGAAGTCCTCTTTTTAGGAATTGATCTTTGAAAACCATATTGGTTAAAATCATTTTTGAAAAACCATTTGAGATATCTTGGGAGCATTTAACATTGATGTACTAATGCCTATATCTAAACCTCTTGATTTCTTCCTTTGATCTTGGTTTTCTCTTTTGCTCTTTGATCTTTATCTTTGTCTTTGTTATCATCAAAAATCAATTGACATGCTTTAAGACACATGCATTCACATTCTCCCCCTTTCTGATGATGACAAACTGAACATTGAAAGGAAGAGAAACAATTGCATATATGTATGTATATATATCAAAGATTTAACCGTAACTCTCCCCCGTAATGCATGCACAATATGGGGTTAGTAATATGATCATATGAAAGCTTTAAATCTAACTCCCCCGTACTTATGCAAGACACTAATCTCTCCCCCATTGGCATTATCAAAAATATATTAGTATTTAGATTAAATTTCGGCAACATTTCCGCTGATTTTCATGATTTCCCAAAATTTGAAACAGCAAAAACCAATCAGTCCAAACCAGTCAATATACAATCAATCCAACAGATCAAAATGGAACCAACCAAATCAATATTCAATAATCATATCATTAATCATATAGGAAGCATCAAAAGAACCAACTGATTTTATATAAATATTGTTTCAATCATATACAGCCAAATATAAAAAAAAAACAAAGAAACTATCATGGCAAAGGTCCATGCTCACTAGCAGTGGCCTCACTGTCACTCTCTACATCAGCAGCAACGTCTCTGAGGTCCACATCATCCTCTCCGGTGTCAAGATCGTCCTTGGAACCAAGAAGCTCCTCGTCATCAGCAGGAACTCCAATGGGAGTGGCAAAGGGGTCAACAAACGATAGAGGAGCAGCAAGAGGGGCAGAGGAGGTGGTAGGTGCAGCAGCATCTCTCGGTGCAGTATGTCTGGGGCCCTCCAGAAGCGAACGAATAGCAGCAAGCTCCTGATCGGAGTAGTCCATCTGTAGCTCAAGGTGATCCACCTTCTGCTCAATGCGGTCCATCTTGGTATCTATTGTGGTAGCCAAACTCCGCATTTCTTGCAGTAGAAGCTCCAATGTGGCTGAAGCTAGTGGAGCTGGTGCAGGCTGCTCGTCCTCATCCTCCTCATCACTCTCTGGACCATGAGGAATATGCCCATAGCTGTCATGGGCCAAGTAGTACCATCGTCCATCAACCTTGCTCAGCTAAAGCTTCTACAAGGTGTGCAGACCAATGGATTGGGGTCCCTTGGACCTGGTATCCTTGGACTACTCAGTTAAGGAAATGCGACAATGTTCTAGGATGGCGGTCACCAACATGGCGTAGGGGAGAGCAGAGTTTTTCTTTTTCTTCACATCCAGCATGTGCTAAATGATGTAATTGGCCCAGTTGATTGGCCTGCCAATGGTCATGGCCCACAAGACCACCACGTCATCACGCAATACCTGAGAATAATTCCCGCCTCTGGGAATCAAGCCTCGAACCACCAAGTAATGGAGTACCCTGTTCTCCATTGTCAGACCAATGGCCATCACTCTTTTGTTTTTCCTTGGAAGCGTGTAGCCGGAGTAAATCAGGGATGTCAGAGCGTTCTTATACTCAAACTCAGCTCCCCAAGCATTTTCATTTCCATAGAAGCTGGTCCCAGCATAGGTTAGCTTGGTCAACCTACACCATTCTTCCCAAGAAATTTTAATCTGAGTCTTCTTCACCTCAGATATTAAGCAATGATCTTCATACCTCAGGTTGGCATAGAACACACAAACCGGGTTGGGATAAATGGCTTTCTAAATGCTGAAGAATCCAAGCAAGCCCAGCCTCTCAATCAATTGGAAACTCTCCAGGGGTTCACTGGTGCAGAAGGATTGTGTGAGATACCTTGGCGAGATTAACTTCCTTAGTTGGAAGTTTTTTCTGAAGAGTTCAGCCTTCTTAGTGGTGGAGAAGTGCCTCGTGAGGTCCAAGCCAGAAATGTTACGTGGAGGAGCACTGGAGGATTCTCCAATGCTGGTCCCTGTCCTTGCACGTTTGGCACGTTGGGATGGGTCAGCCATTGATGAGTGGGGAGAATTTGGTGAGTGTTTGGAGGTATTGGCAGTTTTGGAGTTCGTGGGGGATGAAATGGAGAAGAACGGAGGAGTAGGTGAAGGTGTGGGTGGAGAATGTGGTGGGTTTGGATGAGATTTGGTGGTGGTGTTGTGGTGGGAGAGTGATTTCGAGTGAGAGGGAGGTGATTTTGGAAGATTTGGTGGAGAATGGAGTGAGAATGGGAGATTTGGGAGGAAGGGGTTTCGTGGAAACAGAGGAGAAGAAGGGTCAAACTTTCATAATGAGTGACCTTTCGCGCGTCTGAGACCTTTTAAAACCCCTCTGTAATCGATTACATGGGTTGTGTAATCGATTACCAGCTTTCTGTTTGCCCCTGTAATCGATTACAATATCAGTGTAATCGATTACCAGCCTTCTGGGAACCTTGTAATCAATTACATTATGTGTGTAATCGATTACCTGAGTTCTGGGTTCATTGTAATCGATTACCAGTGTGGTGTAATCGATTACTTGCTTGACAGAACCTTCGTAATCGATTACAAAGGTCTTGTAATCGATTACCAGCCTACTAAAACTCAAATTTTGCATTTCAAACAATTAAGGATCAATTTTAAACCTTCCAAAATAGTTCCAAAGCTTCTTAAATTAATTTCAAAACATCATGCAAGCATACAATTCATAGAGATTGTGATTCAAAACACATAATCATACAAGATTGCTATTTTTACCAAGGATTACCCCATTTGGATGGATTTGAGATGTTTTTGAGCTTCTTGGAGATCTTTGACATGAGGAAGCACCTGCAAAACAACTTAGGGAGAATCTCCGATGCTCAAGTCAGTATTGGATTGAAAAATCAAAAATTATGCAGCAAAGGGACATGATTATGAAGAAAAATATATGTTTATGCAGCAATTTGCATTTTATGCAGCAAAGCAATGTATTTATGCAGCAATTAGCTTATGCATGATTGATCCAATATGCCACATTCATTTCTTATATAATAGAAGGCTTCTTTTGCTAAAGGTTTAGTGAAAATGTCTACTAGTTGCTTAGTGGTTTCCACAAATTCAAGCATGCAATCACCCTTTTGAACATGATCTCTTATGAAATGATGTCTTATTTCAATGTGCTTTGTTCTTGAGTGTAAAACGAGATTCTTAGATAGATTGATTGCACTAGTGTTATCACATCTTATTGGGATGTGATCCAGCTCAAGACCATAGTCTAGAAGTTGTTGCTTCATCCAAAGGATTTGAGCACAACAACTTCCAACTGCAACATATTCAGCTTCAGCTGTTGACAATGCCACACTATTTTGCTTCTTGCTGTGCCAAGAAACTAATGAGCTTCCAAGCAAGTGGCATGTCCCACTAGTACTCTTCCTATCCATTTTGCACCCAGCAAAATCAGAATCGGAATAACCAACCAAACAACATGAAGCACCCTTAGGGTACCACAATCTCATTTGTGAAGTGCCTATTAGATATTTCATAATTCGTTTTACAGCACTTAGGTGTGATTCTTTAGGAATTGCTTGAAATCTAGCACACATACATATACTAAACATGATATCCGGTCTACTTGCGGCAAGATAAAGGAGCGAGCCAATTATACCTCTATACTTGGTGATTTCTACCAATTTTCCTCCTTCATCCTTGTCCAAGTAACAGGAAGTTCCTATTGGTGTAGCCATTTGTTTTGCTCCTTCCATTCCAAACTTCTTGAGCAACTCCTTGCAATATTTTGATTGACTTATGAAGGTCCCATTCCTTGTTTGCTTGATTTGAAGCCCAAGGAAGAAGTTGAGCTCACCTATCATGGACATCTCAAACTCACTTTGCATGATATTAGCAAATTCTTTACAAAGAGAGTCATTAGTAGCACCAAATATAATATCATCAATATATATTTGAACAAGTAAAATGTCATGCTTTTTATGTTTGATGAAAAGAGTTGTGTCAACCTTTCCCCTAGAGAAACCATTTTCCAAAAGGAACTTGCTCAATCTTTCATACCAAGCTCTAGGAGCTTGTTTTAAGCCATACAAGGCCTTCTTAAGTTTAAAAACATGGTTGGGCAACTCAAAACTTTCAAAACCGGAAGGTTGATCCACATATACTTCTTCTTGTATGAAACCATTTAAAAAGGCACTTTTGACATCCATTTGAAAAAGTTTGAAATCCATGATGCAAGCATATGCAAGTAACATTCTAATGGCTTCTAATCTAGCTACGGGAGCATACGTTTCTTCATAATCTATACCTTCTTCTTGATTATAACCCTTAGCTACAAGCCTAGCTTTGTTTCTTATTATTAAGCCCATTTCATCAAGTTTGTTCTTAAAAACCCATTTGGTGTCAATTATGGGATGATCATTGGGCCTAGAGACTAATTCCCAAACTTGATTCCTCTCAAATTGGTTTAGTTCATCTTGCATGGCCAAGATCCAATGTTCATCATTAATGGCCTCATTTATGTTTTTAGGTTCAACTTGAGAAACAAAAGCCATATGATTACATGCATCTCTAAGAGAGTTACGAGTGATTATCCCTTTTGATACATCACCTATCACTTTGTCAAGAGGATGATATCTTGATGTTCTCCATTCCTTGGGAAGATCCATGATTTGAGAGTCCTCTTGTCTTGGAGAATCATATGGGCTTTCTTCTTGCTTCTTAACTTCTTTTTCTTGATTTCCTAGGTGAGTTCTTGCAAGGATTTCTGCAACATCATCAACAAGCTCCTTTCTTGGCTCGTTGGGGTTAGTTTCATCAAATGCAACATGTATGAACTCTTTTATGGTCATAATTCGTTTGTTATAAACCCTAAAGGCCTTACTATGTATAGAATAACCAAGAAATATTCCCTCATCAGATTTTGCATTAAACTTCCCCAAGTTATCTTTCCATTATTTAAAACAAAACATTTATATCCAAAAACATGAAAATGTGAGACATTTGGTTTCCTTCCTTTGTATAATTCATAGGGGGTTTTCTTTAAAATTGGCCTTATTAGAGCCCTATTCATAACGTAACAAGCAGTGTTAACCGCATCTGCCCAAAAATACTTAGGAAGGTTGGCCTCATTGAGCATAGTTCTTGCCATTTCTTCTAAAAATTGATTTTTCCTTTCTACAACATCATTTTGTTGTGGTGTTCTATGGGCTGAAAAATTATGCTCAATGCCATGTTCATCACAAAATGTTTCAAATTCATGGTTTTCAAATTCACCACCATGATCACTTCTTATGGATGTAATACAAAAACCTTTTTCGTTTTGGATAACTTTAGCAAGCTTTTTGAATGATTGAAAAACAACACTTTTGTGAGATAAAAACAATGTCCATGTAAACCTAGAAAAATCGTCCACAATTACTAAGGCATAGTAATTCCCACCAAAGCTCATAGTTCTACAGGGACCAAAAAGATCCATGTGCAAAAGTTGTAGAGGTCTAGAAGTTGAAATCATATTTTTAGCTTTAAAAAAGACCTTTACTTGTTTTCCCTTTTGACATGCATCACAAAGTTTATCTTTTTCAAATTTGAGCTTTGGAATACCAATTACTAGTTCTGTAGAAACTAATTTGTTTAAGTGATCCATGTGAATGTGAGCAATTCTTCTATGCCATAACCATGAATCATTTTCTCTAGTCATAAAGCAATTTGCATCATTTGAGGAAATGTCATCAAGGCTAATCATATATATGTTATTGACCCTATGACCAACAAACTTAACATGCTTATCATCCTTACTCTCAATTATGCAATAATTTGAATCAAATATTACTCTATTCCCCTTATCACACAATTGACTAATGCTAAGCAAATTATGTTTGAGTCCTTCAACAAGTAAAACATTATTAATGGATAAGGAAGGAATCTTACAAACTTTACCGACTCCAAGGATCTTTCCTTTGTTGTTGTCACCATAAGTCACATGTCTATTCTTCTTAGGAACAAGGAAGGAGAACTTAGAGCTATCACCGGTCATGTGCTTGGAGCATCCACTAGCAAGATACCAACTTGAACTTTTAGTCTTCAAGCACACCTACAACACACATTCAAGTTTTAACATTTGGTCCCCAACATGTCTTGGGTCCTTGTGTGTTAGAAATAGGCATGGTGCCTTTAGGAACCCAAACTATTTTAGTTCCTACTTTGGTGTTTCTTTTCTTTCTAGCATTACATATAGATGCACTATGTCCTTTCTTTCCACAATGAAAGCATTTGATAAAGGGGGTACTTAATGTTTTAGATGGAATAAAGAAATTATTGTAGGATTTTTTATGGTTATTAGGATTATATCTCAAACCGACTTTTTGAAAAACACACATTCGTTTCCCTAGTAACATATTCAAATTATCTCTTCCCACAGTAAATTTTGCAAGAGTGTTTTTCAAGTCCTCAATTTCAATTTCATATTCTTTACATGAAGAACAAGATGAGGGTGTGGGTACATTTTCATGTGAAGAACAAGTTATGCATGATGAGTTGGCATCAATAAGTCCTAAAGTCTCATTTTCAACTTTGAGTTCTTCAATCTCCTTGGTTAAAGTAGAAATTTTGTTAGTCATTAAAGAGATTGTTTTGTTGGAAATTAAAACCATTTTGGTGAGTCTCATGGATTCATCATGCAATTCTTGAAAGGCATCTTGCAATTCATTATATGAAAGAGATAGTTCAAGATTAGATGAGGTTACCTCGGTTTCGCTTTCCTCTTCTTCTTCTCCATTTGCCATAAGGCAAAGGTGGGCTTCCTCATCCTCCGAGTCATCGGTGGAGTCCATATCATTGTCCTCCTAATCGATGTATGCTCTTCTTGTAACACCCTTGTGGGGATGTCACATTTATAAATAAAATAAAAGAAAGATAAATAAAATCTACCCAAGTTGTAAAACATTTATTACATAGTAGTACGGGTTGTAAAATTCTTCTTGTTAAACAGAATAGTATTAAATAAAATAACGCGAAAACACAAAATAAACAAACCAACATCACACATAATATACATATGGTTCTAGTTATAAGTTATACAAATAATTTACAATTATCCATATTTAAACTAAAACAGTAAACAAAACAGTAAAAAGTCAATATATACAAACGCAGACACGCCCAAGTACACATCACAAATATCTAACCTTCTGAAGGATCACTCTCAGATGAAACTTCAGGTAATAGATATCCAGGATGCCTCGACCCTCTACGGACACGGGTCCGTGCAGTCGATACGCTGCTGATCTCGCTAGGCGCATCGAACATACCGCCCCAATGACGCCTAAGAGATAGCGGTAACTCCACATGTAAGTACAACAAAGTAGAAAAGATCGGCACTCCATCAAACTCCGTACGTATGGTCACAGTCAGACGCCCTACGTACGTCACTGAGTCTTTATCCTCTCGCAGACGCCAGGCTTCAGAGCCTCCGTGAAACTCAAGTTGCACGAATCCAAAGAATCCTGGTAGTGTCATCTTCACACAATCAATCCAATGGATAGGGATGATCGAATGGTTCTTGCTCGTAGAACTGATCTTCGGCTTGCTGCTCTTCCTCCTCCTCTGGATACTCACACTCAAGAGGTTGTTCCTCTTCCTCAAACTTATTATCACATAATTTAAAATATACAGATAACACATACAAGAAAGAGGTAAGACAATCTAAATCATCACAAACATGGTAAATAAGAAAACGACAATACAACAGATAAAACAGTTCATACAATATAGAACGCTATAACAGAATGCAATAACAACATAAACATAATTTCAGCATAACACAAAACAATATAAACATAAATACAGTATAACATAGATATGATGTAAGAATTAAATATATATAATGTATAATAATGTACGACACAGATACATATGCAATATGACACAATCCTACTCCATGGAGCTAAACACATACAGACATCAGAGAGAATGACCCGCAAAATCTATTAGTACCACGGCTGCCCAACCAAACTATTCTGCGGTCTCGCGTTGCGTCTATAGCCCACAGTCACATGGCGTGGTGTAGCACACTGTCTAACGTCATGTCACTACAGGCAATGTACTATTAGACTTTACAAGATCTCGATTAAATATAGTGCGTGGCGAGTCCATTAGTGTGTTGCCAGTTACCACGGCCCAAAGGAGCGACCAACTGTCCACATATGGGATACCGCACACTAACGTCTCCAAGTTCATAAAGAAAATGAACCACACTACGTTTATCGCATCGACAATACGATGTGATTCACCTCGTCAATCAATCCACCAAAAATTGGCATTAACTCAATAAATAATAGAGAAATTACCAGAATACCCTCAATGGTATAAATATGCGTATTTACGCAAATGCCCTCAATGGCAAAAACTCATGCCCTCATGGCAGAAATAAATACAGTAAGTCCCACCAGACAAATACTGTTTCACAACTTGTCCGGGTTCACCACTTAGCCCAACAATAAAAATTCACTGTTTTCGTCAATCGCGTAGAAATTTTATTGCGTTTTTTACAATTCCGTCGTTTTTACAAATGTTTTTAAATCGCGTAAATATATTTTACTGTTTTTAAAATCGTGTAGGGTTTTTAATACGTTTTCTCAATCGCGTAAGGTTTTTAAATTATTTTCTGGTCCAAATTCCTTAAAAATTATTGTTTAAATAAACAGAAATAATATTTAATACATTTAAACTACGTAGAATATTTTTCATACCGTATACTATCTTTTGGACATCTTTTCTATCTTATTTGTCCGTTTTTACTAAAAAAAATTGACAGTATTTTGTTTAGAAACTTATAATAATGGTTTCCTAATTTTTCTGTAAAAATTCCTTTTACTTAATTTTTAACCGTATAATTTAACTTTTTGAAAATCACTAACATGCTTCAAAATATAATATGAGCTATATGTTAGAATTTTACAAAAAGCTATTGTATTTTCTTCTAACAGTAAAATCATTAGTTTAACTTCTTGAACTTAATTCTAATCAATTTATTTCTTCAAAACTTATTATAGAAAAATTCCTTTTAACATATATTGCTTCTTTTTAATTGAAAATGGTTTGGAAATGATTTTAGAAATCTTAAATCCTTGGCTTTGGCATGTTGGCCGAAATACTTAAAATTTCCATTTGATCTCTACATTCATTTTTCTTGCTCTAAACAATTTTGCATCTTGTTAATTTTCCTAGGTTAATTAAATCACACTCTTAGAAAATTGATGAGAACATTTTGGTTCTCCTTTTTGGTTGAGGCCGTAAGCCTTGGTAGTGTGTTCTTTAGAACACTCATGCAATCCTTGATATCTTGTTCACATCCTAATATTTACACATGCATCTACTAACACATACAATATTTCAAAGCTTGTAGACATGCAAATTAATACAAATCACAAATAGGAAAGCTAATAACAAACACACAAATGAATCCTTATGGATTCTACAATCACAAACAATTTCCATCTTCTTACCACCACCCAAGGATGATAAGATTTAAGTCTTCCTCTTACCTTAAATGAAGACAAATACTCTTTCACTCCTTTCTAGGGTTTCGGTTTTCCCTCCTCCAAATCACCTAACAAGCTTAAACAAAATTCTACAAGTTATTAACATAAAAGAGAGCTTAAACCATGGATCAATCATGGCTTAGAGCTTTGAAAATGAATTTAGAAATGAAAAACAAGAAATTTCACCTTCTAGGTAAAATCTCCCAAGTAGGTTTTCAAGCCCAAGATGAAGGATTTTGCAAGAACTCTCAACTAGAGATGTTCTTAGAATTGTGTTTAGGTTTAGAAAAGTTGGTTAGAAGAAATTTTGGGTGGATGGATGGTGAAGAATGGTGCTTGGCCGAATGGACCTTCAAAGAAGCATCAATGGAGTTTGGTATTTTTGAAAGAGAGAGAAGAGAGAAAGTGTTAGAAAATTAAGTGATAATTACCCTCCAAAATGGTGCATGGCCGTGGACTTCAATGGCAAGGAGGTGTCCACTTGGTTGGCTCCATCCAAGCCTTAGGAATGATCAATGGTTAGGATTAAAACTTGATCACCAAGCTTAGCTCTCATTGGTTAATCTAAGCCTAGTCACTAAGTCGTGTCATTAAGCCTTGTCACTAATTAAGCCTTGTCACATGCTCTTGAATGTTCCACCACTAATGATGCTTAATTAAGCTACTAATCCTATTAAGTTTTTACTAAACATGGGTCCTACAACACATTTCCAAGTCCATTACCGCTTATTTGTGATGACTAATAAAATAATATTATAATAATATAAAATTATTTTATTTTACAGTTAAATCCTAAAAATTAAAAGATTACTAACCGTATCATTCAGAATTGAGTTTAGTAAGATCCCTCAGCTCCGAATAATTAAAATAAGATTTCCTACCCCCAGAAAATATTATTTTCCTGTCCCGAAGCAAATCACACAAAAAGTCTAAATAAAATAATAGACAATAATATAAAACAGTAATTCATACAGAAAAATAACAAACAGTACAAAAAAGATACAACGGTCATTTATCCTAAAGTTGAAAAACATCAAACAGTACATTTGGGATACAACGGTAATTCACCCAAAAGTTTAGGGTGTTACACTTCTTCCTTTCCTTTCCTTGAAAGGCTTTTTTTCAAACTTCTCCATCTTCTTTTGATAAACCGGACATTCCATCTTCATGTGTTCGGGTTTTCCACATTCATAGCAAGTTGGAGTAAAAGAGGTTCCTTCTCCTTTTTGAAATGACCTTTTAGGAGGGATAGGTGGTCTTCTTTGAGTTCCTTTCTTCTTAAGAAATCTTCCGAATCTCTTAACAAGGAGGCTGAAATTTTCTTCATTCATCTCAAGATTATCAATACCATCTTCATCATCTTCATCCTCATTATAAATTGTTGAGGAGGTGGCCTTGAGAGCAATCCCCTTTTTCTTCTTATCTTGCTCCTCACTTTGACTTAATCGGTTTAGTTCCAACTCATGTTCTTGAAGCTTTCCAAAGAAAGTAGCCAAAGTCATTGCAGCAAGATTTCTTGATTCCGATATTGCCGTCACCTTGGGTTGCCAATTCCTGCTCAAACATCTCAAAACTTTGTTAATAAGATCTTCATTGGTAAAAGTTTTTTTCCAATGAAGCAAGATGATTAATTATATGAGTAAAACATTTTTGCATTTCTTGAATGTTTTCCCCTTGGTTCATTCTAAACAATTCATATTCGTGAGTGAGTGTGTTAATTCTAGATCTTTTTACCTCACTTGTACCTTCATGAGTTTCTTGCAATGTATCCCACATTTCTTGAGCGATCTTACAATTTGACACCCTAAAGAATTCATCATACCCTAAAGAGGTAGTAATGATATTATTGGCTCTCAAGTTGTATTGAACTTTTTTCTTGTCATCATTGGTCCATTCATTTCTTGGTGTATTTGTTCTAACACCATCAACTAGACGTGTGGGGACAAAAGAACCATTTTCAACGGCATCCCACACATCAATATCAATAGCTTCAATAAAAATCTTCATCCTTTCTTTCCAATATGCATAACCATCCCCATTGAAAAAGGGACGCCTATTTATAGAGGAATCTTCATTAGAAAAACCATTTGAAGCCATCTTTACTCTTGAAGCGGCTAAGCTCTTTATACAAGAGTCTAGCTCTGATACCACTTTTTATGAAGTGGCTTCAATACTCAAGAGGGGGGGTGAATTGAGTTTATAAAACAAGTTCGCAAAGCACTTGACTATTGAATTTTGTTGAAGCTATTGACTATTTGAAATGAATGAATTGATAAGAACAATATATATTGCTTAATAACCAACCAAGAGAAGGGTTTAGAGAATCAAACACAATAATTTATCCTGGTTCGGCCACCAATCCACTTGTGACCTACGTCCAGTCCTCAAGCGATCACTTGAGATTTTCCACTATATCTTCAAGATTCAATAGGTGCTTGACTACCTTTACAAACTTGAGCCCTCAACTCCTTGGGATGCCTCACCCTTGAGCTTGAATCTCTTCAAACAAAGGGATGCCTCACCCTTTACAAATTGGAGGGATACCTCACCCTCTCTCTTATACAGCAATTAAGATTGATATTCAGAAGCTCTCACTAGAGTAGATGATACAAATTGAAGCTCTAAGAATGCCCACAAATGATATCTCAAAGATTAGTCAAAAACAGAGCAAAGAGTGATTTCAGAGATTGATTCTCGTTTTGATGAATTGCTAAGATGTTTTAGGTTCAAGAACAACCATAAATGATGCCCCAACAATTGTATTTAAAGCCCATTCATTAAAAGAGTCGTTGGAGGGTGGTTGAAGCCAAGCATTTAATGCATTCAATATAGCCATTGGGCATGTCAGAACCTTAGTAATCGATTACAGGGTTTTAGTAATCGATTACATGGAAGATAGAACGTGTTCTTGGCTTTCTGGGCTTATGGTAATCGATTACATGACTTGTGTAATCGATTACACGCCCTCTGACTTTATGGTAATCGATTACAATATCTATATAATCGCCCTTTGAACGTGTTCTTTGGCTTTCTGGGAACATGGTAATCGATTACCATCTTGGATGTAATCGATTGCACGTCCTCTGACTATCTGGTAATCGATTACATGGACGGTGTAATCGATTATAAGGCTTCTGTTTAGCTAGTAATCGATTACTAAACATAGGTAATTGATTACACTATACTTTAAACTCATTTTTCAAGCCTTAAAAAGGATTCATGTCATTTCTAACTTTTGAAAACATGGATTTAAACAATATTGAACTTTGTTTGGCATGATCCAAGATAAAAGAAGTCCTCTTTTTAGGAATTGATCTTTGAAAACCATATTGATTAAAATCATTTTTGAAAAACCATTTGAGATATCTTGGGAGCATTTAACATTGATGTACTAATGCCTATATCTAAACCTCTTGATTTCTTCCTTTGATCTTGTTTTTCTCTTTTGCTTTTTGATCTTCATCTTTGTCTTCGTTATCATCAAAAACTAATTGACATGCTTCAAGACACATGCATTCACACTAGACAACTAACTAAGTTAGCCTAAATCTAACTTGGTTATTCTAAGAAGCATAGGAAGTAACTAAATGGAAGTAAACCTAGTTAGTTACTCTTTGAAGCTTAGTTGTAAGAATATTCTACCATGTCCTAGAATTGATGACTAACTTCAATGTAACTAAATACTTAGCAAAGTAACTAAATAGTTAGCTAATGAACTAAGTAAACTAACTAGATTCACTTGAAACTAACTTAGAAGCCAATTGAACCAAGAACTTCGTTTGCTTCTCCTTGGAGTCCCACGGCCACTTGGTGGTTCTAGGACCTTCAAGAGCAAGCTTGGTGGCAAAGGCTTGAAACCTCCACCCTTGATGCAATCTAAGGCCATTAGGAAGTCATGTTGAGTCAAAGAAAGTGGCCACCTCCTTTGGTTAGTTCCACGGCTATTACCAAGAGAAAACAAGTGTTTTCACTTCATTCTTCATCTTCACCAAGTCTAAGAAAGCATTTTCTCTCTAATCTTTCTCTTACAAAAATCAAGAACTCCATTGTTGTTCTTTGGAGAGCTCTCGGCAGCTACACCATTTGACAACTTCTACTCACCTATAACTTTATCCAATACCATTTCTTAAACCCAAACCATATTCTAAACAACTTTCTAGTTGTGAGTTTTCACAAAATCAACCATCTTGAGCTTGAAATCCAAGCTTAAAGTTTCTACCAAAAAGGGTAAACTTCTTGTTTCTTGGCCCAATCTTTTAGTTTTGATTTTCTAAGTCATGATTGATCCATGGTTTATCTATTTCTAAGCTTGTTGTTGATTTTAAAATATGTTTAAGATTTTTAGGGTTTTTCCATGGAGCTTCACGAAAAGCATAGAAGGGAAAACTTGAAGGATTTGTCTCCTCTTTAAGGTAAGAGGGAGATTCATCTCACCAACCAAGTATTATGATGAGAGATGTGTTTGTTTGTGAAGGATGATGAATCCATGTGAGGGTTCATTATTCATGGTTATGTAATTATTTTAAGTGTTTATGTATTTTGATTTATTTGTTTATGCCTTGTATGCTTTGCATGATTTATTGTTTTGTTTATGGTATGCTTATGATATATTATGATGTGAATATATTATGTATGCTATGATAATTGTGGACTAGGAAAATGATTTTGGTTCCAATGACCAAGAGGCTCATGGCCTCAACACCTCAAAATAGGTGTTTCCAAATTAAGATTTTCATGAATGATAAGAATTGAATGATTAGAAGGAAAAGGAAAAGAAAAGATATGATGGTTCCAATGACCATGTAGTTACGGTTTTGATGGTTTGAAAATAGTTTTACTGTATGTAAAATTTTGATTTGGATATGAAAAATTAATTGATTTAGTACAAGAAATTTATAAAAGCATTTAAGAAATTGAAGAGAAATACTTTGTCACTTGAGAGATGAAGATTTCGTTTATGAAAGGAAAAAAGAGAGGTTAAAAGTGTTTGAACCTCAACTTATTTAATGAGAACTAATTTTTCGAATTGATTTGAGAATTATGGAGAATACGTTGGTAACTTGAATTTTTTTGACGTATAACTCACTCATTGGGTTTTTGAGCGCGTTAGGAAATTTTAAGTGAGAAATTATGGAAAAACAAAGTAAGATATGGTAAAAGTTTTTAGAAAGGCCAAAATGAGCTTTAGAATGTTGAAAAATGTTCTACGTAGTAGAAAAATTGTGGAAAATATTTTTCGTAACTTAAAAACGTAATTTTTAAACTAGGTGATTTCAAAAACGTTAAAAAATCGCTACGCAATTGAAAAACGATGGAATATTTTTACGCGATTGAGAAAACGATTAAAAATCGCTACGCGATTGGAAAAACGTGACAAAGTGTTACGTGATTAGAAAAACACGATAATGTGATTACGCGATTGAATATACAGTAGGATTACTGTTGGGCCAATGTATGGACCCTGTATGAGAAATGATGAGTTTTGCCTGTGATTGGCGTTAGTGCATTAAACATGTATTGGAAAGGTCCGATGGACTGGATAAGGCCATTAGCCTATGAGAGAACACACCTCTTGAGCGGGTGCGATATGCGTAGTGTAAGTTACTTGTTGACCTTGGGGGCATCGGGGTGCAGGTAGTCCACAATGGGCAGTTGGTAGCTTTCTTGTACCGTGGATTAGACCAATGCAACACACTGATGATCCAGACCGAGATACTATTCTTAATCAAGATCTGGTAAAGACTATCGTGTATATGCTAAATGTGCAAACACTTATGAGAATTGTGGAACGTGGTCTGAGGCATGTTGGTACAGACAGATCTTTTGGATGAATCTCTTCGATTTGAGTTTAGCTCCATGAAGTAGGAAAATGAGTCAGTAATCATATGCATAAATTAGACATGTTTGAATATCTTGGTGACATTTTATCTGTTAAGTGTCGATAAATGATGGAATGAAATGATGATGTTTACTGTTTATTATATATGTATCATTGTATGATATATCTGTATGATGTGTTGTGTGTGTTATCTCTGTGTGCTGCCACATTGGTAATGGTATAGGTGATCTTACCTCTTTGTATATTATTTTGTATTGTATTTATATTTTAGAAAAGATACTGAGCAAGGTACTGAGCAAGAATGTGAAGAGGAACAGATTCCTACTAAGGAAGTTGAGTTTTGATAAGATAACATCCAGATTGAGTTTCTTCGGGTATGTGCGATTGCAATTCCATGGAGGAACTAGTCTTTGGAGGATTAGTCCCAATGAGGAGGGACTAATATATTAGGGACACTTGATAGTCAACATGAGCAGGATATTTCATGGAGATCCATTCTTTTCTATCACTATTTATGTATATGTAGAATTTCCACTATCGATTAGGAAGTATTGGGGTGGTAGGTACCACGTCCCAAGGGAGATCAGTATAGTGTTGTCTGCACGAACACCGGTCTGTAGGATTTTGCGTTAAGTTGGATTCCTACCTGCTGAGGAATTTGATGAGGACCCATCTGAAGGTTCTGTTGTCTAGTCATGCTTGGGCAAATACGTTAGTTTAAATAATGTTCAAATACTTTTGAGAACTATGTCTGTGAACACCGAATTTTGTCCAAACTTTTTTTTATTCTTTTTTTTCATTATTAAAAAAAATTAAAAAAATAAAATTAATAACATGATGAGTGTTTCCTTTTGTTTAGCCCACTTCTTGTTCAGCCCAAAAGCTTGTTTAGCCTGCTCCATTAGGATTACAAAAATCCTTACAAAAAAATAAAAAAAAATATAAAATAAAAGGAGAGGAGGCTACCGTTGCAGCCTCTTCCTTTCCCCTTAGTCTTTTTTCACTTGGAGTATGATCCCAATTCACCTTCCTTGTCTTTTTTTTCTTTTTTCCCATTTTCCACCAGACATTATGCACAGTAGCTGCTCCACTCACTTTCACGTACACACCACCTGCACTGCCAATTCCAAAACTCAACACAGCATACACCCAACAGCGACAACAATGTTGTTGGCTCCCCACTTCCTTTTGGCACCATGCACTGCTGCACACATTCACAGCCACACACAATACCACTACCTGCAGAAAAGGAAAGAGCCAGGCAGAGAGCGAAAAAAAAGAGAAAAAAAAAAGAGGATAGGCAAAGGACCTATATAAGTAGAGACACAAGAAAGAGGAAGGGGTTGGCTTTTCTCGGGAAATTTTTTGAAGAATCAGAGAACACAGAGAGGGTGAGAAAGAGAAGGAGGGTTCCTTATGATGAAACAGAGTTTGTGAAGGATTAGAGAGGGGGAAACAAAGAGAAGATTTATCTTTCTGAAAATTAAACTAATCTTTACAAGAGTTTGTTCCTCATCAAACAACTTCCAATTTCCAGTTGAAGGTAAGAAATCTTCTCGTTGTTTTGAACTCATAAGCATGTGAATTTGGTTAGTTTGCTCTGCTTCATGGACTTCACAGTCCATCTTCATTTACTCATTCCTTTTTAAGTGAACTAAGAAGCCTATACTGCAAAAATGACAAGCCAAGATCGATGACACCTCTTTCAATCTTCACCATCCCTATATTTCAAGCCAAGGCAGCCTCACCATGTTGAACCCAAACCATCTCACCTTAAACACACAACCACCCCTATTCATCATCACAAGCAGAACCAACCACCAGACCACCCCTCTTTAACACAGCACCTTCACCACTTTGATCCTCACCTTCCCCACCACTCACTTCACCATTGAAGCCACCCACAACAGCCACTTCTTCGTCCTCCCACCGCTCACTTCACCATTGAAGCCACCCACAACAGCCCCTCTCCATCCTTACCCAACCGTGATGCAGCTCCCCCTCCGTAAGCAACCGTGACCAGCCGCACCCGCTCCCCTCTACCCGTGCCGAGCCACTCCCCACCGTTACACAAAGCCACCTACGTGAAACCACCTGGTCACCGCGCCACCACCATGAAGACTCCGCGCCGTTCACACCACGGCCTAGCTCCCACCATAGCAGCACCGCCAAGCTCCGCCCCTACGTGCAGCCAGACTGCTTTCACGCACCAGATCTAAGTTCCCAGCAACTAGTCACCACTGTCTTCCGAGCCAGATTCGGCCACCATCTTCATCCTAACCGTCACCACCGTGCATCACCGTGCTTGGATCAACATCTGCGGTGCACCCTCCCTGCGTTGTCAATCTCACCCTAGGCTCCTATGCCTTGTGAGCAAAAAAAAAAACCAAAACCGTGTCTCTATTTCTTTTCTGTTTGCACTTTTTTTATTTGGTTTGAATTTAATTGTTAAAATTTTCATTTTAGCAAAACTAATGCTTCCATGGGTCAATATTTGGGGTTTGGGCTCATTTTGCAAAATATAAGTTATTTGGGCCTGATAGGGCTAAGTAGTTTAAGGCTTGTTAAAGAAATAAGTTTGTCTTAGTTTTATTTTTAGTGATTACTTAAATATTTATATTCGGGTTTGAATTAAAAAAAGGGAATAAAAAAAATAAAAAAACAAAGTAATTAAATTTTGTTGAGAAAGGATAAAACGAGATTAGTTGAGATTTGTTACAGCTTATTAATCTTGCACTTTTAGAATCATCTGAGTTATGACAGTTTGATGATTCATTTTCTAAAAAGAAAGAATCAAATGTTTGAGTCTTGTTGAAAAAAATAAAATAGGATTAACTGTGCTGTAACAGCTTGTTAATCTTGCAGATTTTAGAATCATTTAAGTTGTGACAGCTAAATAATTCGAACCTTTTTCTAAATTTAAAAAAAAAAATTAAATGAGTTTTCAAAATAAAAATCTTTTCAAAATTAAAAATGACTAACCCACAATCATTTTTTTTCTAAAGAACGACGTGACTTTGAATTCTTCATTGCACCCGAAGATGTGTATGAGCAGGATTTTTATTCTGTCAAGCCAAAACTAAATTTTCATAATTTTTTTGTTTGTTTAGTTTATCTTTTAATAAATGGGTAAAGTAAATATTTTTAAGAGTCATAAAAATTTGCGCAACTGATTTAAGGTAACCGTCTTAGGACGGATGTATTAAGGGTGTTGTGAGGTTTAGTCTCCACCCTTTCCTATGTATAATTAAACTCCCAAACTTGAATTTTTGAATGTTGACCATATCTTTTTTTTGGTTTTTCAGTTTTTCCCAATAAAAATAAAATTGATGGCGACTCCTAATTTTTTTTAAAATTAAGTCGTTATCTTGTTGCGATCCCGGTCGTGACAATGTCTGTAAATATTTAAGTATGTCAGTACTGAGACTTATGTATATGATGTAAATTATTTGTGATACTGTTTAGAATCTTTTATTCTGCTAAGTTTATTTTATTAATATTCCAGAAATTTTATAACTCATATTTACATTACAAATCATATTTTATAATATTAGGGGTAATTTGATAATTAAGTAATATAAATATGATACCTTACGGCGGATGTTACATCACCTCTTTGGAGTCGCATGAGCAAAGCTTAAAGTCACATCCCCCTTCTCAAGTGTATCGTGTGTGTGTTATGTGTGTGTTCTTGTGTGAGTGGATTGAAATTTATAGGATTTCTACTATCTCTAATTTAAAAAAAAAAGTTGGTAATAAATATAGAAACCTTTATAATTAAGAGCCTGTATAATTACATGTGTATGTATAAAAACTTTGGAGAATTATTTAGAATCATATAATATGTAAAGAAAATGTATATATCTTCATATTCTAACATGTGTCATTATGATATGGAAGAATATATTTAAAAATTTGTCATATGACAAATACATAATTTCAATAACTGTCATGTGGCATTCTATGTTACAATTTAAAAGGAAGGTCTTTAGTTGACCACATTATTAATTGTTTTCATTAGTGATTGATCTTAAAATTTTAAAATTTTCGTAAGTGTCTAATACCATATCTGCTATATATATTTTATCACCCTAAATTAATTAATTATATCTTCAAATTATTATATTTATTCTATATTATTTAGAAAAACTTCAATATATACATTATACGTGAGTGAAAATTTTGCATAAAAATATAGTAAAATTAATTAAATATAATTTATTATGAGAAAACTTTACAAGAAGACATGATAAAATTAATTAAAAAGTTCATATTTATAATAAAGCTTGTTTAGTAAGACCATTTAAATGCAACTGAAAACTCGTATCATATAACATTGAGGTTTCATTGATATTTTGAGTAAAATTATTTGTAGGAGTTGAGATACCTTTTGTGGACAAATAATAGAAGGAATTAACCTCAATTAGAGTATTGATGGAGCATATGTAATGAGCAATCTATAGTTTTATGTCATATTGAAATAGATTGGATTTGTGAAAGAGAATAAGATTAAAATACTGAAGAAATCATATGTCAATTGATTGCTTTAACTAATATGTTATTTATTTAATCTACTTAAAGTGCGTAAACTAAATGTATATATTATAAAATGTTAAGGTATTTGAATGCATTGAGAATCATTTAATTATATTGTTATTGACCATTTCATTTTTTAGTAAGTTTTCTTTTTATTTGTCATTGTAATATCTATCTATCTAAGATTATTTTGTTAGTATAATTTGACATTAAGGGCCAACTTGATATACTCTTAATAATAAGTTGATAAAATCATCCAAATGAATAAACACATAAAAATTAATATTAAAAGAAAAAAAATTATAGAATCAAAAACTGAAATTATCTGAAACTATATAAACTAATTATTTATTGAGAGGTCATATAAAAAATATTTATTGAGAGGAACTACATTGCCCAGTTATCACAGCACATGAAGAGCCGATTAAAGAAAATAAAAAAAATGATTTTGAGCGGATCTTAATGTAGACTCCACTAATTATAACTTAATCAAATTCATTTAAACCATCTTGGGATGTCATATCTTTAAGTTAAGTATATTTTTCTTTATTTATTTAATATTTTTCAATTTATTTTGTACATTACATGGGTACAAAACACTAATATGCTTTATTTTTAACACATGCGACAAAGTTTTATATTACTATTTTCATTTTTGTTGTACTTTATATTGGTCTAATAACCTATGAAATACGGACACATGTCCTGCGTGTTTGAATGTGTTTTATTGAAAAATTATTTATTTTCAATTCAGACACGCTTGGACATGTTTCAAATACGTTTGAACATGTCTAGGACACGATTCATTAATATTTTTTTTAAAAAATAACAGTTTCCATGATTAACGTTTAATTAGTAAGCCCGTAACTCATCTAAGTCTATTCACATGACTGACATCCCAAGCTACTATTTTTACATACTAGTATTTTAAGTTTTATCTTTTCATACGCTATTATTAGACTTTTAAGTTTTATCTTTTCACACACCACTATTTCTATCTACTCATTCTACCTTTGCTTGTACCAAGTTGTCCACTTTGTTGTCACGAAAGTTTGTCTCACACTAATATTTCCTCTAGTTAATTTTTTTTATGCACATGTATTTGTATATGATTAGTTCTGTTAAAAGAAATTAGTTTAAGAGACTTTTTAGAATATGTCAATAAAAATTATGCTCCATATTTTTTAAGAGGGGCTTACTAGGTATCAAATGTTGACACGTAAGATATATATTAAGATATTATAAATCTTCAAGCTAACAGAAATGATATTAATGAATTATGAATCTTTTTTCTTAAATTTTGCAATTTTATATATATATATATAAACCAAATCTTTAATTTACTTCAATATTTTATATATATATATATATATATATATATATATATATATATATAGGGGGGAGGCATATCTAGTGAGAGGAGTGGTTATTATGAGAGGGTGAGAGAAGTGAATCTTGACCATACAACCATACATGGATGGTCAAGATTAAAAGTTACTTAAAGGTCATGTAACACTTAAAAAGTCGCGTGCGTTTATATTCTAATCTTGACCATTCATGTAAGATTCAATGGTCAAGATTCACTTATCTCATCCTCTCATAATAAACACTCCTCTCACTTTGAGTAAGATCCTCTCTCTCTCTCTCTCTCTCTCTCTCTCTCTCTCTCTCTCTCTCTCTCTCTATATATATATATATATATATATATATATTGTGTTCGTGTCATATAATTTTTTGAATTTAGTGTATTTACGTGTATTATCGTCTCGTGTTCAGTATCCGTATCAGGTGTATGTGCTTCATAGCTAATAACTAAGAAAATAAGATTGAATATAAAAATCAAAAACATATTTTAATATGTAATGCTGGTAATTGCATAAACATGTAAATGTAATTAAGTAGATTAAAAGTAGAAAAATATATGTGCCAATATGAGTTGGTTCACCTAGTATGGATCAAAGCATTTTGCTTAAAAGGTTTATGTTTGGCTTTACTTGCCAGCAATATCTCTTGAAACTATCACTTTAAGCAGTCAATGGAACTTGTAATATTCCTTATTTTTAGAATCGGTATCATTCCTTCTTCCTAATATATATATTTTTAAATTAATAAATTGAAAACAAAATATTCTAAAAAAGCTAACCAAGTGTGTATTACTCTTGAAATATAATAAATACATATTTTAAAAAGAATATTTATCATAAATTTTAAATAAATTTATATAAATTTAAAGTCTTTAATTTAAAATTAATAATAAAAATTTATCTTAAAATACATATTTTTTATACTCTTAGAATATACAATAATTTTTTATAGCATAAGTATTGCTTTATAAATGATGGGCATTCAGTTAAATAATTTGTATACAAACCAGATAACATTAAGTGATTTGTTAGTGTCATCAATATTACTAATCGTACAAATTATTATATTGTATAAAAGAAAACGCGTGTGAAAAGTCAAAACTCAACGGAGCATCTATAAAGTTTGGACACTTGGAGGAGTTACTTGGATATAAATTTAGTGTGTGTTGATTTAATTATGAAAATTTTAATTATTATATAATTGATTAAAATAAAATTAATTTTATGTTTATATATATTAATTGAAAATTATTTTTAAATAATTTTTTTATTTAAATGATATAAAAAATTATTTTTATATATTTAATTATTAAAAGAAATATAAAAAATTAAAAAAATTATTTAATTAAAGATAAAATAATATTTATATCTCAATTTTTATAATAATCTATAACTTAAAATTATAAGCTTCAACCTTTAAGTTTATGAAAAAAAATTATTATAATACATTAAATTTTGTATAAAAGTTAAAATAAATTTATCCAAACATATATGAACAATAAAAAAACCTCTTTTTCAATAAAAAAGCTATTAGATGAAGGATAAAATTCAATCCAAACATGCTCTTAAATTATATAAAAAGAGATTTTTGTATAGACGTGAAACGTTTAAATTAAGTGTTTTAAATCAATTATATTATTAATTATGATGGATTATATAATTAATTATTAATTAAATATAATACATATATATTAATTAATAACATGGTCAAATACACCTTATTTAAATGCTCTATATTTTATAGCTCTAGTCTTGCCCCAAGATGCAAATTCAAAAAATAAGATTTAGTGTGTATTTAATTCAATTGTGAAAAAATTGATTATTTTAATAATTGATTATTGTATAATTGATTATAATAGAATCAATTTTATGTTTGAATATATTCGTTGAAAAACGATTTTAAAATAATCTATTTCGTTTAGATGATATTAAAAAAATTACTTTTATATATTAAATTATTAAAAAATATAAAAAAAAATTAAAAAAATTATTTAATTGATAACAAAATGATACGTATATCTTAAAATTTTTAAAATAATCTATAATCTAAAATTTTCAGTTTTTAGTTTCAAGTTTATGAAAAAAATTATTATAATATATTAAATTTTATGTAAAAACTTGTAAAATATTACCCAATCAAACATGAATAATAAATAAAAAATAAAAAAAAAAAACTGTTGAATGACAAAAAAAATCATATCCAACCATGCTCTTAAATCGTTAAATCTCTAATCTTGTTCATTTAATATATGTTGTCAATAAAGAAAAACATAAGAATCTCGTATTGACACCTAAGCGATAGGAACGTGTAATATAGGGAATAAAGCGGAATTCGATCACCCAAGGGCCCTAGGCCGACTCACAAGCTGAGTTTTAGTAGGGGTAGTCATAAAATTCAAAAGAACTGAACCACATTATAAATTGAATCAAACCCTACCATTTAAATTCATTTTAAGAAGAATCGGTTCTTAAACTGAACCGGTTTGTAGTATTATAATAATTCGGTTACCTTTTATTAAATCCAGTTCAGTGAATTAGTAAAAACCAAACCACATCCAGATTCACAAAAACATTCCTGAATCTCAAATTCCCAAATTCACGTTTACGAGAACTCTAGCCCTCCTCTTTTTGTCTACTATTCCACTTCGCACCCACAATCCATTCCAAAATTGGATCCGCACTTCGATTCGTACTTCGCCGCTTTGTTCATCCTGCATTGCTGATTCGCACACCATTCTTTCATCTTTCGAAAGTGCGTGAAAGTTTTGCTACTTACAACATCTCCATTGCAGTGTCTCGCCATTTCCATAGCAGCACAAAGGTATCTAAATAAATATATTTATTTATTTGTTTGATTTGGAAGGGTTTAGCGTCAGTTGGGGATTTGGGGTTTGTTCAATCTGGGGTGCTATTTGTTGGCATGAGTATTTTCTATTGAATGACATTTGTGGGTTTTTAGTTGCTGTTTGTAAGTGATTCGAGAGGATGAGTTGAGTTTTTGGTTAAAAATCCCTAAATGACGATGCATGTCTAAAAAACATTTATATAATTTGAGTTTTCTAATACATTTATGTTCTATTCTGTATCTATGCTCGATTGCTCAGTCTTATGTCAAAAGGGGTGATTTGAGTGTTTGTATCATTAATTATGAAGAAGGGTGCTAGACTTTTTCATGTGGAATTTAAGTTCAAAGTCAGAATGTTAGTATATCTGCATATTTGAGAAAAAAAATATATGCATTTCTTACTTTGATTTTGAGATATTGTGGGCCACTAGGTCATTTGTTTCTTTTCTTGTTTATTTTCGTTTTCAAACACAGTTTTGCAGCTCACAAATCAAGAACAACCTATTTAAACACAGTCTTTGTTTATTAGATTAAACTATTAAACTATTAATATAATAGCAATGTTTGTTCTATTATTTTTCTTATATGTTTAGCTGTTTCGAATTTTTTGTTTATTGTTTCTACTCATTGGGGCATTTTATTCCTGTTATCAAACATCCTAGGGAAAAGATGTTTAATTTTTTCTATTGTAAACTCTATTCCTTACTATTAGACTTCAAGATAGGTGACTGAAGCTGTAACCTGGTGCATTGCATTAGTTTTCTAGTTTGTGTTTCGGAATTGATCATGGACACTGGACAGGTGTGATTGTGAATTTTATAAAGCTTTATGCTTTCTAACAGGTTAAATGAAAACAAAATGAGGGGAGCAACTAAGAGTAATTTGCCATATGTAATATAATTGCTTTGAACCATTCATAATTTTGACCAGAACCATTCCCACAATAATATAATTGCTTTTTAATAATATAATTACAGAACCATTCATAATTTTAATTTAGTTGAGAATGGCCAGAACTAGGACCTGAAGCTGGCTTTTTTTCAATTTTCCCCAACTGTCACACTACTGAGAGGAGCTTGGATTCCATAATTCTTAAAATCATTTTTTTTTCAATTAGATCTTATATTCTTGTCCCCACCTAGTGGGAAAAGGCTTGGTTGTGGTTGTAGATATTATATTCTTGTCATTTTCCATTGTTTTCACTACATTTTTTAAGAGGCTTTAATATGGATACTGAGATTCTCAATGCCACAGTGTTGAACTGGACAGAATCTATAATTTTAGTTTGGACTTTGAAGTGAAGTAAGGTTTAAAAAGCATTCTCAATTTTGTTTTCAGTAGGTAGTAGCGCCTCTAACTTCTGTAATAATATAATTGCTTTGACTTAGTTCACTTGGTGACGGTTGTTATTATGCCACTCACCTTAGAACCCAGGCAAGTCATGGCACTGCATTGTACCTCTAGATTCTGGCAGCAGGGTGGCTTAGAATATTTGACTTTACATAACAGCAGCATGTGTGGAAATGGTGACCTCAAAATATTGACTTCTATCATGTTACAGTCAGACAACATCTCTTATCTGTTAATGAATAAGCACATTTGAACTCTTGATCATTTCTCACTGTAGCAACTGAAATTTGTATAAAGTGTTTATAAGATATATTGGTGAAAGGAACTACATTTTGGTCACACACCCCGAACCTTGCTACATTTTTTTTACTTTTTCTATTTTGGAGGATATGTTTCCCATAAAACAAATGAATTTATTCAATGACAAATTACTGGATAATTTTGGGTTTAAGTCAGTTGGCTCATTCTCTGGTGCATACCCTTGATTACATTTGTCATAAAGGTAGCAGTTTTCTGGTGATGATGGTGACATCATATATTATCATAATGTGAGTTCCATGATATATTCCTGATATGTCATGTATGAACCATATATACATTATATAATTACTAGAATATGTAGTTTCAGGAACCTTTGTAATCTCAACTACTAGATCGTCTAAGATGGTTGATGCCTTGCTGCTGGAAGAAAAAGAGTCTCGATAGATTTTTCTGTAAAATTGTTTTGAATTCGACAAATTAAATTTTGTTTATGATGAGTGAATTCTAGTGTTATTCTGACAAATTAATTCACACATTAAATTCTGACAAATTAACCCACCCGCCATAAATATTATATATTTATGAATATTAGAAGAGGAATCACTTTGTTCTGAGCATGCTTATGTGTGTGTCGTACTGGGTTTATTGACAAGTGTTTTGTCATGTCAATGCTGCATGTGGGCTTGTTCAATTGCTCACTTACATGTGTGAATCTCAGTAGGTTTAAATTTTGTTATTTCATACCCCACACTTGTTGTCCTTAAAGGGGAAACCTGGCTCCATTACATCATTTTGTGTCGCAGGCACATAAGCTTCATTCCATTGTTGTTTTTCCTCAAATAAATTTTGTAATGATGGCATGGCACCAGGATAGAGGATTTATGGATTCAGATGTCAGGGATCCCATCCATTGATGATTTTGGAAATAATTGATGTTGAGGTTAATAACTGATTTCTTATTTTACATACAGATGTTATCAATGAGTGATCTGAATGACTTTTCGGTCTCGGATACAACAGAGCATCTGGTTTCTACTCCACCAGTTGTCTCTGACACTGCTGGTGTGTTACCGCCTCGCCCTGATGGGCGTAAAAATCGGTCTGAGGCTTGGAAACATTTTTCTACGGAGTCTAGTTTAGATAAGAGAGCTAGATGCAACTATTGCGGTATCTTGATAAAGTATGATAACGGAACAAGTGCTATGCGTACTCATTTGAAGAGATGCAAGGATAATCCAGATAAAGACGAAAACAAAAGGCAAAAATCGGTTTCATCCTCAACGGCAACCGCAGAAGGGCATGTTGTTTGTTCTCCATTATATGCCAAATTTGACCAAGAAGCCTGTCGGAATGAACTTGTGAAGATGTTCGTGGCAGCTGAGCTCCCTTTTCGATTTGTGGAGAATGAAGCTTTTCGGAAGTACACGAATGTGTTGCAACCAAGATTCAGTATCCCCTCACGCACTACATTAGCGCGTGACATTTTCACGCTATGGGATACAGAAAGAACGAACTTGAAGAAATGATGGGCATTCAGTTAAATAATTTGTATACAAACCAGATAAGATTAAGTGACTTGTCAGCGTCATCAGTATTACTAATCGTACAAATTATTATATTGTATAAAAGAAAACGGATGAAAATCATCTGTCTTTTTTATTGTTTTCTTTTAATTTTTTTACTTAAATTTTATTAAGTGTAAAATAAATAAAAATAAAAATAAATAAAATATGTAATTAAATTTATTTAGAACATTTAACAAAATTTAAATAAAAAAAAAAAAAAAAAGACAAGTGATTCTCATAAAAAACCGTGTATGAAAATTCAAACTCAACGGAGCATCTAGAAAGTTTGAACACTTGGTGGAGTTACGTTGGATATAATATTAAACCTAAATTATATAAAGAAAGATTATTGTATAAATTTAAAATTTCTAAATTCAGTGCTTCAAATTAATTATATTATTAATTATGATAATTAATTATTAATTAAATATAATACATATATATTAATTAATAATATGATTCATCAAATTCATCTTATTTAAATGTTTTAGATTTTATAGCTATAGTCTTGTCCCAAGATGCAAATCGAAAAAAAAAAAAGATTTAGTGGATATTTTATTCAATTATAAAAAATTTGATTATTTTAATTATGAATTATTGTATTATCAATTATAATATAATTAATTTATATTTAGATATATTAATTAAAAAGTAATTTTAAAATAATATATTTTATTAAAATTATATAAAAAGAATTATTTATATGTAATAAATTATTAAAAGAGATATAAAATATTTAAAAAAATTATCTGAATGATGATAAAATAATATTTATATCTAAATATTTTTAAAATAATCTAAAATTTAGAATTTTAAATTTTAAATTTATAAAAAAATGTATAATGCATTAAATTTTATATAAAAATTTGTGAAAAGTTACCCTGTCGCAACCGAAATCGCGACGGGACGACCCAAAATGTTTAAAATTTGAAAATCAATGGAGTCGCCACCAATGTTTATTTTAATTGGGAAAGCATTAGAAAAACCTTTAAAATAGGCAAAACTGGTCTTTTGGAAAATGAGTTTGGGTTCGGGAGTCAATTACAGGTAGGGAAGGTGTTAGCACCCTACACTGCCCATTCCAAGAACGGTACCTTAAGTCAATTGTGCAAATTGTAATAATATCAAATTTATTTATTTTACCTCATTTTGAAAAGACTTTGTAACTATTTTATTTTATTTTGTTTTATTTATTTTAAGGAAAGAAAAAGAAATAACTAAATTATGAAAATTTATTTTTCAGCTTGACAGAATAGAGATTCTGCTCCTACGTATCCTCGGGTGCAATGAGGAACTCAAAGTCACGTAGTTCTTTAGAAAATAAGTGTGAGTTAATTTATTTTTATTAAGAAAAAGATTTTTAAAAAGAGACTTTGTTTAAAAAATACTTTTTCTTGTGATGGTGCTCAAGCTAAGACTAGCTTTTCTTCAATAAACCCTTATGATCCCAACGACATCGAAGATAAGATCCACTACTCAATCATTATCATTGGCCATTGCATTAATTAAGAATTTTTCTATTTTTATATTTTTTTCATATTTTTATTTTTAATTATTTATTCTATTTTAATTTTCTTCATTTTTAAATTTTTTTTTAAAATCACAAGACACAACATAAAACAAACCATTAAATTAAGTAAATATTATAAAACAAAAATTAATCCTAAATGGCACTAACAACTAAACTCAGAATACATCTTTTTTGGTTTTATTTTTATTTTCATTTTTTCATTTCATTTTTTTTTGACAAAGGGGCAAAAGGCCATTTGAATTGAAATGGGCCACCAGCCCACCCACGTGCTTCAACATATTCCTTCAGTAAAAGGAATGCCAACCCAACTAAACTAAAAAAAGAAACAAAAAAAACAAAAGAATGAAAACTAAAAGACAACAGACGTTAGTTTCTACAGCAGAGCATATTCCTTCCTTTTCAACAAGGCATTTATTCTATTTTTTTTTTATCCTTTGTTTTGTTTCTATTTTCGTTTTCTACTTGTTATTTATTTTTCCTGTCTTATATTTTTATTGCATCATCTCTTTTTATTTAACATACAACCCTTTTTTTTTTTATTTTTCTTAGTTTCCTTCTCCTTTTTTGTTACGGGCTCCTTATGTTCTAATGGTCCAACTAAAAAGAAACTATAGTTTGCTTTTTTTTTTTTAAAGGAAACAAACTCTTCCAGAAACCACTATCTTCACGTTTTCAATCCTATATCATTGTTATTATTATTTTTAAAACAAAAGAAAAGTATTAGCACATAAAAAAACTCACCTTCTCTGTTAAATAAAGAGACTAACAGCAAGAATGTCTTCTTCCCCTTGAGAGAAAAAACGATGAGAGCTCTGCCAGGTTCGGTGGGCTGCGGTGTTGCCGGCGGTTCGCGGTTAGTGCAGGGTAGCTGCTGGACGCCGGATCTGCCGGCCTTGGTATGCATGGTTGCTTTGGGCGTGGTGGAGGAAGATGGTGGTTATGGAAGCTATGGAGGTGGAGGTTGATGAAGGTTGAGTGAAATGGTTAGAGGTTGAAGGTGAAGAATGGTGAAGTTGGTGGGTTGATGGAAGGTGATGGAGATGGTGAATATGGGATGGAAGGGGGAGGAAGACGATGAATAGTAAAAATGGGAAGCTGGAGAAGATGGTGAATAGTGGACAATGGGAAGAGTTGAAGATGGTATGCTCTGCAAGATGCTCCCTCAAAATTCTCCGAAACTCTTACTCTCCTCTGTAATTTTTCTCTCCAAGAAAATGCCAAAAGACCCCCTAATGCCTCACGTTTTCCTCTCTTGTAAGCAGAAAATCAAATCTGCAAACCCAATCAGATTAATGTGGCAGATAGGGTGGCTCCTTGTAGTGTAGCTCAGTTTCCATTCTCATGTATCCTCTGTGATTGTCACTTTCTCCAACTTTGCACTCTTACCATTTTTGTGTTGCATTGAGCCTTGGGTTTGCAGGCTTGTAGCAGATCATTGTGTTCTAACGAATAGTTAGAAATTGTAATTATTTTCCTTTTTCTGCTAACCAAACGAAACCGCTTTTTTCTTCATTTTTCCTTTCTTTCTTTGTAACAAACCGCAGAGAGAGTTGCATCCTTTTTTATTATTATTTTTATTTTTTGGTTATTTTTATTTTCACAAACAAGAAAGAAAAGAAAGAGAAGAGATAAAAAAAACTAAAGCAGGTAATCAAGAAAATAAAGCGCTCACAATATAGCAATTAAGCGTTAATCTTTGATTAAGCGATAAAAATTTTTATGGACAAAATTGGGTATCAACAGCTGCCCCCCTTTGCTTTTCATTTAAATTAAATGGGAAGCAAAGGAATTGATTCAATTTTGTTCATGAAATTTTTTTATTTCTTTTTCTTTTGTTCTTTTTTTTTTAATTTTTTTAATTTTTTTTTTTAGAAAGCAGATTGATGTAAAAAGCAATGGTCGTAAAAAACTTGCGGAGTCGGGTGTCCGTCGAAGCTGGACAAGAAGACAAAAGAGCTTGCGGGGTAGGGTGCCCGTCGAAGCTTGACAAAAAGGCAATGTGTGCGGGGACCCAGGAACTAAAGGATGATGGGCGCGGTGAACCTGAAACTAAAAGCAGATGCTGTTTTTTTTTTTTTCAAATGCATATGATGCCTAAGTTGATGCTTGATGCAAGGGATGCATGATAATGCAATGGATGTGAAGCTTGAGGACAGTGCATGTAATGCCTGAGATGGTGCATGATGCAATAGATGTTCTACAGAGAGATTCTCATGGACAAATGGGTAAACAAAGATCGACACATTAGAGCTTTAGTTGCATTGCTCCTGGTTCCACAACATTCTTAAGAACTTCTTCCCCTAGCAGGATCAAGGTTGAGCAGTGACCAAAATTCATTGATTGACTTCTTGATTTGCTGGTGATTCTTTCTTTTGCATCAATACTCTTATCAGGAAATTTATCGCATTCCCCATGATCTTTCAAGATTGTTAAAACAAAACTGAATGCGTTTGCAATATGATCACATGTTTCACATCTCAATATAAATCTATCATGACAAATGCATATTGAATCAACAATGGGTTGCAATGAAAATGGACTTTTATTATCGAAAGGAACAGTACAGGGAATGTGGTACCACAAATGTTAGAATTGAAAGGTTTACAGAAGAATATTGGAGTAGATTTTTTTTTAGCTCTTCCAGTGATGCCCTCTAGGATGATCAGTGCCAATTTCCCATGTGTAAGACCTTAAACACCCCATTTTCTGTTTCCGAGAACATGATTCGACCCAGTTTTCACGCATTGGGAGCGTCCATGACAAGACTTTCCATTCAGGCTGCCCTAGTTTGGCATAAAGAAACTCAAACTGCCCCAGTTTGTGTCTTGAGGCGACTCCACTTCTCCAAATGTGTCCAGAACCATTTTTGACCCTAACTTTTGCCTAGGTCGCTCTTTTCGAGTTTTCAACCTAGCGGGTCGCTCTAATTTTTGCCTAGGCCGCCTTTTCAGGTTTTCAGCCTAACGAGCCATCTCTTTTTTCTTTTTTCTTTTTCCCTTTTTTTTTAAGCATAATACATTTTGACAGTATCTGAATTTACAGGAAGTGGTAAATCTGCACCATCCATGTTTGTGAGGATTAAAGCTCCTCCCGAGAAAGCCTTTTTCACGACATAAGGTCCTTCATAGTTTGGAGTCCATTTTCCTCGATGATCCTTTTGAATGGGAAGAATCTTCTTCAGTACTAGGTCTCCTTCTTGAAACTGTCGCGGACGCACCTTTTTCGCATAGGCTTTCATCATTCTCTTCTGATAAAGCTGGCCGTGACACAGTGCAGTTAATCTCTTCCCTTCAATGAGATTCAACTGATCAAGTCGAGTTTGGACCCATTCAGCTTCTTCTAATTCTGCCTCCATCAGCACTCTTAATGATGGGATTTCCACTTCAATAGGGAGTACCGCCTCCATTCCATAAACCAAAGAGAAAGGAGTTGCTCCAGTGGAAGTACGAACAGATGTACGATAACCATGCAATGCAAATGGTAGCATTTCATGCCAATCTCTGTACGTTACAACCATCTTCTGGACAATCTTCTTGATGTTCTTGTTTGCTGCCTCAACCGCCCCATTCATCTTGGGACGATAAGGTGAGGAATTGTGGTGCTCAATCTTGAAGCTCTCACACATCTCTTTCATCATCTTATTATTCAGATTAATGGCATTGTCAGTGATAATTTTGCTCGGCAAACCATAACGACAAATCAACTCTCTTTTGACAAATCTGATCACTACATTCCTGGTCACATTGGCATAAGAAGCAGCTTCGACCTATTTTGTGAAGTAATCAATTGCAACAAGAATAAAGCGATGTCCATTTGAGGCCTTCGGTTCAATGGGACCTATGACATCCATTCCCCACATTGAGAATGGCCATGGGTCTTTAAAACATTCAAAGGTACTTGGCGGTGCATGGACCTTGTCAGCATAAGTCTGGCATTTGTGGCACTTCTTCACATAATTGAAGCAATCGGTTTCCATTGTCAACCAATAGTACCCAGCTCTTAGTATCTTTCTTGCCATTGCATGCCCACTTGCATGAGTTCCAAAAGAACCTTCATGGACATCTTTGATGATTTTCTCTGCTTCCGTTGCATCAACACATCTCAAAAGCACCATGTCGTGGTTCCTCTTGTAGAGAACTTCCCCATTTAGAAAGAAACCCATTGTGAGTCTTCTGAGGCTCCTTTTGTCATTCTCCGAAGCACCTGGAGGGTACTCTCTGTTCTTGATGAAGCATTTGATGTCATGGTACCATGGTTTCCCATCTGGCTCCATTTCTACCATTTGACAATATGCCGGTTGGTCACGACTTTCCATTTTTATAAGTGGTAAGTCTCTATCATGGTTTACTCTAAACATTGACGACAACGTGGCCAAAGCATCAGCCAACTGATTATCTTCCCGGGGGACATGATGGAATGTGACTTCGTCAAGTTGTTCAATCATCTCCTTGATATAAGCATGATAGGGGATCAACTTAGCATCTTGAGTTTCTCATTCTCCCTTTAGCTGATGGATGACCAAAGCAGAGTCCCCGTATACCTCAAGAACTTTTGCCTTTGATTCTATCGCTGCTTCGATTCCCATGGCACATGCTTCATACTCGGCTATATTATTTGTATAATCAAAGCACAATCTAGCAGTGATTGGAATGAAATTATTTTCAGGGGAAATTAATATGACCCCGACTCCATGCCCCAGTGAATTAGAAGCTCCGTCGAACAACAAAGTCCATTTTTCTTTCTCCAAGGGTTTTTCTTCTCCAAACAAAGCCATTATATCTTCATCAGGGAATTCACACTGCATAGACCCATAATCTTCCATTAGTTGACTAGCCAAGAAATCTGCCAGAGCGCTACCTTTGACTGCTTTTTGGGTGACGTAGACAATGTCATATTCTGATAGCAAAACTTGCCAACGTGCAATCCTCCCAGTGAGGGCAGGTTTTTCAAAGATGTACTTGATCGGGTCCATTTTGGACACTAACCAAGTGGTGTAACACAACATGTACTGCCTCAATCGGTGGGCCGCCCATGCCAAGGCGCAACACGTGCGTTCCAACAATGAGTATTTTGCCTCACAATTGGTAAACTTCTTACTCAAGTAGTAGATAACCTGCTCTTTTTTGCCGGTTTCATCGTGTTGTCCCAATACATAACCCATGGATTCATCTAACACAGTTAAATACATGATGAGAGGCCTTCCTGGCACTGGAGGTACCAAAACTGGGGGTTCCTGCAGATACTGCTTGATCGTCTCGAATGCTTCCTGACAATCCTCGTTCCACTCTACTGTTTGGTTTTTTCGCAACAACTTGAAGATTGGCTCGCACGTTGCAGTCAATTGGGATATAAACCTAGCAATATAGTTCAACCTCCCCAAAAATCCACGAACTTCTTTTTCAGTGCGAGGCGCTGACATCTCTATGATTGCTCGAACTTTGTCTGGATCAACTTCTATCCCCTTCTCGCTAACCACAAACCCCAAGAGCTTGCCTGATTTTACACAAAAAGTGCATTTAGCAGGATTCGATCGAGCTGAACTTTCTCAACCGCTCAAAGAGTTTTTGTAGATCAGTTATGTGATCTTCTTCTGTTTTTGACTTTGCAATCATATCATCCACATAAACTTCTATTTCTTTGTGCATCATGCCATGGAACAACGCCACCATCGCTCTTTGATAAGTCGCTCCGGCATTCTTCAATCCAAACGGCATCACTTTATAGCAAAAAGTTCCCCACATAGTGATGAATGTGGTCTTCTCCATATCTTCAGGTGCCATCTTGATCTGATTGTATCCCGAGAAACTATCCATGAAGGAGAAAAATGCATGTTGAGCAGTGTTATCCACCAAAATGTCAATGTGAGGTAAAGGAAAGTTGTCTTTAGGGCTGGCCCTATTCAAATCTCTATAGTCAACGCACATGCGCACTTTCCCATCTTTCTTCGGGACAGGTACGATATTGGCAACCCATTGAGGGTACTTTGCGACTGCAAGAAAACCTGCATCAAACTGCCTTTTGACCTATTCTCTAACTTTCAGCGACATTTCTGGCTTCATTCGTCTCAACTTTTGCTTAACGGGAGGACATTCTGGTCTTAACGGCAATTTGTGCTCAACTATACTAACATCCAGCCCCGGCATGTCTTGGTATGACCATGCGAAAATGTCACGATAATCAGATAGGAGCTTAACCAACTTGCTTCGCTCATCTTCTTTTATGGAAGTGCCAATTTTAACTTCTTTTTTATCATCTTCTGTCCCCAGATTAATCACTTCAATTGACTCTTCAAGGGGTTGAATCTCTTTGGCCTCTTGTTCTATTAATCTCATTAGCTCAGCAGAGGGCTCCCAATTGTCATCATCATTCTCTTCAACATGATTAACGGGATGGTCAAAATTACACAATGGGGTCATAGCACTGTCATTTTCAAGAGAATCACTTTCAGATCTGCATTTATTGATGTCAAAACAAGTAAATGGTAATGAATAAAAGCTAATGTAATGGTTGAACGGAAAAACTAAAAGGGAAGATAATTTGAAAATGCATTTTATTGATAGCAAATATTGAAAAGGAAACACGTGAGCCCGTTTTTACAACATATTTTCCTAAAGCCTTAGGCATAGCTATAGGATTAGCATTACAGAATTACTTTGAATCAGTTTCAAAAGTCATGGGAAAATCGACGATCTCCCAATTGTTGAGCTCTGCATCCGGAGAACAAGGGTACACCAGACTGACACCAAGGTCGATGTGTTGATCATCATTGATAGCGGTCACTTGGTTCAGAAACACCAATCCCGCACTTCGGAAACTCGTTGGATGTCACGGATGGGAATCCTCTCGGTTTAGGCTCTCGATTTTCCAACCGAGCCAACCTCTTCTCTCTTTTCTCTTCTATGACCCTTCTCTTGTCGGCTTTAGTCGGTTTATACCCTAACCCGAACTGTCCTTGTTTTCACATGGTGCGCAGAAACTTTGCAAGGCCTTGTTCATTCATTCCCAGTCCATTTCCACCTTGGTATCCTCTTTCGAGCATAACCTTAGCCATCATTATGGATGCACTAGATGACTGTGGTTTTGGAATTCGAGCTCCTTCCTTTACATAAACAGCATTGACAACCTCAAACGCTTGGAATGCTGTTTCAAGAGCTTCTTCTGCAGCTTCGATGTAAGGAGCCGATGGGAGCTTTCTCACCAACAAGTCTTCCTCACCCGAGACGATCACCAAACTATTGCCAACTATGAATTTCACTTTCTGGTGCAAAGTGGACGGCACGCGCCAAGTGAATGAATCCAGGGTCGTCCCAATAGGCAACCGTAAGTTGGTGTGATGTCCATCACCTAAAAGAGTACATGAAAGGTAGTAGGCCCAACCTGAACTCGGGATCTCTATTTCTCCCATCACTTCTCTTCGGGTCCCATCAAAAGCTCTCACGATCATGGTACTTGGTTTCATGTAAGTCCCATCAAAAGGCAACTTGGAGAGAGTTGATTTTAGCATTACATTCAAAGAGGAACCATTATCAATGAGCACTCTAGCCATTATATGATCTTGGCATTTGACGGAAATATGCAGCGCCTTATTATGCCCCATTCCTTCAGCAGGGATCTCATCATCGGTGAAAGTGACATAATTATCAGCAGTAATGTTGCCAACAATACCACCAAACTTGTCAACTGTAATGTCATGAGAAACATGTGCTTGATTTAGTATCTTCATCAATACTTTCCTATGCGGCTCAGAATTCATCAGCAAGGACAAGAGAGATATCCTTGCAGGAGTGCGATTCAACTGATCAACCACCCTATACTCGCTTTGCTTGATGAACTTCAGGAACTCACAAACTTCTTCATCAGATACCTTTTTCTTATACTCATTTGGCTTTGTCAATCCTCCTTTTTCTTTCACATCATTCCCCATAGAAGTTTCTCCTGTCTTACTCTTCCCCTTGTAGTTTCTTTTTTCTTCTTCTTCTTGCCCTTTTCTCAACTCCTCAGGAGTGTAAATGCGACCACTTCGTGTCATCCCTCCAATGCCTGATATATTAGTTACACTAGAGGTCGAACAAGATAAAACTTTTGACTGATCATTTGCAAGATTATTTCCAAGGACTTGTACATCATACTTCCACGGTACTGCTTTGGTGTCCTTGAATGGGAAAGGACTAGGAACTTGAATGGTGATGGGCCTCGGGCCACATGGAGGTGGCGAAGGCGTATTTGCAGTGTAATAGATAACCAACGGTTTAATAGCCAGATTCGCAACAGAAGGGACCAGAGAGTTTATGGCTTCCTGACCTTCTTGAAACCGTGGAATATCACATTCATCCACCATGCCTATGTCACCATTGTCATATAGATGACCTATTTGCACTTGTTGCATGTCCATTAGATCCTGGAGGATTTTTTTGAACTCACCACATTCCTCAATAGAATGCCCCACATTCCCATGAAGATTGCACATTATTTCATCATCGTCGCCCCTTTTTTCTTCAATCTGAACTTCTATCATCCTGAATTTCCATAGCTCTTCACAAATGACCCTCATAGGGGTTTTGACATCTGCCACCTGTCTTATAAGCAGCTGGGTAGAGCGCTCCTCTATAGCGTTGACTGTAGGGTTCCCATGGTTAGGCAAAGGGTTGTGGCCCACACTGGGAGTATTTGTCTTGAAATTCAACCATTTGGCATTAATTAGATCCTGCACCTTAAACTTCAACGCTTTGCAATTCTCTGTGGAATGCCCTACGGCCCCTGCGTGATAATCACACTTGGCATTTGGGTCAAAACCTTTAGGGTATGGGGGTTCCAATGGCTTCATCGGGTAAGGGGCCAAGAGAGAGTTACGCATGAGTTGGGGTAGTAACTCGGTGTAGGTCATAGGAATTGGATCGAAGTGGACAAACTTCCTTTCTTGGTTAATTGGTGGTCTTCTTTGGTTTGTGTTTGGATTTTGGGTCCATGGTTGAGCTGTTTGAGGCGGTAAGGCAGAGGGTGTCTGGTATTGAGGATGAGATGACATTTGGTGAGGCCTCATTGGGTGGTGAGGTTGAGGATGAGGAATGTGTGAAGTATTGGCGATATGGGGATGATAAGGCTGGGGGTATGGGATCGGTGGAGTAATGGGAAAGTACGGGTGGTAAGGCGTGAAAGGAGTTTGGAAGGATGGTTGATGGTTCACTGGTGTTTGGTTATATCTTCCTTGGGTAAAGTTCCTCTGGTCGAAGGTAACAGCATGGGTTTCTCCTTTTTTTTTCTTCCCCATCGGGGGCCTCTTGGCATTAAATGCTCCTGTTGAACTTTCAACGATTTTTCAACTTCTCATTCCTCCCTCAACTCTTTCTCCGATGATGACCATGTCCGAGAAATTTGATGACACACTCCCTATCATTTTGTCATAGAAGGGTGGTTCCAGAGTGTCAATAAACGTGGCCACCATTTCTCTTTCTGTCAATGGGGGTTCTACTTGAGCAGCCATTTCCCTCCATCGCTGAGCATATTCCTTAAAGGTTTCAATATCCTTCTTAGTCATATTCTGCAATTGTAGTCTATCCGGTGCCATATCAATGTTGTACTTATACTGCTTCAAGAAAGCGTCAGCCAAGTCTTTGAAACATCGAACATGGGCACGCTCAAGATGAGTGTACCAATTTGAAGCTGCCCCAGTTAAGCTATCTTGGAAGAAATGAATCAGCAGCTTGTCATCGTGAGCACACGACGCCATCTTACGGATATACATGGTCATATGGTTTTTTGGGCAAGTGGTCCCCTTGTATTTATCAAAATCTGGAACTTTGAACTTCGGTGGGATTACCACATTAGGGACTAGGCAGAGTTCTGAAGCATCAAGGACACCGTAGCTACTTGCCCCTTCTACGGCTCGCAGTCTTTCTTCTAGGATTTCCCACTTCTCTCTGGACTGGGAATTTGGTGGGTTTGGGATCGGTGTTACTGCTGATGTGCCATTATCAAGGGAATTTGTGGCCAATGGTGGTACATACCCGGGAGGGAGACCATATGGTGGGAACGGTGGAGCTTGAGTTCCCTGGGAACTGGTGACAGCGGGTTGAGTGGTGCTGTTTGGATAAACAGTCTGCGGCATCATAACTCCTTGAGGGTTGAAGCCTTGGTATTGCGGAGGGGTTAGAGAGAAGCCCGACGGGTGAAGAGGTATGGCTGGGTGTCCTTCGTTTGCCGCTGCGGGATTCCCATCCGTGTTCCTTCTATTCTCCATGGACTGTAACATCTCCATCATCTTGGACATTTGCTCTTTAAGCTGGTTCACTTCATCCTTCAACTCTTGAGTTTGCTCTATCTCATCCATGATCCTTGCTTGGGAATGAGTCTTGTAAGGGTGTCGTGGAAGCCGCTTCTCAACTATAGTGTCTACTTTTCCTGCTCGAGCAAACATGATGTAAATATGCAAATGTTGAACGAACCAAACAGTAGTGACATGCATGTATGCAAATGATTTTTTTTATTTTATATATTTTTTTATTTTTGCTTTTGCTAGAAAGTAAAAGATTATGGCCTCATTAAGGATTTATTTGCATTGTATGAGTACGCTTGGTGGTCGTGGAAAGGTTCGCACAAACATTCGATAGCAAGGCAAAATCCCTACATTTTAGCACTAGGGCATATTGCTCCTTAGGCAAAAATGTGGTTGATAGTGAAGCCAAGGGAACATTCGTTCCTCAATGGATACCATCTTCTCAATCATTCATTGGCAATGCAACCGTAGGACTAGACTTCCCATGCTTTTAATCAAGGACGAATTATCTCGAGGCCGAAACATGATTGACAATTTATTCAAGGCGGAATTCACACCTCTATAAATAATGTCTTCACAGAATAACCAGATTGATATTTGTAACAAAACACAACAATGAGCATCTGCTTTCATTTCAAATTTCAGAAGTACAAGATTTAGTTCCCACAAAATGAAACACAATTACATTAACAATTTCATTTGCTTCTTTCTAAAACCCTTAGCAAGACCTCGGCAATACTTCATAAAATCAACTATCTTTGATGGTAGTCGTAGCCAGGGGTTTATGTGAGCTTGAATGTCTGCTTCTTCGAAACGAGTAATCAGTTGTGCAGTGTGATATTGTAAACTATCAGACATGTCTTCAAATTTCTTCTTCCATTCTTGTTTTTCAGCCCTTTGATCTTGTGCTGCTGATTGCCACACCTCTGCCCATTCTTCTTTTTACCTCAATAGCCTTTGGGCCTCAATTCTCCACTGTTCATGGTCTCGCCCCAACTCTTGAATTTTCAGCTTCAACTGCTCATTCTTTCTGTTTGCTTCCAAGAATGCATCGTGGTATTTGGTAGCTAATGCCCGCCCTTGGTCAGAGCGACACTTTGCTTCAGTCAGGGCCTCTTGTAAGGCTTGTACTCTACGATCTTGTATCCTAGCATTTGCTTCCAACTTTTCTTTCTCTCGCAAGATCATCGCCATTGTTTCTTCCTGAGCGTTAATCTTTGCTCGTAATTCATGAACTTCAGTTGTGGTCTTTTCATATTCTATCTCTTTTGCTTTCCTTACTCTTTTTACTCGGCTTGGAGTCTCAGTCGCATCTGCACACGCATCTTTTAAATATTCAACCTCATCAGCTAGCTTCTGGCATCGGCTCTAGTGGATGACTACTTTTAACTCAGCAGCTTCTTTTCCTTGTTCCAAGACTTTCATCTGTGCTTTCAGTCTTTCTATCTCGGTTGCCATTTGAGATATGATTTGAGGATGTCCCTTATCGTCGGAAACTGTTTTAGGGGTACTATTCTGTGCCCTTCTTGGCTCTCTCCATTGCAAGTATTCAGGGGTACAAATCACCACATGCTTTCCTAATTCCTTTGTTCCTGCCATATGTATATTCTTCCAAGCATCTCTAATCTCTTTTTCCTGCTTAGTAGTGCTTCCATCTTGCTGGTGTAAGAAGCTGAACCCTCCAAGTTGCTTTTCGTTTGGCATATGTTGAGTCCACCGAAGTTGTCTAAGTACGAGGATTGGCGCATATGATACACCACCTCTAGGACTCATCAAAGGAACATTAGGAAAATCACCACAGCTGAAAACTATCTCTTCTCCATGATACCATGGGCATACCCATTTAAAAGAATCTGGCCCCATCCTTGCGAACTCATTTTTCCATGCAATAGCTTTTTGTTGCTTCACTGGTATGCGACCAAAATTCCTTAACGGGTCAGGTAGGAGTCCCAGACGATTCGACACATCCATATGCGTCATGATCCAAACGTACAACATATGTGTACAACATCGAATCTTTCCACCACCCTTTTGATGACAGACTTCCATTGTTAAGAAAGTATCGGCAAGAATAGCAGGGACTGGATTTGCTTTATACTTCTCAAACTTGAAGAATACATCCATTGCTGCTTGATCTACCATATCTGAGGTAAATGGGAATAACACTAACCCAAATATGGTTAATGCCAATGTTTTGTTAAAGAAATCCCACTTTCCTTGTTGTGCCAGATACTGAAGATGTGCTTCTAGGTAACTTTTCTTCAAGGCTTCTGTTTCTCCCCTTTTTTCCATGCCCAATTGATTTGCTTGAGCACCTATCAGTTCTGCTATCTTCTTTACTGATACATAATACCCTCCATAAAGATAAACATTTGGGTGCTTGTTCATTGGAAGCCTCAACATGATTGCATACTCCTCTATGGTTGGTGTAATGTCCAAGTTAGGTAGCTCAAAACATTTCAGAGAGTAGTTCCAAAATTGAGCAAGGCCACTCAAGACGGGCTCCTCCACCGTAATGCGTAGCAAATCCAGAATTTGCCCATAACTTCTTGAGAACTCTGATCGAGCCTTAGGGGTCATTTGTTCAGTAATGTCCTTCACGTGCCTCAAACCGCTGCCATTTACTGTAACCCTTATGCTCCTCTTGAGGTCGATTGCATGGTTGGAGTTCTGTCCTTGACATGCTTCTTCCATTCCTTGCTATTGATGAGTACTAACCTTTCCACTTTACCAAGAAAACTCACCCTAAAAAAAAGTAATGAAGGGAATATGTAAGCAAAACAGGAAAAAGAATGCACCCTAAGGATACCTTTCCCCAAAGGGTGCATTGTCTCTCTTTTTATTACTTCATTTTTCTTTTTTCTTTTTCTCTTCTAAATGATGAGACTATTATGCAAATGCAAGATGATGTGTATTTTGTTATGCTGACAATTTTTTAAATAACAAATGCATGAATGAATGAAAATGCAAGTCATGAAAGTGCAAGATGATGTATTTTTATTTTTGAGGATGCTAAGAATGCAAAGAAAATGCAAGTCATACAAAAAATGCATAAATGAAATATATGAGAAGGAGAAAGGTAAAGAAAGCATGCTCCTTTTGTGTCCTAGTCAGGTGAAACCTTAGAAGCTGGATTTCCTTAATGTCATGACTCTAATTTTGGTAGTCACTATATTCAATCTATCAGTGCAAGATTTTCAGGACAGATCTAAACTTCTAAAAGCAATGGTCCCCAGATTGCCCCTATCTCGAAAGACAAGGATCCAAATCATGAATTAATCACAAGTTGGGATGAACCCTCTCAATATGACTAGTCCATAATACTGGTAACAATCCGAGTGGCGTCTCAACGAATGTCAAGTGAACATAAAACCCCTCAATAACAAAAGTCGAGACACCTCCTATTCCTTGGGTTCGCACAGACTCGGGTATAGAGCCCAAAAAGTGTGTGAAATAAGTGGTAGTGATGTGTGTGTAGGAGCATACAAACCTGTACCAAAAAAAATTTAAAAAGACTAAATTACCCCCCAACCTGCAAAAGCATATATACAACAACCAGCCAGCAATCATCTATCCTAAGGTTTCAACAATTAAGCACAAAAATATATATACAAGTAAATAAAAAAACACAGAATAATGCTTGTAGCAAATATTTACATAAAAAAAATTCACAAATAAATAAATAAATGAAAACAAAGACAAAAAGGGTAAAATAAATAAATAGAGATTATTAATAATTTGCACAACTAACATCAATAGGCACACTTTCTCTAAATGTCCCAGATTAGAGTCGCCAATTTATCATAACCGAAATCACGACGGGACGACCCAAAAAGTTTAAAATTTGAAAATCAATGGAGTCGCCACCAATGTTTATTTTAATTGGGAAAGCATTAGAAAAACCCTTAAAATAGGCAAAACTGGTCTTTTGGAAAATGAGTTTGGGTTCGGGAGTCAATTACAGGTAGGGAAGGTGTTAACACTTTACTGTGCTCGTTAAAACGATACAGACTAAGTCAATTGTGCAAATTTTAATAATATCAAATTTATTTATTTTACCTCATTTTGAAAAGACTTTGTAACTATTTTATTTTATTTTGTTTTATTTATTTTAAGGAAAGAAAAAGAAATAACTAAATTATGAAAATTTATTTTTCGAACGTTGACAGAATAGAGATTCTCTCTACGTATCCTCACAATGAATGAGGAACTGAAAGTCGCGTAGTTCTTTAGAAAATAAGTGTAAGTTAATTTATTTTTATTAAGAAAAAGATTTTTAAAAAGAGACTTTGTTTAAAAAATACTTTTCTGCAGGGTTGAAGTTAAGACTAGCTACTTCAATAAACCCTTATGATCCCAACGACGTCGAAGATAAGCATCCATTATTCAATCATTATCATTGGTCGTTGCATTAATTAAGAATTTTCTATTTTTATATTTTTTTCATATTTTTATTTTTATTTATTTATTCTATTTTAATTTTCTTCATTTTTAAATTTTTTTTAAAATCACAAGACACAACATAAAACAAACCATTAAATTAAGTAAATATTATAAAACAAAAATTAATCCTAAATGGCACTAACAACTAAACTCAGAATACATCTTTTTTGGTTTTATTTTTATTTTTATTTTCATTTTTTCATTTCATTTTTTTTTTGACAAAAGGGGCAAAAGGCCATTTGAATTGAAATGGGCCACCAGCCCACCCACGTGCTTCAACATATTCCTTCAGTAAAAGGAATGCCAACCCAACTAAACTAAAAAAAGAAACAAAAAAAACAAAAGAATGAAAACTAAAAGACAACAGATGTTAGTTTCTACAGCAGAGCATATTCCTTCCTTTTCAACAAGGCATTTATTCTATTTTTTTTTATCCTTTGTTTTGTTTCTATTTTCGTTTTCTACTTGTTATTTATTTTTCCTGTCTTATATTTTTATTGCATCATCTCTTTTTATTTAACATACAACCCTTTTTTTTATTATTTTTCTTAGTTTCCTTCTCCTTTTTTGTTACGGGCTCCTTATGTTCTAATGGCCCAACTAAAAAGAAACTATATTTTGCTTTTTTTTTTTTAAAAGGAAACAAACTCTTCCAGAAACCACTATCTTCACGTTTTCAATCCTATATCATTGTTATTATTATTTTTAAAACAAAAGAAAAGTATTAGCACATAAAAAAACTCACCTTCTCTGTTAAATAAAGAGACTAACAGCAAGAATGTCTTCTTCCCCTTGAGAGAAAAAACGATGAGAGCTCTGCAGGTTCGGTGGGCTGCGGTGTTGCCGGCGGTTCGCGGTTAGTGCAGGGTAGCTGCTGGACGCCGGATCTGCCGACCTTGGTATGCATGGTTGCTTTGGGCGTGGTGGAGGAAGATGGTGGTTATGGAAGCTATAGAGGTGGAGGTTGGAGGTTGATGAAGGTTGAGTGAAATGGTTAGAGGTTGAAGGTGAAGAATGGTGAAGTTGGTGGGTTGATGGAAGGTGATGGAGATGGTGAATATGGGATGGAAGGGGGAGGAAGACGATGAATAGTAAAAATGGGAAGCTGGAGAAGATGGTGAATAGTGGACAATGGGAAGAGTTGAAGATGGTATGCTCTGCAAGATGCTCCCTCAAAATTCTCCGAAACTCTTACTCTCCTCTGTAATTTTTCTCTCCAAGAAATGTCCAAGACCCCCTAATGCCTCCCGTTTTCCTCTCTTGTAAGCAGAAAATCAAATCTGCAAACCCAATCAGATTAATGTGGCAGATAGGGTGGCTCCTTGCAGTGTAGCTCAGTTTCCATTCTCATGTATCCTCTGTGATTGTCACTTTCTCCAACTTTGCACTCTTACCATTTTTGTGTTGCATTGAGCCTTGGGTTTGCAGGCTTATAGCAGATCATTGTGCTCTAATGAATAGTTAGAAATTGTAACTATTTTCCTTTTCTGCTAACCAAACGAAACCAATTTTTTTCTTCATTTTTCCTTTCTTTGCTGTAACAAACCGCAGAGAGTTGCATCCTTTTTTTTATTTTTTTTATTTTTATTTTTTGGTTATTTTTATTTTCACAAACAAGAAAGAAAAGAAAGAGAAAAGATAAAAAAAAACTAAAGCAGGTAATCAAGAAAATAAAGCGCTTACAATATAGCAATTAAGCGTTAATCTTTGATTAAGCGATAAAAATTTTTATGGACAAAATTAGGTATCAACATACCCAAACATGTATGAATAATAAAAAAAATCAAATAAAAAACTGTTGAATGATAGAAAAAAATCATATCCAAACATGTTCTTTAATCGTTAAATCTCTAATCTTGTTCATCTAATATATATTGTCAATAAAAAAAAATAAGAATCTCGTATTGAGAGCTAAGAGATAGGAACATGTAATACAGGGAGAAAAGCGGAATTCGGTCACCCAAGGGCCCCTCGGCCGACTCACAAGCTGAGTTTTAGGCTCACCAAAAAAGAAAAAAATAAGATAAAAGTTAAATTTGTTTAATTTACAATATTTTATAACAAAAAGGATTAAAAATAGTGGATTGAACAGAAAAGTTGAAAAAAAATATCAAGAGATTAGAGAGAAACAATTAGAACAGAACCAGAACCTCTTCAAGATTGCTGGACATTTACTCAAGCAAAGTAACAATAATAATATATTAAAGGGATCGTAAATGGAGAAAAGTGAATAAGGATACGCATGGGAGGAAATAGAATCAGAACCGCGAAATGAAAATTTATGACTTCTTGCTATGCCAATTATCTTTCAAATTGGTAGCCACTCAGACAGAGTCTTTGTAGATGACCCATCTTCTTTTATCGCATTAGCAGCAGCATTCTTCAAGTGTTCCATTCTTTTGCGAATTCCTATGCCTTCTTCACCTACCATCAAGCCTCTTACAACCTTGGCAATCTCTTCTCTTTCCACCAATCCACCCTTGTTAGCTTTTGGTCTCAGTGCCACTTTTAGACCATCACTTAGCATCGCTGCATTCATGCTCTGCTCAGCAAAGAGTGGCCATGCCAATATTGGCACACCCTGCACAACACTTTCAAGGACTGAGTTCCAACCACAGTGACATAGGAACCCACCAGTTGAACTGTGACCAAGTACTTGAATCTGAGGGGCCCAAGAAGGAACAACAAAGCCTTGCTTCTTGGTTCTCTCCAAGAACCCGTGTGGTAAGAATTTTAAAGGGTCCTCAATTGCAGCACCAAGGTAAGAAGCACTCGCTAAACTGCTTGGGGCTCTCACTACCCATAAAAATTTTTGACCACTCAGTTCCAACCCAAAGGCTAATTCATTGAGTTGGTCTTGAGAAAGTGTGCCACCACTTCCAAAGGACACATAGAGAACAGATTTGGGTTCTTGATTATCCAACCATGTTAAACATTCCAACCCATTTTCCTGACCAATTGACCCACTTTGTATAATGGGTCCAACTGGATAAATCAAGGGCTTCCCTCTGATCTGTTCTTGCAATGCTCTTACAGTACCTGCTTCCAATTCAAGGAAGCTATTTATTATGACGCCATCAGGAAGAGGAAATCGTTTGGCACGTTTAAGGAATTTCTTGTAACCTATGCTGGATCGAAATTGAAATGGAAGAGGGAGATCTCTGCTAGGGATAGGTACACAACCAGGAATCTGTATAGGTTCTTGTGGATCTCTATCCTCAGAAGAAAGTATCTCATCTAGCTTTGATGAATAGAGGTACAGTGAAAGCATCATAGCGGCTTGTGGGAGGTATATGTAAGACAAGAGGTTGAATTCCCTAGCGAAATCCAGTGCTTCATTTGCAAAAACGTCCACAACCAAAGCTACAACACGAGTTCTTGAACATAAGGACTTTAGTTCTTCTCTTATGTAAGGCAAAGAGTGAGTCACTGAGAGTTCAATTTGGACTGCAAGGGCAGTATCTTCTGCCACTTGTTCAGTGATGACGGGGGGAAGGAAAATGGAATGAATGGTTGGTGGAAGGGTTTGAAGGTAAGCTTTGGAGGAAGTGGGGGGTGACCCAACTGAGGGAATGATGCATGTGACATGAAAGTCTGGGTAGAGATGAACAAGGCGCTTGGAGAACTCGAGGATTGGGACCAGATGGGTGAACCCAGCACTGGGAACTACTGCTATGTGAGGTTTTTCCATGGAAACCAAGATGTAATCACATTGGTTTTACTATTTGCAATCTTATGTTTTGCTGAAAGATTTGCAGAATGTTTGTGGAGAGGACTTCATTTTATCTTGAGAATTTCCCTCTTGCGACTTCGATTTTTATTTATATAATATTTTTTTAAAAGCTTGTGGTTGTCTGCACGGCCACGCTGTCTTAAGCATGTTTGTCATGACATACGGAGACATTATAGGATATGTGTACTTTGTGTGTTTGAATAAGTTTAATTTTAAAAATTATTATTTTTATTTGAATATGACTCGGATATAATTTAGATATTTTTAGACACATTTTAAATATAGTATAAACAAGACTCGTTAATATTAAAAAAAATAATTTTTATGCAAATTTGTAACTCACAAATCTAATTACATGAAGTATTTATGTTTAGGAAAAACTTATTTTTTAATATGATATATATTATTTTTTCGTTCACGAGTTATATAAAGTAAAATGAAATTAATTTTTAAATATTTTTTTTAATTAATTTTTGTAAATATACATATACTTATATATGATTAATTTTATTAAAAAAATTGATTTAAGATATTTTTAAAAAATATCAAAAGAAATTATACTCTATATTTTTTATAAGAGTTTATTAGATAACAACTAGTAAATATTATACACATATGATATATATTAAAATATTATAAATCTTTAAATTTATAAAAATAATATTAATAAATTATAATTTTTTTTTTAAATTTTGTAATTATATATATATATATAATATTCAAGTTTTTTAATTTATTTTGATATTAATTTATATATATATCATGTTTATGTCTTATTATTTTTTAAATTTAATTTTTTTATATCTATATTTATATTATGTCTCATATTTACATTTGTGTCTATATTTCATAAGTATTTAAGTAAAAAAGTGATACGAATTTTGTTTTTTTTTTTTTTCTAACAGAGATTTGATCCAGCGTTTTGCTTTCACCTGCAACGTACAATTGAAGTAGTAGACACGTTCATATGAATTCTTTTTATTTGTTATTTGTTTTTTGTTTTTAATATATTCGTTTTCCCGTTTGAGAATCTCCAGTACACAGTCAAAACCTTGCAAAGATGTCTGACCTTCAATAGTTTAATATTCTAATTCTTATTTGAATTCAATTGTGTACAAAAACTTGAAAATGGTGACAACAACTAGTTCAGCCTAGTAAGAATCAAAATATTTCACCTAAAAGATTTAAGTTGTACTTTCGTTATCAAGAATTCCTCTTAGATAAATGAATAACAATCTTTAAATAAGTTTGTATTTAAAGTAAATAAATAAAAATAAATTTATTTTTAATTTGATAAAATATATAAAAATTTTAACTTATTAAATAATTAAAAAATAAATATACATTTATTTACTTGTTTTAAAGATAAATTTATTTTAAAATAAATAATTATAAGTATCATTTTAAAATTTTGAAAAAGTGTGTGAAACTTAAAATGTCATAGTAATCAAAACTAAATTAGATTCACTTAAAATTTTGAATTGAAAATATTAGTTCAGTTCAGTTTAGTTCAATTCAGTTCACCTTTAAAATATAGGTGGCTTCTATCATACACCCCACAAAACAAAGGTGTATCATGCATTTTGAAATACAACCATTGATTTAATATTAAATAAAATCAATGGCACAAATGAATTACTTGAGACTTGTCTAACCAGTTGATATTTAAATTTTAGAAAAATCTTTATACTTTTATAAAATTCTTATCTTTCCTCTTTATTTTTTCAATTTTTTTGGAAAAAAAATTTCTCTACTCTCTATATCTTTCTCTCATTCCTCACCCCCTTTCTCTCTCTTTTGCCGTTCAATCCACAACAACATCAACAATACATTAAATCCATGCTTCACCTCTGATGCCTAAGGAATGAGCAGGGCGTAGGTTAAACAAATGAAAGGGTGACCATCCTCTGCACTAGAGACTATGAGATTGGTGACAAGCTTGAAATTGGCATCCTCGCCGGCTATGGCACTGAAACCACTGTCGAAGCCGTCGGAGAAGGTGATGAAGGACAGGCTAGGAATGGTAGCCGTTTGGCAAACTGGAGGGCAGGATTTGTGGCCTTGTGCGAGGTTGTTATGAGAAGGAAACGGTGACAGACCATGGTGGTTGTGCCACTGTCCCAGTTGTGAACCGTTGACCAACTCGTCGTCAACACCGCTCCATATCTCCACCATCCTTGCTCAGTCAACACCGCCCTAACCACCACCTAAACACTACCAGAACCATCACCTAACAAAAATCCACCATAATCACCATAATTGCTAGCCAAACTCAACCCAATAGAAACATGTCCAGCAACCAGGCGACCCATTTCAACTCTGCAATAATCGAACTCGATCAACCACCGGAAGACTAGACGTCGTGCCACCAGATCCGTCACCTGCGAGTCACCTCTCCGCCACCACCACAGACCCACCTTGTCTAAAGAAGCCAACCTTTCGGTCTCCTCGTCAGCACAGGACAAGCTGTGACAGCTTTGCTACTCATCGACGTCGAACTCGCTGAGAAATAGACAAAAGTGGTTTTTTGGCAAGAACAGACCATCATCGGCGAAGGGAGAAAAATGGAGCATAGAAGCAGCATAGGATTGAAAGAAGGGTAATTTGCAGAAAAAAAAATAGTCATAGGATTAAAAAATAAATAATAAAAAGTTGGTAAAAAACTTTCTTTCTAATATCAGGTCAATTCAAATGGTGTACCATGCACCATAACTCAACAAGGTGCATAATAGCATCCACCTAAAACATGAACAGCTCAACTTACGTGGTTGAATTGGTAAACTTTTTCTTTGAATTTTTTCTTAAAAACTTTTTAACTTTACTAATTATTTGATTTTCAAATTATGACTAGAACTAAGCTTTTCGTTTCTTAATTTCTTCAATATAAGATAAATATGAACTTATAATTTGATTTTAATTTATAATTAAAAAATTCACTTTTTCCCTTTTACTTATTTAATATAAGACTAACATAGGTTAAAAAATAATGCTAGTATTAATTTAATATTTTTAATTTAATATTCATTTTTATAATAAATTAATTTAATTATGTTAGAAATGTAATTAAATATTGTTTTCTTGGTTTCATTTACACTTAATATATGTATATTATATTTTTTATATTATTATATATTTATATATTACATATGCATACATATAAAATCTTGATTTGACTTTAGTCTAATTCCAATTGAACTTTAAAATCTTAAACTTTTCCTTTTACTAATTTAATGATGGATTCGATTCTAAAAACATTACTACTATATAAAGAATTTATGTTTGATTTATATATAGCCGTGGGAAATTGGATATGATCGTCTGCATTTTCAAAGAACAGTGCATGAGGTGCAGTTATTGATTCTATGACTCTTATTTATTAAGTTATAGTTGTAATCTTTCTTTTGTCATAAGAAAACATTTTACAAGGCTGATATTTCATGTATTTGTTTTTGTAACTCTAAGAGGATGTTTAGTTTGTTTCTAATTTTTAATTTTAGTAAATATATTTTTATTCATAATTATAAAAATATTACATTATTTTTATTTTATTTTCTATTTTCAAGATTTTATAAAAAAAATGATAAAAATAAGATTTTATTGTTTTCAATATTTTCTTCATAAACTATTAAAAATAGAAAATAAAGTGAAAAGTGATATTTTTATAATTATAAATAAAAACTTATCAATTAAAAATAAAAATATAAAACAAACTAAGCACCACCAAAACTTTCAAAAATTCAGAGTACAACTCTACCAGGGACGATTTAGAAAATATTAGGTGAAGGGATCGAAAATTATAAATTATATTATTAAATAAAATAAAAAATAAAATTAGTAAATAGAAATATTTTATTATTAAATTATTTAGTAGGTTAAGATCAAAAAGTCTTATTTTAAATTAATAATAAATATATTTTTATTTATTTACTTTAGAAGAGTATTTTTCTTTCATTATATAAGAAAATTTATGAATAACGTGAAAAAAATAAAAAAATATTTATATTAAATATTAAATACATTATAATAGTAATTGTCTTTTACATCATAATTTATAAGTAAAATTAAGTTTTTATATATAAAAATTTTAAAAAAAGAAAGAAAGTGAAGCTAAAAGTAAGAAGAGTTAATAAATTTATTATATAAAAATTAAAAATTAATAAAAAATGAGTTGAAATTATAATATCAATGTATATAAAATAATTATGAATCACACGTCAAATACATATCAAGTATAAACTCTTTTAACTTCATTATTTTTATTTTTGGTATAATTATATTGACATTTTATGATATTAGTCTTATTATAATAAATGACACTTTTTTTGTTTGAAAAATTATTCATATTTTTCTTACTTTGTATTTTTAATAAAACTTTATATAATGTTTGTACATAAAGTATAAAATGTATATATAATTTTGTAAACACAAAAAGATATTAGAATATGATAATAATATATAAAATCAAAATATGTGTATAATTTTTAAATAAAAATATCAATATAATAAATATTAATTTTATAAAAAATTAATATAATTTTTTTAATAAATTTAATTAAATTATTAATATCTAAAAAAATTAATAAAAAAAAGAGCCAAAACACATACTCATCTCCCTTAAATACGTCCCTGAACTCTACCAAAACTTTCAAAAATTTAAAACTTCTCTTTGTTTTAATAATTTTTATAATTTGAACTCCTTAAAACTTATTTTACATCCCAAGCTTTTTTTTTGTTAAAAAGAAAAGAGTAAGAGCGAGAGAAAGGTGACGTAAGGACACACGTAAACTTTGTTGTTTCCATCGTTGCACCAAAAGCTAAACCGACTAAAGAGCATTTTCTATTGGAAAAAGTTAGCTACACACATTTGAAAAATACATATCACACAGACTTCATGGGGTGCCGTTTATGGAGAAAGAAAAAAAGAAAGAAAAAAAGAACGGTGATGAGGTGGGTCTGTGTGGTTGATGTGAAAAAAGTATCAGTGCGAAAAACACAGCTCCATTCAATTTGGTCAACAGAAAAATCGCAATTCGTGTAGCTGTCTTGAACAAATGAAGCATAAGTTCATTCAACGATGAATACGCTACCGATTGAGAAATTCTATTAATATTTCTGGAAATGCAACAAATGAATGGTCAAAGATAAATTCCACCAGTGACTTTGACGAGCATGAAATAATTTTTCTTATCGATGAGTTGTACGTCTTTTCATAATTCATAAGCAGTTCTATTTTTTTTAAATTTTTTTATTTAATAATTAAAAGATTAATTTTTAAAAAATAATATTATTCGTATATTTAAAATATATATATTATATTTACATTATAAATTTATATAAAAAAATATCAAATTAAATTATATATAATTATAATATTTTTTTAAGATATAAAATAAATTTATGAGTAAATTAAAAAAAATTTAAAATATTTTTAATAAATGAATAATACTACTATATTTTAAAATATAATTAAATAACTAAATAATATTATTTTAATAATATTATTTTTATATACATATATTTTAAAATTAAACTTAGAATCATATAATTTAAGAAACTCAAATACTTTTCATCCATACGAACACTTTAATAAATGCATGCCAAATTTGACTAATATTTCAGATGCATCATGGGGCAGGCGGCCAAGTTTATTTTGCAACACGCCAAAGTTAATACCAATTTTTTTTTAACAAACTCCCATGTTTTAAAAATACAAGTGTCAATATTAAAAAATTGTCACTAATTTAATATTTTAATAAGTTAAAGTATCATTATTTTAACTCTTCTGTTATCTTCTTTTAAGAGGAAGAAACTCTTAGTTCTTCTTGTGTTAAGAGATTTTTTTATTTTGTATTATTAAATACATAATAAATTAGTTATGATATTAAAAATATAGTTAAAATAAAAAATAATAATAGTCTACAAAATTGATGTAGGTCACATTTAATGATACAAACTAAGAAATGAAAACATTGAAGAATTTCTTGTTAGAAGGCCGTTTATCGAACACTATCGTAACAAGTAGATCACCAAGAGAAACTCTTTTATGCTGGTGAAGAAAAAATTTTCTTTCTCCATGAAGCATATCAACCATTGAATGCATGTGGTCTTTGTTGGTTGTGTGAACCTCAAATATACATCCATCCAATGGAAGGTATGTTCATGGAAGACTAAATTCTCTTCCTCCATAGGCATATAAGAAATTAATTTTCGATCACAAATTAAGATAGGTTTGCCTAAACAAGTCTAGCTACTAGTTGGAAGTATCAGATGACATTATTAGAAATTTATGATTTAGAGACGAAATTTATAGATTGAAACAATTCCATCTCTATTAGAGACGGAAACAGAAACGGATTTGATGATTTAGAGAGGAAACATAAAATTTAAAAATTAGAGATGGAATTTAGAGATGGAATTTATCCGTCTCAGAATAATCCATCTCTAATTGGTCAATGAAAAGTCAAATATGCTTAGAGACGAAATTTAGAGATGGAATTTATCAGTCTCAGATTTTTTTGTCTCTAATATTGTCTCTAATATTGTCTCTAATTGGTCAATGTGGTGTATTAAAAACTAAGTATGTTTAGAGACAAAATTTAGAGACGAAATTTAACCCTCTCTAAATTTTCCGTCTCTAATTATATGTGTATTTTCTCTCTAACTAATTTATATAGCTTAAATAATAATTTTTTTTTATAAAAGATAGAGACGGAATGTGTTTCCGTCTCTAATGTCATAAAAATTATATCTTCATTCTCAGAATTCCTAGTTCCCAAATTCGACCCTCTCTTCTTCGTTTCCCTTTCTCTCAACCGTGCTCAGCCATCTGCCTTGCTGCCGGCCACCATTTTGTTTGCCTTACCGTCGGTCACCATTTTTTGGTCTTCTTCCCTGTTGCTTCCCCCATACCCTTTTTTCTCACCGTTTCGCGCACCATCTGTTTTCCTCCATAGCCATTTTGCTCATTGTCCCACGAACCCAATGCCTTCCTCCATAGCCATTTTTTTGCTCCATTCTTTCACCATTCGCATACCCTATTCGTCCCCATAGTTGCTCTTCCTCCCACCATTCTCGGATCCACTCTTGCTTGCTCGATCTGCAGAGTTCTTCCCAGGTATATGGATCCATGCACAACGTGTTTTGTGTTGATTTTTGTTTTCAGGAAAAAAATTGAATTGGGTTTTCTTGGAGGTGAGTTTTTTATTTTTATTTTTATGTAATGTGGTGTGTGTATTTTTTTTTATTTATATGTTATGTAATGGCCATGAGTTTGGAGTTTGTACTTATGCTTAATTTTTAATATTATAGTGCTGTATGTGGTGTGTGTATTTTGAGTTTTTTATTTATATGAACCTTCTACGATGGGTAATGGAGTGGGGTCATGGAGGTGAGTTTATGTAATGTGGGCATTTGGAGTTTGTACTTGATGCTTAATTTTTAATATTATAGTGCTTTGTTATGATTAACAAGTATGAGAATATTGCAATAAGTTGGGCCTTCTACGATGGGTAGTGGAGTGATGTTAGTGTTCTTTCTTCTATTAGGTTCAATTTGTTGACTTAAACTATTAAGTATCTGATTTAAGAGATCAATAAGCTCAACAAGTAACACATTATTTTTTAAGTGGAATTAGGCTTTTGACTATTATAAGTCACATTGATTATGCGTTTGCCTCTGTTGGTGTCGAATATTGTTGATTTATCTCTTAAAAATTAATCTCAAATTCATTTAATTTTATTATTTAATTTGTTCAGATGTGTTTTTTTTTTGTTACAATTTGTTCAGATGTTGTGTAAACTTTAGGTCTCAAATGTTAACTAATGTAGAAAGTTATGTAACACTTAAACTAGTGATCTCCATTGAAGAAGGTAATCAACATTTTTAATATTAGGAATTCATTAAATAGGTAGGACACCAAACACAATTATAGGCGTATTAAAAAAATTTAGAAATTTATAATCATGTTCAGTTTAACTCAGTCAATTCCTAAATCAATTTTAGCCTAGTTTGTACTACATTGACTTTTTCTATATATTGACAATCCAATAGACACAACATAAATAATAATACAAAAATATATACAAAGAGGTGTCTACATCATTACCAAAGATAGCAAGAAGAAAACGACAAAACATACGATATAGCAGCTTAAAGCAACAAAATCATATTAGCACAACATATATCATATCTCAATCAAGTATAAATGTCCATGCCTCTTCTTGTTGATTTTCTTTCTTTATACTACGTTGTGTAAATAGCACACACAACAATACGTCAGTGTGAATGGAAAAGACTTTATTATTTTGTAAATGTGATCGATATTATATCACATAGAATAATATAAAATCATAAACTTTAAGAGTCTGAAAATCAATAGTTTGAAGAAAATGATATAGAACCGTAAAGCCCTTGCTTTCTTGTTACAACTCGAATATTTTTCTTTGTGCAATTTTGTTGAATATATGTCTATTTAAATCATAATTACAAAAATACCCTTAGTATTGATATTTTCCAAAATCGTCTCAAGAATTTTAATTCTTTCTCCTTGCGTAAATATTTTATCGCATTTTCACAATTACGCATGACCTTATATTCTCTAATCGCGTATTTATTAAAAATTTGGGACGTTAATCATTTGGGTATTTTTAAGTTCAAATTTGGGACGTCAAAACTCATGTTATTTACCCATTCAAGCAAACTGAATTTCAATAACCAATAAGCTCAACAAGTAACACATTATTTTTTAAGTAATTATAAATTAGCTAAGCCTAAGTCTAATTAGTAAGGTATTGAGATTTACCTTTGGAATTGGTAATCAAGTCACATTGATTATGCCACCATGTTTACACAAACCATGTTTAAAATTATTTTTTTTCATCCATTAAATCATTGCCTTTAACTTAATTAGACTAATTAGGTGATCTTTTTAGAAAATGGTTGAGAACATATTAGTTTTCTTTTCATAGTAAAAACCATAAGTTCTTCATCTTGTGTTCTTTGGAACACTTTTGCTCTCAACATATTTGCACATCCAACAATAATATTTCAAATATTATTTACTTTTGGATTATCTTCACTTACAAGCTACATCATTCTCTTGAAGCACAACTCCAAGGAACAACTCAGGATCACCTACAAATATTTAATGTTGAGCTGAAAGCAAAGATGAAATCATATTAGATGCCTAAGTGGGTAACTATTATGTACAAGGATACATGCATTGATGTACTATAACATAATGGTTCCATAAGGAACTAAGGATAACTTTGTTAATCGTTGTGGAGTGCCTTTATTTCGTGTATAGGTAGTCTTTTGGAAGTGGATTAGCCCCAAGATGTTGGGTCTTGTAACACAAACCTCTGTGATACCATCTAGCCTTCATGATTGTCAATAGAAGGTAAGATAATGATAATATGCTTAACTCAATATATTTTTGCCACATTATATTTTCCTTAATTTACTTACTTTATTATTCAAAATACAAAGGTGTGTTTTAGCTCAGCGGGGAGTGGATGCCGATCATGAGAGGCACGTACAAGCAAATTGTTGTTGGTAACCATATCAACAAGTTACAACTTCTTTCGGGAGCCTAGAACATAAGATATGGTCATTGATAGATGTAACTTGTAGGTGACTCTGAACCAGTGAAGATGTTTGAGAGAACAATGAATTTGGCAAACAACCAGATAATTAATTATCGATGTGACCCTACTGAAAAGTGGTTGGTCTTGATTGGTATCGCTCCTGGTTCCCCTGAGGTATATCTTTGGTGCCTATTAAGGCTATTAAAGTAGGCTATCATAGTGAAATACATTTCAACTATACTTTAGGTTGGTTTATTTCTCCATATTGTTTTGCGTTATAGAGGTCGCAATTGGTTAAAGGAAACATACAACTTTTCTCTGTGGATCAGCAACACAGTCAGGCTCTTGAAGCTCATGCTGGATCATTTGCCCAATTTAAAGTGCGTTTTCTCATGATTATGTGTTCATTTTGTGATTAATTGTATAATACCATACTATGCCACCACATGTTGGGCAAAATTCAAATATGTATTTTGGACAGGTTCCTAGGAATGAAAATCCTTCTGTTTTGATATCTTTTGCCTCAAAGACACTTAATGCTGGTCAAGTTATATCTAAGTTGCATGTTATTGAGTTGGGGGGCAGTCAGGTCTGCATATATTTATATAATTCACATCTATTATGTATTTATTCTATGGGCAATATAGTTGTTACACAAATTTGTCTTGTAATTCCAACTTAGTTGTCCTATCTTGAGTTTCCAAATATAACTCTCGAGATTTTCACATTGAATTTGATTCATAATTGTTCTGTGGATTAGAATATAATTCACATTGGTTTATAGTTGGGTCTTATTTAATATATGTTTCTTGTTTCCCTTCTTGTCTCAATATCAAAATGTATTTGCACCACTTATTAAGCTTGAAGCTGATTATGATAACGTAATGGCCTTCCCTTGCTCCTTTAGTAAATATTTTGTAGTGGTTGGCTTATTCTTTTTTGTATGCGTACTTTTGGATCTTCTTCAACTCCAACTGTAGAAAACATCCCTGAGTTCTGTTTTCTTTTTCCCTCATCTTCTGAAAATGTGTAATGGTTTCTTATATGTGTTATGTTGATGTAGATGATGAAAGAATCCTAAAGCAAGGACAATGTCACAATTCGATAGGATATTGGTCTTAATAAGAAGTGCATTGCATACTTTGTATTTCCAAAGGTGCTCTGTCATTAGCTTGCTGGGCAAGGATTGCTGCTATAATTGTGCATTATATTCACTCTTTGGACTTCTTATGTATTTCATTGATTGAGGTAATATGTAATTGTATGCCTTGTATTGTCGTCCATTATCCTCTACCTAAACATATCCTTGTATATTACATGGCAATTAATGGTATGCATAAGATATTATAATTATTTTATATACTTATAACTATTTCGATATCTTTTATAGTTACTTGGATAATTATACTTGATGATTTATTGTGATTTTTGGAAAATTTTGATTTTGGATAATTATATGTATAAGAAAATAGATTTTTTTTTTTATAAAATGAAGGCATCTAGTTATGGAAAATCCCAACTAGATGCCTATTTTTTAAATATTTTTTAAGATATTAGAGACAGATTTAGAGACAAAATAGTGTCGTCTCTAATTTTAGAGACAAAATTAGAGATGGAATAATGTCATATCTAATTTAATCATTATTATATTTAAAAGACAATCCGTCTCTAATTAGAGACGAAATTTTTTTATTTAGAGACTGATGTTTTTCGTCTCTAATTTAGAGACGGAACTCATTTTTCGTCTCTAAATATTTAGAGAAGCCAGATTTAGATATAGAACAATTTCCATCTCTAATTCTGTCTCTAAATATTTAGAGAAAAAATTTATACATTTAGAGACAGAATTTGGTCCGTCTCTAAATCCGAAAATTCTAGTAGTGTGAGTTGTCTCATGAAATAAAGATAAGCTAGCTTATGACGCGAACATAGAATATGTGATTATCTATGCAATCCTTGAAGATTAGTTTTGATGATAACAAACATGGAGTCATACATGAAGATGATAAAAAGACCAAGTTCAGGAGTAGCTCTAGGACTTAGGATCTATTGTACGGAGACCTTTGGATATCTCATTGTCCTTTACACAAAAAGATAAAATTGTTTTCAAAATGATATTCAAAATCCTTAAAGTTTTTGAAAGCCTCGTTTGGAAAATATCAAAGTGTTAAATCTATTTTTAATACAGGGGTATTTGAATAACCCTATGGGTATTCGAATAAACCAGCCTTTTATATGTTTCTGTCTTTCAAAATCCTGGTTTTCTAAATGCTCTATTCGAATAACCCTCAAGGTATTCGAAGAGACCTGTTTCTAGAAAAAGCTTCTTTTTATAAGCTATTCGAATATCTCAATAACTATTCGAATAGACATGTTTTCCTAGAAAGCTCTTTTTGGAGAGGTATTCGAATAACTACACAAGGTATTTGAATAACCTTCTTTAAACTGTTTTTCACGAAGATTTTAATTCAGTGGTATTCGAATAACCTATATAGGTATTCAAATAACTCACGAATCTTGTTTTAGAAAGAAACAAACATATTTCAAAATCAAATACGAATTTAATTCTTCCAACGGGCATTTCTGATCAAAGGCTCTATAAATAGAGACCTTGGGTCACTTCAAGTCACTTACAATCTGCACTTCGCAGTCCTGGACAATCTGAACTTATTTTGCTTGTGCTAAAACGTGGTTTACAATTTTCTCTCTTATTTTCTGTGCTCTTTTTCCAAAATTCTGAGATATCTTTAGAGAGCTCTATAGTGCTTCAACTTGTGATATTTACTCTTTGTGAAGAGTTTATTTTTCATCTATTTTCTGCTGTATTTCTGAGAGGGTGAGATATCCCTCAAAGGCTTTGTAACAAGGGTGAGGTATCCCTTGAAGGTTTGTGTAACAGTGAGGTATCCCTGACAGTTTGAGGCTTTAGCACAAGGGTAGAGTTTCCCTGTGTGTGAAAAGTGCTCTTGTTTGTAAAGGTCACAAGCACCTGCTTTAAGCTTGTCTTGAATAGTGAAAAATATTGAACTGTGTTTCGAGGACTGGACGTAGGCCACAAGTGGTTAGTGGTCGAATCAGGATAAATATCGTGCTTGCTTTTCCTATCCTTGATCTTTTATTTATCTGAATTTATTTTATTATTTCTTGCAATTTATTTATTGGATGTTCTTTTTCTCCTCCTTTATTTTCACGCCGTTTTAACATTTTTATTCTAGCATATTTAATTTATTTACGCTTTTGCGAAAAAAATTTAATACTCAATTCACTCCCCTCTTGAGTACTGGAAGTCACTTAGTAATAGAATATGTTGTTGATCCATGTTTTACCTACCCCACTCTAAATTGGATCATAGACTATTCTAGAAGGCCTCAAACAATTTGAAATACCTATGTAAAGTTCATAAAGTTCATATAAGGACTGCAACATTCAACAACTAGACATTCCAAGGTGTCTCCTTTGCACAAAAGGATAGGGAATGAAAGAGAATATTATTTTTCGTACTATTTGTTAGCTCCAAAATCTTAAGACCCCTTTGTATGCTTAAATTTTTACATGAGATTAAGTTTTAATGGCTAAGAAACTAATATTTCTCTAAGTATATCTTAAGTAACTATCAGAAAACTCACTACACTCTTAGATTTATGATCACTCAAGGTAAAAAAACTTGTCTTTCTTATGAACTTTACTAATATGTATTTTGAAGTGTGTTAGAACTTGTAACTCAAATCATATATGGAAAACACTAGTTTCAGACACTTGACTCTTCAAAAAGTTCAAGAGAAAATTGTTCCGAAAGACATGAGAACACCTGATTAGAAAACCATTAGAAAATTGCGATTAGAAAACTACTTCAAGGACAAATGTCAAAGACATCCTTGCTATCTTACATTTAGTCCTGTCACTAAATAACTTTCCTAGTCACAATGAGAACATCGGAAAGCTGCCACAAAACTCATCAGAAGGAGACAAAATAATGGCTAGTTTCCTTATGCACCAGAAAAGCTATCGGATGCATTAAATGTGTTCTCAATGGCTAGAATTCATCTAAGGTTATAAATTGAAGATCATTTGAAGCATTTAAGGTTGGAATACTTGGTTGTTGAAGATAATTTATTGCTGAGAAAAATGCTACTGCTATTTTCTAAACGTATTCTCAACTCTGAAATACCTTTCTGATCTACAGAAAGTTCTTCTACTCTTATTCTTTGCATACTCTTAGCAGAAGAAAAGTTGTTTATTCTGATTACTTCGCAGTATCCACTCTTGTAGTGTTAGTAAGCCCAAAAGGTTTGTTTTGCTCTGATTACAAGTTGTAATATCTATACTTGTAGTGTTAGTGAGCTCAAACACAAACTTAAACACTATCTCTTTTGAACATAACCCATTAGAGGTCTAAGTGTTGAGCCTAGAGAGGCTAGGTGAGAAAGAGTACTCATTTAAGCCTGGAGAGGCTAGGTGAGAAAAGAATACTAGTTTGTATTTAGCCTGGAGAGACTGTGTTCAAAAGAATACTTTGATAGTAAAAATCTTGGTGTTCTGTTAGGGACTAGAAGTAGGCAAGTGGTTGGTCAAACCAACTACCCCTTCTCTTTGTTTTCTAAGTTTGTTGCTAAACTAGTTTTCTGAACTTAGTGCTTAACAAGTTTTTTGAACCTCTATAAGTTCTTTCTAATAAAGAGAAAAGTTTGTGAAAATTGGTTTCTGATCAAAAGGCTTTATCAGTAAAAGTTTTTTAAACTACTTAGAGAAGTCTTCATAAACATTCTCAATCTATTTTCTGAACTTTTCTACCCTTTTGATTTATGTTCACTAACTACTTGCTCTGATCATCGAAGTTATACACTTGAGAAAGTTGTTTGAAGTTTCAGAAAGGGTTCAGAAAAAGTTTCCAATAAGGTACAATTCAACCCCCTTCTTGTGCACTTTGTCACCTTTATTTGTTATCACAGTTTAGCCTTTAGGTTGAGTGCCTGACTAGTGAAGAGGAAAGGTCCTTGGTGAAACATAGCAGATCAGGATGCTACTCCATTCATAAGTAAAGGATCCCCAGTCAATAGACCACTAGTTTTCAATGGAGAGGATTACCACTATTGGAAAGACAAGATGAGCCTATTTATTGAGTCTGCTCATATTGATATGTGGGATATTATCGAAACTGGTCCCTATGTTCCAAAAACTACTGGTGCTGATGGTATTGAGATTGATAAACTAAGACAAAGATGGACTGATGCTGAGAAAACAAAGTGTCAGCTGAACTCTAAAGCTAAATTATTTCTCACTTATGCTTAAGCATAAGTGAATATGAGAAAGTCCATGGTTATGAAACTATGAAAGAGATATGGGATACCTTAGTCATTGCTCGTGAAGGCATTGACCAAGTAAAAGAATCCAAAATTATCATGTTGGTTCATCAATATGAACTCTTTAAAATGCGTGAACATAAGACTATTGAACAAATGTTTGAAAGATTCCAAACTATTGTTAAAAGTTTAAAATCTCCTAGAAAAACCTATAATAATCAAGATCGTGTCAGAAAAATTCTAAGAAGTCTTCCAAAGATAAGGAGACCTAAAATGACTGTAATACAAGAAGTTAAAGATTTGAGCTCTCTCAGATTAGATGAGTTACTCAGCTCTCTCAAAACACATGAGTTGGAGATTGTTGAAGCTAATGAGGATATACCAAAGAGAGAGAAGTCTATAGCCCTAAAGGTCAATCATAAAAGTGGAAAACCTTCATATTAATTGATTGCTTTCAATGCTGTTGAAGATTCAGAAGACTCTGATGAATCAGCAGATGAGAGTTCTGGTGATGATGAAACTCTCCTTCATCTCAAGGAAGATAAGAAACATATGGAGAAAACAAGGGAAGTTCAAAAAAGGATTACCAACAAAGAAAGGAAATTAGAAAGGAGAATCTAGTGGTCAAGACAAGAATCAAGTAATCTACTACGAGTGTAAGAAACCTGGTCATTTCAAAATAGAATGCCCTATGCTCAAGAAGTCTGCTAAGAAGTTGAAGAAGAAAATAAGCATGATAACAATATGGGAAAATATGGATGATTCATTATTAGAAAGTGAAGATGAGAACACTAAATCAACTCACCTATGTCTAGTTGCAAATGATGATAGTGAAGAAGAAGATGCGGTATATGATTTTGACCTATTCTTTTCAGAACCTCAAGAAGCTTTTGATGATCTTCTATGTGATTCTAAGCTTCTCTCTTCGAAGTATTATTCTCTTAAGAAAATATTTCTGAAGCTTACTAAAGATTTTGAAAAATAAAAACTTGAGAAAGAAGCCTTAGAAGTTAAGAATGCCGAGTTAAGAGAAGAGCATAGTAAACTAAAATTACTTTCTGAAAGTAATTCAGTAGACTTTTCTCATGATGACTCTGATAAACTTTCTGATGAAGTTGAGAAACTTCAATAGAAAGTCTGTGAGCTCATCCTAGATCTAGCTAAGTTTGTCAATGGCACAAAAAATCTAGAAATAATGTTAGGAAAATAACAGTGCACATTTGACAAAGTTGGACTAGGATACATAAAGCATCACAAAAAGAAGTATCTTAAGAATTTTTTTATAAAAGCATCATCTAAGCATGAGAAAACCTATACTTACTATCATAAACATGGCTATACTGTTTCTACATGCTTTTAATTAAAGAATGATCAGAAAGCTTCTGGTCATCAAAAAACTAACAAGAAAAGACCCAAGTTGGTATGAATACCTAAACAATCAGTAACTTCCACTATAGACCTGCTTAAGAAGCAAGAAACACAAAGAGAAATGGTATTTGGACAGTGGATGTTCATGGCATAGGACAGGAGACCAATCCATGTTTTTCAACTTGAAACTTAAAAATGGAGGAACACCTTTGGAGATGACTTCAAGGGAAAAATCATTGGTATTGGTAAGATTGGTAACAATTCTTCACCTTTTATCAATAATGTGTTGTTAGTTGATGGTTTGAAACATAATCTACTTAGTATAAGTCAATTATGTGATAATGGACACAATGTTTCTTTTGACAAAGCTTTCTATGTTGTGAAAGATTTTAAGATTGACTCTACCCTTGTTATTGCCAAAAGGTATGACAATATTTATAAGGTTGATCTAGAGGAGTTAAATAGTCAAAATGTAATATGCCTAGTTTCTATGAATGATGAAAAATGGATTTAGCATAAGAAACTTGGACATTCTAACATGAAACTGCTTTCTAAGCTTGTGAAAAATAATCTTGTAAAAGGACTCCCTAAGATCAAATTTGAAAAAGACTTATTTTGTGAAGCATGTCAAAGAGGAAAGTAGACCATAGCATCTTTTCAATCTAAAAATATGGCTATTACCATAAGCACAAGACCCCTTGAGCTGTTACATATTGATCTATTTGGTCCTACTAGGACTACAAGTTTTGGTGGTAAGAAATATAGTCTAGTCATTGTAGATAAGTTCTCTAGATTCACAACGGTACTCTACCTAACTCACAAGGATGATTCTTTTGAGGCCTTTAAGATATTTTGTAAGAAGGTTCATAATGAGAAAGGGTTTTGCATTTCTGTTATAAGGAGTGATCATGGAGGAGAATTCAAAAATCAATCCTTCAAACTTTTCTTTGATGAGAATGGCATCACTCACAACTTCTCATCTCCTAGGACACCTCAACAAAAAGGTGTGGTGGAAAGAAAGAACAAAACACTCTAGGAAATGGAAAGAACATTGTTGTGTGAAAGCTCCCTACCTGAGTACTTCTGGGCTGAAGCTGTCAACATATCCTGCTACATCCAGAATAAAATAATGATAAGGCCAATACTAAAAAAAACTCCATATGAATTGTGGAAGGGTAGGAAACCCAACATCTCCTACTTTCATCCTTTTGGTTATGAATGTTTTATCTTTAATACAAAGGATCAAATTAGTAAGTTTGATTTAAAAGTTGATAAAAGTATCTTTCTTGGTTACTCTTCAACATCTAAAGCTTATAAAGTTTACAATAAAAGAACATTTGTTGTTGAGGAAACTATTATTGTCATTGACTAACCCTAGTGATGAGAAAAGAAAGATTGTAGAATTAGAAGAAGAACTTGGAGATCTAAATTTGAATTTGAATCAGAATACAATCATAAAAGCATAAGAAAAATGAAATGAGAAAACAACAGAAAACACTCAAAAGACTACTGAGAAAGATGAGAACCTTTTTTTATAGAATTCCAAAGAAGGATTCTTAACTCCCTAGAGAATGAAGACACCCAGCTTATCATCCCAAAGACTTGATCATTGGAGAAACCTCTTAAGGAGTGAGAACATGATCCTCTTTCAAAGAATACAACAACATGGCTCTTATCTTTGAGCTTGAACCAAAATCAATTGAAAAAGATTAGAAGATGAGGCCTATATCATGGAAATGTAGGAACATTGAACCAATTCACAAGAAATCAAGTTTGGACCCTTGTACCATCTTCTGATAATCACATTGTGATTGGCACAAAATGTTTTTAGAAACACACTTAATGAAACTGGACATGTGGTGCGAAATAAAGCAAGTTTAGTTGCCCAAGACTATAATAAGCAAAAAGGTATTGACTATGATGAAACTTTTGCTCCTGTAACTAGACTTGAGTCAATTAGAATTTTACTTGCATATGCTACTCACAAAGGTTTTAAATTATTCCAAATGGATGTCAAAAGTGCATTTCTAAATGGATTCATTGATGAAGAAGTATATGTTAAACAACCTCCTAGTTTTGAGGATGATTCTCATCCAAATCATGTTTTCAAACTCTCAAAAGCATTATTTGGTTTAAAACAAGCTCCAAGAACTTGGTATGAGAGACTAAGCTCTTTTCTTACTGAAAATGGTTTTATAAGAGGAAAAATTGATACTACTCTTTTTACCAAAAATTCAGAAAAAATGATTTTCTCATAGTTAAAATATATATTGATGATATCATATTTGGATCAACTAATGAGGATTTGTGCAAGAAATTTTCTAAGCTGATGAAAGGTAAATTTGAAATGAGTATGATAGGTGAACTCAAGTTCTTTCTTGGATTATAAGTGAAACAAGAGAAAAATGGTATACTCATCCATCAATATAAATAGACTAAAGATCAACTCAGTAAATTCAAGATGAATGATTCCAAGCCCATAAGCACACCCATGAATCCTTCAACTGTGCTGAACAAGGATGAGAATGGTAAGTCAGTAGATCAGAAAGTCTATAGAGGTATGATTAGTTCTCTTTTACACCTTACTTCTAGTAGACGTGATATCATGTTCATTGTATGCTTATCTGCTATGTTCCAAGTTAATCATAAGGAATCACATCTTAAAGCTGTTAAAATTTTTTTAGATATTTGCTTGGAGCCACTAACTATGGTTTATGATATAAGAAAACTCCAAATCTTGAGTTAGTAGGTTTCTATGATGCTGGCTATGATGAATATCGTGTGGAAAGAAAAAGTATCAGTGGAGGATGCCACTTCATTGGAAAATCTCTAATCTCCTAGCCAACCAAGAAGTAAAACTCAATTACCCTATCAACCGATGAAGCTGAGTACATTTATGCTTCAATTTGCTACTTACAGCTGTTATGGGTAAAATATCAATTACAATATTACTCTTTAAATTTTGATGTTACACTTGTTTTATGTGATAATACAAGTGCTTAAACTTAGCCAACAATCCTATTCAATTCTCGAAATCAAAGCACATTGAGATTATACACTATTTTATAAAAGACTGTTCAGAAGGTATTTTTGAACTTAAATTTATAGACACTAATCATCAATGGGCTGATATTCTGACTAAACTCGTTCATGAAGATATGTTTTGTTTTATAGGGATAATATAAATGTGTTTGGATCAAGGCTAAAACCTTGAGTTCAAATGATTTTAGGTTTGTTTATGATTCTGAGACTGCATGCCATAGTTTTCTGATCATCAGAATATGTTGAGAATACTATCAAAAAACCAGTTGAGAAAACCAACCCTGAGTCACTATTTGAATCACCATTAGAACACCCTTCAGTAAAAATATGACCGTTACAGTATCCTGATACCTTGAAATTCAAAAATTTTGGGCCCACTCTTTCTCCATTAGTAAATGCCAAATAGTAACTTTTTGTGTTTCAAACGATCATAAAAGGTTGAGAACCTATAAATACATGTTTTCACATGTTTCTCAACATTATGCACCCTTTTTTTCTCAACTCTCAAGCTTTCTCAACTCTCTCAAGTCACTCTTAGACTGCAACTCTTTCTCTTAAAACCTCTCAAACCTTTACTCTCTTTCTCTCTCTCTCTCTCTCTCTCTCTCTCTCTCTCTCTCTCTCTCTCTCACTTAGCTTCAAAACAACTAAATCTGGAACCACTTCCAAAGCCTCAAATAAACAAGCCCAACCTACTCAAAGCTCATCTCGCTAAGCATCTATGGAAAGGCAAAGCAAGAAAGTTCATACACTAAAGTCTAAACCTTTCGAAAAGGAGATGACTATCTCTATTAGTTCAAAAAAAGAGTATATTCCCAAGAGATCTTTTTTCATCTCGAAACTCAAAATGAAGATCTTTGATGATCGGTTTGTTGCTGGAAGGAGAATCAACCTAATGGAAATGTTTGCTTATAGGATGGACATCTTTGAAGAAATTAGAAAACATAGGTGGGAAAACTTTCTTAAGCTTTATGAATGTGTCTACCCAGTGCTTGTTTGAGATTTCTTTGCTGGTGTAGTTGAAGAAGAAGATAAATTGGTTGGAAGTCTTTATGGAGAGAAAATAATTATTTCTCTTGAGGTGCTAGCTGAAGTCACCAGAGCCAAGAACAAAGTGTAAGCTCCAAAGCCTTTTTGGGCCTAAGATTACAAATTATATTTTGATAATAATAATTACATTGAAAATTATGAATGTTTGCTCTTTAGCATTTTAATCGTGCTAACATGATTATTGTGGAGTTTTCTTGTTAATAGTAACTTTTACAAGACTAAAATAAAAAGTAAGGGAGCTTTCTGGATGATTAGAAAATGATAAAAGATCAAATTTAGACTTGAGATAGTTCGAGTGCATCATGAAAATGCTCCTAAAAAACATGAGAGAGTTCATCCTGAGAAGATTATGAGAAAGTTCAAAAACATGAAGAATCTCCACAAGGACCAATTCAAGAGCAAATGAAGCTATCACCATCCAAAATATCAAGAAGAAACATGAAACTGATGGTGGAATCAAATGACAAGAGAATTTGTGGAAGATCAAGTTTGAGAAGGTTGCTAAAAAGGTTCATGAGAGAGTTCCTTATGAGAACATTCTCACCTGGGAAAGAGCATAAGTGACTTATGTTAACTTAGCACACAAAATAAAATAATGGCTACCTGCCACAAAAAGAACAAGTGACGGGTGGAAGCTTTCAACACTTATATTTCGAAGGCTATAAAAGGTCCTAAGCTTGAAAAAGAGAAGGTTAATGATCTGGGCAAGAATCAAGCTGAGAAAACAAAAATAACTCTTTCACTTTTACCTACTTTGTTCTTAAAGTTCTCAAATCTTCAGTAGGTGTAGAGTAGGCCTTGCTAATTGTGTTTATACACTCAATGAGAGATTCCAAGACTTACCCACTTGTATTAAATATCTCAAACCTAACTTAGATTGCTGAGTGTTGGTAATGAGCTTGTGGGTTGTACAAGCCACTAAGAAGCTTAGTTAAGCTTGTTGTTTGTGTCTGGAGAAGCTGAGGAAAAAAAATTCTTGGTGTTTCATGCCTAGAGAGGCTGAGGGAAAAGAATACTCAGTGTAAGAGCTTGAAGAGGCTTGGTAAGAAATAATACTTTTTATAGTGAAAATACTAGTGTTGGCTAGGTACTAGACATAGCCTTATTTAGGGTTGAACTAGTATAAATCCTTGTGTCTTGCTTCTCTTCCCTCTATTTAACTCCTTTGGTTCATTTTGTTTCTATACATAAGAAAATTTGAGTTTTACTCTAAAAACTAAGGTGATATTTGTGTTAAAAGTCAACTCAACAAGAACATACTTTTTCTAAGGTTTTGACTCTATGTTTTATGGGAGTTATTCTTGTTGTTAAGAAAGGATTTTTCAAAGATAAAATGTTGGTGTGCTAAGACATTAACTTGATAAGCTTCTACTGTTAACACTGAATTTGTGAGAGTTCATTTTAATTTAACCAATATACTCTCTTACGAATTCTCTCGCCCTATACTATTGAATATTCATCTCATACATTATTGAACTCTCTTATTTAACTATTGTGTCTTAAAGTAAACTTCTCATCTCTAAGTCTGATAAACTTGAGACAGCTGTAAGAAGGCTAAAATTTTTTAGGAAAAAGCAACACAATTTAACCCCCTTCTTGTGTTATAGCCAACTTCACAAATGACTCAAGTCCTACAACAATCTAGACTAGATGGAAGACAAAAATTTAGTTAGCGCTGAAATTCTTGACTTCATTACTGAAGAAGTTCAAGAAGAAAGCCTAATTGTTGATATGTTGCTGAACAAAGCAAGGTTTCTTCATTCTTACTTATTCATTTCATTCTACCTTGAGCTAGAAGTTAAGAAAGAGTCATCAACTCAATATCATTGTGATATACCACTTGCTTGTAAGGAAGAGAATTAGCTTTCCGTACCTAATTTTGAAGCATATGGTTGCTGCTCTCAACGTCCCCAAGAAGACTACTTGCATTCCTTATGGGATGCTGATGACCAAAATCTTCAAGTATTATGGTCTGAATCTGGATCATGAAGTTTTTGATCCCTTTGATCTAGAATTCACTTATAACAACCTAAAGTTGATGCACCTCGACCTACATCATATTTTCAAAGTGGATGTTGAGAAAATGAAGAAGAGAAAATAAATAAAAAAGAAGGAAGACAAGAAGAAAAGAAGGAAGACAAGAAAAGAAAAAGAAATGATGATGATGTGATCTGTCGATTATTTCCATATCTTGAGTGCTTATAATTGATTCTTTTGGATTTCACTTGTGCTTAATTGGTACCATTTAACTAAGTTTCTAATATTTAGCTTATTTGGAACCTTGTTATGAAACTTAGCTTAAATGTGTTCATAAACACTCATAATTGAATTATACTTTTCAAGAAATCTTTGAGTGTTAGAGTTCATTGGCCTCAAATGAGGTTTGCTATCCACTTGAAGATGGAACCAAGTATTCATAAAGATCAATACCACCTCTTGAAGCTAAAAAAGAAGGGTATTTGTTGAATATCTAAGCTGAAAATGAAGAAGCAAAGTGACACGGCCCGTGTCCTCTAACAAGGAAGGGTGGTGTCCTTTGTTGTTTTGCCAAAATTGAGAATTGCTGAACCAGAGGCTGACACAGGCCGGGTCCTTTGCTATTTTTGTTAAAATTAATGAAAAGTGCTGGCAGAGCTTGACACGGCCTGAGCCGTGTAATTTGACACGGGTCGTGTCATCTTGTCAGAAGGAAAAACACGTGAAATTGAAGGAATTAGGTCAAGAGGCCTATAAATAAGGATGCTAGGCTCTCAAGAACGAGGAGTTCGACCTTGCAGGCTGCCAAGGAGCTGAGGGGAAAGGCAAGACCAAGGAAGGGAGATTGGATTAAAGATTGGGGTCTTAGGTTCAAGCAATTGGAGATCCAACATCCCCACCCCTTGGAAACTAGTTTGCTCTTTAGTTTTCTTCTACACTTTCATTCTAGAACTATGATTTTCTGTTATTTTTCTATTGATTTCGTTTTAGATATGTGTGACTAAGTTTCTTATTTGGTTAAAGGAAGATGAAACCCTAGTTTTGATATTGTGAACCCTGCATATTCATTTATTTCAACACAGTTATGTTTCTATTCATATATTTCTGAATATTGTTGTTGTATGAAGGTATTTATACTTATTGCCAATTTCAAAGTGGTAGATCTACGATTATTATGCACAGTTGTAGTAATAAAACTAGAAGACTGTATGTTTATGGTGTAAATGTCTTCATACTCTTTGCCAAATGCTAAAAGTGGTAAATCTGGGTTTGTTATGCGCAGTTGCGATAATGATCTAGAGGAATATATGTTCTAAGTATTTAATCCCGGTGTATGATTAGATTTTAGTGTGATGTTGAAGGTTTGGTGATGTTCAAGCTAACGCAAGTTAATGCGGTCAAGTGACTGTTATCCCAAGAAAGAAATTTAAGATGGTTATTCGATGATCTTTTGACATTGATCTTAATAAGGCTTTGCATTGAGGAGGAATGGAAAGAAAAATCCGTAATGGATTTCTAGAAACACCTTCTTTTTTCAAAAAATGGTAGAGAAACTCGATTAAATCTATTTGCCTCTCCGAATTGTTGTTCATAATGCCTTGATTGACCATGTCATCTCTACCGAAGTTAGTCGGAGGATAATTCCATGCTAACAAATTTGCCTCTCGTGGTTGAAATTAAAAAGCTGCTTTTCCCATGAATGCTAATCTGGTTTTCGAATCTTAATGCAATTACTGGATAGTTGTAAGAGTGGTTGCTTTATAACTAATCGGTGATTAGGAGTTGATTTAAGCAGTTGTTAAATTGGCCAAAACCTAAGGAAAACAGAGATTTCATCTCACAATTGTGTAGAAACATAATTGGTTATGTTGGAATAAAAGGATATGTGGGCTAGCATTATCATATGAATCTAGTGGTGGATTCTATCTCTTAACCAAATTCTTTAATATGTTAATTCTTGTTTGTTTATTGTTATTGTTGTTAATTTGATTCGATATCCATAAAAACCCAAAAACCCTATTTTTTACTGCTTGTTATTCCTTGGAATCTAAATTAGAAACTGAATTGTAGTGTTGATTGAATTAACTCTCTGTAGACTGACCCTTACTAACTATAACTGGTTGCAAGGTTTTTATTTTCTGGTACACTTGGCAACTGTATTTAATCTCAAATTTTAATCACTATCCAAAATACACCACAAATTTTGGTGCCATTGCTGGGGAACCAATTTTTCAATTGTGCTATTAACTTGTTTCCTATTTTTGACTCTGTTTTTATTTTTATTTTTAAGTTTTTGATTTGTTCTTTCTGAGTGTTTTGTCGGTCTTGATGTCCATTGAATGATTGGATGACCATTTGCAGAATTTAAGGAGCTACATTGATGTCCTCGTGACAGCTCCCCCAAAATGCCATTTTAGGGCTTTTTGCCTCATCTTCCTCCAAACTTCCCCCCTGCGCAGCCACCTCCCTTCCACCTCTCTCCTCCACCAATTTCTTCTCCTTTCTCCACCAAAATCCACCATTTCCATCAACCTCCAACCCCATCTAACTCATTTTCTTCCATTTTCCAATTATTTCCATTCAAATTTCACCACCCAAATCCTCAACCCCTTCCATACGAGACCACCACGTCCTCCATAGCCACCACCACGTTTCTTCATTTTTCCTCCTCCAAATCAACACCCACACCATCATTTCTCCTTTATTCCTTCCATTTTCACGAAATCCACACTTTTCCATCACCATTTCTTCAAAATCTCCATCCCCACCACTCCAACACCATTTTTGGCCACCACCACCACCGTGAACAGTACCCACGACCACCATCTCCTCCCATTTCAAAATGCCTCCAAGGAAATGCATCAAAACCACTGCTAGGAAGAATGTACCACCTCCACCACCTCCAAGAGCTCCTTCTCCTCCTCCTCAGGTAAATCCTCATCCATTACTTGCTAGAGAGGTTGTTCCCACTAGATTTTTAGATGCTAGTACATTGCACTAGATAGGATTGTATGATGAAGTTTTTAACCTGTTGCATAGAATAGGTTGGGACACATTTGCTAAATTGAATGCACCCATTTATGCTGAACTCACTAGGGAATTCATATCCACATTTGAATGTAAATTGTACCCTTTGAGTAACCAAGCTGAGTGGCCTGGTGTGATTCTTGCCTCATCTTCCTCAAATTCCCTATGCAAGAACCACTGATTTTCTCCTTTCTCCACCATTGCATCCAAAACTTAAGTTGTTGGGAACACCTTAACTTGTTTCCTATTTTTGACTCTGTTTTTATTTTTATTTTTAAGTTTTTGATTTGTTCTTTCTAAGTGTTTTGTAGATCTTGATGTCCATTGAATGATTGGATGACCATTTGCATACTCATGACATTCACCAATTCAATGCTATTTTTGGATTTCCTGAGGGGCACAACATGATGCCCTACACTTGCCTAATCGTGTGTGGACTAGTATCACTGTTGATGGAATCGATACCTATAACCCCAAATCCTCAAAAGCCTCCAAAATTAGATCACCTGCCCATATATACATTCAGAAATGGATGGCTAACACCATCTATAGCAGGGGGGAGAGTCAGGGTAACACGAGTCAGCTTGAATTATTATTTTTTCATTGTATGATTCATGGAGAACCTGTAAATGGAGGGTATTGGTTATGCCAACACTTCAAACATGCAGGATCGACTAGGGTTGGTCGTATCCTTCTAGGTGGGTATATTACTATCATTGCTGAGTAGTGTGGCTTGGACCTGGATTTAATAGATGAGGAACTTGTGAAGGGTCCCAATGGTATTGATGGCCCCATTCTGGTATCCATGAAGTTGTGTGAGCTTGATGGCCATGCTGTTCCTAGGAGACCTCCGGCACCTGAGCCATAGGAGCACGAGGCAGACCTAGCACCCCCAGAATATCCTTCTCAGTTCACACCAGGGGCTGGACCATCGCCCTCATGAGTTGCTTCGTATGATGAGATCCTGGAGCATATTGATCACCTAGAGTTGGACCATGCTGCTCGGTTCCAGAGATTGGATGACCGTTTGTAGCGTTTTGATGATCGATTTCAACAATTTGATGATCGCTTCCAGGCATAGGAGGATTCCTCCACTCAGAGGATGGCCAGCATGGATAGCAAACTTGATATTCTGGTTCAGAGATTTCCCCTTCCCCCATCCTGATGTATCCCTATATTATTTTGGATTATGACTTGATTTGGATGGATATGTTGGCACTATTGTGGATCTTCATTTGCACTATAACTATTGCTTACTGATTTTATTGCGGTCCTCATTTCTTGTTGTCTTTGTACTGCACTCATACTTTTATTGTGGACATATTCTCTGTTGTGTGTGCTTAGACACTGAGGACAATGCCTGCTTTAAGTGTGGGGGTATGAATGATAATCTTGTGAATGATGTGATCTTGTGAATAATGACCTTATCTTAATTGAACTTTTTCTTGTGGATATTTTTCTAATGGGCTTTTAGTTTCCAATAACCTTTCAACTGACCTGAATGGTGAGCAGATGACTAATTTTTTTTAGAAAAATTCATTAAAACTTTAAGCTTGATAGAATGAACTTTCTTGATTTCAATTTTGTCGAGTGAGATTTTGATAATTAAAGGGTTTAATTCAAAAAGTGATGAATCGAGACCTAGTGAGTTTTTGGGCCTTGTTGTATATGGCTAACTTTAAGCCATTTTGGTTCTTTGATTGTGTGATTCCACTCATGGCTATGTGTTTTTCAGAACTTGTCTTGACTTTCTTTTAAGCTGCAAATGATTACTGCATACAATTAATATGATAAAGGCATTTCTTTCAAATAACCACTAGTCAAATAGTCGTCCTTATATTTTTATCCATTATTTACCCCTTCGAGCCTAATTGACTTTTTTTCCATCTATCAAAGCTCAATTCAAGCCTAAAAGTGAAAAACCATTTTGAAACCCTACTTTAGGGAATAGAAAAGCTTAATGATTATGTTGGGAATTGGTTTTTGAATAAGTGTGGGGGGGACAATGATATGTTTGCTTTGCTATGCATGTATGTAAAAAATATATTATTGGCAAACTATCATGTTGAATATGATGCAATGTTTATAAAAGAGAGAGAGAGAGAGAGATAAAAAGAGAAAAATGACAAAGACAAAGGTTAGAGTTGAGTATTGAATGAAGAAAGGTTAAAGAAAGAAAAAAAATACAGAAAAGAAATTGGAATTTGAAGATTGCTGGGAATTCTTATTGCATTGATTGAATATCTTTCCATTTTGCTCTTCTAATTCCTATGGTCTAGCTTTGTTTATCCTTGATGTATCCTACCTTGACCCTGACCCCATTACAACTTGATTGAAGACCTTTTGATCTTTGTGTGCATGTGACCTTAGTGGTAGAGAAGTAGAGGCTTGACAAACCTATGGCAAGGCATGTTTTCATCAGTTGGCTGAGAGTAAACACAAGCCTGAATAACTTGAGTGAAGAGCATATCAGTGAGGATTTATCACAATAATTTAACCCTGATTCTTGATTGATTTCACTTGCTGAATTGGAATGACAAGAGAGGAAATTTCATGATTGCTGAGATTCTTTAAAAACATTAAAGCATATAGGTCTTTGCTCATTATTCTGCACTTTCATGGCTTATTAGGAAACTGTGCTTGATTGTATATTTTTGCTCAGGAGTGCAAAAGGCTAAGTATGAGAGTATTTGATCAGTCGATTATTTTCATATCTTGAGTGCCTTATAATTGATTTTTTTGGATTCCAATTGTGCTTAATTGCTACCATTTAACTAAGTTTATGATATTTAGCTTATTTGGAACCTTGTTATGAAACTTAGCTTAAATGTGTTCATAAACACTCATAATTGAATTGTACTTTTCAAAAAACCTTTGAGTGTTGGAGTTCATTGGCCTTAAACGAGGTTTGCTATCCACTTGAAGATGGAACCAAGGATTCATAAAGATCAATACCACCTCTTAAAGCAAGGAAAGAAGGATATTTGTTGAAGATCTAGGCTGAAAATGGAGAAGCAAAGTGACACGGCCCATGTCCCCTGACATGAGGGGTGGTGTCCTTTGCTGTTTTGCCAAAATTGAGAATTGCTAAACCACAGGCTGACACGGACCATGTCCATTGCTGTTTTTGTTAAAATTAATGAAAAGTGTTGGCAGAGCTTGACACGGCCTGAGCCGTGTAATTTGACACGGGTCGTGTCATCGTGTCAGAATGGAAAACACGTGAAATTGAAGGAATTATGTCAAAAGGCCTATAAATAAGGATGCTAGGCTCTCAAGAACGAGGAGTTCGACCTTGGAGGCTGCCAAGGAGCTGAGGGGAAGGCCAAAACTAAGAAAGGGAGATTGGATTAAAGATTGGAGTCTTGGGTTCAAGCAATTGGAGATCCAACATCCCCACCCCTTGGAAACTAGTTTGCTCTTTAGTTTTCTTCTACATTTTCATTCTAGAACTATGAATTTCTGTTGTTTTTCAGTTGATTTCATTTTAGATATGTGTGACTAAGTTTCTCATTTGGTTAAGGAAAGATGAAACCCTAGTTTTGATATTGTGAACCCTGCATATTCATTTATTTCAACACAGTTATGTTTCTATTCATATATTTCTGAATATTGTTGTTGTATGAAGGTATTTATGCTTATTGCCAATTTCAAAGTGGTAAATCTAGGATTATTATGCACGATTGTGGTAATAAAACTAGAGAACTATATGTTTATGGTGTAAATGTCTTCATACTCTTTGCCAAATGCTAAATGTGGTAAATCTGGGTTTGTTATGCGTAGTTACGGTAATGGATCTAGAGGAATATATGTTCTAAGTATTTATTCCCGATGTGTGATTAGATCTTAGTGTGATTGATTTTCTAAATCTTAATGCAATTACTGGATAGTTGTAAGAGCAGTTGCTTTATGACTAATCGGTGATTAAGAGTTAATTTGAGTGGTTGCTAAATTGGCCAAAACCTAAGGAAAACAAAGATTTCATCTCACAATTGCGTAGAAATATAATTGGTTATGTTGGAATAAAAGGATATGTGGGCTAGCATTATCATATGAATCTAGTGGTGGATTCTATCTCTTAACCAAATTCTTTAATCTGTTAATTCTCGTTTGTTTATTGTTATTGTTGTTGATTTGATTCGATATCCATAAAAACCCAAAAACCCCCTTTTTACTGCTTGTTAATCCTTAGAGTCTAAATTAGAAACTGAATTGCAGTGTTGGTTGAATTAGTTCTCTGTGGATTGACCCTTGCTAACTACAACTGGTTGCAAGGTTTTTATTTTCTGGTGGACTTGGCAACTGTATTTAATCTCAAATTTTAATCACTATCCAAAATACACCATGATACACCTGCTCCAAAGTAAAAAAAAATTGTTGATGTTTTGACTAAGGAAGAAGGAGAAAGAAGAATGTAACACCCTTCCTAGGGTATCACATGTCTGACTCCCGACTCAAAATTTGTAAAGAAGTTCACACAAGGTTTGAGTTATAAAAAGATGGGTTTTAAAATCTCTTTCTTTAATGAAACATAAACTTACTGAAAATATTAGGTAATATTGAAAATCATATTTCAACTATTCATTATGCAATATTGACACCAATTAATATTTCACAATTTAAAGAGAAATATAAAACTAACAGACTCTTTTTTTTTTAACAGTAACAAACCCCATGACGGGTCCTACTTAATAGCATGGTACAACACTAACGTTAAAACTTAACATACTTATTCCGTTGTGTATCCATCTTGTTGCATCAGACATCTGTTCTACATCTGTTCTTTGTCAACACTGCACACCTTCGAGTCCTGAATGTCCACTCCTTATTGTTGTCACCCATCTCAGAGTATTCATCGCCTGTTATGTCTAAGACAACTCGATCTTTCTATTATTTGATTTTAACAAGTGATTACACGCAAGAAACAACATAACAAAGAGGTGAGATCACCTACGCTTGATACCAACATAGCAGCACAGAGATAACACAAACAGCAATATCATACAGGGATATCATACCAAACTTCCAATAATATATTCAATATTAATCAACTATCATCATCATGCCATTAACATTATTATCATCACATAATAATCACAATAATGTCATCAACATGATTATCATCATCATCATCCAAGTATCCAAAACAATTGTCATAGCCAATATTCCTCAATTAATATATCACACAGATATAAATGTTCAGATTATGCATGTAAACAAGACTCGATTTCCTACTCCATGGAGCTAAACTCAGGTCGGAGAAATGATCGAAAAGATTTGTCGGTACCACATGCCTCAGACCACGTGCTATAATCCTCATTTTGATTTTGCACATCTAGCATATACACGACAGTCTTTATCAGATCTTGAATAAGAATAGTGTCTCGGTCAGGATCATCGGTGTGTTGCATCGGTCTAACCTACGGGAAGAAGCGCGACCAACCACCCGTGTAAGCAACCCGCACCCCGATGCCCCCAAGGTTAACAAGTGACTTACACTACGCATATCGCACCCACTCAAGAGGTGTGTTTCTCCTAGGCAATCAGCCATATTCAATCCTCATTGGACCATTCCAATGCATGTATAATGCACCAAATACCAATCACAAGTATAATACCAATCACAGGTATATCTCATAATTTCTCAGATATAGTTTATTCAATGCACGAATATATCAGTGCAAGTCCAACCACAAGGGCCATTCTTTTCAAATTCATTTGTTCAATTAAATCATATACCTCAACGTGTTATATATATATATATATATATATTTCCAATGCATCTAAAATGCACCACGTGCCACTAACAGGCAAAACTCGTTGTTTTCACAAATAGTATCCATACACTGATTTTACAATAATCATACTGTATTTTTCAATAACAAAATCATGTGATCATGTTTTCATAGTTGTAAAACACTTTTACCGTATTTTCACAATCGCGTAACATTTCTGTTACGTTTTCACAATCCAAAAACGTTTCTGTTATGTTTTCACAATACCATAATACTACTGTTACGTTTACAAAATTTTGTAACATTTCTGTTACGTTTTCAAAATGTTGCAACTCTTCTGTTGCACTTTTAAACCACGTACTAATTTTTTAACGTTTTTCTCAATCGCGTAAAAATATACGTTTCTCAAATCGCATAGTATTTTTCCACTGTTTCAAAATTGCGTAACTTAAAAATCATTCTTTTACGTCACGTAAATTATTTTCTATCATTCTCAAAATATTTAAAACACTTTCCAAATCTCATAACAATTTTCCCCTATTTTCACAATCGCATAAAAAATATTCTATCGCTATTCAATCACGTAGTGATTTATCTGTTACCAAGTGGCTTCCAAGACTCGAAGAGGGGTGAATTGAGTAACAAAAACTTTTGCAAACGCTTTAAACAAATAAATTTTGCTCAATATAATTATTAAAGAATATGGAAGAGATGAGAAAAAGAAAGAGCAAGTAATAAATAAATTGCGAGGAATCAATAAATAAAGTGCAAAAATAAAGAGAATAAGGGAAGAAAAACAGTACGTGATTTATCCCGGTTCGACCACCAACCACTTGTGGCCTACGTCCAGTCCCCGAAACACCGTTCGAGATTTTCACTATTCAAGACAAGCTTAAACAACAGTGCTTGCAACCTTTACAATACGGAGCACTTTTCACACACAGGGAAACTCTACCCTTGTGCTCAAGCCTCAAATAAACAAAGGGATACCTCACCCTTATACAATCCTTGGGGATACCTCACCCTCAATATACGAGAAATAGATATAGAGATGAAGTGAAACTCTCGCTAAGAGTAGATAAATACAAATTGAAGCACTAAGGAGCTGTTTCTCAAATATCACAAGAGTTAAGCAATTATAAATTCAGAAAATAAAGAGAGAATAAGGTAGAGCACGTTTTCAAGCAAGCAAAAATTATCACAATGTCAAGGGAGTTTTCAGAGAAGTCCCAGGCCTCTATTTATAGAGCTCGTGGAAGAATATGGCCGTTGGGAGCAATTAATAACATTAAAAACTTTCGATTCTTCGTATCTTTGTTTAAAACGTAGCTCTGTTTCTCGTGGGGTATTCGAATGCCTGAAGGAGGTATTCGAATACCTCTGTCAAAAACTCTTTTAGAAAACTGTTTAAGTTGGAGTTATTCGAATACCAGTCAAGGGTATTCGAATACCTCGATTAAAATAAGGCATATTTCGAAAGCAGGGTATTCGAATACCATACGAGGTATTCGAATGCCTCATTTAAAAATGGTTCATTCTGAAGCTGGGTATTCGAATACCATATGGGGTATTCGAATGCCTCTGTTTGACAATGAAGAAATATCGGTTCTGAATCAGTTATTCGAATACCAAATTGAGGTATTCGAATACCTCGGTAAAAATAGTTCAAAATCCTTTCCAAAAGCTTGAAATGCTTGTTTTTAACTTTTAAAACATTTGATCTTTTAAAAACCTTTAGTTTAGGTAATCTTTGATCATTTGAGATATTTAATTAACGACTCCATACATGATAGATCCTAAGTCCTAAAGCTAATCTTTAAATACTTGGACTTGGTCTTCTCATCATCCTCATGTTTGTTATCATCAAAATACATCTTCATTGTTGCGTAGCAAACACATTCTCCCCTTTTTGATGATGACAAACTATCATGAGAAAAGCATCAAGTATAGAAATAATTGGAATTCACAAAGTAAGAGGCTTACATTCATATCTAATATGTGCTTGGCGTAGCTCCCCTTAATGTTGGAATCCAATAATAGTTATTTTAAACCTGTCTTTTCTCATAGTTATATTTTTCTCCCCCTTTGGCATAATCAAAAGATACAACAAAATATAATGCATAAAGGAGGCAATAAGCATAAAAAGAAAGCTGATTTTATTAATAATTTAGCCAATATACATAATGTAATGAAAGAGAAAACAGCTAATACAAAATAAAACATCCAAACAAGAACAAAGCCTAGAAAGAGGCATCGGCGGAGGAGGAGGGGACTCAGACCCCGTGAAGATAGCAAAGCCCGCAAAGCAGCTTGCTCACGCTCAACACCATCAAGTCTGTCAAACAGAACTGAGAAGGTGTGTTCCAAATAAGCTCGGTTATCCTCCATGTAAGCACGATTGGCCTGTAAAGTGGCCATGACTTGATCCAGTAGTGATCGAACCGGCGGCGAAGCGGGGGCGGCGGGGCCGAAGGTGAGAGACAAATAGGGCTACCGGAGCGGCAGAACGGCGGCGGGGGGGCAATGGCGAGGATCGGTGGGTCGTCCTCATCATCGTCAACTTCAACTCGGGAATACCCGGCCTTCATCGATCTTTATCATCTTCATTCGGTTCGGCGTATAAGAGCCAAACACATTATGGTGGGTCACCGAGTTTTTCGCTCGGTCTCCACAATCTGCGGATACTTGCCTAGGAAGGCGGTGATGATCACCCCATAAGGTAGCTCGGCGTTCTTTTCCCTTAGCTCTCATCATATGCTTCATAATGAAGACGGGCCGGTTTATACGGTATCCTTTCTTCGGGATCCACAAAGATAAACACATCATCTTCACTCGGTAGGCGTAGTTCCCACCTCTAGGAGCTAAGATGTGGGCATAAGCATAATGTAAGAGCCTGTCCGGCTCTTCATCATGCCCCCCTTAACTCCCTTTTGAGTCGGAGGTAATGCCAACCCAGGTCTAAGGACATCTTCAATGGCTCGAATCTTGTCGAACCGCTGGACAAACTCTTCACAGTCTTCGTTGTTACGGCCGGCAGATTCTAAACCAAAAAAAGCGAACCCAGTCCTGAGGAGTGATCACAATGTGCTGATCACGACGTCAGAATGAAGCTCCAGTCCTTCAATCCTCAAGTTGCAGTAGAACATTTTGACCAAATCGGGATAGAGGACCTCCTTATAGGAGCAAAAACGTAGCACGCCCTGGATGTCCAGCTGGTGTAGGAAATCAAAGCCACCTTCTTTTTCAAAGAAGGCCAAATCCAGGTACTTGGGCTGCACAAGGTTTCGTTCTCTGAAATGAGAGATGAACCGTCCAAGAGTTTCTGGTTGAGATGAGAGCCTTCGCAGATCCAATGGGTTGTTGCAAGGCGCGGTCTTTGTGCGAGCACGTTTGGAGGAGGAAGCCATGGATGAAGGTTGAAGATGAGAGGAATGGGTTTGAAAAGAGAGGGAGTGACGGTTGGGTGATACGAAGGAGATGGTATTCGAATAGGAGATGAAAAACGAGAGAGAAGAAATGGGAAATGAGATGAGTGAACGGGTTGGGCGAAGGAGTTTATATAAAACTCAGACCCAAGGTATTCGAATGCCTTAGTTGGTATTCGAATACTGCCGTTTGGAAACGCAAAGGTCAGGGCAATTTTGAAAGATGGTATTCGAATACTGCTTAGGGTATTCGAATACACTGTCCATATAAGATTGGCTCAGATAAGCAGGTATTCGAATACTGCTTAAGGTATTCGAATATACCAGAGACAGGAACAAAAGCCTGATAGCAAGAGGCTTGTGGTATTCGAATAACTACTAAGGTATTCGAATACTCCTGGTTAATAAATCATGAAAGCATGCGAGGAAAATGATGGTATTCGAATACCGGATGAAGGTATTCGAATAACTTAGATAGAAAAACACCAAATATTACGTCCGAGAATGCAATTTTGAAGATTAAAGCTTACCCGATTAAATGAGTACACGCAAAACAAAATGGAGGGTATCTCCGACGCTCAAGTCAAGAACAATTTAAGATTAATAAATCAATGAGTAAGCAGTAAATTTAACAGATTAAACACACAATTGATCCAAAATGCCAAGTTCTCTTCTTAAATGAAAGAATGAATCTTTAGGTAAAGGTTTTGTGAAAATATCAGCAAGTTGATTATTGGTTTCAACAAATTCTAACACACAATCACCTTTTTGAACATGATCTCGTATAAAATGGTGCCTTATCTCAATGTGCTTAGTTCTAGAGTGCATAATGGGATTCTTTGTCAGATTAATTGCACTAGTATTATCACATCTTATAGGGATGTGATTAAGCTGAAGACCAAAGTCTAGAAGTTGTTGCTTCATCCATAGAATTTGAGCACAACAACTTCCGGCTGCCACATATTCAGCCTCAGCGGTGGATAAAGCCACGCTATTTTGTTTCTTGCTATGCCAAGAAACTAAGGAATTGCCAAGCAGGTGACATGTTCCACTAGTGCTTTTCCGATCCAATTTGCATCCAGCAAAATCGGAGTCAGAATAACCAATAAGACTACAAGTGGCACCTTTGGGGTACCACAAGCCCACTTGTGTAGTGCCACCTAGATATTTCATAATACGTTTTGACAAAGCACTTAAATGCGACTCTTTAGGATTAGCTTGATATCGAGCACACATGCATACGCTAAACATTATATCGAGGCCTACTAGCGGTGAGATAGAGAAGAGATCCGATCATACCTCGATATTTAGTAATTTCTACAGAATTACACCTTCGTCTTTATCCAAGTAACACGAAGTACTCATTGGTGTAGCCATATGCTTTGAGTTGTCCATTCCAAACCTCTTGAGAAGTTCTTTGCAATACTTTGTTTGGCTAATGAACGTTCCACTCCTTGTTTGTTTGATTTGAAGTCCAAGGAAGAAATTGAGTTCTCCCATCATGGACATTTCGAATTCGCTTTGCATGATTTTGGCAAATTCCTTGCACAGATTTTCGTTAGTAGCACCAAATATGATATCATCTACATATACTTGTACAAGGAGTATATCATGGTTTTTATTTTTAATAAAAAGAGTCGTGTCAACCTTACCTCTTGTAAAATCGTGTTCTAAAAGGAACTTACTTAACCTTTCATACCAAGCTCGTGGAGCTTGTTTTAAGCCATACAAAGCCTTTTTCAATTTGAAAACATGGTTAGGTAAATCATAATTTTCAAAACCTGGAGGTTGGTCAACATATACTTCTTCTTGAATAAAGCCATTTAAAAAGCACTTTTAACATCCATTTGATATAATTTAAAATCCATGATGCAAGCAAAAGCAAGTAACATCCTAATAGCTTCTAATCTAGCTACAGGTGCATAGGTTTCTTCATAGTCTATACCTTCTTCTTGATTATAACCTTTTGCTACAAGTCTAGCTTTATTTCTAGTTATTATGCCACTTCATCAAGTTTGTTTCTAAAAACCCATTTAGTACCGATAATAGGATGATTATTAGGCCTAGGAACTAGTTCCCAAACTTGGTTTCGTTCAAATTGATTTAATTCTTCTTGCATAGCTAGAAACCAATGTTCATCATTAAAGGCTTCATTAATGTCTTTAGGTTCGATTTGAGAAACAAAGGCTAAGTGGTTACATGCATTTCTAATGGAGTTTCGAGTACTTACACCTTTGGATACATCACCTATTACTTGATCAAGCGGATGATATTTTGAGGTACGCCATTCTTTGGGAAGCTCCAAAGCTTGTGAATCCTCTTGTCTTTGTTTATCTTCTTGCTCCTTGATTTCTTTTTCCTTGCTATCCAAATGTGTTTCCGCTAAGGCTTCTGCAACATCATCAATAACAAGATCCTTTCTCGATCCATTTGGGTCAGTTTCATCAAATGCAACATGTATAGATTCTTCAATAGTCATAGTTCTTTTATTATATATACGAAAAGCCTTACTATGATTTGAATAACCAAAAAATATACCTTCATCAGACTTAGCATCGAACTTGCCTAGGTTATCTTTTCCATTATTTAAAACAAAACATTTGCAACCAAAAACGTGAAAATGTGCGACATTTGGCTTTCTTCCCTTATATAATTCATATGGGGTTTTCTTTAAAATAGGCCTTATAAGGGCCCTGTTCATAACATAACAAGTCAGATATTTACAACATCCGCCCAAAAATACTTAGGAAGAAGCCTCATTAAGCATAGTTCTCGCCATTTCTTCTAAAGAACGGTTTTTCCTTTCTACAACTCCATTTTGTTGTGGAGTTCTAGGGGCAGAGAAATTATGATTAATGCCATGTTCATCACAATAATTTTCAAAAACATTGTTTTCAAATTCGCCACCATGATCACTTCTTATAGAAGAAATTTGAAAACCTTTTTCGTTTTGAATAACTTTGGCAAGTCTTTTAAATGCTAGAAATGCATCATTTTTATTTGCAAGAAATAAGGTCCATGTAAACCTAGAAAAATCATCCACAATCACTAAAGCATAGTAATTCCCACCAAAGCTCATAGTTCTAGAGGGTCCAAATAAATCCATGTGCAAAAGTTGTAAAGGTCTAGTAGTTGAAACTATATTTTTTGATTTAAAAGAGACCTTTATTTGTTTACCCTTTTGACATGCATCACATAATTTATCTTTAACAAAATTAAGCTTTGGTAGTCCAATTACTAGCTCTTTAGAGACCAACTTCCTTAGGTGATCCATGTGAATGTGTGCAATTCTCCTATGCCATAACCATGAATCATCATTCTTACTTAAAAGGCATTTCGCATCATTTGAAGATATATCATCAAGGCTAATCATATAAATGTTATTTATTCTATGACCAATGAATTTAACATGTTTATCATTTTTATCTTCAATTATGCAACAATTTGAATCAAAAATTACCTTATTACCTTTGTCACATAATTGGCTAATACTAAGAAGGTTATGTTTTAAGCCTTCAACAAGCAACACATTTTCAATAGAGGAATTTGGATTCTTGCCAACTTTTCCAACTCCAAGAATTTTTCCCTTGTTGTTGTCTCCATAAGTAACATGTCCATGATTCTTGGGAATAAACATGGTGAATTTTGAGTCGTCTCCAGTCATGTGCTTGGAGCAATCCACTGTCGAGATACCAATTTGAGCTCCGGCTTTCAAGCACACCTACAACACAATTTTAATTTTTAACTTTTGGTACCCAAATTTTCTTGGGTCCTTGAGTGTCAGTTTTAGGCAAAGTACCCTTTGGAACCCAAACCATTTTTGTCCCAATTTTTGTGTTAATATTCTTTCTAGCATTGCATGTTGAAGCACTATGACCTTTCTTTCCACAAGTAAAAACATTTAATAAATGGACTGCTGGAAGTACTTGAATAAACGAAAATTTTTTATAAGATTTATGTTGATTTTTCGGGTTATAACCAATTCCAGCTTTTTCAAAAACAACCCTTTGTTTCCCTAATATAATATTTAGATTATCTCTCCCAGAAGTGAATTTGGCAAGGGTATTTTTTAAGTCTTCAATTTCTTTCTCAAGTGTGTGACAAGAAGAACAAGAATAAGAAGCGAGAAGCATGTGAGGGATGAGATGAGCATGCATCAATAATTCCCAAAGTTTCATTTTCAATTTTTAGTTCTTCAATCTCTTTATTTAAAATAAGAATTTTATTTTCTAAAGAAGAGATTTTTTCTTAGAAGAAGAAATTTGTTTTGAGAGTTTTATTGATTCGTCATGCAATTCTTCAAAGGCATCTTGTAACTCATCATAAGAGGCGATAAAGTAGAGTTAGAACTTACCTCATTTTCGCTTTCTTCTTCTTCTCCTTTGGCCATGAGACGAGTTGAGCTTCTTCGCTATCCGAGTCATCAGTTGAATCCATGTCGTTTTCATCCCATGCTATATAGGCTTTTCTTGCTTTTCTTTCTTTGAAGGGCTTCTTCTCAAGTCTCTCTTTCTTCTTTTGGTAAACCGGGCATTCCATTTTCATGTGACCAGGCTTGCCACATTCATAGCAAGTAGGAGTTGATGAAGCTCCTTCGCCTTTGTAATGAGTCTTCTTCGGAGGGAAGGGAGGTCTTCTTCTTGCATTCCCTTTTTCTTGAGAAATTTACCAAATTTTTTAACTAACAGACCGAGATTTTCTTCGTTTACCTCAATGTTTTCTCGAGCTTTCTTCATCTTCTTCATCATCATTGTCAATTGTTGAGGAAGTGGCTTTAAGCGCTATCCCCTTTTTCTTTTTATCATTTTCTTCGCTTTGACTTAATCTGCTCGGTTCTAGTTCGTGCTCATGAAGTTTTCCAAAAGGGTGGCTAATGACATGGTTGTCAAGTCCCTTGATTCTCGAAATTGCTTGTCACCTTGGGCTGCCAAATCCTGCTTAAACACCTTAACACTTTATTAATCAAATCTTCGTTAGTAAAACTTTTTCCTAAAGATGCAAGATGATTAACAATGTGGGTGAACCTCTTTGCATTTCTTGAATGCTTTCTCCTTGGTTCATTCTAAACAGTTCATATTCGCGAGTTAGAGAATTGATTCTCGACCTCTTAACTTCACTAGTACCCTCATGGGTAACTTGTAAAAGTGTCCCACATTTCTTTAGCGGTTTTGCAATTAGAAATTCTAAAAACTCATCATACCCCAAGGCAGTGGTAATGATGTTTTTGGCTTTTAAATTATATTGGACTTTTCTTTTATCCTCATCAGACCAATCACTTCTAGGTGTCTCGGTTTTTACACCATCGACAACGCGTGTAGGTATAAATGCGCCGTTTTCGACAAAGATCCCACACATCTAGATCAATAGCTTCGATGAAGATTTTCATTCTTTCCTTCCAATATGCGTAACCATCCCCATTGAAAAGGGTGGTCGGTTTATGGAAGATCCCTCGAAAAAAACCATTTAAGGAAGCCATGTTCTCTTGAAGCGGCTAAGCTCTTTATACAAGAGTCTAGCTACGATACCACTTGTTACCAAGTGGCTTCCAAGACTCACTCAAGAGGGGGATGAATTGAGTAACAAAAACTTTTGCAAACGCTTTAAACAAATAAATTTTGCTCAATATAATTATTAAAGAATATGGAAGAGATGAGAAAAAGAAAGAGCAAGTAATAAATAAATTGCGTGAATCAATAAATAAAGTGCAAAAATAAAGAGAATAAGGGAAGAAAAACAGTACGTATTTATCCCGGTTCGACCACCAACCACTTGTGGCCTACGTCCAGTCCCCCGAAACACCGTTCGAGATTTTTCACTATTCAAGACAAGCTTAAACAACGGGTGCTTGCAACCTTTACAATACGGAGCACTTTTCACACACAGGAAACTCTACCCTTGTGCTCAAGCCTCAAATAAACAAAAGGGATACCTCACCCTTATACAATCCTTGGGGATACCTCACCCTCAATATACAGAAATAGATATAGAGATGAAGTGAAACTCTCGCTAAGAGTAGATAAATACAAATTGAAGCACTAAGGAGCTGTTTCTCAAATATCACAAGAGTTAAGCAATTATAAATTCAGAAAATAAAGAGAGAATAAGGTAGAGCACGTTTTCAAGCAAGCAAAAATTATCACAATGTCAAGGAGTTTTCGAGAGAAGTCCCAGGCCTCTATTTATAGAGCTCGTGGAAGAATATGGCCGTTGGGAGCAATTAATAACATTAAAAACTTTCTGATTCTTCGTATGCTGTTTAAAACGTAGCTCTGTTTCTCGTGGGGTATTCGAATGCCTGAAGGAGGTATTCGAATACCTCTGTCAAAAACTCTTTTAGAAAACTGTTTAAGTTGGAGTTATTCGAATACCAGTCAAGGGTATTCGAATACCTCATTAAAATAAGGCATATTTCGAAAGCAGGGTATTCGAATACCATACGAGGTATTCGAATGCCTCATTTAAAAAATGGTTCATTCTGAAACTGGGTATTCGAATACCATATGGGGTATTCGAATGCCTCTGTTTTGACAGCAGCAAATATCAGTTTACGAATCAGGTTATTCGAATACCAAATTGAGGTATTCGAATACCTCGGTTAAAAACAAGTTCAAAATCCTTTCCGAAAGCTTCAAATGCTTGTTTTCTTTTAAAACATTTGATCTTTTAAAAACCTTTAGTTTAGGTAATCTTTGATCATTTGAGATATTTAATTAACAAATTCCCATACGGGATAGATCCTAAGTCCTAAAGCTAATCTTTAAATACTTGGACTTGGTCTTCTCATCATCCTCATGTTTGTTATCATCAAAATACATCTTCATTGTTGCGTAGCAAACACATTATCAACAGTAGTTCAAATCACGTAAAATATTTAAATGTAAATTCAAATCGCGTATAAATATTTCAACGTATTTAAAATCACATAAAAATATTTTTCCATATCACGTAACTTAAAAATCACGTTTTTAAGATACGTAAATAATTTTTCACCACAATTTTATTACAGAAAATATTTCTTGACCTTTAAAAATTCTTTTTTAACTTTTCTCAAAATAATATAACTTTATACTTCATTTAATATATTTTCTTACTCAAGAAAATATTTTTTCACAGTTCTTTACTCAAGAAATTCTTTTTCAAAATATAATTCACAAAATCACTTTTCCATTGATGTAAATCAACGTTTCAAAACTTAACATTTTCTAACGTATTTCAAAACTTGAAAATAAGTTACACGTTAGTAATTTTCAAAACACCATTATATTCTCCATTTTTCCCAAATCAATTCTAAAATCAATTTTTTTCAAAACAAATTAAGATTCAAACCCTTGCAACTTTTCTTTTTCATTTTCATATGAAAGTTCATTTCTCAAGTGATAAAATACTTTGATTCCCTTTCCAAAATCCTTATACTCAAACATTTTGTTCAAACATTTTGTTTCCACTTTAAAATTACTTTGTTTCATAAAACCAAAATTATTCTAACCTCCAAAAATCGTAGAGTCTTTGGCCATTGAAGCCATCAAATATTTTTCTTCTAAATTGATATAGTTTTACACAAACAAAACCATTAAAAATTCTTTGTTTTCAAAACCGAAATACCGATGGTCATAAAAACCAAACCCATTTGTTCAAATTCATTTTTACTTTCCTTACAAATCCTTTTTCACTTTCTTTGCAAATCCTTAAAATTATCATTGCTATTTTCATTTAAATCTCATGTTTAGTAAAACACTTAGAAACTTTTTACACAAAATAAATCAATAAAAATCCTTCTAAAACCGTATTCATGTACTCTTTGAAAAATAAATTCTTTGTTTATTTTCCTTACTTTTCTAAACATCCATTTTCATCATTCAAGAAAATATTAATTTTGTGAACACCTATCTTGAGGTGTCTTGACCAAAATTCACCATGTTCTAGGGATCAAAAATTAATTCCTTTGTTCTTGAAAAATTTCGACATGGAACCCTAACCTTGGGTGCCAAAACCGTAGTCATTCTTTGGCCATTGGAGTCAAGAATTGATTTTTTTTCCATCATCAAATCATGGCGTATACATACATATTCAAATATATATTATAAGCATACCATAATCAAAGCAATAATAAACCATGCATAGTATCAGCATACCATCAAAGTCATAAACTCATGCAAAGCATATCAAGCATAGGCAAATAATCAAAGTTCATAAACACCCACAAATTAATTACATGACCATGGATATGAATCCTCACATGGATTCAACATCCATCAAATTTATAACCATCTCTCACCACCATGCTTGGTTGGTGAGATGGATCTCTCTCTTACCTCTTGAAGATCCTCAAAAGCTTCTTGATTTGCTTCTTTTTCCAAGTCCTTCACCACCAAGGGCTTCTCAAATACAAAACAAAATACATAAAAATTAGTATACTAAGCTTGATTAAGAAAACCATGGATCAAACATGGTTTAGATTATGAAAAAGAGAGAAGAAATGAAGTTTCCATACACTTCACCATAAATACCCCATAACTTGGATCTTGAAGAAAGTCCATGAAGATGAATGATTTAGAGAAAGTCTCAAACATGAAAGTTGTTTAGAATATCATGTAGATTCAAGATCTATGGTTGGATGAAATTAAAAGAGATTGGAGAGTGGTTTTAGGGGTCTTGACCGAATGGTTTCTCTTGAAGCTCAAAGATGAAATTTTTGATTTTTGATAGAAACTTGAAGCTTGGATTTGAAGTACTAGATGTTGGATTTTGAAGAAATCTTCAACATGAAAGTTGTTTAGAATAAGGTAAGGATTCAAGAAACTAGGTTGGGTGAAATTAAAGAGTGATGGAGGATGGATTTGGAGTGCTTGGCCGAAACCTACTTGGAGAAGAGATGGAGAGGAAATTTTCTAAGTTTAGCTTCTTGAAATTGATCAATAATGACCAAGAATGAGTAATAATGGAATGAAACACTTTCCTATGGTCCTAGGGCTTCTCAAAACCGTGCCCCCCTCCAAGCATTCTCCTAAGGAAGCAAACAAAGCAATAATGAAACAAAATTGACTAAAGCAAATCATAATTGACATAAAGCATCAAATAATGATCATAAAGCTTTTTCTTTGTCTTCTAAACAAGCCAAAACCATCCCCTTCCTCTTCATAATGCATTCAATAATTTCAAGCCATCATTTAGAGCCATTTAAGCCATTGATTAGATCAATGGTTAGAATTTAGGTAGACTTAGGTAGGTTAGAAGACTTAATCTAGGCCATTGGATCTTTCTCCTTTAAATTCTAGCCATTAGATGTGTCTCCAAAATAAAGGGTCAAGATTACTCCTTCAAACTTTTATTCCAAGGGTCCTAATTAGTCTTAACCATTTTAGAAGACTAAATCTCCACCCTTGATTAATTCTTCATCTAATGGTCATATATGGTCTTTGTTACTTTTTAAGACTAAATCTCCACCCTTGATTTAATCTAAATCCAATGGTTATAAATGGTCATAGCCACTTTATATGACCAATTCTACACCGTTGATTAAATCTACGGTTGATATTGAAGCCTTCCTTATTAAGCTTGTCTAGATTAAATCTCCACCATTGATTAGATCAATGGTTAACATCCAATGCTTCTTCATTAAGTTTATTTCTCAACCGTTGATTAAATCAAGATCAAGTCTCCATCATTAATTAAATCAATGGTGGATATCCAAACCACCAATATTGACTTAAGCAATATAATTTATATTTTTATCTGCTAAAACCCCACGAAAGAATATATTTATTGTATTTTTATCGCCCGATAAATAAATACAGTACAAAACACAGTACAAGAAATTTTCTAAAACTGTTTCCGGATTCAGGTTTAGTAAGATCTCCTGTCTCCGTCTAAACAGTACAAATTTTTCTATGCGTAGAAAAATTTTTGCTTTGCGGGACCCACCTGGGCCCACGTATGGTCACTTGGGCCCACATACACCCCCTGAGCCCACAATCAGTAAAAAAATTTCATAATCATCCACAAAAATCACAAAAATTATAAAATGCACAAATATCAAATCAAATTACGTAAAATAATTACCTAATGGTAAAAATTAAATTACGTAAAGTTTTCCCCGGCCTGAAAATTTTTATTTTCCTGACACGGAGTAAATCACTCAAAACGATCAAATACGCTGACGGAATAATCAAAATAATTTTACAGGATCCGTAAATTACTAAACAAGAAAAATTACATAACTGTCAAAATTACTGTTTAAGAGATACGGAAATTTGGGGTGTTACAATACTCCTCTTTACAAAAATTTCGTCCTCGAAATTTCATGACCATGATTTCACACCCTCGAATAAATAATGACATTATTCCTTTATCTTTTCTTCAGTTCCCATGTAGTTTCATCTCTTACGTTTTTCCAAACGATTCTAAACCATTGAAAGTTCTTTATCTCTTGTTCACTTCTCCTGATCAAACAAATATCTTAATATTTTTTTTTTCTACGATTTTCCATTACCGTCTTAACTTTTCCCATAGACAGACTTCTTCAATTTTTTGAAGAATCCACCACGCTTCCACTGCGCCACTTTGATACTCTGATCTGGATATAAATAGGAATATTCTCTCTTGCAAGATATTCCTTCAATTACAGTAGATGCAAGAAAACCTCATGGAAAAGAACAAAACGAATCGAATATGTTATCGAACATATTCAGCAAAGAATTGGATGTAACTCGATCTTCAAGAATGAATTCTCTGATATCAATACAGCGGCTACCAACCTTCATTCATGCCTAGAATAGTTTTTCTCAAATAACTTCCAACTAATGTAATGTATTACTTAAAATTTTCTTATCCTCATATCACTTCATTCTCCAGCTTTAGCTTCTTTAATACGAAAACGTCTCACTAACTGAGTTCTCCTTTCAACCGCATTATATCAAATACTATAACATAGATTTTAAATAGGAATATCCTTTCTTGTAAATTTCAGTACATGAAAGAATATTTATGAAGGTCAGAAAGAAGAAGATAGCAACACGATTTGATATGTTACCAAGCATATTCAACAAGAATTTGATTTTGCCTGATTTTCAGGAATGAGTTTTTCTGAAATACTAACACTGTATTGAGACAATCTCATAGGATATGGTTGGAAAATAACCAATCCATTTTCAAAGATCACGTCTGTTCATGAAACAGATCAAACTAACACAAAATTTTGAACGACAGATCAAACTAACACAAAGATTTGATCTATAACAATGATTTGAATAACTTGAGTAGCTCGATCGGCTAAGAATAGAAACAGAAGTAAACAAATCAGAGGATTACGAATAACTCTAACATATAATTGATCTACTCAATCATATGCTATAAGGAATAGGTTATTCACAGAAATATTCAGTAAGGTTTATAGGATTAGCTCCAATGACACAATCTCCATTGTTTAAATCTTCCGCTCCGAACACTCCCGTTCCATTCAGAACAACGACTTTCCCTATTACCCAAGATTTTACTAACAGAAAACTCTGTTTTCATTGGAACTCTATTTTCAAAGATTGTGTTCCAAACTTCCCGCACTTAAAACAAATTATTTCCTTGGACGTACAATCTTTCGTTAAGTGCCCCTTTCCACACTTCTTACATTTCGGTGCAGATATCACAGTCAAATTAAACCTGTCATTACTAGTACTTTCTTCACAAGATTGTTGTTGTTGTTGACTTCTTGGAGATTGCAAGTACGTTTTCTGTTGGAATCACTTGACCTTACGATTTCCCTTTTTCGTAACCAAGATAGTCAAACGTTACAGGGTCTCTCATCCTGATATTGATTCAACTCTAACAAAATCTTAGCTTAAGAAATCAATTCTTGCTGCGAAACAATCTTCTGAGTTTGCTATATAATTGCTTCAGTCACTGTTTATATTACTTCCAAAGTTGCAGTCATATCACCACCATTATGTCTCGCTTCCACATGCGTACGTCTATCACGAGTCATTTCTTTTCTTTAAAGATGGACGAATCAAAATAAAATGGAAACCAGATGTAACCATTTCAAATAAACGTTTGTTTTCTTGATGTACATTCCTTCATTAAGTACCTTCTTTCACATCAGTTACTGCCTTTGGTTTCCTTAATGGTTGTAAATACATCTTCCATTGAAATCAATCACTTTCCAAATATCCTTAAAAATATCAGGTTCCAAAATTACGTAGTCTTATATTCTAAGACCGATTCTCTTCCATTAGATCCTGAACCTCAACTTTCATTTCTTTCCCACTGAACAGCGGTCCTTTGTTCCTGCAGTCATCCTTCCACGTTGCTCCCGTTGCTCTCGTAACTGCAACTGCATTACTAGTAACGTGTTCCACTTACACACAAGTACAACTATCCTGAGTCATTTCTTTTTTTTTTTCCCTTGAGACGTGCGGATCGAAATACAATGGATTTGATATCCATTATAAACAACATTGTTTCCTTTCGGATATAAATAACACAGAGAATACAACACAAACAAAATAGACCTAACCACAAACCCCAAAAGACTCAAACCGTGCTCTGATACCAACTAATGTAACACCCTCCCTAGGGTATCACATATCTGACTCCCGACTCAAAATTTGTAAAGAAGTTCACACAAGGTTTGAGTTATAAAAAGATGGGTTTTAAAATCTCTTGCTTTACTGAAACATAAACTTACTGAAAATATTAGGTAATATTGAAAATCATATTTCAACTATTCATTATGCAATATTGACACCAATTAATATTTCACAATTTAAAGAGAAATATAAAACTAACAGACTCTTTTTTTTTGTTAACAGTAGCAAACCCCATGACGGGTCCTACTTAATAGCACGGTACAACACTAACGTTAAAACTTAACATACTTATTCTGTTGTGTATCCATCTTGTTGCATCGACATCTGTTCTACATCTGTTCTTTGTCAACACCGCACACCTTCGAGTCCCGAATGTCCACTCCTTATTGTTGTCACCCATCTCGAGTATTCATCGCCCGTTATGTCTAAGACAACTCGATCTTTCTATTTTTTGATTTTAACAAGATGCATACACAAAGAAACAACATAACAAAGAGGTGAGATCACCTACGCCAATACCAACATAACAGCACAGAGATAACACAAACAGCAATATCATACAAGGATATCATACCAAACTTCCAATAATATATTCAATATTAATCAACTATCATCATCATACCATTAACATTATTATCATCACACAATAATCACAATAATGTCATCAACATGATTATCATCATCATCATCCAAGTATCCAAAACAATTGTCATAGCTAATATTCCTCAATTAATATATCACACAGATATAAATGTTCAGATTATGCATGTACACAAGACTCGATTTCCTACTCCATGGAGCTAAACTCAGGTCGGAGAAATGATCGAAAAGATCTGTCGGTACCACATGCCTCAGACCACGTGCTATAATCCTCATTTTGATTTTGCACATCTAGCATATACACGACAGTCTTTTATCAGATCTTGAATAAGAATAGTGTCTCGGTCAGGATCATCGGTGTGTTGCATCGGTCCAACCTACGGGAAGAAGCGCGACCAACCACCCGTGTAAGCAACTCGCACCCCGATGTCCCCAAGGTCAACAAGTGACTTACACTACGCATATCGCACCCACTCAAGAGGTGTGTTTCTCCTAGGCAATCAACCATATTCAATCCTCATCGGACCATTCCAATGCATGTATAATGCACCAAATACCAATCACAGGTATAATACCAATCACAGTATATCTCATAATTTCTCGATATAGTTTATTCAATGCACGAATATATCAAATAAGTCCAACCACAAGGGCCATTCTTTTCAAATTCATTTGTTCAATTAAATCATATACCTCAACGTGTATATATATATATATATATATATATATATATATATATATATATATATATATATATATATATATATATATATATATATATTTCAAATGCATCTAAAATGCACCACGTGCCAACAAATGTAAAACTCGTTGTTTTCACAAATAGTATCCATACACGATTTTACAATAATCATAAAACATCTTGTTTTTTCAATAACAAAATCATGTGATCATGTTTTCATAATTGTAAACACTTTTACCGTATTTTCACAATCGCGTAACACATTTCAATTACGCTTTTTAAAATCCAAAAACGCTTTTATTATGCTTTTCACAATACCATAATACTATCAAGTTACGCTTACAAAATTTTGTAACATTTCATTACGTTTTCAAAATGTTGCAACTCTTCTTTTGCACTTTTAAACCACGTACTAATTTTTTAACGTTTTTCTCAATCGCGTAAAAATATACGCTTTCTCAAATCGCATAGTATTTTTCCACTGTTTCAAAATCACGTAACTTAAAAATCATTCTTTTACGTCACGTAAATTATTTTCTATCATTCTCAAAATATTTAAAACACTTTCCAAATCTCATAACAATTTTCCCCTATTTTCACAATCGCATAAAAATATTCTATCGCTATTCAATCACGTAGTGATTTATCAACAGTAGTTCAAATCACCTAAAATATTTAAATATAAATTCAAATCGCAGTATAAATATTTCAACGTATTTAAAATCACATAAAATATTTTTCCATATCACGTAACTTAAAAATCACGCTTTTAAGATACGTAAATAATTTTTCACCACAATTTTATTACGTAAAATATTTCTTGACCTTTAAAAATTCTTTTTTAACTTTTCTCAAAATAATATAACTTTATACTTCATTTAATATATTTTCTTACTCAAGAAAATATTTTTCCACATTCTTTACTCAAGAAATTCTTTTTCAAAATATAATTCACAAAATCACTTTTCCATTGATGTAAATCAACGCTTTCAAAACTTAACATTTTCTAACGTATTTCAAAACTTGAAAATAAGTTATAATGCTAAGAATTTTCAAAACACCATTATATTCTCCATTTTTCCTAAATCAATTCTAAAATCAATTTTTTTCAAAACAAATTAAGATTCAAACCCTTGCAACTTTTCTTTTTCATTTTCATATGAAAGTTCATTTCTCAAGTGATAAAATACTTTGATTCCCTTTCCAAAATCCTTATACTCAAACATTTTGTTCAAACATTTTGTTTCCACTTTAAAATTACTTTGTTTCATAAAACTAAAATTATTCTAACCTCCAAAAATCGTAGAGTCTTTGGCCATTGAAGCCATCAAATATTTTTCTTCTAAATTGATATAGTTTTACACAAACAAAACCATTAAAAATTCTTTGTTTTTAAAACCGAAATACCGATGGTCATAAAAACCAAACCCATTTGTTCAAATTCATTTTTACTTTCCTTACAAATCCTTTTTCACTTTCTTTGCAAATCCTTAAAATTATCATTGCTATTTTCATTTAAATCTCATGTTTAGTAAAACACTTAGAAACTTTTTACACAAAATAAATCAATAAAAATCCTTCTAAAACCGTATTCATGTACTCTTTGAAAAATAAATTCTTTGTTTATTTTCCTTACTTTTCTAAACATCCATTTTCATCATTCAAGAAAATATTAATTTTGTGAACACCTATCTTGAGGTGTCTTGACCAAAATTCACCATGTTCTAGGGATCAAAAATTAATTCCTTTGTTCTTGAAAAATTTCAACATGGAACCGTAACCTTGGGTGCCAAAACCGTAGTCATTCTTTGGCCATTGGAGTCAAGAATTGATTTTTTTTCCATCATCAAATCATAGCGTATACATACATATTCAAATATATATTATAAGCATACCATAATCAAAGCAATAAAACATGCATAGTATAAGCATACCATCAAAGTCATAAACTCATGCAAAGCATATCAAGCATAGACAAATAATCAAAGCTCATAAACACCCACAAATTAATTATATGACCATGGATATGAATCCTCACATGGATTCAACATCCATCAAATATATAACCATCTCTCACCACCATGCTTGGTTGGTGAGATGGATCTCCCTCTTACCTCTTGAAGATCTTCAAAAGCTTCTTGATTTGCTTCTTTTTCCAAGTCCTTCACCACCAAGGGCTTCTCAAATACAAAACAAAATACATAAAAATTAGTATACTAAGCTTGATTAAGAAAACCATGGATCAAACATGGTTTAGATTATGAAAAGAGAGAAGAAATGAAGTTTCCTTACACTTCACCATAAATACCCCATAACTTGATCTTGAAGAAAGTCCATGAAGATGAATGATTTAGAGAAAGTCTCAAACATGAAAGTTGTTTAGAATATCATGTAGATTCAAGATCTATGGTTGGATGAAATTAAAAGAGATTGGGGAGTGGTTTTAGGGGTCTTGACCGAATGGTTTCTCTTGAAGCTCAAAGATGAAATTTTTGATTTTTGATAGAAACTTGAAGCTTGGATTTGAAGTACTAGATGTTGGATTTTGAAGAAATCTTCAACATGAAAGTTGTTTAGAATAAGGTAAGGATTCAAGAAACTAGGTTGGGTGAAATTAAAGAGTGATGGAGGATGGATTTGGAGTGCTTGGCCGAAACCTACTTGGAGAAGAGATGGAGAGGAAATTTTCTAAGTTTAGCTTCTTGAAATTGATCAATAATGACCAAGAATGAGTAATAATGGAATGAAACACTTTCCTATGGTCCTAGGGCTTCTCAAAACCGTGCCCCCCCTCCAAGCATTCTCCTAAGGAAGTAAACAAAGCAATAATGAAACAAAATTGACTAAAGCAAATCATAATTGACATAAAGCATCAAATAATGATCATAAAGCTTTTTCTTTGTCTTCTAAACAAGCCAAAATCGTCCCCTTCCTCTTCATAATGCATTCAATAATTTCAAGCCATCATTTAGAGCCATTTAAGCCATTGATTAGATCAATGGTTAGAATTTAGGTAGACTTAGGTAGGTTAGAAGACTTAATCTAGCCATTGGATCTTTCTCCTTTAAATTCTAGCCATTAGATGTGTCTCCAAAATAAAGGGTCAAGATTACTCCTTCAAACTTTTAATCCAAGGGTCCTAATTAGTCTTAACCATTTTAGAAGACTAAATCTCCACCCTTGATTAATTCTTCATCTAATGGTCATAAATGGTCTTTGTTACTTTTTAAGACTAAATCTCCACCCTTGATTTAATCTAAATCCAATGGTTATAAATGGTCATAGCCACTTTATATGACCAATTCTACACCGTTGATTAAATCTACGGTTGATATTGAAGCCTTCCTTATTAAGCTTGTCTAGATTAAATCTCCACCATTGATTAGATCAATGGTTAACATCCAATGCTTTTTCATTAAGTTTATTTCTCGATTAAATCAAGATCAAGTCTCCATCATTAATTAAATCAATGGTGGATATCCAAACCACCAATATTGACTTAAGCAATATAATTTATATTTTTATCTGCTAAAACCCCACGAAAGATTATATTTACTGTATTTTTATCGCCCGATAAATAAATACAAGATAAAACACAAGACAAGAAATTTTCTAAAATGTTTTCCTGATTCAGTTTAGTAAGATCCCCTGTCTCCGTCTAAACAGTACAAATTTTTCTATGCGTAGAAAAATTTTTGCTTTGCGGGACCCACCTGAGCCCACGTATGGCCACTTGGGCCCACAATCAGTAAAAAAATTTCATAATCATCCACAAAATTCACAAAAATTATAAAATGCACAAATATCAAATCAAATTACGTAAAATAATTACCTAATGGTAAAAATTAAATTACGTAAAGTTTTCCCCGGCCTGAAAATTTTTATTTACCTGACACGGAGTAAATCACTCAAAATGATCAAATACGCTGACGGAATAATCAAAATAATTTTACAAGATCCGTAAAATTACTAAACAAGAAAAATTCTCGTTAACTATCAAAATTATGCTTAAGAGATACGAAATTTGGGGTGTTACAATACTCCTCTTTTACGTAAATTTCGTCCTCGAAATTTCATGACCATGATTTCACACCCTCTAATAAATAATGACATTATTCCTTTATCTTTTCTTCAGCCCATGTAGTTTCATCTCTTACGTTTTTCCAAACGATTCTAAACCATCAAAGTTCTTTATCTCTTGTTCACTTCTCCCGATCAAACAAATATCTTAATATTTTTTTTTTCTACTAGCTTTTCCATTACCGTCTTAACTTTTCCCATAGATGCATTTTCTTCAATTTTTTGAAGAATCCACCACGCTTCCACTGCGCCACTTTGATACTCTGATCTGGATATAAATAGGAATATTCTCTCTTGCAAGATATTCCTTCAATTGCAGTAAATGCAAGAAAACATCATGGAAAAGAACAAAACGAATCGAATATGTTATCGAACATATTCAGCAAAGAATTGGATGTAACTCGATCTTCAAGAATGAATTCTCTGATATCAATACAGCGGCTACCAACCTTCATTCATGCCTAGAATAGTTTTTCTCAGATAACTTCCAACTAATGTAATGTATTACTTAAAATTTTCTTATCCTCATATCACTTCATTCTCCAGCTTTAGCTTCTTTAATACGAAAACGTCTCACTAACTGAGTTCTCCTTTCAACCGCATTATATCAAATACTATAACATAGATTTTAAATAGGAATATCCTTTCTTGTAAATTTCTTTTTCTTGCAAATGCACATGAAAGAATATTTATGAAGGTCGAAAGAAGAAGATAGCAACACGATTTGATATGTTACCAAGCATATTCAACAAGAATTTGATTTTGCCTCGATTTTCAGAATGAGTTTTTCTCGAAATACTAACACTGTATTGAGACAATCTCATAGGATATGGTTGGAAAATAACCAATCCATTTTCAAAGATCACGTCTGTTTATGAAACAGATCAAACTAACACAAAATTTTGAACGACAGATCAAACTAACACAAAGATTTGATCTATAACAATGATTTGAATAACTTGAGTAGCTCGATCGGCTAAGAATAGAAACAGAAGTAAACAAATCAGAGGATTACGAATAACTCTAACATATAATTGATCTACTCAATCATATGCTATAAGGAATAGGTTATTCACAGAAATATTCAGTAAGGTTTATAGGATTAGCTCCAATGACACAATCTCCATTGTTTAAATCTTCCGCTCCGAACACTCCCGTTCCATTCAGAACAACGACTTTCCCTATTACCCAAGATTTTACTAACAGTAAAACTCGTTTTCATTGGAACTCTATTTTCAAAGATTGTGTTCCAAACTTCCCGCACTTAAAACAAATTATTTCCTTGACGTACAATCTTTCGTTAAGTGCCCCTTTCCACACTTCTTACATTTCGGTGCAGATATCACAGTCAAATTAAACCTGTCATTACTAGTACTTTCTTCACAAGATTGTTGTTGTTGTTGACTTCTTGAGATTGCAAGTACGTTTTCTGTTGGAATCACTTGACCTTACGATTTCCCTTTTTCGTAACCAAGATAGTCAAACGTTACAGGGTCTCTCATCCTGAGATTGATTCAACTCTAACAAAATCTTAGCTTAAGAAATCAATTCTTGTCAAAACAATCTTCTCGAGTTTGCTGTATAATTGCTTCAGCCACTGTTTATATTACTTCTAAAGTTGCAGTCATATCACCACCATTATGTCTCGCTTCCACATGCGTACGTCTATCACGAGTCATTTCTTTTCTTTAAAGATGGACGAATCAAAATAAAATGGAAACCAGATGTAACCATTTCAAATAAACGTTTGTTTTCTTGATGTACATTCCTTCATTAAGTACATTCTTTCACATCAGTTACTGCCTTTGGTTTCCTCAATGGTTGTAAATACATCTTCCGTCGAAATCAATCACTTTCCAAATATCCTTAAAAATATCGGGTTCCAAAATTACGTAGTCTTATATTCTAAGACTGATTCTCTTCCATTAGATCCTGAACCTCAACTTTCATTTCTTTCCCACTGAACAGCGGTCCTTTGTTCCTGCAATCATCCTTCCACGTTGCTCCCGTTGCTCTCGTAACTGCAACTGCATTACTAGTAACGTGTTCCACTTCCACACAAGTACAACTATCCTGAGTCATTTCTTTTTTTTTTCTCTTGAGACGTGCGGATCAAAATACAATGGATTTGATATCCATTATAAACAACATTGTTTCCTTTCGGAAATCAATAACACAGAGAATACAACACAAACAAAATAGACCTAACCACAAACCCCAAAAGACTCAAACCGTGCTCTGATACCAACTAATGTAACACCCTCCCTAGGGTATCACATATCTGACTCCCGACTCAAAATTTGTAAAGAAGTTCACACAAGGTTTGAGTTATAAAAAGATGGGTTTTAAAATCTCTTTTTTATCGAAACATAAACTTACTGAAAATATTAGGTAATATTGAAAATCATATTTCAACTATTCATTATGCAATATTGACACCAATTAATATTTCACAATTTAAAGAGAAATATAAAACTAACAGACTCTTTTTTTTAACAAGAGCAAACCCATGACGGTCCTACTTAATAATAGCACGGTATAACACTAACGTTAAAACTTAACATACTTATTCTCATTGTGTATCCATCTTGTTGCATCGTACATCCGTTCTACATCCGTTCTTTGTCAACACTGCACACCTTCGAGTCCCGAATGTCCACTCCTTATTGTTGTCACCCATCTCAGAGTATTCATCGCCCGTTATGTCTAAGACAACTCGATCTTTCTATTTTTTGATTTTAACAGTACAGACACAGCAAAACAACATAACAAAGAGGTGAGATCACCTACGCCAATACCAACATAACAGCACAGAGATAACACAAACAAAGAATATCATACAAGGATATCATACCAAACTTCCAATAATATATTCAATATTAATCAACTATCATCATCATACCATTAACATTATTATCATCACACAATAATCACAATAATGTCATCAACATGATTATCATCATCATCATCCAAGTATCCAAAACAATTGTTATAGCTAATATTCCTCAATTAATATATCACACAGATATAAATGTTCAGATTATGCATGTACACAAGACTCGATTTCCTACTCCATGGAGCTAAACTCGGTCGGAGAAATGATCGAAAAGATCTCGCTTGCACCACATGCCTCGACCACGCTATAATCCTCATTTTGATTTTGCACATCTAGCATATACACGATGGTCTTTATCGATCTTGAATAAGAATAGTGTCTCGGTCAGATCATCGGTGTGTTGCATACGGTCTAACCTACGGAAGAAGCGCGACCAACCACCCGTGTAAGCAACCCGCACCCCGATGCCCCCAAGGTCAACAAGTGACTTACACTACGCATATCGCACCCACTCAAGAGGTGTATTTCTCCTAGGCAATCAGCCATATCCAATCCTCATCTGGACCATTCCAATGCATGTATAATGCACCAAATACCAATCACAGTATAATACCAATCACAGTATATCTCATAATTTCTCGGATATAGTTTATTCAATGCACGAATATATCATGCAAGTCCAACCACAAGGGCCATTCTTTTCAAATTCATTTGTTCAATTAAATCATATACCTCAACGTGTATATATATATATATATATATATATATATATATATATATATATATATTTCAATGCATCTAAAATGCACCACGTACAATAACAAGCAAAACTCGTTGTTTTCACAAATAGTATCCATACACATTTTACAAGAATCATATTGTATTTTTCAATAACAAAATCATGTTATCATGTTTTCATAGTTGTAAAACACTTTTACCGTATTTTTCACAAAATCGCGTAACACAACATTTACGCTTTCAAAATCCAAAACGTTTTATTATGTTTTCACAATACCATAATACTACTGTTACGTTTACAAAATTTTGTAACATTTCTGTTACGTTTTCAAAATGTTGCAACTCTTCTGTTGCACTTTTAAACCACGTACTAATTTTTTAACGTTTTTCTCAATCGCGTAAAAATATACGTTTCACAAATCGCATAGTATTTTTTCACTGTTTCAAAATTGTTTAACTTAAAAATCATTCTTTTACGTCACATAAATTATTTTCTATCATTCTCAAAATATTTAAAACACTTTCCAAATCTCATACCAATTTTGCCCCATTTTCACAATCGTATAAAAAATATTCTATCGCTATTCAATCACGTAGTGATTTATCAACAGTAGTTCAAATCACCTAAAATATTTAAATGTAAATTCAAATCGCGTATAAATATTTCAACGTATTTCAAATCACATAAAAATATTTTTTTTTTTTTTCATATCACGTAACTTAAAAATCACGCTTTTAAGATACGTAAATAATTTTTCACCACAATTTCATTACGTAAAAATATTTCTTGACCTTTAAAAATTCTTTTTTAACTTTTCTCAAAATAATATAACTTTATACTTCATTTAATATATTTTCTTACTCAAGAAAATATTTTTCCATAGTTCTTTACTCAAGAAATTCTTTTTCAAAATATAATTCACAAAATCACTTTTCCATTGATGTAAATCAACGCTTTCAAAACTTAACATTTTCTAACGTATTTCAAAACTTGAAAATAAGTTATACGTTAGTAATTTTCAAAACACCATTATATTCTCCATTTTTCCCAAATCAATTCTAAAATCAATTTTTTCAAAACAAATTAAGATTCAAACCTCTTAACTTTTCTTTTTCATTTTCATATGAAAGTTCATTTCTCAAGTGATAAAATACTTTGATTCCCTTTCCAAAATCCTTATACTAAAACATTTTGTTCAAACATTTTGTTTCCACTTTAAAATTACTTTGTTTCATAAAACCAAAATTATTCTAACCTCCAAAAATCGTAGAGTCTTTGGCCATTGAAGCCATCAAATATTTTTCTTCTAAATTGATATAGTTTTACACAAACAAAACCATTAAAAATTCTTTGTTTTCAAAACCGAAATACCGATGGTCATAAAAACCAAACCCATTTGTTCAAATTCATTTTTACTTTCCTTACAAATCCTTTTTCACTTTCTTTGCAAATCCTTAAAATTATCATTGCTATTTTCATTTAAATCTCATGTTTAGTAAAACACTTAAAACTTTTTACACAAAATAAATCAATAAAAATCCTTCTAAAATCGTATTCATGTACTCTTTGAAAAATAAATTCTTTGTTTATTTTCCTTACTTTTCTAAACATCCATTTTCATCATTCAAGAAAATATTAATTTTGTGAACACCTATCTTGAGGTGTCTTGACCAAAATTCACCATGTTCTAGGGATCAAAAATTAATTCCTTGTTCTTGAAAAATTTCAACATGGAACCCTAACCTTGGGTGCCAAAACCGTAGTCATTCTTTGGCTATTGGAGCAAGAATTGATTTTTTTTCCATCATCAAATCATGGCATATACATACATATTCAAATATATATTATAAGCATACCATAATCAAAGCAATAAATCATGCATAGTATAAGCATACCATCAAAGTCATAAACTCATGCAAAGCATATCAAGCATAGACAAATAATCAAAGCTCATAAACACCCACAAATTAATTATATGACCATGGATATGAATCCTCACATGGATTCAACATCCATCAAATATATAACCATCTCTCACCACCATGCTTGGTTGGTGAGATGGATCTCCCTCTTACCTCTTGAAGATCCTCAAAAGCTTCTTGATTTGCTTCTTTTTCCAAGTCCTTCACCACCAAGGGCTTCTCAAATACAAAACAAAATACATAAAAATTAGTATACTAAGCTTGATTAAGAAAACCATGGATCAAACATGGTTTAGATTATGAAAAAGAGAGAAGAAATGAAGTTTCCTTACACTTCACCATAAATACCCCATAACTTGGATCTTGAAGAAAGTCCATGAAGATGAATGATTTAGAGAAAGTCTCAACATGAAAGTTGTTTAGAATATCATGTAGATTCAAGATCTATGGTTGGATGAAATTAAAAGAGATTGGAGAGTGGTTTTAGGGTCTTGACCGAATGGTTTCTCTTGAAGCACAAAGATGGAATTTTTGATTTTTGATAGAAACTTGAAGCTTGGATTTGAAGTATCTAGATGTTGATTTTGAAGAAATCATTCAACATGAAAGTTGTTTTAGAATAAGGTAAGGATTCAAGAAACTAGGTTGGGTGAAATTAAAGAGTGATGATGAGGATGGATTTTGATTTGAGTGCTTGGCCAAACCTACTTGGAGAAGAGATGGAGAGAAAATTTTCTTAAGTTTAGCTTCTTGAAATTGATCAATAATGACCAAGAATGAGTAATAATGGAATGAAACACTTTCCTATGGTCCTAGGGCTTCTCAAAACCATGCCCCCCTCCAAGCATTCTCCTAAGAAGCAAACAAAGCAATAATGAAACAAAATTGACTAAAGCAAATCATAATTGACATAAAGCATCAAATAATGGTCATAAAGCTTTTTCTTTGTCTTCTAAACAAGCCAAAACCGTCCCCTTCCTCTTCATAATGCATTCAATAATTTCAAGCCATCATTTAGAGCCATTTAAGCCATTGATTAGATCAATGGTTAGAATTTAGGTAGACTTAGGTAGGTTAGAAGACTTAATCTAATCTAATTGGATCTTTCTCCTTTAAATTCTAGCCATTAGATGTGTCTCCAAAATAAAGGGTCAAGATTACTCCTTCAAACTTTTAATCCAAGGGTCCTAATTAGTCTTAACCATTTTAGAAGACTAAATCTCCACCCTTGATTAATTCTTCATCTAATGGTCATAAATGGTCTTTACTTTTTAAGACTAAATCTCCACCCTTGATTTAATCTAAATCCAATGGTTATAAATGGTCATAGCCACTTTATATGACCAATTCTACACCGTTGATTAAATCTACGGTTGATATTGAAGCCTTCCTTATTAAGCTTGTCTAGATTAAATCTCCACCATTGATTAGATCAATGGTTAACATCCAATGCTTCTTCATTAAGTTTATTTCTCAACCGCTGATTAAATCAAGATCAAGTCTCCATCATTAATTAAATCAATGGTGGATATCCAAACCACCAATATTGACTTAAGCAATATAATTTATATTTTTATCCGCTAAAACCCCACGAAAGAATATATTTATCAGATTTTTATCGTCCGATAAATAAATACAAGACAAAACACAAGATAAGAAATTTTCTAAAACTGCTTTCCTGATTCAGGTTTAGTAAGATCCCTCCTCTCCGTCTAAACAAGACAAATTTTTCTATGCGTAGAAAAATTTTTGCTTTATGGACCCACTGAGCCCACGTATGGCCACTTGGCCCACATACACCCCCGGGGCCCACAAAAAAAAAATTTCATAATCATCCACAAAATCACAAAAATTATAAAATGCACAAATATCAAATCAAATTACGTAAAATAATTACCTAATGGTAAAAATTAAATTACGTAAAGTTTTCCCTACCAAAATTTTTTTATTTTCCCGACACGAGTAAATCACTCAAAATGATCAAATACGACGACGGAATAATCAAAATAATTTTACAAGATCAGAAATTACTAAACAAGAAAATTGCTAACTATCAAAATTACTTGTTAAGAGATACGTAAATTTGGGGTGTTACAATACTCCCTCTTTACGTAAAATTTCGTCTCGAAATTTCATGACCATGATTTCACACCCTCGGAATAAATAATGACATTATTCCTTTATCTTTTCTTCAGTTCCCATGTAGTTTCATCTCTTACGTTTTTCCAAACGATTCTAAACCATTGAAAGTTCTTTATCTCTTGTTCACTTCTCCTGATCAAACAAATATCTTAATATTTTTTTTTCTACGGTTTTCCATTACCGTCTTAACTTTTCCCATAGACAGACTTCTTCAATTTTTTGAAGAATCCACCACGCTTCCACTGCGCCACTTTGATACTCTGATCTGGATATAAATAGGAATATTCTCTCTTGCAAGATATTCCTTCAATTGCAGTAAATGCAAGAAAACATCATGGAAAAGAACAAAACGAATCGAATATGTTATCGAACATATTCAGCAAAGAATTGGATGTAACTCGATCTTCAAGAATGAATTCTCGATCGATATCAATACAAATGCTACCAACCTTCATTCATGCCTAGAATAGTTTTTCTCAGATAACTTCCAACTAATGTAATGTATTACTTAAAATTTTCTTATCCTCATATCACTTCATTCTCCAGCTTTAGCTTCTTTAATACGAAAACGTCTCACTAATCCGAGTTCTCCTTTCAACCGCATTATATCAAATACTATAACATAGATTTTAAATAGGAATATCCTTTCTTGTAAATTTCTTTTTGCACATGAAAGAATATTTATGAAGGTCAGAAAGAAGAAGATAGCAACACGATTTGATATGTTACCAAGCATATTCAACAAGAATTTGATTTTGCCTGATTTTCAGGAATGAGTTTTTCTGAAATACTAACACTGTATTGAGACAATCTCATAGGATATGGTTGGAAAATAACCAATCCATTTTCAAAGATCACGTCTGTTTATGAAACAGATCAAACTAACACAAAATTTTGAACGACAGATCAAACTAACACAAAGATTTGATCTATAACAATGATTTGAATAACTTGAGTAGCTCGATCGGCTAAGAATAGAAACAGAAGTAAACAAATCAGAGGATTACGAATAACTCTAACATATAATTGATCTACTCAATCATATGCTATAAGAAATAGGTTATTCACAGAAATATTCAGTATGGTTTTTAGGATTAGCTCCAATGACACAATCTCCATTGTTTAAATCTTCCGCTCCGAACACTCCCGCTTCCATTCGAACAACGACTTTCCCTATTACCCAAGATTTTACTAACGGAAAACTCGTTTTCATTGGAACTCTATTTTCAAAGATTGTGTTCCAAACTTCCCGCACTTAAAACAAATTATTTCCTTGGACGTACAATCTTTCGTTAAGTGCCCCTTTCCACACTTCTTACATTTCGGTGCAGATATCACAGTCAAATTAAACCTGTCATTACTAGTACTTTCTTCACAAGATTGTTGTTGTTGTTGACTTCTTGGAGATTGCAAGTACGTTTTCTGTTGGAATCACTTGACCTTACGATTTCCCTTTTTCGTAACCAAGATAGTCAAACGTTACAGGGTCTCTCATCCTGAGATTGATTCAACTCTAACAAAATCTTAGCTTAAGAAATCAATTCTTGCTGCGAAACAATCTTCTGAGTTTGCTGTATAATTGCTTCAGCCACTGTTTATATTACTTCCAAAGTTGCAGTCATATCACCACCATTATGTCTCGCTTCCACATGCGTACGTCTATCACGAGTCATTTCTTTTCTTTAAAGATGGACGAATCAAAATAAAATGGAAACCAGATGTAACCATTTCAAATAAACGTTTGTTTTCTTGATGTACATTCCTTCATTAAGTACATTCTTTCACATCAGTTACTGCCTTTGGTTTCCTCAATGGTTGTAAATACATCTTCCGTCGAAATCAATCACTTTCCAAATATCCTTAAAAATATCGGGTTCCAAAATTACGTAGTCTTATATTCTAAGACTGATTCTCTTCCATCAGATCCTGAACCTCAACTTTCATTTCTTTCCCACTGTGAATGTGGTCCTTTGTTCCCGCAATCATCCTTCCACGTTGCTCCCGTTGCTCTCGTAATCGCAATCGCATTACTAGTAACGTGTTCCACTTCCACACAAGTACAACTATCCCGAGTCATTTCTTTTTTTTTCTCTCGAGACGTGCGGATCGAAATACAATGGATTTGATATCCATTATAAACAACATTGTTTCTTTTCTAAATCAATAACACATAGAATACAACACAAACAAAATAGACCTAACCACAAACCCCAAAAGACTCAAACCGTGCTCTGATACCAACTAATGTAACACCCTCCCTAGGGTATCACATATCTGACTCCCGACTCAAAATTTGTAAAGAAGTTCACACAAGGTTTGAGTTATAAAAAGATGGGTTTTAAAATCTCTTGCTTTACTGAAACATAAACTTACTGAAAATATTAGGTAATATTGAAAATCATATTTCAACTATTCATTATGCAATATTGACACCAATTAATATTTCACAATTTAAAGAGAAATATAAAACTAACAGACTCTTTTTTTTTGTTAACAGTAGCAAACTCCATGACGGGTCCTACTTAATAGCACGGTACAACACTAACGTTAAAACTTAACATACTTATTCTGTTGTGTATCCATCTTGTTGCATCAGACATCTGTTCTACATCTGTTCTTTGTCAACACTGCACACCTTCGAGTCCTGAATGTCCACTCCTTATTGTTGTCACCCATCTCAGAGTATTCATCGCCCGTTATGTCTAAGACAACTCGATCTTTCTATTTTTTGATTTTAACAGTACAGACACAGCAAAACAACATAACAAAGAGGTGAGATCACCTACGCCAATACCAACATAACAGCACAGAGATAACACAAACAGCAATATCATACAAGGATATCATACCAAACTTCCAATAATATATTCAATATTAATCAACTATCATCATCATACCATTAACATTATTATCATCACACAATAATCACAATAATGTCATCAACATGATTATCATCATCATCATCCAAGTATCCAAAACAATTGTTATAGCTAATATTCCTCAATTAATATATCACACAGATATAAATGTTCAGATTATGCATGTACACAAGACTCGATTTCCTACTCCATGGAGCTAAACTCAGGTCGGAGAAATGATCGAAAAGATCTGTCGGTACCACATGCCTCAGACCACATGCTATAATCCTCATTTTGATTTTGCACATCTAGCATATACACGACAGTCTTTATCAGATCTTGAATAAGAATAGTGTCTCGGTCAGGATCATCAGTGTGTTGCATCGGTCCAACCTACGGGAAGAAGCGCGACCAACCACCCGTGTAAGCAACTCGCACCCCGATGCCCCCAACGTCAACAAGTGACTTACACTACGCATATCGCACCCACTCAAGAGGTGTATTTCTCCTAGGCAATCAGCCATATTCAATCCTCATCGGACCATTCCAATGCATGTATAATGCACCAAATACCAATCACAGGTATAATACCAATCACAGGTATATCCCATAATTTCTCATATATAGTTTATTCAATGCACGAATATTTCAAGTGCAAGTCCAACCACAAGGGCCATTCTTTTCAAATTCATTTGTTCAATTAAATCATATACCTCAACGTGTATATATATATATGTATATATATATATATATGTATATATATATATATATATGTATATATATATATATATATGTATATATATATATATATATATGTATATATATATATATATATATATATATATATATATATATATATGTATATATATATATATATATGTATATATATATATATATATATATATATATTTTCAATGCATCTAAAATGCACCACGTGCCACACTAACAGTGCAAAACTCGTTGTTTTCACAAATAGTATCCATACACCGATTTTACAAGAATCATATCAGTTTTTTCAATAACAAAATCATGTTATCATGTTTTCATAGTTGTAAACACTTTTACCGTATTTTCACAATCGCGTAACATTTCATTTTTCACAATCCAAAAACGCTTCATTTATGTTTTCACAATACCATAATACTATCACAATACGTTTACAAAATTTTGTAACATTTCATTTACGTTTTCAAAATGTTGCAACTCTTCACAGACTTTTAAACCACATACTAATTTTTTAACGTTTTTCTCAATCGCGTAAAAATATACGTTTCTCAAATCGCATAGTATTTTTCCACTGTTTCAAAATCACGTAACTTAAAAATCATTCTTTTACGTCACGTAAATTATTTTCTATCATTCTCAAAATATTTAAAACACTTTCCAAATCTCATAATAATTTTCCCCATTTTCACAATCGCATAAAAAATATTCTATCGCTATTTCAATCACGTAGTGATTTATCAACAGTAGTTCAAATCACGTAAAATATTTAAACGTAAATTCAAATCGCGTATAAATATTTCAACGTATTTAAAATCACATAAAAATATTTTTCCATATCACGTAACTTAAAAATCACGTTTTTAAGATACGTAAATAATTTTTCACCACAATTTCATTACAGAAAATATTTCTTGACCTTTAAAAATTCTTTTTTAACTTTTCTCAAAATAATATAACTTTATACTTCATTTAATATATTTTCTTACTCAAGAAAATATTTTTCCACAGTTCTTTACTCAAGAAATTCTTTTTCAAAATATAATTCACAAAATCACTTTTCCATTGATGTAAATCAACGTTTCAAAACTTAACATTTTCTAACGTATTTCAAAACTTGAAAATAAGTTACACGTTAAGAATTTTCAAAACACCATTATATTCTCCATTTTTCCCAAATCAATTCTAAAATCAATTTTTTCAAAACAAATTAAGATTCAAACCCTTGCAACTTTTCTTTTTCATTTTCATATGAAAGTTCATTTCTCAAGTGATAAAATACTTTGATTCCCTTTCCAAAATCCTTATACTCAAACATTTTGTTCAAACATTTTGTTTCCACTTTAAAATTACTTTGTTTCATAAAACCAAAATTATTCTAACCTCCAAAAATCGTAGAGTCTTTGGCCATCAGAAGCCATCAAATATTTTTCTTCTAAATTGATATAGTTTTACACAAACAAAACCATTAAAAATTCTTTGTTTTCAAAACCGAAATACCGATGGTCATAAAAACCAAACTCATTTGTTCAAATTCATTTTTACTTTCCTTACAAATCCTTTTTCACTTTCTTTGCAAATCCTTAAAATTATCATTGCTATTTTCATTTAAATCTCATGTTTAGTAAAACACTTAGAAACTTTTTACACAAAATAAATCAATAAAAATCCTTCTAAAACCGTATTCATGTACTCTTTGAAAAATAAATTCTTTGTTTATTTTCCTTACTTTTCTAAACATCCATTTTCATCATTCAAGAAAATATTGATTTTGTGAACACCTATCTTGAGGTGTCTTGACCAAAATTCACCATGTTCTAGGGATCAAAAATTAATTCCTTTGTTCTTGAAAAATTTCAACATGGAACCCTAACCTTGGGTGCCAAAACCGTAGTCATTCTTTGGCTATTGGAGTCAAGAATTGATTTTTTTTCCATTATCAAATCATGGCGTATACATACATATTCAAATATATATTATAAGCATACCATAATCAAAGCAATAAATCATGCATAGTATAAGCATACCATCAAAGTCATAAACTCATGCAAAGCATATCAAGCATAGACAAATAATCAAAGCTCATAAACACCCACAAATTAATTATATGACCATGGATATGAATCCTCACATGGATTCAACATCCATCAAATATATAACCATCTCTCACCACCATGCTTGGTTGGTGAGATGGATCTCCCTCTTACCTCTTGAAGATCCTCAAAAGCTTCTTGATTTGCTTCTTTTTCCAAGTCCTTCACCACCAAGGGCTTCTCAAATACAAAACAAAATACATAAAAATTAGTATACTAAGCTTGATTAAGAAAACCATGGATCAAACATGGTTTAGATTATGAAAAAGAGAGAAGAAATGAAGTTTCCTTACACTTCACCATAAATACCCCATAACTTGGATCTTGAAGAAAGTCCATGAAGATGAATGATTTAGAGAAAGTCTCAAACATGAAAGTTGTTTAGAATATCATGTAGATTCAAGATCTATGGTTGGATGAAATTAAAAGAGATTGGAGAGTGGTTTTAGGGGTCTTGACCGAATGGTTTCTCTTGAAGCTCAAAGATGGAATTTTTGATTTTTGATAGAAACTTGAAGCTTGGATTTGAAGTACTAGATGTTGGATTTTGAAGAAATCTTCAACATGAAAGTTGTTTAGAATAAGGTAAGGATTCAAGAAACTAGGTTGGGTGAAATTAAAGAGTGATGGAGGATGGATTTGGAGTGCTTGGCCGAAACCTACTTGGAGAAGAGATGGAGAGGAAATTTTCTAAGTTTAGCTTCTTGAAATTGATCAATAATGACCAAGAATGAGTAATAATGGAATGAAACACTTTCCTATGGTCCTAGGGCTTCTCAAAACCGTGCCCCCCTCCAAGCATTCTCCTAAGGAAGCAAACAAAGCAATAATGAAACAAAATTGACTAAAGCAAATCATAATTGACATAAAGCATCAAATAATGGTCATAAAGCTTTTTCTTTGTCTTCTAAACAAGCCAAAACCGTCCCCTTCCTCTTCATAATGCATTCAATAATTTCAAGCCATCATTTAGAGCCATTTAAGCCATTGATTAGATCAATGGTTAGAATTTAGGTAGACTTAGGTAGGTTAGAAGACTTAATCTAGGCCATTGGATCTTTCTCCTTTAAATTCTAGCCATTAGATGTGTCTCCAAAATAAAGGGTCAAGATTACTCCTTCAAACTTTTAATCCAAGGGTCCTAATTAGTCTTAACCATTTTAGAAGACTAAATCTCCACCCTTGATTAATTCTTCATCTAATGGTCATAAATGGTCTTTGTTACTTTTTAAGACTAAATCTCCACCCTTGATTTAATCTAAATCCAATGGTTATAAATGGTCATAGCCACTTTATATGACTAATTCTACACCGTTGATTAAATCTACGGTTGATATTGAAGCCTTCCTTATTAAGCTTGTCTAGATTAAATCTCCACCATTGATTAGATCAATGGTTAACATCCAATGCTTCTTCATTAAGTTTATTTCTCAACCGTTGATTAAATCAAGATCAAGTCTCCATCATTAATTAAATCAATGGTGGATATCCAAACCACCAATATTGACTTAAGCAATATAATTTATATTTTTATCTGCTAAAACCCCACGAAAGAATATATTTACTGTATTTTTATCGCCCGATAAATAAATATAGTACAAAACACAGTACAAGAAATTTTCTAAAACTGTTTCCGGATTCAGGTTTAGTAAGATCCCTGTCTCCTCTAAACAATACAAATTTTTCTATGCGTAGAAAAATTTTTGCTTTATGGGACCCACCTGGCCCACGTATGGCCACTTGGGCCCACATACACCCCTGGGCCCACAATCAGTAAAAAAATTTCATAATCATCCATAAAAATCACAAAAATTATAAAATGCACAAATATCAAATCAAATTACGTAAAATAATTACCTAATGGTAAAAATTAAATTACGTAAAGTTTTCCCCGGCCCGAAAATTTTTATTTTCCTGACACGGAGTAAATCACTCAAAACGATCAAATACGCTGACAGAATAATCAAAATAATTTACAGTATCCAGAAATTACTAAACAGTAAAATTCTGTTAACTGTCAAAATTACTGTTTAAGAGATACGGAAATTTGGGGTGTTACAAAGAACCAAGAGGATACTCGATTTTGAAGCTCCAAAATCAGATGTTGTTGATGTGCTAACTCAAGAAGTCAGAGAAAGGAGAACTAAGAGGGGACTTGATCCTCTGTTTGAAGCTGGATTTAATAAGGAGTTTCCTACTCATACCCTTCTTCTGTAAGCTCTCAACAAATTAGTTTTGATGATATTTTTGTTACTGACATTTAAGGCTCACTTGAGTCTGAAAAAGAAGAAGAAGAGCAAAAAGAATATGAAAAAGGAAGAGAAGAAAAAGAAGAAAAATAAGAAGAAAAATAAGAAGGAACATAATATGAAATTTCTGAAGAAAAGAGAAAAAAGCAAAGGGAAAAATGTGGCTAAAGAAATCCCTATTGTGCAAGACGAAGAAGAACCCCAAAACTTCACAAAAATGATCCAAGAAATTGATCTAAATGTGGAAACATGGAATCTAAGGGAAGAAGAAGCTGCAAAAGGTGTTGAATCCTCTTATGATCCTAATCTTTCTAAAAGTCTTAGGCAAGCTTTTTCTTTAGCTGTTGAAACAATCTTCATAACACCTCCTGCATTACCTTTGAAGTCACCTCACTTTGATACAACTTAAGCTGAACCACTTGCACTAACACCTGTAACTATTCAGAGAACCATTGCTAAACTTTTCATCTCCACCCTTGCTGAAAATAAGTTTGTGCTTATTAGTTCACCTACCTTCTCTTTATCTTTGCTTTATTGTGGAGAAGAAATTACTATTGAGATTCATAATGAATCAACAAAAGGCTCTGATGTTGATCTGGCATCTTTTCAACCTAAAAAATTTGTACCCTTGGCAATTTAGTATGCTCATTTGCTATCATTGGACATTGGTCCCTATCATCTTACAAGCTCTGAACAACCTCGACCCCAAAGGTCTTTTGAGGAAGATATCAGAAAGCTAAACTTGAAAATGAAGAAGCTAAAAAGAAGGCTATCAGAAAAGAAGTGAATGAAAAACTTGAAGTTGTTCTCAACTCTTTGGAGGATCTCAAAGAGAGAATTTTGAATTTTGAGAGATAGTGGCTAGCAACCTAAGCCTGCACCTTCTAGTTCTAAACTTGGACCCTCTAAGCCTACCTCTAAAACACCTTCTGATACTAGTTCTGATTTTGATTTTGGCTAATCTATATGGCTGTCAATGATGTCTTAAAAATTTGCATAACCCTAGTTCATATTTTTAGTTTTTGTGATGACAAATGGGGAGTAAGAAAGAAAATATCTTTTCTGAAACCAATTTGTAATCTTTTACTTTAAGTTGAATGAAAATATGATGTTATTCAGTATAATTTCTTAAGTGTGTTGATCATTATATCCTTTGTTCCTTTCAAGTATGCTCTGATACATATAAATGCTCTGATACTTTTTGTCACTATGATATAATGCTTTGATACACTTTGTTGTTCTAAAGCTCTAATAAATATTTTTATTAAATTAAATAACCTTTTTTTCTCGTGACTAACATTTGCTGAATGCGTAAGTTAATAGGGACTCCTCAAGCTAAAAATTCATCAGAAAACCTCTTGATCAGAAAACCTCTAGTAGGGTAGCTCCCACGTTCTTCAGCCCAAATAACATTACCTTGTAGCAGTAACTTACTATTTCCGTTATAAAGGTTGTTTATTCCTCATCTTTTGGATGCATTGGGATCTAGTTGTATCCCGAGTAAGTGTCCATAAAAAAAAATTACTTACGGCCGAATGAACCATCCACCAACTTGTCAATGTTTGCCAATGGGTAAGGTTTTTTGGGCAAGCCTTATTGAGGTCTATGTAGTCAACACATATCTATCATTTTCCCGACAACTTCTTAACTAAAATCACATTGGAAAGCCAAGTGGTGTAGGTCACCTCCTTTATAAAACTTGCATTTAGGAGCTCCTTAACTTGTTCTTTAATAGCCTTTTAGCATTCTGCTCCCATCTTTCTCTTCCTTTACGACACCAATTTAGCATTTGGAGAAACTGATAACTGGTGGAAAATGAAGTCGGGGTCTAGGCCATGCATGTGCCATAGCCCAGACAAATAGGTCTTTGTTTTCCTACAAGAAATTTGAACTCTTCCTTTTCTTCTTCATTGAAGCCAGCTCCAATTTAGTGACTTGTTTAGGACTAGGTCCAAGCCAGACTTCTATCAGCTGGTCATCGGGTTATGGCATTTTCTCCTTCATTTCATCATAGACATCCAACTTTGCCATCATCATGGATGTTGGTTCTTTTCTGTGAGGTAATTTTCCCTATCGTCCGTTGTGAGTAGAGGTGGTTATACAAGCCTTGGTCTGCCGACCAATCCGCATAACCCGTGACTTGCGTGGGTTAGGACTAGGCAAAATGTTGGTCCATTTAAATGCGAGCTTATTGGCCAGATGAAAAAAAAAACTTTAAAATTTAAATTAAATAACTAAATAGCCAAAAAAAATTTAAATAATAAAAAATCAAATTTGAATATTTGATCTCTCATTTGTCATTTTCACTTCATATTTGAAAAGGAAAACACTAGCCTCCTCTCATCCCTTGTCTCCTTTTCACTCTCCTCGCTGGCTTCCACGACACATCTATCACTAGTTGAGACGTGCAATGCCCACGAGGCACGAATGCACAAACTCGTGACCCATTGGTCTCAACACACTCTCTCTATGCGATTGCGATCCACCGACTACTGTGTGACCTATATTCTTGTCACGATCTTGCCGCCACCGCCGTTTATCTATGTCACTCTAAATCTCTTATATGTTTTCATTTTTTGTTTTCATTTTTTTTGTCTGATCTATTTTCCATTTTTAGTTTTCAAGCTTTCAAAACTGAAAACGCAAAAAAAAAAAAATGAGCCGTGGACTGGTCAACATAACCCACTGTTTGATGTGGTGCGGATGCAAGCCAACATTTTGTTGGCCCATCTAAGTTGCGAGCCAACTCGCACTAGTTTATTTAATTGTGTTCTGTTGTGGACTGGGCGGGTGTCGACCAAACTAACCCGTACACCCACCTCTAGTTATGAGGCACAACTGAGATTTATACGCTAACATTATAACAACTTTGTGCTGTTGCCTAGTCCGCCTTCACCATTACCACTTCGCTTTTGTCCAAAATGAATTTCATGGTTAAGTGGTTTATAGAAATGATAGCTCCAAAAGGCATTTAGAGATTACCTTCTCAAGATGACATTGTACGCGAAGGGGCATTCAACCACCAAACATTTTACCTTCACTCTTTTCTCTAGGACTTTATGGTTTTTCTCTTCACAGCCTGTCCCTAGAGTCAGGTATAGCTCCACATATCCTTCTAATCTCACTTTCCCCCCAGAAACCCTATCAAATCTATGTCGAAGGGTTTCAGGTCAGAGAGTAAGAGACCGAGTTGCAGAAGTAATCCATAAAGAGGATGTCTACTGAACTTCCTTGATTTATGAAGATGCTTTTGACACTTGCATTGGCCATGATCCCCGTAATGACCATCAGATCACCATGGCATGGAATTACACCCTTAACATCCTCATATGTGAAACTGATGGCTAGGGTACTTCGAGATCCAATCGTCTTCTTGAAGGTTGGCTAAGATGATGCACTGAGCACATGTCTTAAGTGCTTTTTCCTTGCAGATTTTAATTGTCCCCCTCTTGCAAACCCTCTAGAGATGGTGTTTGTCGTCTTGGTGATCTCGCCATCACGTATAGCTTTATTCTAAGGGGATTCTTCCCTTTGAAGTCAAGCACATTCTCGTGGTGGTAAGAGGTCCTCTAGTGAGGGAGTCCGACGTTACGAACTTTAAATCCCCTTCCTTCCTTATCTTCTTTGATATCTCAAGGGCTTGTTGTCTCTAAATCTCTTTTCATAGTTCTGCAACTTACCCCGTTGTATCAGTGTCTTGATCGCATCTTGGAGTTCAACACATTCCTCCATCTTGTGGTAGTAATTACAGTGTTTGGATATGTCTACTGTCCTCGAGGTCTTCGGGCCCACGACTTGGGGACCTCAAGAAGTTTCATATGATACATTTCCTCAAGGATTGTATTATGGGAAACCTTGAGGGGGTACAATCATCGAATTTTCCTTAGGATGGTCCCCTTGGGTTATTCTTGGGACCTTAAGACTCAGGCTCTTTATCCTTCCTCCCAGATGGTTCTACCTCTCTATAAGCTTTATTCTTCACTTTCAAGACCTCCTCCATGTTTTTGTATTTCTTAGAATGACTCTTCAGGTCATCTAGGTTTTGAGGGGTCTTCTTAGCCAACAATTTAGTGAAGTCTCCAAGGCGGAGATGTTAGATGATTGCGTGCATGGCTACATACTAGTTTAGAACCTGGACCTCAAGCAAAGCCTTATTGAACTACATGATAAAGTCTCTGATTGGTTCGTCATTCCCTTGCTTGAGGCTAAGAAAGCCAGATATAGTCTTGGGTTGGACTTTACTATGGTGAAGTTCATCAAAAAGCTCGTGAAGAGTTCATCAAAGTCATTGATAAAGTGGATGGGAAAACATGTCACATGATGAGGTCGAATGCCCCCACGAGTAGCATGGGTAACATGAATGCATCCAAATGCTCTTCAAGGTTCGTAGACCCATCATATGTCTTTATAGTAGGGGCTTGAAGCCCCTTAGTAGTGTGACTCTCATGATGAAGTTGGAGAATGGATTACTAAAATGATAGTGGCCTTTTTCATGTTGGGAAGGGCCTACGGCCGTAGATGATTCCTGCACTCTTTGCAATTCACAGTTAGCATTGAGCTGTTTATCAACTTGTGCTTTGTGATCCATGCAAGCCTCCATATTGTTTTTAGCTACTCGTTCTTGATTTATCATGTATAGGAGGTCAATTATCTACTGTTGCTACGTTGGAATCATTTTGAAGAGCTTTCGGGTTGTGGGGACGGAGGAGCTAAAGTCCTAACTCCTGGGTTCAATTGAGTTAGAGAGAGGACCGGTTGAAGCTTCTGAGCAGCAGGTTGCACCCGCGTAATGGTAGAACGCACGTGAAGGGTGGTTGGTTGCCTGTATGAGTGTGAATTGTTGTCAAAGAGGCTTTCGCACCATCTCACGATTATTCGTAGTTGGTAACTATATTTTTTTATGTGTTTGCCATGAGAGAGGAGTGAAAATAACTGTTTATGCGATTCCTGCAGACGACGTCAATGTTCTATCCTAGACCTTGGGGGTGTAAGGAACTCCTTGGACAGAAGATTCCTTACTGCAATAGCTCCTTTGAGTGTTAGTACATAGGATTGGGTGCCTGAAAAGACACTCTAACACTCAAGTAAACTAGAGCTCAAGGTGTAAAGGATGAGAAAAAGATCCTTACCATGAAGTTACAGTGAGCTATTTATAGGAGAGTAAGTGTCATGAGCACCAAGTAGTAATGAGGGGTAGATTAGTCATTCCACAAGATGAGGGGAAGCTTCCTGATGCCTTCCTTGCTTGTGGGTTGACTTTCCCTATGTCTTTTTTAGAGACATATTTCTTTTGTCTATTGTATAAGGTCCTTGTCTTGTTGGCTCTTGGGATTGGCCTCAAGAGGCCCAAATCCCAGTATGAAACAAGTAGAAAAGATTATGTTGCCTTCAGTTTTAACCAATAATTAATCAAATAGTTAGTTAACATTGAATGGGTTAATCCATTATATAAATAGAGCCATAAAGCTCAAAGGATTCATTAGATATTGAAAAATGCGATCAAATGATCTAACAGTCAAGAGAAATTGATTCTTTAAATTAAGTCATCCTATCCATTAGTGTGTCAGTTGATGCTTTTATTATTGTCCCATTCTAATGACGGAAAGCATTTATGCATAATCGAAGCATGGTTGTCAGTTGATGCTTTTATTATTGTCCCATTCTAATGACGAAAAGCATTTATGCATAATCAAAAGAAGCATGGTTGAATCTAATGGAAGAATGTCATAAGAAAGAAAGCTCTCAGAGAATTTCTGTATTTACTGAATGATGGAATTGATATCTGTTTAGAGCTGTGTACATAAGAGTGCTACTTATACTCTAGGTACTGATCTAACTTCCCATGGAAGTTGGTGACTAATAAGCCATATGGAAAATTAACTATACAACCATACTAACATACATGTAACTAACTTCTAACAGAATTGCTTACTTCATGTACATTAATTGGGGTTAACGTAGGGTACATGCAGGTTAGCTAGTATGAGTGCTAGAGTTTAACATCCCCCCAGCAAGCTGGAAAGTGGGCGTCCAGCAATCCCAGCTTGGAGATGATAAGGTGGAAAAAGGTGAGACCGAGTGGCTTAGTAAAAGATGTCAGCCAGTCGGTCCTTGGATGAAATATGCAGAAGCTTGATAAGTCCACCTTGCATCTTCTCCCTAATAAGATGGCAGTCCAACTGAATATGCTTGCTCTGTTCATGGAAGGCAAGATTAGATGCAAGAGAAATGTCTGATCGATTATCGCAGTACACATGAGCTGGGAATTGGCAAATCAACATGCAAATCATGGAGGAGATAAGAGAGCCACTGCAATTCACATGAAATGGAGGCCAATGCACGATACTTTGCCTAAGAGGAAGAGTGAAAAATGGTGGTTTGTTTCTTGGATCAGCAGGAAATTAGTGAATCACCCAAGAAAACACAGAATCCTGTGATGGAACGCTGAGTATCAGGGCACCCAGCTCAGTCTGCAACACCAAAACCACGAAGATGGAGTGAGCCAATAGATGGGAGAAAGAGACCAAGACCCGGATGACCTTTTAAGAACCTAAGGACTCGAATGGTAGCCTGGTAATGAGCCAAGGTAGGGGCTGAAACAAAATGAAATAATTGTTGCACCACAAGACTAAAACCTAGTCTGGTGGCAGTGAGGTAAAGAAGTTTGCTAACCAGCCATCGGAAAGGTTCAGCATTAGATAGGAGTTCACCTTGCGACCGATGAAATCTTGTGTTGGAGTCCATTGGCGTATTGGTGGGCTTGGCTGCCAAGAGGCCAACATAAAAAAGCAGCTCAAAGCACATATTTTCTTTGAGTGATAAAAAGGCCACGACTGAACATTAAGATCTCCAAGCCAAAAAAATATTTTAAAACTCCCAAATCCTTAATCTTAAAAGCATCATCCAAGATTCTTTTGATGGAAGAAAATTCATCCAAGGAGTCACCAGTGAGGATGATATCATCCACATAAACAAGAAAGGATGTGAACGTACTAGGTGATTTTTTGACAAATAGTGAATAATCAGCTTTGGACTGAGTAAAACCAGCAGTAACGAGGGCAGAAGTGAGCTTGGAGAACTACTGCCAAGAAGCTTGTTTAAAGCCATAGAGTGACTTCTTCAAATGGCAAACCTGACCAGACTTAGAAGTAGTATATCTAGGGGTAATTGCTTATAGACATCCTCGTGCATGTCGCCATGAAAAAATTGCGTTATTGACGTTTAGTTGATGAAGATGCCAATGGTGGATGGAGGCTAGTGAGAGGAGTAAACAAATAGTGGACATCTTAGCTATAGGTCAGAATGTATCAAAGTAGTCAACTCACTCAACCTATGTATGACCTTTTGTGACAAGACAAGTTTTATAACTTTCAAGTGTGCCATCAACTTTAAACTTAACTTTATACGCTCATTTATAGTCAATGAGTTGCTTCTCATGTGGAAGATCTGTGAACTCCCACATGTCATTCTGCTCCAAGGCAAGAATCTCAGTGTCCACAGCTTTACGGCAAGTAGAGATGAACCTACATCGTAAGTTCTGATGACTTATGCCCCATGGTCTTACAGTATTTTTTAAAAATTATTATGTGTAATTTTATTATATATTTTAAAATTTATAAAGATCTATATTCATAAAAGTTAAATTCATTTTAAATTATAATAATATATATTTAGATGATAATATAAAAATAATTAATATTAAAACCAAATTTAAATTAAATTTATTATCTTATAATGTTATATTTTAATATATAAATATAAATATTTAATAACTATTTATTTATACATTTATATTATTTTAGACATCTTATTTCCACTATCCGAACTTTCTACGTTCGTCACTTCGGCAACAATCTGGAGTGACAACCTGTTATAATTAGTGGGCTCAGGAAATGGTGAGAGAAAATTATGCATGATTAGGTGAAAAAGAATGATACAAAAGATAAGGAAAGAGATACCTATACATTATTTTTAGTGATGTATATATTATTTATATATTTTTAAAAAATATAATTAAATAAAAAATTATAATAAATAATATTAAATAAAATAAAATATATATATTATTTAATATAAAAATATAAAAATTGAGAAAATAATTAAAAATAATATACCGCGTACCAGTGGAAGATGCGTGTACCAGTGGAAGATGCGTTTGACTGTGAAGGGAGCAGGCAGCGGTGAAAGTCTTCGAGATATGCAATAAAGATAATTATTTTATTATTTTTTATAATATTTTTATATTAATTAATAAAAATTATATATATATATTAATTAATAAAATATTTATTAATTAATTTTTATATATAATTAATTATAAATTTATATTTTATTAATTAATATAAAAATATTATAAAAAATAATGTAAATAAATCCTAAATCCTAAAAAAATTAAAACGATAATAATATTTTTATTTATTTTTTTAATATAATTTATTATATATATATTTTTTATTTTTTTATTAAATTATATATATTTTTTAAAAAATATGTACATTATATACATTCTTAAAAAAAATATATAATAATCTTTATTCAAATTGAAATTGATATTTAGAAGGCTTATGTGGACGGTTGGAACGCTTAATGGGCAAGGGACTAGTGGAGTGAAGCAAGGAGCTATGAACAGTGCTAGGTGTAGAGGGGTTAGACACGTTAGCTGATGGGATGGGAGAGGTGTTGGGCACAGTAAGTGAGATAGGAGGAGCAATGCTTGGCAAAGTGGAAATAGGTGGCGTAGGTGTAGTGGGATCAGATTGTGAAGCATAAGATAAGAGAGAATAAAGATTGAATTTAATTTTTTTATCACAAATAGTATTTATATATTTTTTATATTTATTTTTAATATTATTTATTATATATTTTTTTATTTAATCACATTCATTTAAAATAAATATAAAAATAAATAAAAAATAAAAATAATATAAAATTATCATTTTTTAATAAAAATTATTATATATATTTTTTATGAGTATATATATTGTATATATTTTTTAAGAATATATAATTTAAAAAAAAATAATAAAAAATAAATGTGTAATAAATAATATTAAAAAAATATAAATAAATAAATAAATAAAATCAGAATTAGATAAAGAAAAGGTATCCGAGTGATAAGAAAATAGTCAAGGTCAATAGATGGAGTAGGGCTAGGAGAGGTCGAAGGTTTCGTGGAAGCAGATTGGGAAGGAAATATTATTTCATGAAAATGAATATCACGTGAGAGAAAAAGTGGTCCCTGACCGAAGGTTGAAAAAGAGATACCAAAATTGGAAAAGGCTTTCATCGATTATTTGATAAATATTTTAGGGATAAATTTATTTTTTTATTTAACAATATTTATATATATTTATATATAAATTTAAATATATATAAATATTATCAATTAAAATTTATAATTTTTTTATATATGATTATTTATAAAATAAAAATAATAATTTAATTATATTTATATATAAATTTAAATATTATTAATTAAATATAATTTTTTAATTTTACTTATTAATTTATTTTAATAATAAATTAATAACTAATCTATACTTAATTCATCCATAAACTATCTCAAAATAATCCATATTAAAATTCTTCCCCTTTTTGGTACAATCTCGGAAGCCTAGGAAAATACATTTGGAGGCTCTTGGGGTAAACTTGGTTCGTTGGGAACTAAAGTGCTGGCAAAGCACAAAGAGCCAAGAATTTTAAATTAGACAAGTCAAGAGTCGAACCATAAAGTAAATGAAAAGGACTTTTGTTTTGTAAGATGGGCAAGGGGAGCCGATTAATGAGATAGACAGAATGGAGCAAAGGACCAAAATGTGGAAGGAAGGGATACTTGAAATAATAAAGCTCTGGCAATATTCAAAGTATACTGATTTTTTTTTTTTTAACGTGTTAGGGATGTTTTAATTTTTTTTTTTATAAAACAAAGTAATGTGAGAAAATAATTATAAGCTCGTTGACAGGTAACATAAGCATGTTGACCAAATCTAAAGAGCATTATCCAATTAGAACTTTCAGAAATTGTCTAAAAATTGTTTGCAATTGCTAAATACGCAGTAGTAGACAACAAGTATGAAAGTTAATCTTAAATGGTGAAAGAGCAGTTAACAAGAAGGCACATAAATTGAAGAATTTTTAAATTCAAAGAGAAATGAAAGTCATTACAATGTAAATAGCAGAAGATGAAATCATGACTTGACACTCGTCACTCCTAGCACATGTATAATGATTATGTCACCATAAAATGTACCTCGATAACGCCACAACAATATATACACAGACTATACATATGCACAATGCACCATATTCCTACTTCATGGAGCTAAACAAATTTCATATATAAATGGTCCAGAAGATCTGCCACCCACAATGACAGTTTAAGCTAAACACGAGACATGAATAGTATTCGTCGGGACAATACGCCAGTGCGTTGCAACGGTACATCACCATGAATAACCGCGCCCTGACGTCCCCAGTAGATCACCCACCTGGATCGCACTATCCCGCTTGATGGGATATAATTATACAGTTTCAAACCCAAGTGCAGGTTGTTTCAAGTAGTAAATTCTCGGGAGTCCGAGGTCGATCCACAGGGAATTGATGAAGAGAAAATTATTTGAGGTACGGAGAAGATTTGTCACAATACTAAAAATGATATAAGTTGTTCACAGATGAAAAAGATTTGCTTGGGTTAGAAGATCTACTCTTGGTAATAAATTAAAAACAAGATTATTTCGTTTTATAACTCAATTGAAATCATGCATAATGAAGATTCCAATCGGAAGATTTAACATTCAAAGTTCAATCATGCAATCATATAATGGTTCCAATAATTATATACCAATACTTGTAAATCGTCAAACGCATCCACTGTGCCAATCCTATTGTCTACAATGGATCATGATATTCATTATACAAGAAGAGTTTCTAAATTAATTGGAACAAAATATAACACATATTATATCAGATTAATAATATATCATTTAAGTACAAGAAAGAGATTAATCTAACCTTAACTTATTACCAAGAGCTTCACCTTTTTACCCAAGCAAGATGAAGATTAATTACACATGAGAAAGAAGAAAAGAAAAAGAAAAGAAAAAGGAAAAGAAAAACAAAGGAGAGAGAGAGAATTTCTCTCCTGGAACCAGCGTCCCTCTCTCTGCCACTCCCCCTATTTATAGAAAATTTAAGGTTACTGTGCATATGCACAGTAACCTGCATAGTAATACTTAACGATTAAGTATTGCACAGTAACCTGCATAGTAATACAAACGTAACAGATGACGTTTTTCTTATTATTACTTTTTATTTTTTATAATAATACTTGAGCAAACGTGTACAGTCGTGTCTCATGTTTTCTTCATTTTTGATAAAAGTGGTCTTCATAAAAATTGTAGGCCTGGATATTTGCTTTAAAATGACTTTGGTCTGAGTCCAAAATCATGCCTAAAACTCAAGATATGGTCCAATTATTGCAGAGTTTTTAGGCCCGGTTTCAGCTCATTTGTTTTGACTTCAAAGCCCAATATCACTCATTAGACCTCAGAATCTGAAAAAGTGTTCAATGTGAAAGTTGTAGGGAATTGTCTTAGCTTTCCTACAAGACCAAACTCACATCAAACAGATATTTGCAACTCAAATTCTAACCAGTTTACTAAATATTGCCAAAGAGATAATTAAGGTTAATTTATGCAATAATTTGTTTAATGATCCAATTAAGCTTAATATCATAAAATGTGTCAAAATCAACTTAATTAAGCTTAATTGAACCTTAAGAAGCCTAGTGAAAGGATTATAAAATATATAAAATATAGTGTTATCACCGCTCTCATTCATTCCTAAATAACAAAAGCCATCACAGCCATCGACTATGCATACCCACTTGATGCATATATATGAACCATAATTATATAAATACCCTTAACCTCAAAATTCCAACATATAGTACGCCCCACTTGATAGTACCATATTTCCACATGTCTGGGTCCACCACTTTGGCCCTACCGCAAAACTCGTTGTTTTCATCAATCGCATAGAAATTTTATCGCGTTTTCACAATTTCATCGTTTTTACAAATGTTTTCAAATCGCGTAAATATATTTTGCTGTTTTTAAAATTGAGTAGTATTTTTAAATCGTTTTCTCAATCGCGTAAAACTTTTAAATCATTTTTTTGTCTGAACTCCTTAAAAATCACTATTTAAATTAAACAGGAATAATATTTAATATGTTTAAACTACGTAGGATATTTTTCATACTGTATACAATATATTGGATATCTTTTCTATTTTATTTGTCTGTTTTTAACAAAACTGACAGTATTTTACTTACAAAATCTATAACAATGGTTTTCTAGATTTCCTATCAAAAATTCTTTTGTTTATATTACAACCAATTAATTACACTTTTGAAAACTACTAACGTGCTTCAAAACATGAAGTGAGCTCTACGTTAGAAATTTTACCAAAGGTACTGTATTTTCTTATAAATGGTAAAATTCTTAGTTTTAGCCCTTTAAACTTAATCTAATCATTTTTATTCCTCAAAAGTCATTGTTATAAAATTCCTTTTGGCATTCTTACTTAACCTTGGTTGAAAACAATTTTATAAACCAAAAACATTTAAATTTGACATATTGGCCGAAATCCACAAAATTTGTCATTTGATCTTTAAGTTCATTTTTCTTGCTCTACATCAATTTATATCTTGTCAATTTACCTAAGTCAATTAAATTACTCTTTTGGAAAATTGTTGAGAACATTTTGGTTCCCTTTTTGTGGTGAGGCCGTGAACCTTGGATTTGTGTTCTTTGGAACACTCATGCAAACCTTAACATGTTATTCACATCCTACTAATTATTCATGCATTTACTAACACATACAGTATATTCAAATCTTATAGACATGCATATCATTACAAATCACAACTAAGAAAGCTTTTAAAACAATCCACACAAATGAATCCTTATGGATTCTCACACACATACAAGTCCACTCCTCACCACCAACACATGGTTGATGAGGGTAATCTCCCTCTTACCTTAGATGTAGTCCACAAGTTCCTTGTATGTCTCCTTCAAGTAAACTTTCTCCACCAAGAGCTTCTTGAAAATCAAAGAAAACATGCAATATTAATACCTAAGGCTCTAAACTAAAATAATCATGGATTAAAATCATGATTAGAACTTTGAAATGGATAGAAACATGAAAATCAAAGAACCCTACCTTCAAGGCTTCAAACTTGAGCTTTGAAGAACAAGATAGAAAATGGATGATTCAAGTTTAGGTTTCAACTACAAAGTATCTTGAAATGAAGTAAGGAAGCAAGATATAAGGTAGTTTAGAATTATAGAAGAGTGAATGGTGGAATTAGGTGTAGAGGCCGTGAGGTTGAAGAAGAAAAAGAGAAGGAAAATTTGAGAGCTTTGCTTGTTTGATAGTTTTGGAGAAAAGTGAAGACTTTGATTAAATGAAAACAAATCTCCTTTTTGTTATGCATGGCCATGAATCACTTTGAGAGAAGGAGATAAATATTGTTGGTTTTGCTTTCTCCAAATGCATGACCGTAAATGCATAGAGAAATGAAAATGAATTGAAGTGTAGAAATTGCCTTCCTAAAGGCATGCATTGCTGTAAATGCACATGAAAAGAAGCCACCAAAATTGACTTGTCTTACTTGGCTCAATTAAGAAAAGGTGATAAGAATTGAATTGTGATATTTGTCTCACACAAAAACTTGCTTAGCCGTGGAATACAACAAAGAAAAGCTATCAATATTGACTGGTCTTCCTTTTGTTCAACTTAGGCTTTCTACGTGAATTTCACAAAGTGAATTGGTCATTTAGAGCAATTTGCTCTTCTCCTTCACCGTAGAATCAATAAATTTCAAGAAGTCCAAATTTGTTTAATAGCTTGTTTCCTATTGGTCCTTAAAGAGTCAAGCCATTATTCTTGACCAATTCCTATTGGTTGAATATTTACTAACTTGATTCCTATTGGTTGCTATTTTTGTTGACCAATTTCTATTGGTGCACACTGTATAATTTCTAGTATACTTTAACCAATGAACAATAATTACTGTTTATAAAGTCAGTGTCTATTGTCCAATAGGTAATAAAATATACATAGATTTTTCTCTTGTACTAACAGAGTAGCAACAATTATTGATCATTTTTCTACTGATTACCCTTGATGAGTCACAGAGTGAGTCATCAAAGAGAAACTTCTAGAACGTGTGACTCACTACGATGAGTCAGCATGATAAGTCACTAGCTGAGTCAGCATGACGAGTCAGCGTAGAAACTTCTAGAACAGGTGAGTCAGCATGGCGAGTCAGCATGCTGAGTCACTGGCTGAGTCAGCAACGGTGAGTCATCAGAGAAGCTTCTGGAATAGGTTACTCACTACGGCGAGTCACAGGGCGAGTCACCGCTTCTGGAACCTTCTAGAATCTTCTGAGTCATGCTGAGGTTTCACGACACGTGTCGAGCTTCCATTGGTCCTTAGCTATGAGTCACAGCCACCAACTTTGACCAGCTCCTGATTGGTCCACGTGTAAAGCACTCGATGACTAGGCGCGTTGACGATGCGTCTTTTAGAATAGTCTGGAACATGTGAGTCACTAGGCTAGTCACCTAGCTGAGTCACCAAACGATGAGTCATCGTCTAGAACATCCTAGAGTGAGTGACTAGGCTCGCGTCTAGAATCATCTACTAGATATTTTTTAAGAAAGATATTATCCAATGGATAATAAAACATACCCCGATTTTATTTGTCAGATAAAATCGCAAGAAAATAAAACTTCAAAAACTGTTTCCAGTTTCGGGTTTAGTAAGTTCCCCCGGCTCCAAATCAGCAGCACAAAACTTTCTGGCTAATAAAATTTTTTATTTTTCTGGGCTCATCCAGGACCGCATACAAATTTCAAAATATCGAAAAGATATTAAATATTCAAATATATATAAAAAATATAAAAAATATAATATAATATTCAAAATATCTCAAAATATCCTAAAATATCTTAAAATATCTAAAATATAATAAAATATTTAAAATATTTGAAATATCACAAAAATTCACAAAAATCATATTAATTGTGAAAGTCATAAAAATCAAATCAGATTAGTAAAAATAATTAAGGATTGAAAGAAATAAATAAAATACGAAGGCTTATATGTACAGTCCAAAAATAATATTAAAATAATAAAAAACGTAAAAATTCCCAAAAATTCCTAAAAATCACATAAATCATAAAATTCACAGAAGTCGAGTCGGATTACTCAAAATAATTTGGAATCGACAAAAACAAATAAAATACATATTTTCAGGGTGTTACGTCAAACGCCTTTATTTTTTCAGAAATTTTCTTTTGTTTATTTAGTTCTTTAGTTTTTTTTCTCCTATTTGCTATATTGTTATTCATTGCAACACTTACAATTTTATAAGTTACTCACTTTATTTCCAGTCCAATCAAGTTACTATTTCTTATAAATGTTAATGACATTCTACATTTCGTTAACTTGACACTTGCATTCATAAATCTAGACACTGTGTGAAAACAGAGAGTCCATAAAAGAAAATGATTACTTTCTTCGAATTGAGATTATAAAATCACACCATTGATTAAGATTGTCAAAATTTAATAAAAACAAATTAGCACGTTCGATGGGACTTGTTAGAATCGTAAGTGTCAACTCTTATGCCACGATTAAGAAGTAGTACTAAAACATCCAATATGTCCACAAACAATAATACAAATTCTGATCTTACATCCATAATCCCAACTACACAAGAAGTCAGGGAAACACAGGTGTCGACATGGCGGTTGTAACTGCTGCATCGTCGACTGGGATAAACATTAAGGGGCATATAGGTAGTTTAGATCTTAAAATTATAGTTATCTCCTTGGCTTCATACCTATGTATGGAATGCTTATGACTACTGGTATCTTATCTATTTTGCTAGTAGCGACTACCATGTATAACCCCCAATTGTAATGTCAATAACTACTGAAACTTCAACGTTTAGACCTAATATGGGTTTCGATCTTAGTTGTCTTTCAACCATGATTGTTATGAATAACCCACCTAGTCCGAAAAGTGCTAGTTTTAGTAGCCAGAATTTTCTGGCAGACTCCCAAAGAGGTGTTTGATGAACTTGCAAAAATTCATATTTTTACGGTTCATTATTTTGGATTTTTCATTCTCTTTAATCTGTTTAATTGAGTTTTGTCCTTAAGTTTATCATATTTTTATTGTTTGAAATTGTTTATCTTATTTCGCATTTTCTTGTGTTTTTGATAGGTATTACATAGGGATGGAGATTGGATTTGATTTCATGGAAGAACCGTTGGAAAAACTACTGGAAAAGCTTTCTGGATACTCAGCACTCAAGTGCTCAAGCGTTGGATGAGCTGATTCGTATAGTTTCTCTGTTATCCAAATGCTCAAGCGCTAGGAGTTCAACACTCAAGCACGTAAATGGCAGATCTCAGCGCACGTGCATCAAGGCAAAATCTGGTCACTAGTAGTTCAGCGCTCAGGCGCTGAGGAGCCAACGCTCAAGCGTTGGACACGTGACAACAATTATAAATGAGAAGTTATCCCAAAATTCAAAACATTATTCAAGGGGGATGGCTGAATCAAGAGAGAGAGAGAGATAGTCGTGAGGGAGGCTGCTGAGGAGGAGACTCCAGGCACTCCTTCCACAATTTATCAATGAAGTTTGTCTTAATCTTTCTTTTATTTTGTTTGTTCTTTATGTATAACTAGTTTCCCTTTGTTAGGGGATGATGGATCTTAATACTTGGATGATGTAATTTCTTTTATGAGTTTAATTCATGTTTCTATTCTATGATTTATGTGTTTATCTCTATCCTTAATGTTTTTCTAAACCTGATCAATTTGGAAATGAATTGTTGGGCTGATGTATGATTTGAAAAAAATTGCATGAGCCTAGATCTATGATAAACACCATAATTTCTGCAATTGTTAAGGATAGACATTGTGAATTATGTGGCCTTTCTTGTAATTCCCTTATTCCTGATAATGCCTTTCTATTTTGAAATTAGACTAAGGGATTAGTTAATTCTAAAACAGCATAAGAGGATTAGTAATCCAAGGGATTAGATATTAATTAATTTTACGAATTGACCATAAATCATTTACTTAGAACATGATTAAACCAATATTTGAATTTGCATCTAAAGAGTTCAAATGAAGTTTGAACCCTAATATTTTTTTATTATTGTTTTCAACTCTTATCTAATTTATTGGATTTGCGTTGTTAAATTTTAATTACTTTCTTTAATTGTGTTTTTATTATTGATTTTATCAACTCTCATCATTTGGATAGCTCAGATAGTGTTAATTTAATGACTTGGTAATTGACAATATAATCCTTATGGGACGATACTCTACTCACTATTTTATTACTTGATGCGATTCGGTGCACTTGCCGATTTCACACACATCAAGTTTTTGCCGCCATTGCTGGGGATTATTAATTGTTAATATTAAGTAGTAATTAAAGAAGCACTAATTTGGGCATTTATTTTAGTTTGCTTAATTTTATTTTATTTTTAATTCATTATTTTTCTTATTTTATCTCTTTATATTCAATTTCTATTTTCTTGGTTTATTTATATTTATATTTATATTTATTTTTATTTGTAATTCCTTTTCTTTGCTTCACTTTGGTTTGCTTGTTTGTTGTTTATGCAAGATACTTTGGTGTCAGAAATATTAATTTTTGATCCAGAAATAACAAGAACAGAAAAAGCAATCAGAAAGACAATTAGAGAAGGAAAGAAAACTGAAGAAGAAAATGTGGCTGAAAATGTTGATGCACAGAGAAAGCACACTATGGCTGACTATGACACTCCATTTGTTGAGAATGTTTCAATAAGTATTGTGCGACCTGCTATCCAGGCTAATAATTTTGAAATTAAACCAGCTCTTCTACAACTGATGCAACAGAATCAGTTTGGTGGAAGCCAAACAGAAGATCCTAATATGCACATTGCCAATTTCTTGTAGCTCTGTGATACTATCAAGTATAATGGGGCCAGTGATGATGCCATACAGTTACGACTTTTTCCATTTTCATTGAGAGATAAAGTCAACAGCTGGCTATAAGCCCAGCCTCAAGAAAGCATTTCTACTTGGGATGATCTGGTTAGTAAGTTCCTCACTCGATATTTTCCTCCATCTATGTTTGTGAAGATAAGGAGTGAGATTGCTTGCTTCACTCAAAATCAAGGAGAATCTCTCTATGAAGCATGAGAAAGATTTAAGGAGTTACTTAGAAAATGTCCTCACCATGCTTTTGAGGTGTGGCAGCTGGTACAAATATTTTATAATGGGTTGAGCCATCCTACTAGAGCAATGGTCGATGCATCTGCAGGTGGGTCTATAAACACAAAGACTCCAGAAGAAGCCCAAGCTTTATTTGAGACAATGGCCACCAATGAGTATCAGGTTCCTAATGGAAGATCTACAGTTAAACAAGAAGTGTTAGAGCTCGGTGTTGTTGATACTATACTTGCACAAAATCAGACCATAGTGCAACACATTGTCAACCTTACCAAGCAAGTTGGTAATTTGTAGGTAAATGCAGTTAATCATCAAAGTCTGACTTGTGATTTTTGTGGAGGCAACCATGTCAATGGTCAATGTGAGGCAGGGAATTCAAGTGTCAACATCCTAGAGCAGGTAAACTACATGGAAAATCCTTCAAGGCCACAGAGTAATCCTTACTCTAATACTTATAATCCAGGTTGGAGGAATCATTCAAATTTTTCTTGGAAGAATCAAGCTATTCCATTAAATCCTCAGGCCGAACAGAAGTCTTCTCTTGAGGTTGCAATGGAGAAACTTTCTCTACAAACCTCTATTTTTGTGCAACAGACTACAACTTTCATGGAAGAATCAAGAAACAATCATAAGAATCATGAATCTATTATTAGAAGCCTTGAGAATCAAGTGGGGCTGTTAGCAAAACATCTTCAAGAAAGACCTTCAAGCAGTTTACCAAGTGATACTTTGGTAAATCATAAGGAACAATGCAAGGTAATCACCTTAAGAAGTGGTAAGATTGTAGAGGAAGACAAGAAAGAAGCCTCTAGTTCTTTAGGAAATCAAAATGGAAGCAATAATGTTTCAACTGAAGAGGTCTTGTCCCAGCATGATAATAAAGAGGTTGAAGCCAGAGAAGAACAACCGAGAGTGCCGAGGAAAAAGAAAGACATAGAGCTGAAGAAACAATTGATCCTTCACTATATGCTAGACTTCCATATCCTCAAAGATTTAGGAAGGAGATTCAAGAGGAACAGTTTTCCAAGTTCTTAGAAGTCTTCAAGAAATTATAGATAAATATTCTTTTTGTTGAGGCACTTGAGCAGATGCCTTCTTATGCCAGATTCATGAAGAATTTGCTATCTAAGAAAAGGAAGTTAGAAGAAGATGAGACTGTAGCACTTACTGAGGAGTGCAGCGGCATAATTCAACAGAAGCTACCATTGAAGTTAAGGGATCCAGGAAGTTTTCGTATCCCTTGTGCTATTGGAAAGTTGAATGTTGACAAGGCTTTATGTGACTTAGGTGTAAGCATTAATTTGATGTCATTGTTAATCTTGCACAAGCTGGGAATTGAAAAAGTGAAGCCTACAATGATCTCCCTTCAATTAGCAGATCGATCAATCAGACATCCGTACTGTAACAACCCAAAAAGTGTTTGTTTAATCATGAATGATCATTTTATAATATTCTTGATCTTTAGGAATTTTTCGGATACGTCGAATATTTTAATATATTTCTCATTTTACGTGCACACTGAGTAGAGACCTGCAGATGTCAGTGTAATACTCCGGAAATCATTTATTTTATCATGGATAGTCATTTTCTAATATTTGTGATTTATGTGAATTCTTTCAGAATTTTTCGGAAATGATGAATATTTTAATATATTTCTCATTTTACGTGCGCACTGAACGGAGCTGGGAAGATGCATACTTTCCCTGTGGCTGGTAAATTCTAAATTATGGACATGTTGACGGAGGATCTTACTAAACCCGAGGTCGGGCACAATTTATGAGGTTTACATTTTTTGAGGTTTTTACCCGATAAATGAAGTCGCGGAGCCGTAAAATCATCCGATGGATAATAAAATATTATTTTCATCATCTGTAACTCTTCTACACTGGGGGAAAAATAATACTGACAGTGTAAATATTCATCTGTATTAGTGTGCCCAATTAGAAGACAACCTTACTTTCACTTTATCGTGAAACGTGCAAAACTTCCCTTGTAAGTTTCTAGGAAATTTCCTTTCCTTCTTTCCCCATGCAAATGAGCACCTCCCTCCTCTCTCTCCTCACTCACGGCTGAAGCCAATTTTGGGGGGGGAATAATTTTGCTTTTCATTAATTAATCATATCACTTTATTTCAAAATTTCACTTAATGCACCTTCACTCTCTACCTTCACTCTTCTTCTTCTTCTTTCTTTGAAATTTTTCTCCTCATTCTCTATAGAAGCCTCACAGCTAGCAGCCCCTTCATGCCTCATCCATCACAAAAATTTCATCCAACCCCATTTTCTTAATCCTCTCCATCTCCTAAACACTTTTCTTGCTTGTGGCTCTTTGAAAATCCACCATTTTCACCATTTTCTTCAAGCTTCAAGCTTAGGGTTTTTGGGTAAGCTTCTTGATTCTTCACTTTCTTTTCTCATTTTCGTTTTTATGGTCCTCTTGGTGACCATCCATGCTTTATTTTTCAAGCATTGGTGCTATTTTGATGAAGTTGAATTTCTAGGGTTCTTGGTGGTGTCCAATCCGAAAATTGCAAGAAGTTCTTGGAGGTTTCTCTTGTTTTCTTCACTTTGGTAAGAGGAAGGCACTCCTCCTCAACCTCTATTAGCATCTAGGAACCTTGTTTGTGGTTGATTGTGAGAAAACCCTAATGAGGGTTATTCTTTGATTGTATGATTAGTATGTTTGCATGTTGTTGGCACTTGGTTTATGCTATTGGATTGATTGTTGATGTATATTGGTATATTGGAATGGATTGGAAGGCATGAAATGGAAGAAATTGATGTGGGATTTTCTCTTGGGTGGCCACGGTTTTGGGGCTAAAAATATGAGTTCTTTGTGAACAAATTATAACAACTGAAGGACTTAATTAATCAAGTGTGTAATGTACAATCAATGGAATGGAAAAATTGGGAACATAATTCCCTAGGGAGGCCACAACCTCTAGGGCCTTTTTAGGGCTTGATTATGCAAATTTTGGTAACCTTGGAACTTAGCAAATCAAAGGATGAAATCATTGGTAATAGGATAGAAAATTAGCAAATTGGAAGGATGGAAATACACTTTGAAATTCATAAATTATAAAGAACCAAAAATGAAATTATCATAAAACTTAAGAAAATTTTAATTAGGGCAAGAACAAGAGAGTGTGAGACTTGGAGACCTTAGAATAACCTTCTAAGTATAAGAATAAATTACCTTTGAAAATTTAATTAATTATGAGAACTCATTTAAAGACAAGCCTTGTAAGGTAGGTAAATTTTAAATAAGAATTCATAATGGACCTTTAAAAAAATGTATTACTTTATTTAATTTCAATATTATGATATTGTGGGTCCATGTGAGTGACCAATGATGTGTTAATATTCACTTTGGCTAATTGTGGCATATTATGGAATAGTATATAATGATGATCATACATGTTCATGCATAGAGTCTTATGCTTTGTGAATATCCCTTGGACTGTTGTTAAGGCCAAGTTGCCTAGGAGATTGAACACACCTTAGTGCGGGTGCAAGTAGACCAGTGTAGGTCATGCTATGACCTTGGGGGCGTCGGGGTGCGGGTTCCTCGCAATGGGCGGTTGGTAGCTCTCCTGCCCGTGGGGTAGACCGATGCAAACGCACCTGCGATCCGGATCGAGACATTGTCCTATATTGTGATCTAGCGTAGACTGTCTGTACAATGCCTGAATGTGCACGTGGAAAACTGTTGAGTTATAGCACTTTGGCCTCGGTAGTCGAGTTGCGGACGTGTCTCCTGATCTTTCTCTCTGATTGTTTGTGTCTAGCTCTATGGAGTAAGAAATTGAGTACTGTGTGCATATGCATCATGAGATGTTGTATTATCTGATAACTATTGCTTTACGTGAATTTGAACTGTTTATTTATTATTATGATGAATGACTGCCTTGAACGGTTTACCTGCTTACTACTGTAATTACTGTCTATCATTATTATTATATGTGTTTTAAGATGCTATTTGGGCGCATTGCGCCGTATTGGTTTCTGGCTGCTATAATTGGTAATGATGGTAGGATGTCTTACCTCTTTCCTGTATTTCTATTATTTGCTGCCTGTGCATATATTGTGTCTATCGAAGACGATAACAAGGAGGTTGGAGCTCCCGATTTCCCCGGCTTCTGGTCTGCTCGCGATTAGCATCTACTGTGGAGCATGGAGGCACGCATGCGCAGATTTCTGGGTGATGTGCGTCTGACCTTCCTTGGGGGGCCAGAGTGCTAGCACATTAACCTGAGTTCCGACCGCTATGTCTACCTTGGAGACGTATCGATCTCGCTGGCCTGGAGAAGTCATGACCCATCAATTCTTACCTTCTGCATCAGCCTACGTTTGGAGTTTTATCTGCCCATCCGAGAGATGTGGGGTGACCGCTACTATACCCCGCAGGAGGACTCTTTTGGTTCCACTGCTCGGGCTCTTGCCCGTGGCTCTGTGGTTCCTATAGAGGTTTCCTTGGATGAGGAGGACCCCGCAGAGGATCCTGACACGATCCCTCCTCATCTGAGGGACTGACATTGCTGGTAGCTGCTGATGGCTGCCAATGTTTTATTTTGGGGGCCTGATGTTTTATTTTTGGTGGGCTGTATATTCTGATATCTGGGGATGTATATGTATGATCCTTTGGGAATTCCAAGCTTGTCTCTAAAACATATTTGATATATATATATATATATATATATATATATATATATATATATATGTGCATGTTACTCGGATGTAAATTTTATCTTCTATCTTACTTCTTATTATTACTCATATTTTGTCACTACGTTTTATTGATTGAAGAGAAAAATAATAATAATACTGAGATAATAATTTAATGACTCAAAAAAAAAGTATGTATGCACAAATATATATATATATATATATATATATATATATATATATATATATATAAATGAATCGAATAAATTAATCTTAACTAAAATGAACAGGGTCTTAATTTAGAAAAATTTTATTTTTCGCATTTTTATTTGACAATGTGACGTTCCCTCTCAAAAAAGGGCATTACATGTATGGTATTGTGGAAGATTTGCTAGTGAAGGTTGACAAATTTATTTTTCCAGTTGACGTTGTGATCTTAGATATGGACGAGAATGCTGATATCTCATTAATTCTGGGAAGACCATTCTTAGCTACTTCAGGAACATTAATTGATGTGCCAAGATGTGAACTGATTTTGAGGGTGGATGGAGATCAGGTGACCATCAACATCTTTGATAAATCTGCACTGACATCAGATCTCTATGCCTCCGTCAATTGCATCCAAGGTAAAGCTCAAAAAGAGTCAGCTGGTAAGAACTTTGCACCATCGATTAATGATGATCTTCCTACTTCTATGATTGTTGATGAAAAGGAAAAAGGTCCTCCTATTTCTGAGATTGTTGGGATTGAAAAAGATCCTCCAGCTTCCACTGATTCATTTCAGATAGGACCATTGTTTAATGACTCACTGAACGTTAACTCCTCACTTGATGATAAATTGAAAATCCCATGGCCTAGTGGAGTTACAAATGATAAAGTGCCTTCAGGACAACTTAGCTCAACTCTAGTTCAGAATATTTTTGGAGAGGATTTCAAGGACAGTGATCGAGTATGGAGGCAATGATCTGACAAAAGAAATGCGTCATCCTATTTCTCCTACTTCAAGCCTCCATGAGTGATTAATAAATGGCAACATCAAGCTAATGACGTTAAACAAACGCTTTTTGGGAGGCAACCCAAAATTTTTCTTTTCTTTATTTTCCTCTATTATTTGGTTTTAGTTTCTTTGTTTTTATTTTCACTTTCAATTGAATTTCTGTAGCTTTAATGTTTTAAATGGGCTCATGCATCTCTTAAATGCTTTAAATAAAGTTTTTTGGGAATGTTTTTTGCAAACGATAAGATAAAATTTACTTCATTACGAATGGGTTGAGTAAGGAGTCATTTGATAATATCTTTTTGACTCTTGAGACGTATTCTTATGAATTTATGCATTATGAATTTATTAATTTGTGGAATCTCTTCAAGGACGATCATGGCCCATGTTGTTAAGATTGAGATAGCCAATTTTGTGTTGGTTTAAGTGCCTTCCTGAGTTCAGAGCATTTGTAGGGGGATGTATATAGTTGTCGGCCGCCTAAAAAGATTTTTTCTTTTCTTTCATTTAGTTCCTTTATTTTCGCATTAATTCTTACATTTTGTTTTCAGTTTTTGCTTTGTTTTTCGTGTGCAGATTTAGCCCATGTTTCTCTACTCATGAAGACTAACAGTTCGAGTTCATGGCTACGCGCTTCTCTCTCCCACCACCTTCACGATCTTCAATTTCTATTTTCAGGGAAGTTTTGTTGTCTTTTGTTCAGTTACCTTTCTTATTTAAGCATTGAGGACACTATTTCTTTCAAGTTTGGGGGAGAGGAATCGTTTTTCACTTGTTCATGCATTAAATCTTGGGGGAATTGAGTTAATTTCTTGATTATTTCTAAACTGATAGAAATTTGTTTGAGAGGGGAATCCACTATTAATGAACTGAATTTTTGTGTACTGAATTTTTCTACAAGGCAATCTTTTTCAATTGAGTATTGAAATAATTTAGCATTTTATTTTAGGAAATTATCCATGTTTGCTTACATTTTATTCTCTTTACTAACTTAAGCCAGAAAGTGAGATTTGACCATTTCTTGATTAGATTTATCATAAACTGAATCCTATTTTCCTTCTAGTGTGAGTTTTCTCTTGACTTTTGTGTGCTATAACTTGATTTGATATCTTGTTGAGATTTGATTGATTCACATACATTCTTGGACATGATGAGACAATTAGGTTTAATTCTTTCTTGACTTCCAGAGTTGCATTGAACCACCATAATCCATTAGTTGCCCCTTTTGAGACTGAAATTGATTTCTTGAATACCTAGTTGATTATTCAGGTTGCATTATTTGGAGCATCTAATGTGTTAATTGAAAAGTCTTGAAAGGTCATTTTTGTTTTCAAGGGTTGAAAGAAAAAAAGAAAAAAGAAAAAAAATAAAAAGTTGTAAAATAAAATTTTAGTGGTGAAGAATAATGAGAATTAGTTAGTTGAAAGTGAGAATGACCTTGTGCATATTATTATATTGATTATCCTCTTAACCTGATTCTTCTTTGTATAGCTTCACCCGTAAATATTCTTTACCTTTATTTATCTTTGTCCTACCATTAATTTTACCCTTGGCCTCGTTACAACCGAATATAAGTCCTTTTGATCCTTGTTATGTATGTGATCTTGAAAGTGGAGATGAGATTGATAATTAAACGTATGGTCATGCATTTGTTGAGAGAAATTTGAGTGATCTCTTTGCCCTTAAACACTTGAGAGATGAAAAGATGAGTGACTTCAATTGTTTGGTAGAGAGAAAAGGTGCAAGCTAGACTCAAGTCTCTAATTATATTCAGTGTTGAATTTTCTTACTTGATTGGATTTGATTGTCGAGCTTAATTGAATTTTATTTTTAAATTGTGGATTGTTCCTTGATTCGTAATCCTTGATGTTCAGTTTTATCTTGATTTTGATTCATGTTCTTTGCTTGAGGACAAGCAAAAGCTTAAGTTTGGGGGAGTGATGAACCTGCAAAATTCATATTTTTACGGTTCATTATTTTGGATTTTTCATTCTCTTTAATTTGTTTAATTGAGTTTTGTCCTTAAGTTTATCATGTTTTTATTGTTTGAAATTATTTCTGTTATTTCGCATTTTCTTGTGTTTTTGATAGGTATTACATAGGGATGAAGATTGGATTTGATTTCATAGAAGAACCATTAGAAAAGCTGTGTAAAAGCTTTCTAGATACTCAGCGTTCAAGAGCCAGTGCTCAAGCGCTGGATGAACTGATTCGTATAGTTTCTCTGTTATCCTAGCGCTCAAGCGTTGGGAGTTCAGCGCTCAAGCGCGTAAATGGCAGATCTCAGAGCTCAAGCACTGGGAAACCAGCGCTTAAGCATGTGCATCAAGGCAAAATCTAGTCTCTGGTAGTTCAGCGCTCAGGCGCTGAGGAGCCAGCGCTCAAGCGCTAGACACGTGACAACAATTATAAATGAGAAGTTATCCCAAAATTTAAATCATTATTCAAGAGGGACAGCTGAATCAAGAGAAAGAGAGAGAGAGAGAGAGTCGCGAGGGAGACTACTAAGGAGGAGACTCCAGGCATTCCTTCCACAATTTATCAATGGAGTTTGTCTTAATCTTTCTTTTATTTTGTTCTTTCTCTATGTATAACTAGTTTCCCTTTGTTAGGGGATGATGAATCTTGATACTTGGATGATGTAATTTCTTTTATGAGTGTAATTCATGTTTCTATTATATGTTTTATGTGTTTATCTCTATCCTTAATGATTTTCTAAACCTGATCAGTTTGGAAATGAATTGTTGGGTTGATGTATGATTTGGAAAAATTTGCATGAGCCTAGATCTGTGATAAATGCCATAATTTTTGCAATCGCTAGGGATAGACGTTGTAAATTATGTGGTCTTTCTTGTAATTTCCTTGTTCCTAATAATGCCTTTCTATTTTAGAATTAGACTAAGGGATTAATTAATTCTAAAATAGCAAAAGAGGATTAGTAATCTACGGGATTGGATATTAATTAATTTTGGAAATTGACCATAAATCATTTACTTAGAACATGATTAAACCAACATTTGAATTTGCATCTACAGAGTTCAAGTGAAGTCTGAACCCTAACATTTTCTTATTACTGTTTTCAACTCCTGTCTAATTTATTGGATTTACATTATTAAATTTTAATTACTTTCTTTAATTATTTTTTTATTATTGATTTTATCAACTTTCATCATTTGGATAGCTCAGATAGTGTTAATTTAATGAACTTGGTAATTGACAATATAATCCTCGTGGGACGATACTCTACTTTCTACTTTATTACTTGATGCGATTCAGTACACTTGTCGATTTCAGTGTTGAAGGAGGTGCAACTAGGCCTCTTGGACCCGTATTTCTAGTAGTGACAAGAGGAATGCTGACACAATCTTCAGGTCAAAGCCAAATAGTTCAAACTTTGGCTACTATGAGACAACAAATAGATGAGACTAATTATGATATGGTCCATATGTTGACCTAACAAATGAATACAATTCTTAGTCTATTGATAGAGGCAAATAAGATCCATACAATCAATTTCAATTTGGCCATGTGGGATATATGGACAGAAATGGTTGAGTAATTAATGGTCAATTAGGAGGTGGGCAATTTGGGTCGGGTCAACCATTGGTCCTCCCAAACCAAAATGTTAATTGGGCTGTCAAACAAGCCTTAACTAGGTTTGGATCCAATGTCGACATTGCATTTCACCCTCAGTTTGTTTTGGCTTTTCCTGACTGGATAAACTAATTAGAGTTGCCTAGAGAATATAAAGTTCCTAAGTTCATCAAGTTCTCTGGTGAAGGTATAGAGTCATTTGTTAAGCATGTAACTAGGTTCACTATAGAATGTGGGGACTTAGCGTTAAGTGAATATCTTAAGATAAAGGTATTTCCCAACTCGTTAACACAAAATGCTTTCACATGGTATTCAACTTTGCCTCCAAGGTTGATATATTCCTAAGCACAACTTGAAAGGATGTTTCATGAATAGTTCTTTGGAGCCATAATGAAAGTAAGTTTTACGAAATTGTTTAATGTTAAACAAATGTCTCAAGAATTTATCGATGACTATTTGACAAGATTTAGGCAATTAAGGAGTCGATGTTATACTCTGATTCCTGAACTGGAGATAGTTAAAATCACAGCTTCAGGCCTATACTTCTCCATTAGAAAGAAATTAGTCAATCAACAATTTATCGATTTGACCCAATTGACCAATAAAGCTCAACAAATTGAATGTTTACAAAAAAAGAAGGAAAGGTTGAAGCGACAAAATAAAAAAAAGAGGATACACATGGTCCAATGTGATGAAGAGGTTGAAGAAGCATTGAATCAAGAGGAAACAATGGTGGCAAAATTACAAGAAAGGCCACGTTATAGTTGCTAGGCTTTGAAACCGACAAAAGGTGTAGAGAAAATGAGCTTTGTAGGTAAAAAAAATAATACTCATTTGACATTATAAAGAAACTGAAGTTTGCCTTGATTGGACCTTCCCACAGATCGGTGGAGGCTAAAGGCTGTTGACAAGCTAACAACCTAAGGGCTAAATATTATCCAAAAAGATACTATGGGTAAAATAGTGTCCGTTACTGGAAATAAGAGGATGGTGAACTTTAGACCTTTCGTGCCATCCGTGAACGTGGTTAATGCTAAGACTAAGGTCCCAAAATGTATCCCAGGCCCTGAGAAATGGCATAAGAATGTAGGTGGATATCAAGTGCAATTCAAATCCCTGCCATTACAGACAATTTTCCCTTTGACAGGTTGGAACTAAAGAGTCTGGAAATTGCTTCAGTTTTCCAGAGCTATATATCAAGCACCTTACCAACAACTTTCGAGATCCCAAAAAAGTCATAGGAAGCACGGAAGGGCATTGGCGCGTAAGCTAGCCAGAGAAAAGCTAGAGGTTGATCCAAAGGAAATAATGTCATTAATAAGGCAGAATTACCCCTAATGAAGAACCACACAACTGCAGAGATCAAGAACAATGATTACTATGAGAAATCTTTAGAAATCATTGTGATAGATGAAGACCTATTGAAGTTAGAACATAAAAAAAATATCTAAGGAGAAAGCTGAGAAAATGGCTAGAGAATTGTTTCCTCCCAAGAAGGAAACCAAGGATGAGAAGCTTAAGCAAGTTAAAGGAGTTGAAAAGTAAGAAGAATGAGCAGAAAGTCCTGAAAAAGGGGATGCTTATTTATCTGATGTGGAAATCAACATGGAAGTCGATGACCTGCTTGAAGAGGAATTGAATGAGTTTTTTAAAGAAAGAATAACATTAGAGAAACCAAAGGATCCCAAGGCCTAGGTGAGTATTATATATGTGCTACCATATGACTACGAAGACTATGAAGTAGTTGGGAATCCCAAAGAGGACAATGATAATGATTCTAATGGCCATAGGTCCTGGAACAATCAATGGTAACTGTTTTCTCCTAGGAAGCTAGTTTCACTAAACCTTTACCTAGAGAAACGGAACGCTTAAGGCCACTTCGCATAAGGCACATATTGATGGTAGGCCCATTAATAATTTGTTAATCAATGAAGGGGTAGCAGTCAACCTGATCCCAAAGTCAATGTTTAATAAGCTGGGAAAGAAAACTTCAGAGTTGGTACCCACAAACATAGAGGTCACTAACTTCAATGGAAGGAGAGCCCCTTCAGAAGGGGTAATCATGCTAAATATAAAGGTGGAACTGCTAAAAGACAGACCTTATTTATAGTCATGCCGTCATAGTATACTTTTAACATGTTGTTGGGTAGAGACAGGATCCACGCTATAAGCGTTATCCCCTTGACAGTAAACCAAAAACTAGTCTTATGGAACAAAGAAGGAAATGGCGAAGTAATTCATGCAGATGATAGTCTATGCTTCACTCAGTAATGTAATTTGGACTAGAAGGAATATAATTTTTTAATGAAGTCGGTAACTCCTAAGGTCGATGATTTCGACCCTAATACAATCGAAGTTTGCCTCCTAGATTAGGGAGGTTTTAGAATGATCCTAAAGGCCAAATCACGACCATCCGAGTAGGATGATGAATATTAAACAAGCATTACAAAGGTTATCTTCTTATGTGGCCGACAAAGTTGTCAAAGAAGTTAGTTACAAAATTCCCAATTGTGTGTATGAAGAAGAGTATGATGGGCCCATTGGTTTTGATGAGTCGCCTCTAAAAGAAGACATTAAGAAAGTAGAGATGTAAGATCCCATGAAAGAAGCGAATATGGGAACTAAAGAACAAAAAAGGACAACCTATATAAGAAAATTAGTTACGCCGATGATGAGGGAAAAAATGGTCGAGATGTTAAAATAATACCAAGATTACTTCACATGGGACTACCATGAAATGTCAAGCCTAAGCAAATAGTTAGTCAAACATCGCTTGCCAATCATGCTAAGATATAAACCTTTTATGTAGCCTCCTTAACGCTTTGTACCAGAGGTAGCCTTGAAGGTTAAAGAAGCGACTGAACAATTGTTGAATGATATATTTATTAGAACTTCCAAGTACACTAAATGGATCTCAAATATAGTTTTAGTAGTCAAGAAAAATGGCAAGATAAGGATTTGGTTCAATTTTAGAAATTTAAATTCAGAAACACCTAAAGATGAGTACCTAATGCCCATAGTAGATATGCTGATAGATTCAACCTCAAGTCATTGAATAATGAGTTTTATAGATGGGCATATTGGCTATAACCAAATCTTTATAGCCGAAGATGACATCCCAAAGACTACATTTAGATGCCCTGGGCCACAGGAGACTTATGAATTGGTGGTCATGCCTTTTGGTCTAAAGAATGCTGGAACAATTTACCAAAGGGCAAGAAATGCTATTTTCATGATACGATTAGTAAGTTTATGGAAATTTATATCGACGATATTGTAGTAAAATTTGATTCAGATGATGATCATTTGGAAGATTTGAAAAATGCTTTTAAGCGAATGAGGAAACATAATTTAAAAATGAACCTACTCAAATGAAATCTTGATGTGTGTGCATAACTTCTGTGAGTTCTTGTTGCATCGTAAAGGAATAGAGGTCGTCGACAAGAATAATACTAAAGCTATCTTGGAAGCCTCTCTACCAAGGAATAAGGAGTTACAATCTTTACTTAGAAAAATAAATTTCTTAAGGCGTTTCATTTCAAACCTAGCTGACAAGTTGAAGATTTATTCCCCTTTACTCAAATTAAAGAATGACGAGGAGTTCAAGTGGAATCAAGAGCACCAAAAAACTTTTAACAAAATTTGTAATATCCTCCCTAGCTTATTTGGCTTAAAGACTGATATAATGATTTATTAACATTTGTATTAGTTACTTATTAATTCTGATAATTTTCTGAGTTAATTTAGGAATAATAATATAACCCAAGACGTGAAAAATAGCTCATATTAGTTCAGAATTTAGCATAAACTGCTTAAATAATAGAAATAAATATGAAAAATTTATTTATAGGCAACAAATAATTAGAATGAGTTGTGGTAAATTTTGGAGAAATAATTGAATTAGTTTGACATTTTTAACAATACAGTATGAGTGTTTAAAGATCAAATTAAATAAGAAAGTAGCTTGGAAAATCATGAAATTTTGTGGATATGTCAAATAAAGGATGAAAATTATTTTAGGAATGATTATAGGTTAAGGCAGATGCTTGTAAGCAAATAAGTTTAACTCCTTAGGTTTATCTTAACTTAAGGAAGAATAATAGTGTTTAGTGGCTATCAAATGTGTCTATAGATAGTTACTAAATGATGAGTATAAGAACTAAATGAAGTCTTAGAATTTTCTCTAACACTTATGGAAGATAGAAAACTCATCAATGAAAGATCAAAGTATCCTTAAAAGATAAAAGTCTTTCACCTACTAATGATAGCATAACAAACTTCAGATTCATCCTTATCTCTCCATCCATTCACCACCGTCTTTGACCTTTCTTACTTTCTCATTTATCTTTTCTTTTCACTCACAAATTTGAGAAGTAGCAGAAAAAAAATAAGAGAGAAGGAAGAAAGAAAAGAAAGAAGAGGAAGAAGAGGAACAAAGAAGGAAACAAATGAGGAACAAAGAAGAAGAAGGAAATACCATCCTTGAGGGAAGCTTAGGTAGGGGTTTTTATATAGCTCAACCTTTCTCTTTTTGTTTCTAATTCCTCAAACTTTGCATAAATGAATTGGTTGATGATTTATTATGACTTTTATGATATATTAGTTGTATTTTCATGCATGAGAATGATAAGTTTGAGGTTATATATGTATATACCAGAGTTATAAGGCAAAGATCACGGGAAAAGACGGAGAGGGAGAGGGAGTAGGATGAAGAAAAGTAGGAGGCAAACAGACTACTTACATAAATATGCAGAAATATAAATAAAGTAAAACTTAAAACATTAAAGTAGAAACCAAAAATGTGTTAGAGAAGGCAAAATCCAGCGAAGAGAAGAGAATAGTTAAGATTGAAACTTTATTAAAACTGAAATAAGATTACAAGATTGAAGATTGAAGATTGAAGATTGAAGATGGGAGAAGGGAGAGTATCTCTCACTAGCCTCTCTCTAAAACATCAAACTAAAATTTAGAATAATTTAAAGGATATTCAAAGGATGCCAAACATCATGGGCAAACAACCTATTTAAAGACATAAAATAATATTACAAAAGTAGCGCTACAGTGTCCTGCTCTAGTGAACAATAAAATAGTAATCTTTCGTTTTCGCTACAGTGAACAATGTTGCACAGTAGTCTTCCGCAGGATAGAATAGTACACACGAATAGTATCTTGACTATTCATCAATGTTTAAGTCAACTCCATAACAATCATCTTTATTCAGATCGCTTAAAGATAAAATAACGGAGGGAGCCAGAGGACCGGAAGACTGAGGAGCAGGATCATAAAAAATGGCTGCATCCATTTCTCTGTAAAGTTTGAGGACTTCTTCTATATTATAGACAAGATTACCTGTGTTAGTTGAGGCAGCAATAATAGCTAAAATCTTTGATTTTTGATTGAGGAATCTGGAAGATTCTGGATCAGTAGTTTTGATGAACTTTGGATTCTTTTGGAACCAAAGTTTGATATTATCAGGCAACGCTCTTAAAGCATCAAAAGCACCCTACCATTTGGAATAAGCTTGTCTTTATAAGACCGACAAATGACTAGGATGATCATCTTTCGAAATTTATATTGCCATGACAGTATCCAGGCAATAGATAGTTTGGAGAAGAAATGCAAATCTACTAGAAAAGAATCATCCACAAGTTCAAACTTCTTCTGAAAATGTTGAAATCCTTCATTAACTTGAGGGGGAAGGATTTGATAACTTGGACCAAAGAAGTTGTAACACCCTGAATTTTCGTATCTCTTAAACAATAATTTTGACAGTTAACAAAATTTTACTATTTAGTAATTTCTGTGCACTGTAAAATTATTTTGTTTATTCCATCAGCGTATTTGATCGTTTTAAGTGATTTACTCCGTGTCAGGAAAATAATAATTTTCGGGCCGGAGAAAATCTTTAAATATTTATTTCTCTTGACTGTTAATTATTTTTAATAATCTGACTTGATTTTCATATGTTTTCTAATATTTGTGATTTTTGTAGATGATTATGATTTTTTTTACTGTATGTGGGCCCAGGTGACCTTAGGTAGGCCCAGGTGGGTCCTGCAAAGTAAAAAAATTTTTGTGCATAGAAAAATTTGTACTGTTTTGAGGGAGGCAGGGGATCTTACTAAACCTGAATCTGGAAACAGTTTTAGAAATTTTCTTGTACTGTGTTTTGTACTGTATTTGATTATCGGACGATAAAAATACAGTAAAAATATTATTTGTAGGATTATAACAAATATAAAAATAAATATTATACTGCCTAGTCAACATTAATGGCTTGGATATCCATTATTGATTTAATCAACGATTAAGAAATAAACTTAATGAAGAAGCATTGGATATTAACCATTGATCTAATCAATGGTAGAGATTTAATCTAGATAAGCTTAATAAGGAAGGCTTCAATATCAACTGTAGATTTAATCAACGGTGTAGAATTGGTCATATAAAGTGGCTATGACCATTTATAACCATTGGATTTAGAATTGATCAAGGGTGGAGATTTAGTCTTAAAAAGTGACAAAGACCATTTATGACCATTGGATGAAGAATTAATCAAGGGTGGAGATTTGGTCTTCTAAAATGGTTAAGACTAATTAGGACCATTGGATTTAAAGTTTGAAAGAGCAATCTTGACCCTTAATTTTGGAGACACATCTAATGGCTAGAATTTAAAGGAGAAAGATCCAATGACCTAGATTAAGTCTTCTAATCAAAAGTCTACCTTAATCCTAACCATTGAACCAATCAATGGTTAGGAATGCTTCAAATAATGGCTTGAAAAAGATGACAACATTATTGCATGCATAATGCAAGGGGGGACGGTTTTTGTAGTATTTTGGAGCTAAAGGTGATTTTGATGACCATTATTACTTGTCATGGTCAATATTACATCATTCTTGACCATTATTGCTTTGTTTGCTTCCTTAGGAGAATGCTTGGAGGGGGGGCACGGTTTTGGAGGCTTAAGACCATAGGAAAATGTTTCACGACCATTATCACTCATTATTGATCATTCTTGATCATTCCAAAAACCAAAAGCTCTTAGAAAAATTTCTCTCCTTCTCTTTCTAGCATGGTTCGGCCATGACACCCAAGAACACCCTCCATCACTCAAAAATTTCATCCAACCTAGTTTCTTGAATCCTTACCTTATTCTAAATAACTTTCATGTTGAAGGTTTCTTCAAAATCCAACATCTAGTACTTCAAATCCAAGCTTCAAGATTCTACCAAAAATTGTAAATTTCATGTTTCTTCTTCTAATCTTTTAGTTTTGATTTTCTAAGCCATGATTGAACCATGATTTACCTATTTCTACACTTGTTATTCATTTTAACATTTGTTTGTAATTTTTTTAGGAATTTTCCATGGAGATCCACGAAATTGGTGGAAGGAAAACTAAGTGTTTTCACTTCATCCTTTGTCTTAACCAAATCTAAGAAGCCTTTCTCTAACAAAAATAAAAAATTCTATCTTTGTTCTTCAAGAGGAATTTCGGCCATAGCACCTAAAACCACTCTCCAATCTCTTTTATTTTCATCCAACCATAGATCTTGAATCTACATGATATTCTAAGCAACTTTCATGTTAGAGACTTTCTCTAAATCATTCATCTTCATGGACTTTCTTCAAGAGCAAAGTTATAGGGTATTTGTGGTGAAGTGTAAGGAAACTTCATTTTCTTCTCTCTTTTTCATGATCTAAACCATGTTTGATCCATGATTCCTCTTAATCAAGCTTAATATACTAATTTCTATGTATTTTGTTTTGTATTTGAGAAGCCCTTGGTGATGAAGGACTTGGAAAGAGAAGCAAATCAATAAGCTTTGGAGGATCTTCAAGAGGTAAGAGGGAGATCCACCTCACCAACCAAATATGGTGGTGAGAGATGGTCTTATCTTTGATGGATGGTGAATCCATGTGAGGATTCATATCCATGGTCATGTAATTTATTTGTGGGTGTTTATATGCTTTGATTATTTACCTATGCTTGATATGCTTTGCATGATTTTATGGCTTTGATGGTATGCTTATAATATGCATGATAAGTATATAGCATGCTTATGGAATTTATGATGGAATATGTATATGTATGCCATGATGTGAATATGGAAAGAAAATAAATTTTTGGCTCCAATGGCCAAGGAAGAGTGGTCACGGTTTTGACACTCATGATTTGGGTTTATATTGAAAATTTTTAAGAACAAGGAAAATTAATTTTTGGGTCCCTAGAACATTGAGAATTTCGGCCAAGACACCTCAACATAGGTGTTTACAAATTAATATTTTCATGGAAGAATAAAATTGGATTGATTTGAAAAGCGTGGAAATGAACAAAGGATATGTTTTTCAAGAGAACAAGAACATGGTTTTGAAGGATTTTTATTAATTTATTTTGTGTAAAAAGATCCTAAGTGTTTTTCTAAACATGAGTTTTGAATGAAACGGGCAAACGTTGATCTTAAGGATTTGCAAAGAAAGTGAAAAAGGATCTGTAAAGAAAGTAAAAATGAATTTGAAGAAATGAGTTTGGTTTTTATGACCACCGGCATTCGGTTTTGAAAACAAAGATTTTAATGGTTTTGTTTGTGTGAAAACAGAAATGATAAATAATTGAGTTAGAAGGAAAAATGTTTGATGGCTTCAATGGCCAAATATACTACGGTTTTGAAAAACTGGTTATGCCTAAATTTTTATGGAACAAAATGATATTTTATAAAACGAAGTGTTTTGTTACTCGAAAGATTTGACAGTTTTCAATGAACACGTTCACAGTTTTTGTTAAAGAATTTTTAATGGTTTTGTTTGTGTAAAACCATATCAATTTAGAAGGAAAAATATTTGATGGTTTCAATAGTCATGTCCACGTTTTTGAGGGCTTGTAATGCCTTGATTTTTATGAACAAAGTGATTTTCAAAGTGGAGATGTAACTTGATTTAATACAAGAATTTGGAAAGGGAATCAGAGTGTTTTATCACTTGAGAAAATTTTGTAAACGAAAGACAAAGAGAGGTTGAAAATGTTTTAACTTCAATTTATTTTGAAGAGAATTGATTTTAAAATTTATTTGAAAAAAATGGAGAATATAATGATGATTTGAGAATTTACTAACGTATAACTTATTTTCAAGTTTTGGAGTACGTTAGGAAAATTTAAGATTTTGAAACATTGATTTACATAAATGGAAAAGTGATTTTGTGAATTATATTCCGAAAAGAATTTCTTGAGTAAAGAATGTGGAAAAAGATTTTCTTGAGTAAGAAAATATATTAAATGAAGTATAAAGTTATATTATTTTGGGAAAAGTTGAAAAGGAATTTTTAAAGGTCAAGAAATATTTTCTGTAATGAAATTGTGGTAAAAAATTATTTACGTATCTTAAAAACGTGATTTTTAAGTTACGTGATATGGAAAAATATTTCTATGCAATTTTAAATACGTTGAAATATTTATACACGATTTGAATTACGTTTAAATATTTTACGTGATTTGAACTACTGTTGATAAATCACTACGTGATTGAATAGCGATAGAATATTTTTACGCGATTGTGAAAATGGGAGAAAATTGTTATGAGATTTGGAAAGTGTTTTAAATATTTTGAGAATGATAGAAAATGATTTACGTGACGTAAAAGAATGATTTTTAAGTTACGCGATTTTGAAACAGTGAAAAAATGATATGCGATTTGAGAAATGTATATTTTTACGCGATTGAGAAAAATGTTGAAAAATTAGTACGTGATTTAAAAGTGCAACAGAAGAGTTGCGGCATTTTGAAAACGTAACAAAAATGTTACGATATTGTGAAAACGTAACAAAAATATTTTGGAATTGTGAAAACGTAACAGAAGTGTCACGGTATTGTGAAAATATATCAGAAACGTTTCAGAATTTTGAAAATGGAACAGAAGTGTTACGGTATTTTGAAAACGTAATATAAACATTTTGGAATTGTGAAAACATAACAGAAATGTAACGCCCCTTTTTGGGAGGGAACGTCACATTGTCAAATAAAGTAAAATGCGGAAATTAAATAAACAACGATTAAGACCCGGTTCATTTTAATTAATTAATGTTTAATCATGTGAGCAAACTTGGCAATATTTTTTTTTTATAATAATAATAATAATAATGATACTACGGAGTGCGGATAAAATGACGAATAAATCAATACATAGAGATTTGCACCTGAATAGCATGCATATATATCTGGAGTTTAATACAACTGTTTCATAAATACAAGCCTGGCCATCATCAAAAAGCAAAACTATACCCACCCCAAGGGAAACATGCATATACAAAGTATATAGCCCAACCAAAAAGAAAAGTACATCAGGCCCCCAAAACAAAAACACTGGCAGCCATCAGTAGCCACCAATGATCATCGACCCCTCAAATAAAAAGGGACCGATTCAGGATCATCAGGAGGACCCTCATCAGGATCTTCCTCATCCGAGGACTTATCCATAGGAACCACAGATGCACGGGACGGGGCCCGAGCGGTGGAGTCGAAAGAATCCTCTGCGGGGTGTAATAGCGGGGACCCCACATCTCCCGATAGGCGGGTAAAACTCCAAGCGTAGGCGAGGTAGCAAGTGAGGACGGGTGCCTCACGACGTCTCCAGAGCAAGTGCTATCGACACGTCTCCCACATACACACGGCCGGTCGGAGTTCGTGTTGATGTGCCGGCACTCCGGCCCCCAATGAAGGTCGACGCACATCTCCCAAAAATCCGCGCATGCGTGCAAACATCGTCGCGATCAAAGTCAATCCCGTGTGCGGGCCGGAAGCGGGAAGGCGAGGCTCTTCCTGTCGCTTCACCGTCGTCTTCGATCGATACGGGGTGCACATAAACACAAGTAATAGAAGCACAGGAAAAGAGGTAAGATATCCTACCATCAATACCAATACAAAGAACCAAGAACCGAACGGCGCATAACGCCCACGTAGCATGTAAAGGCAATAAATAAGCTTTTAAACGGATAACCGGTCGGTGCAATCATTAATAAAGGTAATGAATAATTCATAATATCCAGGCGTTAAATATCGGGTAAACAATAATTTTCGATGTCGAATATTCCATGATGCATGGACTCAACATTCAATTTCCTACTCCATGGAGCTAGACTCAAACAGTCGGAGAGAAAGATCAGGAGACATGTCTGTGACTCGGCTGCCGAGGCCGTCTATCAATAATTTTCCACGTGCACAATCATGGCATTGCACGGACATTCTACACTAGATCACGATATAGGACAGTGTCAAGTCCGGATCGTCGGTGCGTTTGCATCGGTTTGCCCCACGAGACGGAGGAGCTACCAACGCCCATTGCGAAGGACCCGCACCCCGACGCCCCCCCAAGGTCATAACAAGACCCACACTTGTCTACTCGCACCCGCACTAAGGTGTGTTCAATCTCCTAGGCAACTTGGCCTTACAACAGTCCACACGGACATCACAATGCATAAGACACTATGCATGCTCATGTATGATCCACCATCTCATACGAATTCATAATATACCATAATTGATCAAGAGAGTGCAATAAGCAAATTTGCATCCAAGAAGAACCCAATATCCACATAATATCAATTTATAATTCAAGGAACACATTATGGGTCCATTATGGATTTCTAAAATCTCCAAGTCTTATGAAATTCATCTCATTGGTTCATTTACTTGTCATTTGATTCAAGTTACTTGATTCTTATAATTACCTTCCAAGCTTAGCTCATTTCCTAAGTCTCCACCGCAATCCATCATGAATTTATTATTACAAGTTTCCTATTATCAATCTACATTTTTAATCGCTTGATTAACTCAAGTCTTGACATCTCAAATTTGTTAATCTTTTCCCTCATTCAAGCCCTCAAAACCGTGGCACTCAAGAGAGTCTTAGATCACAATTTTCTTCTCACTAATTTAGTCTTCCTTTACTTAACCTACCTAGCATTATTCTTGGCACCATGACAACCAAAATTCTGCTCCTAAAACAACCCAAAACCGTGGCACTTACCAAGGTTTAACAACCATAATTTTGTCCATTTAAACCAACCTTAACTACTTGATTTTATTAGCCATGCATTGATCAAAAATTAAGCATTACTTCCACTCATTTTCCAGCACAAAAACAGCCCCAAAAACAAGCCAAAAACCGTGACTCACTCAAGGTTCCAACAACCAGAATTTTATCCATTCAAATCAACCTTAACTACTTGATTAAATTAGCCATGCATTGATCACAAATTAAGCTTCATTTCCATTCAATTTCCAGCACACAACCAGCCCAAAACAGAGCCAAAAACCGTGGCACTCCAAGGGTCCACAAACCAGAATTTTGCTCACTTCAATCTCACTCAACTACTTGATTAAATTAACCATGCATTGATCACAAATTAAGCACCACTTCCATTGAATTTCCAGCACAAAGACAGCCCCAAAAACAAGCCAAAAACCGTGGCACTCCAAGGGTCCAAAAACCAGAATTTTTCAAAGCATTCATACATGGTTTCCAATCACAAAATTACACAATCAATCAACCACTCAAAGCTAAATCAAAATCACATTCAAGAAACCAATTTCAAGCAAGTTCAAGAACAACCACCATGTGGTTCTTCTTCCAAAAATTAAATACAAGATTCCTAGTTGCTAAAGAGGTTGAGGAGGATTAATCTTCCTCTTACCAAGTTGATGAACCAAGAAACTCCAAGAATCACCCTTGATTTTCGGATTTGGAGCACCAAAAACCCTAGAAAATTTGGTCCAAGTTAGAACAATGAAATGGTGTGTAAAAGAAGAAGAAAATGGCCAATAAACCAAGGAAAAACAGAAACGAAAATGGGAGGGGAAGGCTGGAATTTTTCAGCCATGGGAGCTCACCTTCAAGGCTTGAGGAATGGTTGAAGATGGAAGCTTTTCTTGAAACTCCAAGCACCAAAGATGAAGAGGAGGAGTAGGAGATTAAGGAAATGTGGTTAGATTAAATTTTTTGTGAAGGTTAGGTTTCATGGGAGAGGGCTGGACGCAGGGGCTCTTTGGAAGGAGAAGAGAAATATGTGAAAAAGAAAGGAGAAGAAGAGAACGTAAATGAAGAAGCAAAATGTGTTTTTTGGTGATATTATGTCAATTGATTTATTTGAATAATTGAATCCAATTTCTTTCTCCAATTTGGGCTGCAGACCACGTAAGTGAGAGGGAGAGAAATGAGTGGGAAAAATTTGGCTTCCTTTGGAAGCTAAACACTTGGTCAAAGCTTGGGTCAAAGCTTGTTAAGGAAGCTTTGATTAAAATACACTTAAATTTGAATTAAAGTGAGTAAATTAAATATAATGTAAATAGCATTAGGATAAGGTGATAGTATTTTTATTACACACTATTATCCATTAGATAATAGTTACATCGACAAGTCGGTATTTAATTAATCGACGGATGAATTCTTCGCTGTATTGATTTAACTGTGTCTGTAAAGATTTCTCGGAAATTTGCGAAACCTCGTAAACTGTGTCAAGTCCCGGGTTTAGTAAGATCCCCCGTTGACTTATCCATAGTCCAAAGTTCGCAGAGAAAACATCGCGTTTTCCCGGTTCCGGTCAGTGTGCACGCAAAACGAGGAATATACGGTAATATTCGACGTTTCCGAAAAATTCCAAAAAATTCTCATAAATCACAAATATTAGAAAATGACTATTCATAGTGAAATAATCAATTTCCGAAGTGTTACACTGGTCTCAGCAATTCTCAGCCAGTGTGTGCACGTAAAACGAAGAATATATTAAAATATTCGTCGTTTCCGAAAATTTCCAGAAAAATTCCTAAAAATCAAGAATATTATAAAATGATGATTTATGATCAAATATGTATTTTTCGGGATGTTACAACACTCCCTACTAAAAGGAATTTCGTCCTCGAAATTTTCATACCTTAAAATAATTCTGGATGTTGCTCCTTCATCTTGTCTTCCAATTCCCAAGTCGCATCACCATTGCTTCATTCCAAATCACCTTTACCAATGGAATCTCCTTGCCTCGTAGTTGCTTTATCCGTCGATCCTCGATTCTCGCAGAGACGTTTCATAGGTCGTTCTCTTTTAAGTACATCGTGTCCGGTGCTATGACATGACTTGGATCAGGTAAATATTTACGAAGTTGTGACACATGGAATACATTATGTATGTTTGCAAGAATAGGGGGTAAGGCTATCTGGTAAGCTACTGGACCTATCCGACGAAGAATTTGGTAAGGTCCAAGAAATTTTGGAGTGAGTTTTCTAGATTTCAAGGCCCGGCCGACCCCAGTCGTGGGTGTGACTTTCAGGAACACATGCTCACCTTCTTCAAACTCAAGAGGCTTTCTTCTCTTATCCGCATAGCTCTTCTGCCGGCTCTGAGCAGTTCTCATCTTCTCTTGAATCATCTTGACCTTTTCAGTTGTCTGTTGAATGATATCCGGTCCAATTGTGAGACGCTCTCCATCTTGGTACCAACACAACGGCGTTCGACACCGCCTTCCATACAGGGCTTCATATGGTGCCATCCCTATACTCGCATGGTAACTGTTGTTGTATGTGAACTCTATCAACGGCAAGATTTGGTCCCAACTCCCAGTCTGCTCAATAGTACACGCTCTAAGCAAGTCCTCTAGAGATTGGATCGTCCTTTCCGATTGTCCATCGGTTTGTGGGTGGTACGCTGAACTCAGACGTAACTTTGTTCCCAGCGATGCCTGTAGACTTTGCCAGAATTTTGAAGTAAATCTCGGATCCCTATCCGAAACTATACTCGTAGGCACACCATGCAGTCTGACAATCTCTCCAATATACAGTCGGGTCAGCTTTTCCAAACTGTACCTTATATTAATCGGGAGGAAATGAGCCGATTTTGTAAGCCGATCGACTATTACCCAAATCGAGTCATGTCCTATCCTTGTCCTTGGCAATCCTACAACGAAATCCATTGCAATGTTTGTCCCATTTCCATTCGGAATAGACAACGGTTAGCAGATCCGTCCAAAGGTCTCCGATGTTCCACTTTGGCTTTTTGACGACTAGACAAGTCGATACACATCTAGTAACGTCACTCTTCATTCCATGCCACCGAATAACTTTTTCAAGTCTTGGTACATCTTCGTTATGCACAGGTGCATATTCAAAGCTGGTGTGGGCATGTTCCACAATGTACTTGCTTCGCTTCTTGATCACGGGAATACGACTCTACCCCGAAATCTCGAATTCCATCGTTCCTTCTTCGACTTCTGTTTTTCTCACCTTGTTTCATTCGTTCTCTCACCTCTTGCAAGAATTCATCGGCCTTCTGCTTTTCCCCATGTCCTCCATCGGCTCGCTTGAGATGGTAACCATATTCATACAAATTTTTCCCGGCTTCAATTCCACAACCGACCACACATCTCTAAACTGTTCAATGAGCTCCTTTTCCTTGATCATCGGGCGTAAGCACGATAGTTTTTCTCGCTCAAGGCGTCGGCCACAACGTTCGCCTTACCGGGTGGTACAACGGTTGAAAGTCATAATCTTTCAAGAATTCTAACCATCTCCGTTGTCTCATATTCAGCTCTTTACGATCGTACAAGTACTTCAAGCTCTTGTGGTCACCGAAGATGTTGAATGTCGCTCCATGAGGAAATGTCTCCATATCTTCGAGCAAAAACCACATTTGCCAACTCCAAATCATGAGTCGGGTAATTCTTTTCATGCACTCGCAACTGCCGCGAAGCGTAGGCTACCACCTTTCGGTGTTGCATAAGAACAGATCCCAATCCTTGGTACGAAGCGTCACAATACACCTCGAACGGTTCATTCGGATCGAGGTAACACTAATACGGTGAGGTAGTCGGCCGTTTCTTCAACGCTTGAAAACTCGCTCACATTTATCACCATTCGAAAGCTTGATTCTTCTTCGTCAATTGAGTGAGCGGTCCGGCAATCTTGGAAAACCCCTCTATGAACCTCCGGTAATATCCGGCTAAACCAACGAAACTACGGACTTAGTCACGACTTCGGTTGTTCCCACCGCAAGATCGCTTCTACTTTGCATGGATCCACCGCGATTCCTTCTTTTGAGATTACGTGACCCAAAAACTTCACCTCATCGAGCCAAAACTCGCACTTCGACGACTTGCATACGGTTCCTTTTCCTTCAAAATCGAAGAACTATGCTTTGAGGTGCTCGGCATGATCCTTCCGATTTTGGGAATATATCAGGATGTCATCAATGAAGACGACAACGAACCTATCCAAGTACGGACGAAAGATGCGGTTCATATAGTCCATGAAAATAGCAGGCGCATTCGTCACACCAAACGGCATCACAAGATACTCGTAATGACCGTATCGCGTACGGCAGCCTTGGGTATATCCTCCGTCTTCACTCTTATCCGATGATACCCGATCTCAAGTCAATCTTCGAAAATACCGCTGCCCCTTCAGTTGGTCCATCAAGTCATCAATTCTCGGTAGAGGATATTTGTTCTTGACTGTCAACTTGTTCAATTGCCTGTAATCCACACACAATCTCGAGGTACCGTCCTTCTTTCGAACTAGTAACACAGGTGCTCCCCACGGAGACACACTTGGTCTAACGAACTGCTTCTCCAAAAGCTCTTCTAGCTGCTTCTTAAGTTCAGCTAATTCTGTCGGTGACATTCGGTACGGTGCTATAGACACGGGACCAGCTCCCGGTACTAGATCAATAGCAAACTCGATTTCACGTGCCGGCGGTAAACCAGGTACTTCTTCAGGGAAGATCTCAGGAAATTCCTTCACTACCGGAATAGTACTCAAATCAGCCTCACTCTCAACTTTCAGAGAAGATAATAGCATGTACCCCTGAGCTCCTTCTTTCAAGAAAGCTCGTGCTTGGTTGGCCGTCAAGTATCTAGAATTCTCATCCACAGGAAAGACTATGGTCCTACTAGAACAATCTAACAGAACATGGTTGGAAGATAACCAGTCCATCCCTAGGATTATATCTAACTGTGAAAGAGGTAAACAGATCAAATCGACAGAAAAGATTCGACCTTCAACAATCAAAGACACTTCAAACAGACTTTGGTAGTAACTACCGGTTTATCAGTGGGGGTTGAAACAGTCAATTCAAAAGGTAGTTCAGACACAGGTAAACCAAGTCGCAGCACACAGTCATATGATATGAAAGAATGGGTTGCCCCAGAGTCATACAGTACTTTTAAAAGATTACCTTCTATGGCGCCTTCTCCTTGAATCAAGTCCTCAGATTCGGCAGCTTCGGCTCCGCTCATAGTGTAGACTCGTCCTCCGGCTTGCGGTTTCTTGGCTCGAGTCGCATTGACTGAAGGCTCAGTCTTTGCCTGGTTACAGTCTCTGGATATGTGGCCTGGTTTGCCACACCTAAAGCAGATGATCCCCTTAATCGTGCAATCTCTTGTGAGATGATCCTTCCCACACTTCAGGCATTTGGATGGGTAGGTCGTATTCGACCGCTCGATTCCCGGAAGAACCTCCACCGAACTTCCACCGGTTGGTTGATGACTCCTCGTTGGTCGGGAATAGGGCTCCTTCTGAAAGCGGTTTGAACCACTTTGCCTCCACCTCTTTGGGACCGTACAGGCCCAAAGTTCCTGTTTCTCGAGTCTCTAGCCTGCTCCAAGGCTTCAACTTCGCAGCAAGTGTCTAACAGTTCTGAGAATACCTTCATTTTTAAGGTAATCACAGCTTTCTTCACTTCGTACCTCAGTCCTTCGGTGAATTTCCAGCACTTCCAGGCTTCATCAGTTTGATGCTGGTAATGTGTTGAAAATCTCTCCAAGTTTTCAAACTTGGTCTGCGTATTCGGCTGACAGTCATGTTCCCTGTCTCAGGTTGAGGAACTCCATCTCCTTTGCGTGTCTCGCATTCGCGAGAAAGTATTTGCCCAAGAATTTCTCCTTGAACAATTCCCAAGTGACCTCTCGCTCCTTCGGCTTCTAACGCCCTTTGAGCTCCATTCCACCAGTCTTCGGCATTTCCGACAAGCATAAAAATCGCATAATTTACCTTCTTGTCTTCCGCACAATTCATGCCACGAAAGACTTTTTTCAGTTCCTTGATCCATAAATTAGCCTTGTCGGGATCAAACTCCCCCTTGAACTGCGGAGGGTTATGACGACGAAATTCTGCTAAGTTTTGCGCATCGGCGGCCGCCTCAAGTTTGAGCGCTCTTTCTTGTTGTTGAGCAAATAGCGCTTCGTTTTGTTGCGCAATGAGTTCCGCCATCCGCTGCATTGCTTCCACAAAGTGCAATATCTCCACCTCTTGCCATTTTGCCTTTCTCTTAAATTAGATTACGAAAACATAAGAAAAGTCGAGGAATCCACTCAAGACACTCACCACAGAGATTCACACAAAGACAAAACAAGACAGACTCACACTCAAGACCCAAAGAAAACATAAACCGGGGCTCGACGATACCAACTTAATGTAACGCCCTTTTTGGGAGGGAACGTCACATTGTCAAATAAAGTAAAATGCGGAAATTAAATAAACAACGATTAAGACCCTAGGTTCATTTTAATTAATTAATGTTTAATCATGTGAGCAAACTTGGCAATATTTTTTTTTTTTATAATAATAATAATAATAATGATACTACGGAGTGCGGATAAAATGACGAATAAATCAATACATAGAGATTTGCACCGAATAGCATGCATATATATCGGAGTTTAATACAAGCTGTTTTTCATAAATACAAGCCTGGCCATCATCAAAAAGCAAAACTATACCCACCCCAAGGGAAACATGCATATACAAAGTATATAGCCCAACCAAAAAGAAAAGTACATCAGGCCCCCAAAACAAAAACACTGGCAGCCATCAGTAGCCACCAATGATCATCGACCCCTCAAATAAAAAGGGACCGATTCAGGATCATCAGGAGGACCCTCATCAGGATCTTCCTCATCCGAGGACTTATCCATAGGAACCACAGATGCACGGGACGGGGCCCGAGCGGTGGAGTCGAAAGAATCCTCCTGCGGGGTGTAATAGCGGGGACCCCACATCTCCCTGATAGGCAGGTAAAACTCCAAGCGTAAGCTGAGGTAGCAAGTGAGGACAGGTGCCTCACGACGTCTCCAGGCAAGTGCTATCGACACGTCTCCCACATACACACACGGCGGTCGGAGTTCGGGTTGATGTGCCGGCACTCCGGCCCCCAATGAAGGTCGACGCACATCTCCCAAAAATCCGCGCATGCGTGCGGACATCGTCGCGGTCAAAGTCAATCCTGTGCGGGCCGGAAGCGGGAAGGCGGGGCTCTTCTCGTCGCTTCACCGTCGTCTTCGATCAGTACAGGGTGCACATAAACAAGCAAGTAATAGAAGCACGGGAAAAGAGGTAAGATATCCTACCATCAATACCAATACAAAGAACCAAGAACCGAACGGCGCATAACGCCCACGTAGCATGTAAAGGCAATAAATAAGCTTTTAAACGGATAACCGGTCGGGCAATCATTAATAAAGGTAATGAATAATTCATAATATCCAGGCGCTTAAATATCGGGTAAACAATAATTTTCGGATGTCGAATATTCCATGATGCATGGACTCAACATTCAATTTCCTACTCCATGGAGCTAGACTCAAACAATCGGAGAGAAAGATCGGGAGACATGTACGTGACTCGGTGCCGAGGCCGGTGCTATCAATAATTTTCCACGTGCACAATCATGGCATTGCACGGACATTCTACACTAGATCACGATATAGGACAAGTGTCAAGTCCGGATCGTCGGTGCGTTTGCATCGGTTTGCCCCACGACGCAGGAGCTACCAACTGCCCATTGCGAAGGACCCGCACCCCGACGCCCCCCCAGGTCATAACAAGACCCACACTTGTCTACTCGCACCCGCACTAAGGTGTGTTCAATCTCCTAGGCAACTTGGCCTTACAACAGTCCACACGGACATCACAATGCATAAGACACTATGCATGCTCATGTATGATCCACCATCTCATACGAATTCATAATATACCATAATTGATCAAGAGAGTGCAATAAGCAAATTTGCATCCAAGAAGAACCCAATATCCACATAATATCAATTTATAATTCAAGGAACACATTATGGGTCCATTATGGATTTCTAAAATCTCCAAGTCTTATGAAATTCATCTCATTGGTTCATTTACTTGTCATTTGATTCAAGTTACTTGATTCTTATAATTACCTTCCAAGCTTAGCTCATTTCCTAAGTCTCCACCGCAATCCATCATGAATTTATTATTACAAGTTTCCTATTATCAATCTACATTTTTAATCGCTTGATTAACTCAAGTCTTGACATCTCAAATTTGTTAATCTTTTCCCTCATTCAAGCCCTCAAAACCGTGGCACTCAAGAGAGTCTTAGATCACAATTTTCTTCTCACTAATTTAGTCTTCCTTTACTTAACCTACCTAGCATTATTCTTGGCACCATGACAACCAAAATTCTGCTCCTAAAACAACCCAAAACCGTGGCACTTACCAAGGTTTAACAACCAGAATTTTGTCCATTTAAACCAACCTTAACTACTTGATTTTATTAGCCATGCATTGATCAAAAATTAAGCATTACTTCCACTCATTTTCCAGCACAAAAACAGCCCCAAAAACAAGCCAAAAACCGTGACTCACTCAAGGTTCCAACAACCAGAATTTTATCCATTCAAATCAACCTTAACTACTTGATTAAATTAGCCATGCATTGATCACAAATTAAGCTTCATTTCCATTCAATTTCCAGCACACAACCAGCCCAAAACAGAGCCAAAAACCGTGGCACTCCAAGGGTCCAGCAAACCAGAATTTTGCTCACTTCAATCTCACTCAACTACTTGATTAAATTAACCATGCATTGATCACAAATTAAGCACCACTTCCATTGAATTTCCAGCACAAAGACAGCCCCAAAAACAAGCCAAAAACCGTGGCACTCCAAGGGTCCAGCAAACCAGAATTTTTCAGCATTCATACATGGTTTCCAATCACAAAATTACACAATCAATCAACCACTCAAAGCTAAATCAAAATCACATTCAAGAAACCAATTTCAAGCAAGTTCAAGAACAACCACCATGTGGTTCTTCTTCCAAAAATTAAATACAAGATTCCTAGTTGCTAAAGAGGTTGAGGAGGATTAATCTTCCTCTTACCAAGTTGATGAACCAAGAAACTCCAAGAATCACCCTTGATTTTCGGTTTGGAGCACCAAAAACCCTAGAAAATTTGGTCCAAGTTAGAACAATGAAATGGTGTGTAAAAGAAGAAGAAAATGGCCAATAAACCAAGGAAAAACAGAAACGAAAATGGGAGGGGAAGGCTGGAATTTTTCAGCCATGGGAGCTCACCTTCAAGGCTTGAGGAATGGTTGAAGATGGAAGCTTTTCTTGAAACTCCAAGCACCAAAGATGAAGAGGAGGAGTAGGAGATTAAGGAAATGTGGTTAGATTAAATTTTTTTGTGAAGGTTAGGTTTCATGGGAGAGGGCTGGACGCAGGGGCTGCTGGAAGGAGAAGAGAAATATGTGAAAAAAGAAAGGAGAAGAAGAGAACGTAAATGAAGAAGCAAAATGTGTTTTTTTGGTGATATTATGTCAATTGATTTATTTGAATAATTGAATCCAATTTCTTTCTCCAATTTGGGCTGCAGACCACGTAAGTGAGAGGGAGAGAAATGAGTGGGAAAAATTTGGCTTCCTTTGGAAGCTAAACACTTGGTCAAAGCTTGGGTCAAAGCTTGTTAAGGAAGCTTTGATTAAAATACACTTAAATTTGAATTAAAGTGAGTAAATTAAATATAATGTAAATAGCATTAGGATAAGGTGATAGTATTTTTATTACACACTATTATCCATTAGATAATAGTTACGATCGACAAGTCGATATTTAATTAATCGACAGGATGAATTCTTCGGCCGTATTGATTTAATCGTAATCAGTAAAGATTTCTCGGAAATTTGCGAAACCTCGTAAACTGTGTCAAGTCCCGGTTTAGTAAGATCCCCGTTGACTTATCCATAGTCCAAAGTTCGCAGAGAAAACATCGCGTTTTCCGGTTCCCGTCGGTGTGCACGCAAAACGAGGAATATACGGTAATATTCGACGTTTCCGAAAATTCCAAAAAATTCTCATAAATCACAAATATTAGAAAATGACTATTCATAGTGAAATAATCAATTTCCGAAGTGTTACACTGGTCTCAGCAATTCTCAGCCCAGTGTGCACGTAAAACGAAGAATATATTAAAATATTCGTCGTTTCCGAAAATTTCCAGAAAAATTCCTAAAAATCAAGAATATTATAAAATGATGATTTATGATCAAATATGTATTTTTCGGGATGTTACAAGAAACATTTTGGAATTGTGAAAACAAAACGGAAATGTTGCGCAATTTTGTGAAAACATGATGAAAGTGTTTTATAACTATGAAAATATGGTAATATGATTTTCCTGTTGAAAATACAGTATAAATACTGTAGAACCAGTATATGGATGCTGTGTGAGAAAATGACATGTTTTGCTTGTGATTGGCGTAAGGTGCATTATACATGCATTGGAAAGATATGCCTGTGATTGGATTTGGTGCATTATACGTGCATTGGAAAAATATGCGTTGAAGCATATGATTACATTGAACAAATGAATTTGAAAAGATTTGGCCCTTTGGGGTTGGACTTGAACTGATAAATTCATGCATTGTATAAAATATAGCTAATAGCTATTATGGCCCTTGTGGTTGAAGAGGGAGTGATAATTGATAGTGACGTCTATGATGGATCTTGGGGGCGTCGAGGCGCGCGGTCGACCAGTGGACAGTTGGCGAGTACCCTGTGCCACTTGGCGATGCAGTCCGTTGCAACGCATTGACGATACCCAACAAGAACACGATTCTTTTCAACAACTGGGAGATTGTCTTTGGGCTAAGGCTGACAATTAACCAGAGCATTCTTCTCGAAATTGTGAAAACCTCCATGGAGTTGTTTTTGAAAAACTGAGTCTTTGTGCACATGCATAAATCTGAGCATTTATATCTGTATGATATATTAATTGAGGAATGTTGGCTATGACAATTGTTTTGAGTACTTGGATGATGATTGAACTGATAAATGATTAGATGATGATAGTTGATTAATGCTGATAGCATGATTATGGTATGATCTATCTGTATGATATGCTGTTTGTGTTATCTCTGTACTGTCATGTTGGTATTGGCATAGGTGATCTCACCTCTTTGTTATATTGTTTTCCTGTGTCTGTACTGTTAAAATCAAATAATAGAAGGATCGAGTTGTCTTAGACATAACGGGCGATGGATACTTTGAGATTGGTGACAACAATAAGGAGTGGACATCAGGACTCGAAGGTGTGCAGTGTTGACAAAGGAATAGTTGTCTGATGCATCAAGATGGACAGAAAAAGAAATAAGTATGTTAAAGTTTCTCGTTAGTGTTGTACCGTGCCATTAAGTTCATGGGGTTTGCTACTGTTAAAAAAAAAGAGTCTATTAATTTAATATTTCTCTTTAAATTATGAAATATTAATTGGTGTCAATATTGCATAATGAATAGTTGAAATATGATTTTCAATATTACCTAATATTTTCAGTAAATTTACGTTTCAGTAAAGAAGAAATTTTGAAACCCATATTTTCATAACTTAAACCTTTTACGAATTGATTTTCAGATTATGAGTCAGGAGTCGGAAATGTGATGCCCTAAGGAGGGTGTTACATTAGTTGGTATGAGAGCATGGTTTGAGTCTTTTGGGGTTTGTGGTTAGGTCTATTTTACTTGTGTTGTGTTCTCTGTGTTATTGTTTTTCGAAAGGAAACAATGTTGTTTATAATGGATATCAGATCCATTATATTTCGATTCGCTCGTCTCTGAGGAAAAAAAAAGAAATGGCTCAGGATAGTTGTACTTGTATGGAAGTGGAACATGTTACTAGTAATGCAGTTGCAGCTACGGGAGCAACGGGAGCAATGTGGAAAGATGATGCACGAACAGAGGATCGCTGAACAGCGAAAACTGGAAGTTGAAGTTCAGGATCTGATGGAAGAGAATCAGTCTTGGAATATAAGAATTCGTAATTTTGGAACCTGGTATTTCTTTGTTAGGGATATTAGGAAAGTGATTGATTTTGACGGAAGATGTATTTACAACCATTGAGGAAACCAAAGCAGTAAGTGATGTGAAAGAAGGTACTTAATGAAGGAATGTACATCAAGGAAATAATTTGCGAAAAAGTTGGACACATTTTCCCAGAGATTATGCTCTTTGAAAATAGAGTTTTCTGTTAGTAAAATCTTGGATGATAAGGAAAATTGTTACTCTAAGCGGAACAGGAGTATTCTGAGCTGAAGACTTAAATAAGGGAGACTGTACTGCAAGAGGTAATTCTTTGATCATAGTGTATATCTTTGGGAGGAAACCTATTCTTATGGCATATGATTGAGTAGATCAATTATATGTTAGAGCTATCCGTTAACCTCTGATTTGTTTACTTCTGTTTCTATTCTTAGCCTATCGAACTACACATGTTATTCAAATTGTTGTTATGGATTAAATCTTTGTGTTGGTTTAATCTGTTTATTTCTTCCATAAATAGACGTGATCTTTGAAAAACGGATTGGTTATTTTTCAACCATATCCTATGAGATTGTCTCAATAAGGTGTTAATAATTCAGAAAAAAATTCATTCCTGAAAATCAGGCAAAATCAAATTCTTGTTGAATATGTTTGGTAACATATCAGATCATTTCGCTACCTTTTCTTCCTAAACCTCTATAATGTTCTTTCATATATTGAATTTCCAAGAAAGAATATTTTGCAAGAAAGGATATTCCTATTTATATCCATGTCATAGTATCGGAGTGGCGCAGCGTGAGCGTGGCGGATCCTTCAAAGTTTGAAAACAGTTTTTCAGTGGGAAAGTCAAAAAGACAGTAATGGAAATCCTAGAAAATTTTTGGATCATAGGACTTCTCACCCAGCTTATCAGAAAGGATTAAGTGTTCGTATAGACTAATGCATATAAGAAAAATTTTTAGGAATTGAAATATGTTTGAAGTACTTCTCTAGTATTAGTTTTATCTAATCCTAGTGAACCATTAGAGGTGAACAGTGACGTATTACATCGGAACTTAAGATATGTGCTTATGCAGAATAAAAGAGTTGTAGGTTATGATTTTAGGAAATTGAAGTCATTTGAGAAAAACTATTCTAGGCATAAATGAAGGTTGGTAGCCCCTGTATTGGTATCAGAGATATGGAGATACTTTCTTTCTGGAGTAACATTCAATATCTTCAGTAACTAGGAGTTTGAGATATCTGTCTGATCAGGAGGAGTTGAATGAGAAACAAAGAGATTTCATTGGTTAAAATCGTTTGGAATGACGTAAGAGGTGAAATTACGAGGGAACTGGAAGAAAAGATGGAAGAGGAATAGTTGTATTTATTCCGAGGATGTGAAATCATGACTACCAAAATTTCAAGGACGAAATTTCTTTTTAGAGGGGGAGTATTGTAACACCCTGAATTTCCGTATCTCTTAAACAATAATTTTGACAGTTAACAGAATTTTACTATTTAGTAATTTCTGTACACTGTAAAATTATTTTGTTTATTCCATCAGCGTATTTGATCGTTTTGAGTGATTTACTCCGTGTTAGAAAAATAATAATTTTCGGACCGGAGAAAATCTTTAAATATTTATTTCTCTTGACTGTTAATTATTTTTAATAATCTGACTTAATTTTCATATATTTTCTAATATTTGTGATTTTTGTGGATGATTATGATTTTTTTTACTATATGTAGGCCCAGGTGGTCTTATGTGGGCCCAGGTGACCTTACGTAGGCCCAGGTGGGTCTTGCAAAGTAAAAAATTTTCTACGCATAGAAAAATTTGTACTGTTTAGACGGAGACAGGGGATCTTACTAAACCTGAATCCGGAAACAGTTTTAGAAATTTTCTTGTACTGTGTTTTGTACTGTATTTAATTATCGGACAATAAAAATACAGTAAAAATATTATTAGTAGGGTTATAACAGATATAAAAATAAATATTATACTGCCTAGTCAACATTAATGGCTTGGACATCCATTATTGATTTAATCAACGGTTAAGAAATAAACTTAATGAAGAAACATTGGATATTAACCATTGATCTAATCAATGGTAGAGATTTAATCTAGACAAGCTTAATAAGGAAGGCTTCAATATCAACAGTAGATTTAATCAACGGTGTAGAATTGATCATATAAAGTGGCTATGACCATTTATAACCATTGGATTTAGAATTGATCAAGGGTGGAGATTTAGTCTTAAAAAGTGACAAAGACCATTTATGACCATTGGATGAAGAATTAATCAAGGGTGGAGATTTGGTCTTCTAAAATGGTTAAGACTAATTAGGACCCTTGGATTTAAAGTTTGAAGGAGCAATCTTGACCCTTAATTTTGGAGACACATCTAATGGCTAGAATTTAAAGGAGAAAGATCCAATGGCCTAGATTAAGTCTTCTAATCAAAAGTCTACCTTAATCCTAACCATTGAACCAATCAATGGTTAGGAATGCTTCAAATAATGGCTTGAAAAAGATGACAACATTATTGCATGCATAATGCAAGGGGGGACGGTTTTTGTAGTATTTTGGAGCTAAAGGTGATTTTGATGACCATTATTACTTGTCATGGTCAATATTACATCATTCTTGACCATTATTGCTTTGTTTGCTTCCTTAGGAGAATGCTTGGAGAGGGGGCACGGTTTTGGAGGCTTAAGACCATAGGAAAATGTTTTATGACCATTATCACTTATTATTGATCATACTTGATCATTCCAAAAACCAAAAGCTCTTAGAAAAATTTCTCTCCTTCTCCTTCTAGCATGGTTCGGCCATGACACCCAAGAACACCCTCCATCACTCAAAAATTTCATCCAACCTAGTTTCTTGAATCCTTACCTTATTCTAAACAACTTTCATGTTGAAGGTTTCTTCAAAATCCAACATCTAGTACTTCAAATCCAAGCTTCAAGATTCTACCAAAAATGGTAAATTTCATGTTTCTTCTTCTAATCTTTTAGTTTTGATTTTCTAAGCCATGATTGAACCATGATTTACCTATTTCTACACTTGTTATTGATTTTAACATTTGTTTGTAATTTTTTTAGGAATTTTCCATGGAGATCCACGAAATTGGTGGAAGGAAAACTAAGTGTTTTCACTTCATCCTTTGTCTTAACCAAATCTAAGAAGCCTTTCTCTCACAAAAATAAAAAATTCCATCTTTGTTCTTCAAGAGGAATTTCGGCCATAGCACCTAAAACCACTCTCCAATCTCTTTTATTTTCATCCAACCATAGATCTTGAATCTACATGATATTCTAAGCAACTTTCATGTTAGAGACTTTCTCTAAATCATTCATCTTCATGGACTTTCTTCAAGAGCCAAGTTATAGGATATTTGTGGTGAAGTGTAAGGAAACTTCATTTTCTTCTCTCTTTTTCATGATCTAAACCATGTTTGATCCATGGTTCCTCTTAATCAAGCTTAATATACTAATTTCTATGTATTTTGTTTTGTATTTGAGAAGCCCTTGGTGATGAAGGACTTGGAAAGAGAAGCAAATCAATAAGCTTTGGAGGATCTTCAAGAGGTAAGAGGGAGATCCACCTCACCAACCAAGTATGGTGGTGAGAGATGGTCTTATATTTGATGGATGGTGAATCCATGTGAGGATTCATATCTATGGTCATGTAATTTATTTGTGGGTGTTTATATGCTTTGATTATTTGCCTATGCTTAATATGCTTTGCATGATTTTATGGCTTTGATGGTATGCTTATAATATACATGATAAATATATGGCATGCTTATGGAATTTATGATGGAATATGTATATGTATGCCATGATGTGAATATGGAAAGAAAATAAATTTTTGGCTCCAATGGCCAAGGAAGAGTGGTCACGGTTTTGACACTCATGATTTGGGTTTATATTGAAAATTTTTAAGAACAAGGAAAATTAATTTTTGGGTCCCTAGAACATTGAGAATTTCGGCCAAGACACCTCAACATAGGTGTTTACAAATTAATATTTTCATGGAAGAATAAAATTGGATTGATTTGAAAAGCATGGAAAATGAACAAAGGATATGTTTTTCAAGAGAACAAGAACATGGTTTTGAAGGATTTTTATTAATTTATTTTGTGTAAAAAGATCCTAAGTATTTTTCTAAACATGAGTTTTGAATGAAACGGGCAAACGTTGATTTTAAGGATTTGCAAAGAAAGTGAAAAAGGATTTGTAAAGAAAGTAAAAATGAATTTGAAGAAATGAGTTTGGTTTTTATGACCAGCAGCATTTTGGTTTTGAAAACAAAGATTTTAATGGTTTTGTTTGTGTGAAAACAGAAATGATAAATAATTGAGTTAGAAGGAAAAAAGTTTGATGGCTTCAATGGCCAAATATACTACGGTTTTGAAAAACTGGTTATGCCTAAATTTTTATGAAACAAAATGATATTTTATAAAACAAAGTGTTTTGTTACTCGAAAGATTTGACAGTTTTCAATGAACACGTTCACGGTTTTTGTTAAAGAATTTTTAATGGTTTTGTTTGTGTAAAACCATATCAATTTAGAAGAAAAAATATTTGATGGTTTCAATAGTCATGTCCACATTTTTGAGGGCTTGTAATGCCTTAATTTTTATGAACAAAGTGATTTTCAAAGTGGAAATGTAACTTGATTTAATACAAGAATTTGGAAAGGGAATCAGAGTGTTTTATCACTTGAGAAAATTTTGTAAACAAAAGACAAAGAGAGGTTGAAAATGTTTTAACTTCAATTTATTTTGAAGAGAATTGATTTTAAAATTTATTTGAAAAAAATGGAGAATATAATGATGATTTGAGAATTTACTAACGTATAACTTATTTTCAAGTTTTGGAGTACGTTAGGAAAATTTAAGATTTTGAAACATTGATTTACATCAATGGAAAAGTGATTTTGTGAATTATATTCTAAAAAGAATTTCTTGAGTAAAGAACTGTGAAAAAGATTTTCTTGAGTAAGAAAATATATTAAATGAAGTATAAAGTTATATTATTTTGAAAAAAGTTGAAAAGGAATTTTTAAAGGTCAAGAAATATTTTCTGTAATGAAATTGTGGTGAAAAATTATTTACGTATCTTAAAAACATGATTTTTAAGTTACGTGATATGAAAAAATATTTCTATGCGATTTTAAATACGTTGAAATATTTATACGCGATTTGAATTACGTTTAAATATTTTACGTGATTTGAACTACTGTTGATAAATCACTACGTGATTAAATAGCGATAGAATATTTTTATGCGATTGTGAAAATAGGAAAAAATTGTTATGAGATTTGGAAAGTGTTTAAATATTTTGAGAATGATAGAAAATGATTTACGTGACGTAAAAGAATGACTTTTAAGTTACGTGATTTTGAAACAGTGGAGAAATGATATGCGATTTGAGAAATGTATATTTTTACGCGATTGAGAAAAATGTTGAAAAATTAGTACGTGATTTAAAAGTGCAACAGAAGAGTTGCGGCATTTTGAAAACGCAACAAAAATGTTACGATATTGTGAAAACATAACAAAAATATTTTGGAATTGTGAAAACGTAACAGAAGTGTCACGGTATTGTGAAAATATATCAGAAACGTTTTAGAATTTTGAAAACGTAACAGAAGTGTTACGGTATTTTGAAAACGTAATATAAACATTTTGGAATTGTGAAAACGTAACAGAAATGTTTTGGAATTGTGAAAACAAAATGAAAATGTTGCGCAATTTTGTGAAAACACGACGAAAGTATTTTATAACTATGAAAATGTGATAATATGATTTTCCTTTTGAAAATACAGTATAAATATTGTAGAACCAGTATATGGATGCTGTGTGAGAAAATGACATGTTTTGCCTGTGATTGGCATTTGGTGCATTATACATGCATTAGAAAGATATGCCTGTGATTGGATTTGGTACATTATACGTGCATTGGAAAAATATGCGTTGAAGCATATGATTACATTGAACAAATGAAATTGAAAAGATTTGGCACTTTGGGGTTAAACTTGCACTGATATATTCGTGCATTGTATAAAATATAGCTAATAGCTATTATGGCCCTTGTGGTTGAAGAGGGAATGAGAATTGATAGTGAGGTCTATGATGGATCTTGGGGGCGTCGAGGCGCGGCGGTCGACCAGTGGACAGTTGGCGAGTACCCTGTGCCACTTGGCGATGCAGTCCGTTGCAACGCATTGACGATACCCGACAAGAACACGATTCTTTTCAACGACTGGGAGATTGTCTTTGGGCTAAGGCTGACAATTAACCAGAGCATTCTTCTCGAAATTGTGAAAACCTCCATGGAGTTGTTTTTGAAAAACTGAGTCTTTGTGCACATGCATAAATCTGAGCATTTATATCTGTATGATATATTAATTGAGGAATGTTGGCTATGACAATTGTTTTGAGTACTTGGATGATGATTGAACTGATAAATGATTAGATGATGATAGTTGATTAATGCTGATAGCATGATTATGGTATGATCTATCTGTATGATATGCTGTTTGTGTTATCTCTGTACTGCCATGTTGGTATTGGCGTAGGTGATCTCACCTCTTTGTTATGTTGTTTTGTTGTGTCTGTACTGTTAAAATCAAATAATAGAAGGATCGAGTTGTCTTAGACATAACGGGCGATGGATACTCTGAGATTGGTGACAACAATAAGGAGTGGACATTCAGGACTCGAAGGTGTGCAGTGTTGACAAAGGAACAGATGTATGATGCATCAAGATGGACAGAAAACGAATAAGTATGTTAAAGTTTCTCGTTAGTGTTGTACCATGCTATTAAGTAGGACCCGTCATGGGGTTTGTTACTGTTAAAAAAAAAGAGTCTGTTAATTTTATATTTCTCTTTAAATTGTGAAATATTAATTGGTGTCAATATTGCATAATGAATAGTTGAAATATGATTTTCAATATTACCTAATATTTTCAGTAAATTTACGTTTCAGTAAAGAAGAAATTTTGAAACCTATATTTTCATAACTCAAACCTTTTACGAATTGATTTTCAGATTATGAGTCGGGAGTCGGGAGTCGGAAATGTGATGCCCTAAGAAGGGTGTTACAGATGTCCCACCATTGAAGAAACCACAATGGAAATTTGTACTAGACATTCTGCTTGAAGTAGAACAACCAGGAATGACGGTTAAGTTTATTCTAAAACCAAAACATGTTGCTCCAGGCTTGGACATAATCTTAGTAGTTATAACCAATAAGATCATATGACCGGGAAAATTTTGAAACTTCATTAGGATTTTTCCTATAATCTGAAGGTGTCATGACCTTAAGAATCTGGACAGTGAAATAGGCAATTTGAGAAGTGTCTTTGGCATCTCTGTAATGCTTAATGGCAACAGAGTAAGAGTCCGTGAGCATAAATTCATAAAATTGTTGAGTTTTGTTTGGGGCAAAATGTTTGAAATGAAAACTAGATGGAAAGATTTTTTAAGGGATTTTATTAGGATTGGAATCCCTGAATTTTGGTTCAACTTGGATGACGGGCCAAAAGGCATCCTTTGGGATATAATGAGGTTTGTCAGGGTTTGGAGTGACAATGTCTTTGACTGGTGGGTTGACATGTATGGCTATGCCTTTCATTTGATTAATTAGAGATTGGATATTGACAAGTTCATCAGATTCTTGGGGAAAAATCTCTTTCCAGGACTTGTCTTGTAGGTAGGTAATGCCTTGATCTTGTAAGGCCGTTAAAGTTTGGATGGGCATAGTATAGTCATCTTTGGATTGTTTCTTTTGGTTGTTTGGATGGATTTGAGAAGTTGGGGTAGAAGACCCTGAAGGAAAGGTTGAAGACCCCGATTGTTGGGCTAGCTGTGCTAGGACATTATGAGCAATGCCTTTTCCATGGGAAGAGGATGATTTTGTTGATCTGGGCATCAATTTCCCTGTAAATACTCACGAGTCAGATAATCAGGTAGTGTTTGTGGTACCTTTGATGTATTCAATATGAAAATCAAAAGCACTCAAGATTGCTTGTCAACTAGCTAAAATATGTTTTGAAGCAAGATTTTTGACATCTTTTTGTAAAATATCTTTTGTAGATTTACAGTCAACACGAACTAAAAAATTTTGGTTCAAAAGATCAGATTGAAATTTGTTGATGCATAAAACGATTGATAAAATTTCTTTCTTCACAGTTGAATAATTTTGCTGTGCAGGATTCCAATGTTTTGATGTATATGCAATGACATGTTCTTTGTCTGCGACACGTTATTTGAGAATGCCACCATAACTAATGCCAGAGGCATCAATTTCAATGATTTTGAAAGCTTGAGGATTCAGGAGATAAAGGCATGGAAGATCCTTTACTTGAGACTTTATTTGTTTGACTACATTTGTATGAATATCTGACCAAAGAGGAGGATTCTTTTTCAGATAGTCATGAAGAGGTTTGATAAGATTACTCAGCTGAGGAAAGAAATTAGCAACATAATTTAGACACCTGAGAAATCTTTGTAATTGATTTTTATTAATGATTTGGTTTGGAAACTTGTCATCAAAATCAATAACTCGATTGATTGGATTGATCGTTCCTTGATAGATATTATGACCAAGAAACCTAATTCTAGTTTGAAAAAGATTTATCTTTGATTTAGAAACAGCAAGACCATTTCTTTTAATGATTCCAATAAATATGTTTATATGTTTGAAATATTGATCGATAGATTGAGAAAAGACAAGAACATCATCAATATAGACTATCATAAAATTTGTATAAGGATTGAAGATCTCGTTCATGATCCTCTGGAATTTCGAAGGAGTATTTTGAGACCGAAAGGCAGTATGTTCCACTCGTACTGCTCGAAAGGTACAGTGAAAGTCGTCTTGTAGCGATCACTATCCTTGACTTGGATTTTCCAAAATCCAGATTTCATATCAAATTTAGAGGAGATTTTGGCAGAATAAATACATTTAAAGAGATCCTTTTTGTTTGGGATAAGATACCTGATTCATTGAAGAGCTTGATTAAGAGGTTTATAATTTATGACAAGGTGAGGAGTACCTCTTTCAATTTCAGCTTGTTTGTTTACATAGAAAGCAAAACAAGACCAAGGACTCTTGTTCTTGTAGATGAGACCTTTAGATAGAAGATCTTTAATCTCTTGTTGACAATATTGGAGGAGTTCATGACTCATTTGAATCGGTCTAGCCTTCGTAGGGATTTGATGTTCATTGAAATCTTTCTCATAGGGAAGATTCACAATACGTTTCTTTCTTTCCCAAAAAGCATTTGGCAGATTAGAATAGATTGAATTCGTTTCTGGATTTGAGGTTAAGAAAGCTGAGATTCAATGTTTTTATAAGAAATTTCTACTTTAAGATAATTTATCTATTTTTGTTTGTATTGAATCAGATTAAGACTTTTAAGGATTGGTTTCTTAAGAAATTGAAATGTGATTTTCTTACTGAGATGTTGAGTGATTATACCGTCTTCAGTGATTTGGAGAGGGAAAAGAGACCTAATTAACGAAGTTCTTAGGATAACTTCACATTTCAGATTCTTAACAAGAAGGAAGGAAGTTTCAACTTGCAAACCTTGATCTTCAATGATTGCAGAAGAGAGTTTATACTGAATTTTAAGTTTGGAACCACTAGCAGTACTGAGCTGCTTAGTAGTTTTTTCAAAGTACTATGTTGGGATCATTCCCTCCAAAATACAGTTTGAATTGACACTTATGTCGAACAAGGCAACAGTATTTAAGACAAAATCATCAATTTTGATATTTACGTTGGTAAAGAATTTTTGGATTTTAAGTTGATTAATAATATCATAAAATCTTTCATTTTCTTCATCTTCTTTAGATTTTAATATGATTACAGTTTCAGGGATTTCTTCAAGTTCAGAATCAGTTTGCATATCACCTACATGGGAGATGATAAGATGATGCGGCTTTTATTGTTCTTTAAGTTCTTTAACTTCAACTTTTAGATTATTAATTTCAAACTGAAGATCGTGAATAGTTATCAATTTTTTAGAAGAAGTCTTTTCAAGTTTTTTAATTGTTTCTTTAAGATTGTGAACACCCAATTTTGTCCAGGCTAAAAAACATATAAATAAAAAAAAATAAAAAAAATAAAAAAAAGAAAAATAAAAAAAATGATTTCTTTTGAAAGAAAAGAAAAAAAAGGGAGGGGGAAGGGATTTTGCAATTACTTTTCTGTTTTCTTTGCTTATTGGATCCATCTGACTCATTCAAAATATTTTAATGAAACCAAATTTAAGTGTTTAACTAGTAGTTGAAATGCAACCATCATCCCATTATCCCATTGCCAAGTTTGTCACATTTCTGCAAACTTACAGAGCTCAAGGCTCAAGAGAAGCACAAAAATGGCAAATTACAGGCATGGAAACTACCCAAGGAGTCACAAATCTGAAGACAATACATGAAAAAGGAAACTGAGCTAGAAAAGAATAGCCACCGTATCTGCTGCCTAAGCTTACTGGCAGTGGCAGAGGATCCAATTCTACAAGTGCCTACAAGAAGAGAACACAAAAGAGAGGGAGGGGGCTCAACAATTTTTAGAAAGGGTTGTTTTGCAGAGTACAAGAAGCATCTCCACCTTCATCATCTGGACTTCATCTATCACCACACACCAAACAACCACCTTCTTCACTCTCATCACTATAACCAAAACTCAACACTAACAATAAGCTACCGCTGTGACTCACCTCCGACAAGCATCACCGCTTCCATACCGCGTGATTCGGCAACCGTGTCGCCATCTGCGACCTCCGAGGCTCACCCACGCTGAAACTGTGACACCAGCCCAGATACTCCAGCTGGCACCACGACTCTCAGTCGCATACCCCACGACACCGGACCACTGTGCCAACCAGGACCGCACCCTCTCCACCGAGCCACGAGAACCCATTGTCACCAGCGCCGGATCTGCAACACGCGGACCCTACCGTTTCGAGCCTCCACCAGTCGCGATATGCCGTTCCAAGCTTCCACCAGCCGCGAGCTGCATCCCGCATCGTACCAGATTCGTGCAAGCCCCTACAATGCCGCCAAGCTTCGCGAATCGCTGCCCAACCCTACGAGCTCGGCGAACCGCAGCCCAATGCCAAATTTGGGACCTGCGCCGCTCAAACCGCCGCCCCGAGCTTCACTCACGCCACCTAGCTGCTGCGAACCTGAACCCAAACTCAACTCTCACGCGTCTCCTGTCCAGCCATAATGAGCCACCCTCAAGCCCCATTTTCTCTAATTTGTATTCATTTTTCAGAGACTATTAGTCTTTTTTCCTTCTTATTTTTGCTTGGCCTTCTGTTTTCTTTTTACTATATTTTTTTTCTTTGATTATATATGTCTCTGATGATTTGGGCTCTTGTTTGAGAAAAAAAAAATAGAACCGTGTCTCTTGTTTGTTCTCCCTATTTACAGTTTATTCTTTTTTTATTTGATCTGAATTTAATTGTTAAAATTTTCATTTTAGCAAAAACTAATGCCTCCATAAGTCAATATTTAGGGGTTTGGGCTCATTTTGCAAAATATGAGTTATTTGGCCTGGTATAGGTTAAGTAGTCTAAGGCCTGGTAAAAAAAAAATAAGTTTGTCTTAGTTTTATTTTTAATGATTGCTTAAATATTTATATTATGTTCTGAATAAAAAAAATAAATAAAAAAAGGAATAAAAAGATAATAAAGTAAAACACAGTAATTAAATTTTGTAGAGAAAGAATAAAACGAGATTAGTTGAGCTGTAACAGCTTGTTAATCTCACAGTTTTAAAAATCATCTAAGTTGTGATAACTTGATGAATTGTTAAAAAAATAATAATAAAAAAAATAATTGAATTTTGTTAAGAATTAATAAAATAAGATTGGCTGCGCTGCGACAACTTGTTAATCTTATAAAATTTTAGAATCATTTAAGTTGTGACAGCTAGATGATTCAAACTTTTTTCTAAATAAAAAAAATTAAATGAATTTTCAAAACAAAAATCTTTTCAAAATTAAAAATAACCAACCCACAATTGTTTTTTCTAAAGAACGACGTGGGTTTGAATTCTTCATCGCATTCGAGGATACGTAGGAGCAGAATCGTAATTCTGTCAAGCCAAAATTAAATTTTCATAATTTATTTATTCATTTAGTTTATCTTTTAATGAATGAGTAAAATAAATATTTTTAAAAGTTATAAAAATTGCACAACTGATTTAAGGTAACTGTCTTAGGACAGATGTATTAGGGGTGCTGTGGGTTTAGTCTCCACCCTTCCCTCTACATAATTAGACTCCCGAACCTGAGTTTTTTAATGCATACCATTTTTTGGTTTTCTAATTTTTCCTAATAAAAATAAAATTGGTGGCGACTCCCTTATTTTTGTAATTTAAGTCGTTATCCAGCCGCGATCCCAGTCGCGACAGTTGGCAACTCCGCTGGGAACACTTGAGAGTCAAGCCTTTGTAAATTAGTTGTGCTAATATTGTGACATTTATATGTTTATTTTACCTTTTTTTTTTTTTTTTGTTTTTATCTTTATTGTTTAATTTGTTTTTTTGATTATTTTAATTGTATTTTTTATTTGTTATGCAAACCTTAGGGTAGAGAACCTTTGGGAATTTGTGTTGTGATTGCTTTGTTTTGCAGGAGGTGGGTAGTTTTAGGATTATAAAAGTTTGTATGCTCCTTACACACACTGCACTTACACGTTTATCACACACATTCAAGTGGGGCCCTATACCCGGGTCTGAGTGATGTCTAAGTTAGGTAGAGGTTGCGTAGTGGTAGCCATTTTGGATGTATGTCCTATTTAGTTATTGCGAAAACCTCATCTAGAGTGTGCTTTTTTCATGAATGTCTCACACTTAGTGGTTTACCCACTGTTTGTGGTCAACATTCTGGAAAGGGACTTAGCTCTAGAGGCCTTTAGAATAGTAGAGCCACCCAATGAGAGTTCTCACGAATAAGAAAAACTCATTGATCTTTACAGTAGAAATTCCCAAGTTTAAGGCGATCTCTTTAGGACACAAAGGGAGCGTATTTATTATTTATCTTTGTGATTACTATGCAACAATGAAGATGTATTTTGATGATAACAAACATGAAGATGATGAGAAGACCAAGTCCAAGATCTTTAAGATTAGCTTTAAGACTTAAGATTCTCTTATGTACGGAGCTGTTAATAGATATCTCAATTGATTAAAATTAAAAAGATCTAAAAATCTGTTCCCAAAATAAAACTGAGGTTTCAAAATATTTTTGAAAGATCAAAGGTTTTAGAAATTGGAAATAGTCTTTCAAAAGCATTGTAGAATGGTTTTCAAACTGTTTTTTAACTGAGGTATTTGAATACCTCTCTATGAATAGAATGAAGATGATAAAGACTGATGAAGGCTGGGTATTCCCAGTTGAAGTTGACGATGATGAGGACGACCCAGCTGATCCTGCTGCCCCTGCTGCTGCTGCCCTTGCAGCCCCTGCTGCTCTAGCTGCTGCTGCCCCTACTGCCCCTGCTCCTGCTGTTGGTTCAGTTACTCTGGATCAAGTTATGGCCACCTTACAGGCCAACTGTGCTTATATGGAGGATAACTGAGCTTATCTAGAGCACACCTTCTCTGTCTTGTTTGACAGGCTTGACGGTGTTGAGCGTGAGCAAGCTGCCTTGCGTGCCTTGCTATCTTCAAGGGTTTCTGATTCCCCTCCTCCTCCTCCGCCAGATGCCTATTTCTAGGCTTTGTTCTTATGTTACTTGTATTTGTTGTTCATCCTTTTATTATGTTATGTATGCTGGCAAATTTCTTAATAAAATCAGTTTTCTTTATGCTTTTTGCTTCCTTTTATGCATTTCATATCTGTTATATCTTTTTGATTATGCTAAAGGGGGAGAAAAAAACCAGTAAATTTGAGAAAAGACAGGTTAAAATAACCAATATTGGATTCCAAAATTAAGGGGGAGCTGCGCACATCTCTGATATTAATGCCTTTTTTTTACAAAGAGGAGTGTAAGTTTCTTACCTTGTGAATTCTAATTATTTCTGTACTGATGCTTTTCTCAATGATAGTTTGTCATCATCAAAAAGGAGGAGAATGTGATTACTATGCAACAATGAAGATGTATTTTGATGATAACAAACATGAAGATGATGAGAAGACCAAGTCCAAGATCTTTAAGATTAGCTTTAGGACTTAAGATTCTCTTATGTACGGAGCTGTTAATAGATATCTCAATTGATTAAAATTAAAAAGATCTAAAAATCTGTTCCTAAAATAAAACTGAGGTTTCAAAATATTTTTGAAAGATCAAAGGTTTTAGAAATTGGAAATAGTCTTTCAAAAGCATTTTAGAATGGTTTTCAAACTGTTTTTTAACTGAGGTATTCGAATACCTCTCTATGGTATTCGAATAACCTGATTCCAATTCATATGTTTCTATTTCTTCGAAAAACAGAGGTATTCGAATACCTCTTGTGGTATTCGAATAACCTGAATTCAGTATATGCCTTTTTAAACTAAGGTATTCGAATACCCTTGACTGGTATTCGAATAACCCTGCTTTGATCAATTTTTTAAATCATGTTTTGACAGAGGTATTCGAATACCCCTTGATGGTATTCGAATAACCTATGAGACTCAGCTTTTAAAATTTGAATTCCTTTGTGATTATCTCAGCATTTTTTATCAAATTAAATGCACCCAACGGCCTTCTTGCTACGAAGCTCTATAAATAAAGGCTTGGGTCACCTCTGATCAACCCCCGAACATTCTGATCAATTCTTGCTTAACTGAAAACGAGTTTTACATTATTTTCTCTCTTTTTCTGAGCTCTTAATATTAATCCTTGAGATATCTGTGAGACAGCTCCTTAGTGCTTCAATTTGTGATTATTTACTCTTAGTGAGAGTTTCTTTTTCATCTACTTTCTGATTCTGTATAACGAGGGTAAGGTATCCCTCAGGATTGTATAAGGGTGTGGTATCCTTGATTGTTTGAGGCTTTAGCACAAGGTTAGAGTTTCCCTGTGTGTGAAAAGTGCTCTTAATTATAATGGTTGCAAGCACCGGTTTTAAGCTTGTCTTGAATAGTGAAAAATCTCGAACTGTGTTTCGGGGACTGGACGTTGGCCACAAGTGGTTGTTGGTCGAACCAGGATAAATATTGTGCCTGCTTTTCTTCCCTTAATCTTTTATCCTTCTGTACCTTATTTATTATCTCTTGCAATTTAATTATTAGTTGTTCTTCTTATCTTTATCTTATTTATGGCTTTTATTATTTAATTTCAGCATAGTTTATTTGTTTAAGCCTTTTTTGCGAAAGTTTTTTGTTACTCAATTCACCCCCCCTCTTGAGTACTGGAAGCTACTTGGTAACAAGTGGTATCAGAGCTAGACTCTTGTATAAAGAGCTTAGCAGCTTCAAGAGAACATGGCTTCTTCAAATGATTTTTCAGAAGGATCCTCCATAAACCGACCACCCTTTTTCAATGGGGATGGTTATGCATATTGGAAGCAAAGAATGAAAATCTTCATCGAAGCTATTGATCTAGATGTGTGGGATGCTGTTGAAAACGGCGCTTTTATACCTACACATGAAATCGATGGTGTAAGGACCGAAACACCAAGAGATAAATGGTCCGATGAGGACAAAAGAAAAGTCCAACATAATTTAAAAGCAAAAAAATATTATTACTACTGCTTTGGGTTATGATGAGTTTTTTAAAATTTCAAATTGCAAAACTGCTAAAGAAATGTGGGACACTTTGCAAGTTACCCATGAGGGAACTAGTGAAGTAAAGAGATCGAGAATAAATTCTCTAACTCGTGAATACGAATTGTTTAGAATGAACCAAGGAGAAAGCATTCAAGAAATGCAAAAGAGGTTCACCCACATTGTTAATCATCTTGCATCATTAGGAAAGAGTTTTACTAACGAAGATTTGATTAACAAAGTATTGAGATGTTTAAGTAGGATTTGGCAACCAAAGGTAAAGGCAATTTCAGAATCAAGAGACTTGACAACCATGTCATTAGCTACCCTTTTTGAAAAATTTCACGACTACGAATTGGAACTAAATAGACTAAATCAAAGTGAAGAAATCGACAAGAAGAAAAAGGGGATAGCTCTCAAAGCCACCACCTCAGCAAATAATGACGAAAATGACGAGGATGAAGAAGGTACGAAAAACAATGAGATCAATGAAGAAAACTTCGGTCTCCTTGTAAGAAAATTTAGTGAGTTCCTAAAGAAAAAGGGAACACAAAGAAGACCATCATTTCCTCCAAAGAAAACCTATAATAAAGGGGAAGGAACTTCTTCAACTCCAACATGCTATGAATGTGGAAAACCCGAACACATAAATATGGAGTGTTCAGTTTATCAAAAGAAAATGGAGAAATTCGAAAAGAAACCATTCAAGGAAAGAAAAGGAAGAAGAGCCTACATAGCTTGGGATGACAACGACATGGACTCATCTGACAGTTCAGATAGCGAAGAAGCCTATCTTTGTCTTATGGCCAAAGGAGAGGAAGAAAAAGAAAGCGACAACGAGGTAAATTCTGATTTATTGCCTTCTTATGATGAATTGCAAGATGCCTTCGAAGAATTACATAATGAATCACTTAGACTCACTAAATTAATTTCCTCTTCTAAGAAAACAATTTCTTCTCTAGAAAATAAAATCCTTATGTTAAATAAAGAAATTGAAGAATTAAAAATTAAAAATGAAACTTTGGGAATTATCGATGCATGCTCATTTCATTCTTCACATGCTTCTACTTCTTCATCTTGTCATTCATGTCATTTGCTTGAAAAAGAAATTGAAGATTTAAAGAACACTCTTGCTAAATTCACTTTTGGAAGAGATAATCTAAATATCATACTAGGAAAACAAAGGGTTATTTTTGAGAAAGCTAGAATTGGTTATAACCCGAAAAATCAGCATAAATCTTATAAAAATTTCTTTGTTTATTCAAGTACTTCTAGTAGCCCATTTATTAAATGCTTCTATTATAGGAAGAAGGGTCACAGTGGCTCAACATGCAATGCAAGGAAAAATGTTAACACAAAAGTTGGGACAAAAATGGTTTGGGTTCCAAAGGGTACTATACCCAAAATTGACACTCAAGGACCCAAGAAAATTTGGGTACCAAAGTTTAAAAATTAAAGTTGTGTTGTAGGTATGCTTGAAAGCCAGAAGCTAAAATTGGTATCTTGATAGCGGCTGCTCCAAGCACATGACCGGGGACGACTTGAAATTCACCATGTTTATTCCCAAGAATCATGGACACGTTACTTATGGAGACAACAACAAAGGAAAAATTCTTGGAATCGATAAAGTCGGCAAGAACCTCAACTCCTCTATTGAAAATATGTTACTTGTTGAAGGCTTGAAACACAACTTACTTAGTATTAGCCAATTATGTGACAAAGGAAATAAGGTAATTTTTGATTCAAATTGTTGCATAATTGAAGATAAAAATGATAAGCATGTTAAATTCATTGGTCATAGAATAAACAACATTTATATGATTAGTCTTGACGATATATCTTCAAATGATGCGAAATGCCTTTTAAGTAAGAATGATGATTCATGGTTATAGCATAGGAGAATTGCACACATTCACATGGATCACTTAAAGAAGTTGGTCTCTAAAGAGCTAGTAATTGGACTACCCAAGCTTAATTTTGTTAAAGATAAATTATGTGATGCATGTCAAAAGGGTAAACAAATAAATGTCTCTTTTAAAGCAAAAAATATAGTTTCAACTACTAGACCTTTACAACTTTTGCACATGGATTTATTTGGACCTTCTAGAACTATGAGCTTTGGTGGGAATTACTATGCTTTAGTAATTGTGGATGATTTTTCTAGGTTTATATGGACTTTATTTCTTGCAAACAAAAATGATGTATTTCTAGCATTTAAAAGACTTGCCAAAGTTATTCAAAACGAAAAAGGTTTTCAAATTTCTTCTATAAGAAGTGATCATGGCGGCGAATTTGAAAATAATGTTTTTGCAAAATTTTGTGATGAACATGGCATTAATCATAATTTCTCTGCCCCTAGAACTCCACAACAAAATGGAGTTGTAGAAAGAAAAAATCGTTCTTTAGAAGAAATGGCGAGAACTATGCTTAATGAGGCTGCTCTTCCTAAGTATTTTTGGGCGGATGCTGTAAGTACAGCTTGTTATGTAATGAACAGGGCCCTTATAAGGCCTATTTTAAAGAAAACCCCATATGAGTTATACAAGGGAAGAAAGCCAAATGTTTCACACTTTCATGTTTTTGGATGCAAATGTTTTGTTTTAAATAATGGAAAAGATAACCTAGGCAAGTTTGATGCTAAGTCTGATGAAGGTATATTTCTTGGTTATTCAAATCATAGTAAGGCTTTTCGTATATATAATAAAAGAACTATGACTATTGAAGAATCTATACATGTTGCATTTGATGAAACTGACCCAAATGGATCGAAAAAGGATCTTGTTATTGATGATGTTGCAGAAGTATTAGCGGAAACACATTTGGATAGCAAGGAAAAAGAAATTAAGGAGCAAGAAGATAAACCAAGACAAGAGGATTCACAAGTTTTGGATCTTCCCAAAGAATGGCGTACCTCAAAATATCATCCGCTTGATCAAGTAATCGGTGATGTATCCAAAGGTGTAAGTACTCGAAACTCCATTAGAAATGCATGTAACCACTTAGCTTTTGTTTCTCAAATTGAACCTAAAGACATCAATGATGCCTTTAATGATGAACATTGGTTTCTAGCTATGCAAGAAGAATTAAATCAATTTGAACGAAACCAAGTTTGGGAATTAGTTCCTAGGCCTAATGATCATCCCATAATTGGCACTAAATGAGTTTTTAGAAACAAACTTGATGAAGCTGGCCTAATAACAAGAAATAAAGCTAGGCTTGTAGCAAAAGGTTATAATCAAGAAGAAGATATAGACTATGAAGAAACCTATGCACCTGTAGCTAGATTAGAAGCTATTAGAATGTTACTTGCTTTTCCTTGCATCATGGATTTTAAATTATATCAAATAGATGTTAAAAGTGCTTTTAAATGGCTTTATTCAAGAGGAGGTATATGTTGACCAACCTCCAGGTTTTGAAAATTATGATTTACCTAACCATGTTTTCAAATTGAAAAAGGCCTTGTATGGCTTAAAACAAGCTCCACGAGCTTGGTATGAAAGGTTAAGTAAGTTCCTTTTAGAACATGGTTTTACAAGAGGTAAGGTTGACACAACTCTTTTTATTAAAAATAAAAACCATGACATACTCCTTGTACAAGTATATGTAGACGATATTATATTTGGTGTTACTAATGAAAAACTGTGCAAGGAATTTGCTAAAATCATGCAAAGCGAATTCGAGATGTCCATGATGGGAGAACTCAATTTCTTCCTTGGACTTCAAATCAAACAAACAAGGAGTGGAATGTTCATTAGCCAAACAAAGTATTGCAAAGAACTTCTCAAGAGGTTTGGAATAGACAACTCAAAGCATATGGCTACACCAATGAGTACTTCATGTTACTTGGATAAAGACGAAGCAGGTAATTTTGTAGAAATTACTAAATATCGAGATATGATTGGATCTCTTCTCTATCTCACTGCTAGTAGACCTGATATAATGTTTAGCGTATGCATGTGTGCTAGATATCAAGCTAATCCTAAAGAGTCAAACTTAAGTGCTGTAAAATAAATTATGAAATATCTTAGTGGCACTACACAAGTGGGATTGCGGTACCCCAAAGGTGCCACTTGTAGTCTTATTAGTTATTCTGACTCTGATTTTGCTGGATGCAAATTAGATCGGAAAAGCACTAGTGGAACATGTCACCTGCTTGGTAATTCCTTAGTTTCTTGGCATAGCAAGAAACAAAATAGTGTGGCCTTATCCACCGCTGAGGCTGAATATGTTGTAGCCGGAAGTTGTTGTGCTCAAATCCTATGGATGAAGCAACAACTTCTAGACTTTGGTCTTCAGCTTAATCACATCCCTATAAGATGTGATAATACTAGTGCAATCAATCTGACAAAGAATCCCATTATGCACTCTAGGACTAAGCACATTGAGATAAGGCATCATTTTATAAGAGATCATGTTCAAAAAGGTGATTGTGTGTTAGAATTTATTGAAACTAATAATCAACTTGCTGATATTTTCACAAAACCATTACCTAAAGATTCTTTCTTTCATTTAAGAAGAGAACTTGGCATTTTGGATCAATTGTGCATTTGAAACCCTACCTTTGCTGCTCATTTATTGATTTATTGATCTTTAATTATTACTGACTTGAGTGTGGGAGATATCCTCAACTGTGTTTTGCAGGTGCTCATTTAATTGGGTAAGCTTTTATTCTTCAAAAATGCATTCTGGACTTAATTTTCATGCTTTTCTGTCTAAGTTATTCGAATACCATAAGAAGGTATTCGAATACCATCATCTGCACGTGTATTTTCATGATTCATAAACAGGTGTATTCGAATACCTTAGTGGTTATTCGAATAACCTGAATCCTCTTGCTATCAGTCTTTAATTCCTGTTTCTGGGCATTCGAATACCCTAAGAAGTATTCGAATACCTGTATGGTTGGGGCCAAGTCATATTGGTCAGTCTATTCGAATACCTGCAGAGGTATTCAAATACCTTCTATTAGATGGCCCTGTCTTTTGCGTTTCCTAACGGCTGTATTCGAATACCAATTGAGGTATTCGAATACCTTTGGGGTCAGACTTATATGACCCCCCTTCGTTAAACCTGTTTCCCTCACTCATTTCTTCTTTCTCAAAACTCTTGGCCTCCCCACTCATTCCTTCTTTCCCTCCTTCGTATACCCTATTCGAATACCACCCAACGGTTACACCTTTCCCACTCTCTTCAACCCATCCCTCTCACCTTCAAACCACTATCCATGGCATCCTCCTCCAAGCGTGCTCGAACAAAAACAGCTCCATGCAATAACCCGTTGGATTTGCGAAGGCTCTCCTCCCACCAAGAGACCCTTGGACGCTTCATCTCTCACTTCCGAGAACGTAACAATGTGCAGCCCAAGTATCTAGATTTAGAGTTCTTTGAAAAAGAAGGCGGCTTTGATTTCTTGCACTAGTTGAACCACCAGGGAGTGCTTTGTTTTTGCTCTTATAAGGCGGTTCTCTATCCTGATCTTGTAAAGATGTTCTACTGCAACCTGAGGATCGAAGGTTTGGAACTCCATTCTGATGTTAGTGATCAGCACATTGTGATCACTCCTCAAGATTGGGTTCACTTTTTTGGGTTAGAATCTGCTGGCCGTAACAACGAAGACACTTCTCCAGTGGTTCGACAAAATTCGGGCCATTGAAGATGTGCTAAGACCTGGGTTGGCATTACCTCCGACTCAAAAGGGAGTCAAATGGGGCATGATGAAGAGCCAGGACTGGCTCTTACATTATGCTTATGCCCACATCCTCGCTCCTAGAGGTGGGAACTACGCCTACCTAAGCGAAGATGATGTGTTTATGCTGTGGATCCTGAAGAAAGGATACCAGATGAGCTAGTCCGTCTTCATTATGAAGCACATGATGAGAGCTAAAGGAAAAGATCGATCAGAGTTACCTTACGGTGTGATCATCACTGCCTTCCTAGGCAAGTATCCTCAGATTGTGGAGACCGAGCGCAAAACTCCGCTAACCCATCATAATGTGTTTGGTGCCTATACGCTGAATAGAATGAAGATGATAAAGACTGATGAAGGCTGGGTATTCCCAGTTGAAGTTGACGATGATGAGGATGACCCAGCTAATCCTGCTGCCCCTGCTGCTGTTGCCCTTGCAGCCCCTGTTGCTCCAGCTACTACTGCCCCTGCTGCCCCTGCTCCTGCTGCTAGTTCAGTTACTCTGGATCAAGTTATGGCCACCTTACAGGCCAACCGTGCTTATATGGAGGATAACCGAGCTTATTTGGAGCACACCTTCTCTGTACTGTTTGACAGGCTTGACGGTGTTGAGCGTGAGCAAGCTGCCTTGCGTGCCTTGCTATCTTCAAGGGGTTCTGATTCCCCTCCTCCTCCTCCGCCAGATGCCTATTTCTAGGCGTTGTTCTTATGTTACTTGTATTTGCTGTTCATCCTTTTATTATATTATGTATGCTGGCAAATTTCTTAATAAAATCAGTTTTCTTTATGCTTCTTGCTTCTTTTTATGCATTTCATATCTGTTATATCTTTTTGATTATGCCAAAGGGGGAGAAAAATAACCAGTAAATTTGAGAAAAGACAGGTTAAAATAACCAATATTGGATTCCAAAATTAAGGGGGAGCTGCACACATCTCTGATATTAATACCTTTTTTTTTTACAAAGAGGAGTGTAAGTTTCTTACCTTGTGAATTCTAATTATTTCTGTACTGATGCTTTTCTCAATGATAGTTTGTCATCATCAAAAAGGGAGAGAATGTGATTACTATGCAACAATGAAGATGTATTTGATGATAACAAACATGAAGATGATGAGAAGACCAAGTCCAAGATCTTTAAAATTAGCTTTAGGACTTAAGATTCTCTTATGTACGGAGCTGTTAATAGATATCTCAATTGATTAAAATTAAAAAGATCTAAAAATCTGTTCCCAAAATAAAACTGAGGTTTCAAAATATTTTTGAAAGATCAAAGGTTTTAGAAATTGGAAATAGTCTTTCGAAAGCATTTTAGAATGGTTTTCAAACTATTTTTTAACTGAGATATTCGAATACCTCTCTATGGTATTCGAATAACCTGATTCCAATTCATATGTTTCTGTTTCTTCGAAAAACAGAGGTATTCAAATACCTCTTGTGGTATTCGAATAACCTGAATTCAGTATATGCCTTTTTAAACTAAGGTATTCGAATACCCTTGACTGGTATTCGAATAACCCTGCTTTGATCAATTTTTTAAATCAAGTTTTGACAGAGGTATTCGAATACCCCCTGATGGTATTTGAATAACCTACGAGACTCAGCTTTTAAAATTTGAATTCCTTCATGATTGTCTCAGCATTTATTATCAAATTAAATGCACCCAACGGCCTTCTTGCTACGAAGCTCTATAAATAAAGGCTTGGGTCACCTCTGATCAACCCCCGAACATTCTGATTAATTCTTGCTTGACTGAAAATGAGTTTTACATTATTTCTCTCTTTTTCTGAGCTCTTAATATTAATCCTTGAGATATCTGTGAGACAGCTCCTTAGTGCTTCAATTTGTGATTATTTACTCTTAGTGAGAGTTTCTTTTTCAACTACTTTCTGATTTTGTATAACGAGGGTGAGGTATCCCTCAGGATTGTATAAGGGTGTGGTATCCCTGATTGTTTGAGGCTTTAGCACAAGGGTAGAGTTTCCCTGTGTATGAAAAGTGCTCTTAATTGTAACGGTTGTAAGTACCTGTTTTAAGCTTGTCTTGAATAGTGAAAAATCTCAAACTGTGTTTCAGGGACTAGACGTAGGCCACAAGTGGTTGGTGGTCGAACCAGAATAAATATCATGCCTGCTTTTTCTTCTTTTAATCTTTTATCCTTCTGTACCTTATTTATTATCTCTTGCAATTTAATTATTAGTTGTTCTTCTTATCTTTATCTTATTTATGACTTTTATTATTTAATTTCAGCACAGTTGATTTGTTTAAGCCTGTTTTGCGAAGTTTTTTGTTACTCAATTCACCCCCCTCTTGAGTACTAGAAGCCACTTGGTAACAATCTTCTCCTCACATCTTTCATTTTTTTTTTCAAAAAAAAATTAACTTAAAAAAAAAAAAATTTCATCATACATTCTTGTATATATTCACTTTTTTTTTAAAAAAAGATTTTTTTTATCCCATTTAATGTTCTTCTTTTAATAAAACTTGAATCGTTGCTCGTTCTCGGAAAACGCAGATTGCACAAACCTGTCCTACGAGACGAGGTCGCAAACTAGGCTGCAATAAATGTCAAACTCAGAGAGAAATTTGGGTCGAGAGATGAATGAAATGAGGGGAAGAATTAATGCAATGACAAAAGGACAATCAAGGGTCGAGAATTTACTGAGACAGTTAATCGAGACCCTTAGAACAACAAATGGAACTCCTGCTGTTACTGGAATAGATGCAAATGAAGGGGATAGTTCAATGAACAGAAATCATGAAGGGGAGAATAACAATGCACAAGCTTCTCATGAGCAGTCAGTGAAGATTTTCTTGAACAATAACTTAGAAAAAGAGAAATTAAGAGATAAATTGATCGGAAAGATGCAAGCACAAATTAAAGCCATCCAAGGCCCTAACTTTTATGATTCGGTCAGAATTGATGAACTATGCCTGGAGGTCGAAGTCAATATCCCTAAGGACTTTGAAATTCCAGGTTTCTCAAAGTATGATGAAAGCACTAATCCAAAGTTTCATCTGAAGGCTTACATTACCAAAATGGCCATTTGGTTTCGGGGTCAAAAATTCCTAATCAATTTCTTTCATGAAAGCCTAACTAGGCCAGCTTTGGAATGGTATATGCAACTTGACCGTTCAAAGGTTTCTTGCTGGGATGATTTGGCAAATCTATTCTTGGGGCAATATCGATTCAACATCGACGTTGCACCTACCCGAGAACAGCTAAGAGCAATGCAAAAGAAAAGTGATGAGACTTTCAAGTAATATGCTCAAAGATGGAGAATGTTGGTAGCCCAGGTTCAACCACCGTTGGCTTCGTCAGAGATGAGCTCGTGCTTCATGGGGACCTTAGGAACACCTTTTATTAGGTTGATGGCAGGGGTTACCTATGGGGATTTTTCTGACTTAATTTTGGCAGGAGAAAGGATTGAGAACCTTGTGAGATTAGGTAAGTTACCTGTTGAAAATATAGAAAGTAGCTTTCCTAAGATGGTGGAACTGACAAGGGAGGAATAGCCAGAAGTCAGTGCTTACCATACCTCATACCAAGTTCCCTCACTGCGATCATATGTCCTAACTCGTCCTGTCTATACCAAGTGCCCTCCTGCAACTCGGAACCTCTGAACAGTTGGAGATTTGAGGCGTTTAATTTGATGTGATTGCCATTTTAGACTTTTGTGATGCTTGAACTTATGTAAACTCTCTTGAAGCATTAATGTAATAGATTTGCATGAATCTTAACATTCTTGGCACTCATGTTCTTGTCATTTCTTTCTTATCACTCTTTTCTTTCCTTTTCTTGGTTTCCTTTGGTTCGGATCCCATTGGACTCTCATTCCAGAAAAACTTTTGGTGGTCATGAAGCCCATGTGTACAGCTGCCCTTTTCTAAGGCAAAAAAAAAAAAATGAATCAATTAGAAAAATAAAATGGAGCAAAGAAGTAATCACTTGTTATGCACAATCTCTTTATCTCTAAATTAAAAATTTTGAAAATGAGCAATCAAGATTTGAAATGAAGATTGGCCATCTTTTTCTCTCCTTCACAAAAATTCATAATTTCATTATCCCTCGTTATCCCTTTTTGAGCTTGAAAGTTTTCTTCAATAAACCTTGGACAAGGATCACCCTTACACTAGGGGATAGCATAAAACTAAGATTAAGTGTCATGGTGACTATTTTGAAGCATAAAGAAAAGAAAGAAAATGTGAAATGGGCAGGAAATGAACAATTTCTTTTGAGAAAAAAAAACTAAAAAAAAAACATAAAAGAGAGAATGGAAAGAGAGAAGAAAGAAAATAAACTGAAATGGTTCATGACAAAGGTGAATGATTGAAGTGAAAAGAAAAAGGAAGGAATGGAGAACAATAAGAGAAAAGTGTGCTTGAAAACGCAAAAACAGTTGACAAGGTTCAACTTTGAACAAGGATCCTTGGTCCCATCCAACCCTTAAATACTTGTTTGAGTCTTATATCTTTCATTTCATAACCACTAACTTTGGCCATGTTACAATCTTAAAAAGTCCATTCTGATCAATGAATGATTGCTTTTGTTTTCATAAGTTTTAATTTTGAGACAAAAAGTTATGCTTATCAAAGTATCGGGTTCATTGCTTCTCTAAAAAGAAAAAATGGGACTTACCCAGGGGCAATTTTCTACCCTGTTCGAGCTGGCTCTACACTAGAGCATTTTTCTCTAGCTTAGTTTAGCCTACAATAGGACAAATTTTTGGTTCAACTTGGCCTTATCTTATATTAGGACAAGTTTCTGCCCTGTTGAATTCGATCCCAAACTGAGGCAATATTTTTTTTCTTCTTTGTTCAATTTGACCTATGTTAGGCCAAATCTTATGGTCATTTGGGTGTTTGCCCTGTTCAATTCAGTCTTAAACTGGGGCAAATTTCTCTTCGATTCAATTTGACCAACATTGGGGCAAATTTCTCTTTGGTTTAATTTGGCTTAATGTACATGCTTAGCAGAAGGAAATCATTGGCCATGTTGCCTAGTAGGTAACTAAAGATGACTTTCATAAAGGTCAAACTAATCCATACTGGGGCAACATCTCTTTGAATCCCATACCATTGTTTGCATCTTTTTACATATACTCTTCCTTTGTAAATACCCTCTCTGTAGTGAAACTTCAAAGTTCAATCTGGAAGTTGTTCACTTTCTTTCCTATTGTACTTTTGAATTCATGTATGTCTGTTACGTAATGCTTCAAGTAAGGTGAACATGAGTACAACACTATGATGAGACCATCTAATGGTAACTTCCTAATGAGCAATTCAGATTGAAAAGAACTTGTAAGTTCCAATTGTAGGAGAAATGTTATCCCAAAGAGGTATCCGAAAAAAAGGATTGAAGTGAAAACTGTGAAGAAAAGTAGGATGAAGAAAGGGATCAAACTTAAAAGGAAAGATACTCGATGTTTGAAGATCCAAAGGAATTTGAAACAAGCTGATAAGCCCTAGTTTGCGAGAGCTTGCACCTAGGTTTGGTGGATCAAAGTTTTCGAAGAAGCAATTAGCATCGAGTATACAAATAAAAGGTTTTTGATATGATGTTTTCAATCTATTGACATGACCTTTAGATTTTGAGTTGCAAGAATGAACAGTACAACATCATTTCATGAGATAATAAGCTGTAACAGCTTTGAAAGTGACGCCTTTGGCTTTCACGTCAAGCTTCACTATAAAAAAAATAAAAAAAGCTTTAAAAAAAAATTCAGGTCCATGATCTGGTGAAGTGTCAAATTTTTTTTTTTCAAGTCCTTGGCTTGGTAGCTTTCACAAAAAATTTAGGTCCATGACCCAATGATCTTTAAAAAAAAAAAAGAAAGAAAAAAAAGAAGAAGAAAAAAAAATCTTTTGGGCCAAGCCTACTGTCATTTAAATTTCGGGACACAGAAGCCCACTGCATTTTAAATTTCAGGACACAGAAGCCCATTGTCATTTAAATTTCGAGACACAGAAGCCCACTGTCATTTAAATTTCGGGACACAGAAGCCCACGGGACACAGAAGCCCACTGTCATTTAAATTTCAGGACATAAAAGCCTACTGCATCTTAAATTTTGGGACACAAAAGCCCACTGTCATTTAAATTTTGGGATACAGAAGCCCACTGTCATTTAAATTTTGAGACACAGAAGCGCACAACATTTTAAGTTTCGGGACACAAAAGCCCACTGCATTTTAAGTTTCAGGACATAGAAGCCCACTGTCATTTAAATTTTGGGACACAGAAGCTCACTGTCTTTTAAATTTCAGGACACAGAAGCTCACTGTCATTTAAATTTCGGGACACAGAAGTCCACTACATTTAAATTTTGGGACGCAGAAGCCCGCTGTCATTTAAATTTCGGGGCACAGAAGCCCACTGTCTTTTAAATTTCGGGGCACAGAAGCCCACTGTCTTTTAAATTTCGGGACACAGAATCTCACTGTCTTTTAAATTCCGGATCAAGCCCATTGCCTTTTATAATTCTAGGTCACGAGGTCACCCAACATTATTTCCAAAAAAAAAAAAAAGAAAAGAAAAAGGAAAAAAGAAAAAAAAAGAAAAAAAAAAGAAAGACCATTTTTAGTCAATAAACGTCAATTGAGCTACGACAGCTTATTGACAATGCGATGACGTCTCTGACTTTACGTTGAGCTTCACCTTGGTAGGATTAACAACGTTGCGGTAACTCGTAAATCCACGTTTGAGCTCGCTGGTTTCCAATTGGCATCTTTGCATTGTCTATTCATACCATCTTATACATTGCCGGACAAAATTTAAGTTCACATCTTTACTCATTTCTTACGATGATAATACGAAGAGCTATGGTTATTCCTAATATCTAGTAAGAAACAAGTAAAGAGGGACAACTGTGAACACCCAATTTTGTCCGGGCTAAAAAAATAAATAAATAAATAAACAAAAAATAAATAAAAGAAAAATAAAAAAATTGATTTCTTTTGAAAAAAAAAAAAAAAAGAGGGGAAGGGATTTTGCAATTACATTTCTATTTTCTTTGCTCATTAGATCCATCTGACTCATTCAAAATATTTTAACAAAACCAAATTTAAGTGTTTAACTAGTAGTTGAAATGCAACCAACATCCCACTATCCCATTGTCAAGTTTGTCACGTTTCTGCAAACTTACAGAGCTCAAAGCTCAAGAGAAGCACAAAAATGGCAAATTACAGGCATGAAAACTACCCAAGGAATCACAAATCTGAAGACAATACATGAAAAAGGAAACTGAGCTAGAAAAGAATAGCCACCCTATCTGCTGCCTAAGCTTACTGGCGGTGGTAGAGGATTCAATTCTACAAGTGTCTACAAGAAGAGAACACAGAAGAGAGGGAGGGGGCTCAACAATTTTCAGAAGGGGTTGTTTTGCGAAGTACAAGAAGCATTTCCACCTTCATCATTTGGACTTCATCTATCACCACACACCAAACAACCACCTTCTTCACTCTCATCACCATAACCAAAACTCAACACTAACAATAAGCTACCATTGTGACTCACCTCCGACAAGCATCACCGCTGCCGTACCGCGTGATTCGGCAGCCGTGCCACCAACCGCGACCTCTGAGGCTCACCTACACTGAAACTGTGACACCAGCCTAGATCCTCCAGCTGGCACCGCGACTCTCAATCGCACACCCTACAACGCCAGACCACCGCGCCAACCAGGACCACACCCTCTCCATCGAGCCGCGAGAACCCACCATCACCAGCGCCGGATCTGTAACACACGGACCCCGCCGTTTCGAGCCTCCACTAGTCGCGATCTGCCATTCCGAGCTTCCACCAGCTGCGAGCCGCATCCCGCACCGCACCAGATTCGTGCAAGCCCCTGCAACGCCGCCAAGCTTCGCGAATCGCTGCCCAACCCACCAAGCTAGGCAAACCGCAACCCAACGCTAGATCTGGGACCTGTGTCGCGCAAACTGCCACCCCGAGCTTCACTCACGCCGCCTAGCTGCTGCGAACCCGAACCCGAACTCAGCTCTCACGCGTCTCCCGTCCAGCCATAGTGAGCCACCCTCAAGCCCCATTTTCTCTGATTTGTATTCATTTTTCAGAGACTAGTAGTCTTTTCTCCTTCTTATTTTTGCTTGGCCTTCTGTTTTCTTTTTACTTTATTTTTTTTCTTTGATTATATATGTCTTTGATTATTTGGGCTCTTGTTTGAGAAAAAAAAATAGAACCGTGTCTCTTGTTTGTTCTCTCTGTTTACAGTTTATTCTTTTTTTTATTTTGTCTGAATTTAATTGTTAAAATTTTCATTTTAGCAAAAACTAATGCCTCAATAAGTCAATATTTTGGGGTTTAGGCTCATTTTGCAAAATATGAGTTATTTGGCCTTGTATAGGTTAAGTAGTCTAAGGCCTGGTAAAAAAAATAAGTTTGTCTTAGTTTTATTTTTAATGATTGCTTAAATATTTATATTATGTTCTGAATAAAATAAATAAATAAAAAAAGGAATAAAAAGATAATAAAGTAAAACAAAGTAATTAAATTTTGTAGGGAAAGAATAAAACGGGATTAGTTAAGCTGTAACAGCTTGTTAATCTCGCAGTTTTAAAAATCATCTAAGTTGTGATAACTTAATGAATTGTTAAAAAAAATAATAAAAATAATTGAATTTTGTTAAGAGTTAATAAAATAAGATTGGCTGAGCTGCAACAGCTTGTTAATCTTATAAAATTTTAGAATCATTTAAGTTGTGACAGCTAGATAATTTGAACTTTTTTCTAAATAAAAAAAATCAAATGAATTTTCAAAACAAAAATATTTTCAAAATTAAAAATAACTAACCCACAATTGTTTTTTTTCTAAAAAACGACGTGGTTTGAATTCCTCATCGCATTCTAGGATACGTAGGAGCAGAATCGTAATTCTTTCAAGCCAAAATTAAATTTTCATAATTTATTTATTCGTTTAGTTTATCTTTTAATGAATGGGTAAAATAAATAGTTTTAAAAGTTATAAAAATTGCACAACTGATTTAAGGTAACTGTCTTAGGACAGATGTATTAGGGGTGCTGTGGGGTTTAACCTCCACCTTTCCCTCTACATAATTAGACTCCCGAACCTGAGTTTTTAAATGCAGACCATTTTTTGATTTTCTAATTTTTCCTAATAAAAATAAAATTGGTGGCGACTCCCTTATTTTTGTAATTTAAGTCGTTATCCCGCCGCGATCCCGGTCGCGACAATTGGTGACTCCGTTGGGGACACTTGAGAGTCAAGCCTTTGTAAATTAGTTGTGCTAATATTGTGACATTTATATGTTTATTTTACCTTTTTTTTGTTTTTGTTTTTGTTTTTGTCTTTATTGTTTAATTTGTTTATTGATTATTTTAATTGTATTTTTTATTTGTTATGCAAACCTTAGGGTAGAGAATCTTTGGGAATTTGTGTTGTGATGCTTTGTTTTGCAGGAGATGGGTAGTTTTAGGATTATAAAAGTTTGTATGCTCCTTACACACACTGTACTTACACGTTTATCACAAATATTCAAGTGGGGCCCTATACCCGGGTCTAAGTGATGTCTAAGTTAGGTAGAGGTTACGTAGTGGTAGCCATTTTGGATGTACGTCCTATTTGGTTATTGCTAAAACCTCATCTAGAGTGTGCTTTTTTCATGAATGTCTTACACTTAGTGGTTTACCCACTGTTTGTGGTCAACATTCTAGAAAGGGACTTAGCTCTACAGGCCTTTAGAATAGTAGAGCCACCCAATGAGAGTTCTCACGAATCAGAAAAACTCATTGATCTTTACGGTAGAAATCCCCAAGTTTAAGGCGATCTCTTTAGGACACAAAGGGAGCGTATTTATTATTTATCTTCTCCTCACATCTTTCATTTTTTTTTTTGCAAAAAAAAAAAAATTAACATTTAAAAAAAAAATTCATCGTACATTCTTATATATATTCACTTTTTTTTAAAAAAAAAGTATTTTTTTATACTATTTAATGTTCTTTTTTTAATAAAACTTGAATCGTTGCTCGTCCTCGGAAAACGCAGATTGCACAAACCCAGTCCTACGAGACGTGGTCGCAAACTAGGCTGCAATAAATATCAAACTCAGAGAGAAATTTGGGTCGAGAGATGGATGAAATAAGGGGAAGAATTGATGCAATGACAGAAGGACAATCAAGGGTCGAGAATTTACTAAGACAGTTAATCGAGACCCTTAGAACAACAAATGGAACTCCTACCGTTATTGGAATAGATGCAAATGAAGGGGATAGTTCAATGAACAGAAATCATGAAGGGGAGAATAACAATGCACAAGCTTCTCATGAGCAGTCAGTGAAGATTTTCTTGAACAATAACTTAAAAAAAGAGAAATTAAGAGATAAATTGATCGAAAAGATGCAAGCACAAATTAAAGCCATCCAAGGCCCTAACCTGTATGATTCGGTAGGAATTGATGGGCTATGCCCGGAGGTCGAAGTCAATATCCCTAAGGACTTTGAAATTCCAGGTTTCTCAAAGTACGATGGAAGCACCAATCCAAAGTTTCATCTGAAGGCTTACATCACCAAAATGGCCATTTGGTCACGGAATCAAAAATTCCTAATCAATTTCTTTTATGAAAGCCTAACTGGGCCAGCTTTGGAATGGTATATGCAACTTGACCGTTCAAAGGTTTCTTGCTGGGATGATTTGGCAAATATATTCTTAGGGCAATATCGATTCAACATCGACGTTGCACTTACCTGAGAACAGCTAAGAGCAATGCAAAAGAAAAGTGATGAGACTTTCAAGCAATATGCTCAAAGATGGAGAATGTTGGCAGCACAAGTTCAACCACCGTTGACTTCGTCAGAGATGAGCTCGTACTTCATGGGGACCTTAGGAACACCTTTTATGGGGTTGATGGCAGGGGTTACCTATGGGGATTTTTCTGACTTAATTTTGGCAGGAAAAAGGATTGAGAACCTTGCGAGATTAGGTAAGTTACCTGTTGAAAATATAGAAAGTAGCTTTCCTAAGATGGTGGAACCGACAAGGGAGGAATAGCCAGAAGTCAGTGCTTACCATACCTCATATCAAGTTCCCTCACTGCGTTCATATGTCCTAACTCGTACTGTCTATACCAAGCGCCCTCCTACAACTCGAAACCTTTGAACAGTTGGAGATTTGAGGCATTTAATTTGATGTGATTGCCATTTTAGACTTTTGTGATGCTTGAACTTATGTAAACTCTCTTGAAGCATTAATGTAATAGATTTGCATGAATCTTAACATTCTTGACACTCATGTTCTTGTCATTTCTTTCTTATCACTCTTTTCTTTCCTTTGCTTGCTTGCCTTTGGTTTGGATCCCATTAGACTCTCATTCCAGAAAAACTTTTGGTGGTCATGAAGCCCATGTGTACAGGTGCCCTTTTCTAAGGCAAAAAAAAAATTGAATCAATTAGAAAAATAAAAAGGAGCAAAGAAGTAATCACTTGTTATGCACAATCTTTTTGTCTATAAATTAAAAATTTTGAAAATGAGCAATCAAGATTTGCAATGAAGATTGGCCATCTTTTTCTCTCATTCACAAAAATTCATAATTTCATTATCCCTCGTTATCCCTTTTTGAGCTTAAAAGTTTTCTTCAATAAACCCTGGACAAGGATCACCCCTACACTAGGGGATAGCACAAAACAAAGATTAAGTGTCATGGTGACTATTTTGAAGCATAAAGAAAAGAAAGAAAATGTGAAATGGGCAGGAAATGAACAATTTCTTTTGAGAAAAAAAAAACTAAAAAAAAACATAAAAGAGAGAATGGAAAAAGAGAAGAAAGAAAATAAACTGAAATGGTTCATGACAAAGGTGAATGATTGAAGTGAAAAGAAAAGGGAAGGAATGGAGAATAATAAGAGAAAAATGTGCTTGAAAACACAAAAGCAGTTGACAAGGTTTAACTTTGAACAAGGATCCTTGGTCCCATCCAACCCTTAAATACTTGTTTGAGCCTTATATCTTTCATTTCATAACCACTAACCTTGGTCACGTTACAATCTTCAAAAGTCCATTATAATTAATGAATGATTGCTTTTGTTTTCATAAGTTTTAATTTTGAGACAAAAAGTTATGCTCATCCAAGTATCGGGTTCATTGCTTCTTTAAAAAGAAAAAAAAATGGGACTTACCCAGGGGCAATTTTATACCATGTTCGAGTTGGCTCTACACTAGAGCATTTTTTTCTATCTCAGTTTAGCCTACAATGGGACAAATTTTTGGTTCAACTTGGCCTTACCTTACATTAGGACAAGTTTCTGCCCTGTTCAATTCGATCCCAAACTGGGGCAATTTTTTTTTTCTTCTTTGTTCAATTTGACCTATGTTAGGCCAAATCTTATGGTCATTTGCGTGTTTGCCCAGTTTAATTCAGTCTTAAATTGGGGCAAATTTCTCTTCGATTCAATTTGACCTACACTGGGGCAAATTTCTCTTTGGTTCAATTTGGCTTAATGTACATGCTCAACAGAAGGAAATCATTGGCCATGTTGCCTAGTAGGCAACTAAAGATGACTTTCATAAAGGTCGAACCAATCTATACTGGGGAAACATCTCTTTGAATCCCATACCATTGTTTGCGTCTTTTTACATATACTCATCCTTTGTAAATACCCTCTTTGTAGTGAAACTTCAAAGTTCAATATGGAAGTTGTTCACTTTCTTTCCTATTGTACTTTTGAATTCATGTATGTCTGTTACGTAATGCTTTAGGTAAGGTGAACATGAGTACAACACTATGATGAGACCATCTAATGGTAACTTCCTAATAAGCAATTTAGACTGAAAAGAACTTGTAAGTTCCAATTACAGGGAAAATGTTATCCCAAGGAGGTATTCGAAAAAAAGGATGGAAGTGAAGACTGTGAAGAAAGGTTGGAAGAAGAAAGGGATCAAACTTAAAAGGAAAGATACTCAATGTTTGAAGATCCAAAGGAATTTGAAACACGCTGATAAGCCCTAGTTTGCGAGAGCTTGCACCTAGGTTTGGTGGATCAAAATTTTTCGAGGAAGCAATTAGCATCGAGTATACAAATAAAAGGTTTTTGATATGATGTTTTCAATCTATTGACAGGACCTTTAGATTTTGAGTTGCAGGAATAAACAGCACAACATCATTTCATGAGATAATAAGTTGCAATAGCTTTGAAAGTGACGTTTTTGGCTTTCACGCCAAGCTTCACTATAAAAAAACAAAAAAAGCTTTAAAAAAATCAAGTCCATGACCTGGTGAAGTGTCAAAAAAAAAATTCCAAGTCCTTGGCTTGGTAGCTTTCACAAAAAATTTAGGTCCATGACCCAATGATCTTTCAAAAAAAAGAAAGAAAGAAAAAAAAGAAGAAAAAAAATCTTTTGGGCCAAGCCTACTATCATTTAAATTTCTGGACATAGAAGCCCACTGCATTTTAAATTTCAGGACACAGAAGCCCATTGTCATTTAAATTTTGGGACACAGAAGCCTACTGCATTTTAAGTTTCGGGACACAGAAGCCCACTGTCATTTAAATTTCGGGACACAGAAGCCCTCTATCATTTAAATTTTGGGACACAGAAGTCCATTGTTATTTAAATTTCGGGACACAGAAGCTCACTGTCATTTAAATTTTGGGACATAGAAGCGCACAATATTTTAAGTTTTGGGACACAGAAGCCCATTGTCATTTAAATTTTGGGACACAGAAGCTCACTGCATTTTAAGTTTCGGGACACAGAAGTCGAATATCATTTAAATTTTGGGACACAGAAGCCCACTATCATTTAAATTTCAGGACACAGAAGCTCACTGTCATTTAAATTTCGGGACACAGAAGCCCACTGCATTTAAATTTTGGGACACAGAAGCCCGCTCTCATTTAAATTTCGGGGCACAGAAGCCCACTGTCTTTTAAATTTTGGGACACAGAATCCCATTGTCTTTTAAGTTCCGGATCAAGCCCATCGCCTTTTACTATTCCAGGTCACCCAGCATTATTTCCAAAAAAAAAGAAAAAAAAGAAAGACCCTTTTTAGTCAATAAACGTTGATTGAGCTGCGACAGCATATTGACAATGCGATGACGTCTCTGACTTTACGTTGAGCTTCACCTTAGTAGGATTAACGACATTACGGTGACTAAAAAATGCACGTTTGAGCTCGCTGGTTTCCAATTGGCATCTTTGCATTGTCTATTCACACCATCTTATACATTGCCGGACAAAATTTAAGTTCACATCTTTACTCGTTTCTTACGACGATAATATGAAGAACTATGATTATTCCTAGTATCTAGTAAGAAACAAGTAAAGAGGGGCAACTGTGAACACCCAATTTTGTTCAGGCTAAAAAACATATAAATAAATAAAATAAAAATTAAAAAAAAGATTTCTTTTGAAAAAAAAAAAATAAAAAAAGGGAGGGGGAAGGGATTTTGCAATTACATTTCTATTTTCTTTGCTTATTGGATCCAACTGACTCATTCAAAATATTTTAACAAAACCAAATTTAAGTGTTTAACTAGTAGTTAAAATGCAACCAACATCCCATTATCTCATTGTCAAGTTTGTCACGTTTCTGCAAACTTACAAAGCTCAAGGCTCAAGAGAAGCACAAAAATGGCAAAGGAATAGCCACCCTATCTGTAACCCTAAGCTTACTGGCGGTGGCAGAGGATCCAATTCTACAAGTGCCTACAAGAAGAGAACACAGAAGAGAGGGAGGGGGCTCAACAATTTTCAGAAGGGGTTGTTTTGTGGAGTACAAGAAGCATCTCCACCTTCATCATCTGGACTTCATCTATCACCACACACCAAACAACCACGTTCTTCACTCTCATCACCATAACCAAACTCAACACTAACAATAAGCTACCGCTGTGACTCACCTCCGACAAGCATCACCGCTGCCGTATCGTGTGATTCGGCAGCCGTGCCGCCAACCACGACCTCCGGGGCTCACCTACGCTGAAACCGCGACACCAGCCCAGATCCTCCAGCTGGCACCGCGACTCTCAATCGCACACTCGATGACACCAGACCACCGCGCCAACCAGGACCACACCCTCTCCACCGAGCCGCGAGAACCCACCGTCACCAGTGCCGGATCTGCAACACGTGGACCCTGCCGTTCCTAGCCCCCACCAGTCGCGATCTGCTATTCCGAGCTTCCACCAGCCGTGAGCCACATCCCGTATAGCACCAGATTCGTGCAAGCCCCTGCAACGCCGCCAAGCTTCGTGAATCGCTGCCCAACCCGCCAAGCTCGGTGAACCACTGCCCAACGCAAGATCTGGGACCTGCACCGGGCAAACCGCCGCCCCGAGCTTCACTCACGCCGCCTAGCCGCTACAAACCCGAACTCAGCTCTCACGCGTCTCCCGTCTAGCCATAATGAGCCACCCTCAAGCCCCATTTTCTCTGGTTTGTATTCATTTTTCAGAGACTAGTAGTCTTTTCTCCTTCTTATTTTACTTGGCCTTCTGTTTTCTTTTTACTTTATTTTTTTTCTTGGATGATTTGGGCTCTTGTTTGAGGAAAAAAAAACAGAACCGTGTCTCTTGTTTGTTCTCCCTGTTTACAGTTTATTCTTTTTTTATTTGGTCTGAATTTAATTGTTAAAATTTTCATTTTAGCAAAAACTAATGCCTCAATAAGTCAATATTTAGGGGTTTGGGCTCATTTTGCAAAATATGAGTTATTTGGCCTGGTATAGGTTAAGTAGTCTAAGGCCTAAAAAAAAATAAGTTTGTCTTAGTTTTATTTTTAATGATTGCTTAAATATTTATATTCTGTTCCGAATAAAATAAATAAATAAAAAAGGAATAAAAAGATAATAAAGTAAAACACAAAATTAAATTTTGTTGAGAAAGGATAAAACGGGATTAGTTAAGCTGTTACAACTTGTTAATCTTGCAGTTTTAAAAATCATCTAAGTTGTGATAACTTGATGAATTGTTAAAAAATAATAAAAAAATAATTGAATTTTGTTAAGAATTAATAAAATAAGATTAATTTGTTCATGACGACAAATTGTTAATCTTATAAAATTTTAGAATCATTTAAGTTGTAAATGACTAGATGATTCAAACTTTTTTCTAAATAAAAAAAATAAATGAATTTTCAAAACAAAAATCTTTTCAAAATTAAAAATAACCAACCCACAATTGTTTTTTCTAAAGAACGACGTGACTTTGAATTCCTCATCGCATTCGAGGATACGTAGAAGTAGAATCATAATTCTTTCAAGCCAAAATTAAATTTTCATAATTTATTTATTTGTTTAGTTTATCTTTTAATGAATGGGTAAAATAAATATTTTTAAAAGTTATAAAAATTGCACAACTGATTTAAGGTAACTGTCTTAGGACAAATGTATTAGGGGTGCTGTGGGGTTTAGTCTCCACCCTTCCCTCTACATAATTAGACTCCCGAACCTAAGTTTTTAAATGCAGACCATTTTTTGGTTTTCCAATTTTTTCTAATAAAAATAAAATTGGTGGCGACTCCCTTATTTTTTTTAATTTAAGTCGTTATCCTGCCGCGATCCCGGTCGCGACAAAGATCATATTTGTTTTTAATGATTGGATTTTTCATGGTTTTAAAAGAGCTTTCTTCAATAATGGATTTTAAATTTTGTAAATAGATTTTCTTTTCTTTAGAATCTTGAACTGAATTAAGAACTTCGAATAAGAGATCTTGCTCTTTAGTTAAGACATTGACTATTGGAGAGTCTAAATCTCCTTCAGACGAAGATATATCATCATCTTGGATTTAATTTAAATCTTCAGAAAATTCTTTTTTAGAGTCTTCAACAGATGATTCAATTAAAGATTATTAAGTTGTTCTTCAAATGATTGATTAAGATTTAAAGCTTTTATCTTTTTCTTTAACCTATAATACTTGTTAATATGACCGTGTTTACCACAGTTATAGCAGATTACAGGTTTTTTAGGGATCTTAACATTGTCCATTAGAGGTTTGGACTTAAATTCTTATTTAAGTCATCTGGGTTTGTTTGAAGCTTGATAATCACATATTTTATATATTAATAAACCCACATTTTTAATCTTTTACACTCTCTATGTACTTAATTGATTGAGCTTGGTCATGTTTTGCAAGTTTGAGTTCAAATTAGGCTTAATTGATATTTTCCAGCAATGTTGAGATTTTACACTGTTTCTATATTTCGGCCATATCTTGAGTTTTAGATGTTTAGAAATTATGAATTTTACCTTGTAGGAAAGTTGAGAGAAAGCTCTACAACTTTGATGAAGAACTCAAAGTCTCAATTAGATATCTAGTGGAGCTAATTGGGCCTGGAAGTAAGAAAACGGGTTCTGTCACTTGAACCCGAGCAGTGTGCACTAATCAAGGCATAACTTGGGTTGTATGAGTTATATTGAGCTGAAACTAGTGCCATTTGAAAGTTAAGACCAAAATCTACAACTTTTATAAAGAACACTTTTTGAGATTCTGAGGTCTAGTGGGTCATATTAGGCTTACAACTTAGAATAAAGGAGCTAAAATTGGGTTTGAGCAGTTGCAATGATTGGGTCATATTTTGGGTTGTAGGAGGCCAAATTGGATGGTTCAAGCGGGCCTTTGATATCCAACACAAAGGCCTACAACTTTCATGAAGACTACTTTCCGAGATTCTGTCGGTAAGCATGAGTTTGACACTAAATTATTTTGTGCAAGTGAAGACAATCATTTTTTGCAATCATCCACCTACTCCTTAATTATCTACCCACTTATTGTCTCGCTCATTATCATCTTTTGCTTGTGATGCTCTATAAAAGGTAGCATTGGCTGCCTATTAGGGTAATCTTGGTTTTAGATTAAGATCATACTATTATGTTATTTATTTGTTGTAATTTTCTTTTGTTATAAATAGAAGTTATAATCATCTTCTTATTCTTCTCTCTTTCTTTCTTCTTGCTCATTGGTAACTAATTTTCATCTTGCTTGGATAAATGGCTGAAGCTTTTGGTAATAAAATAAGGTTAGATTAATTTCTTTCTTGTGCTTAAATGATATATTATCAAGTGATCATTATATGTGTTGTATTTTGTTTCCAATCAATTTAGAAACCTTCCTTGTAAAGTGGAGTTCTTGATTCATTGTAGACAAGTGGTTTAGCACAATGAATGCTTGAACCCATTTATAAATATTAGTGTTAGTAAATAATTAAAGGAACCATAATATAACTACGTATATTGTAACACCCCAAATTTTATTTATTTCATGATAAATATTCATTTCATATTATTTGTGATTTTCTGGAATTTTCCAGAATTTTTCTGAAAACGTCGAATATTTTAATATATTCTTCGTTTTGCGTTCACATTGAGCAGACTCTGGAAAATGACTGTAGTGCTTCGAAAGTTGGAAAATTTTATGACGAATATTCATTTTATAATATTTGTGATTTTTGAGAATTTTCTAGAATTTTTCCAGAAACATCGAATATTTTAATATATTTCTCATTTTACGTGCGCACTGAGCGGAACCGGAGAAATGATATATTTTCTCCGAAAACCTTGAACTATGGAAACGTCGACGGGGGATCTTACTAAACTCGAGGCCGGACACAGTTTACGAGGTTTCATATTTTTCAAGAAAATTTTAACAGATAAAATTCATCTGTCAAATAAATTAATACTGACTTCTGTCTACTGTAACTATTATCCATTGGATAATAGCATGTAATAAAAATCTTATCACCTTATCCAAATGTAATCTACTTTATGTCTTAACAAATCTACTTTAATTCAAATATAATACTATTTTAATCAAGCATCTAGAAACTTTGACGTAAAATGACCTAATTACCCACTCTAATTGTATGGAAAAGACAAAACTCTCCCTCCCACTCTCCCTTAGGGCTACTGTTAGCAGCCCATTTTGGAGCCAAATTGGCCAAGCTTCTATTACACACTTAACTCATCAAACCCTAATTCACTTTTCAACTTTCCTTCTCTCTTCACTTTCTTCTTCTTCATTTTTTAGCTCTCCTTTCTCTCTACACTCGCCATTTTTGGCAGCAACTCCTCCACCACATTTCTTCATCATTTCTCTTCATTAATCACATTTCTACACTCACCTCCATCTTCTCTATAACTTCCATTCACAAAGTTTCATAAAAAATCTTTCATTTCCTCTTTCTCTCCATTTCGGGTTGCCTCTTCTCCACTCACCATTTTTGTTTTCTTGCTTCACCATTTCCATCCTTAGCTTCTCTTCATCATTCTAAGCCTTTTCCCTTTCATACCCTACTTCAAAATCCTTCATTTTCACCATCCTTCCTCAAGAACAAAGTTTGCAACTTTAAGGTAAAGATCACTACTTTCTTCTCTTCTCTTCTTCTTTTCGTGTTCCAAGACCATTTTCATGGTCAAGGATGCTTTCCTTTTCAAGTTATAGTATTGATTCTTTGAGGTTGTTTTCTAGGGTTTTGAGGAGCCAAAAATCGAAATCACAAGGAGCTTTGGGAGGCCATTTTCGTGTTCACCTCTTGGGTAAGAGGGAGACCACTCTATTCAACCAAAAATGGTGGTTGGAAACTTATTGTGTGAAGATTTGTGAGAAACCCTAATATGGGTTACTCTTATGATTTCATTTTCTTATCATTGATTCTTTAAATTTTCATTCATTTTATTGATTTGTTAGATGAATTTGATTCTTGATATTATTGTAATAATTTTGATGGATTGAAATTGATGAATTTGGGACAAAAGTCCCTTGCTTTGTGCAAGGAGGCTCACGGCCACATCTCCCTTGATGGGGTGTTCTTGCTTAAAATTTTAAAGCTTAATGGATTGATTTTATTAAGTGGATAAGGACTAATGAGGAAGTGAAAAACCTAGAACCCTAATCCTATGAGGCTCACGGCCATGGAGGAGAAACTTGGTGAAGAATTGTGACTTGAATGAAGGATTGATGAATTGGACATTAGAAGGTAATTAGGGATCCATAATGTGCAAGAGTAATTAATCAAAGACTTAATTTGGTAACTTAGAGAATTTTAATCAAGAGGAAGAACATGAGTGTGTGAGTTGGAGGAATTTGAGATAAACATATTAAGTGAACCATAATCAAGATCAAAGGAAGAAGTAAATTTATTAAGGTATTAAGGATTCAATAGAAAACAAAAAAAGAATTCCCTTAAGGATAAAGATCCATTATGAAAAAGTAATTAAGGTAAGTTATAATAATGATGTCATTAAAAAGAAATTAAGGCAAGGTATAATAATAATGCCATTAAAAGGTAATTAAAGTAATTACATAAGCTATAATAATAATCTCCTTAAAAGGGTAATTAAGGTGAACCATGATAATCATGTCATTAAAAGGTAATTAAAGTAATACATAATCATAATAATGTCATTAGAGATGTAATCAAAGTGAAAATCAATAATAATTTTATGAGTGATGTTAATTAAAGCGAGACCTTAAGATAAACACAATATTGAAATGGGTCCAAAAATCGGGACCTAAACCTCATTGACAATTGATTGAGCCATATGTGGCATAATATGAACTGTTACGCTTTTATTGGTGATGTGTGACTATTTATTGATAAGAAGGCGCATCGTTGAGAATACGTACATGAGATTGCATGGGGTCATCATGCATTAAATATTTGCTCAGTCTGTGACTGTTAAAAGACTCTGTTGCCTAGGAGTTGAATTACACTTTAGTGCGGGTGCGAATAGACAAGTGTAGGTCTTTGTTGACCTTGGGGACGTCGGGGTGTGGGTATTCCATCATGTGGCTAGTTGGTAGCTCTTCTGTGTCGTGGGATAGACCAATGTAACACACCGACTATCTGAACCGAGACACTGTCCTATGATCGCGATCTTGTGAGAATTCCACTGTATAAAGCCTTGATACGTAAAATATTATTTTATGGGAAGCACTTGTTTTTATGAGTGACGAGATACTGGCATCATTCACTCTAATGTTTATGTCTAGCTCCATGGAGTAGGAATGTCAGTACCTAATGTGGGATCTTGTTACCATATGCATATGTATTTTGAGTCACATACTTTCTGACATGTACGCATATGCCTACTTAATTGCTATTCTGTACATAAATATATTTGTGATTTTGATTGATGTTGTAACTGCTAGAAATTATCATTAAATTGCCTATGCTTGGATTTCATGCTGTTTATTACCCTGTTATATTGTGTGGGCGCTTTGTGCTATTTAGTTTCTTACTGCCATATTTACTAATGAATGACGAGTATCTTACCTCTTTATTGTATATTTTGCTATTCTGTATTATTGTATGATTTACTGAAGACGTTCGTGAGGAAGAAAAGAAAACTTCTAAGTTTTCTGGCTTCTAACCCTATCTCGACTGAGATCGAAGTTCCCGAGGATGACATCTCGCCCCGGTAGATTTTTTGGCTATGTGCGGATCAACTTTCACGGCGGTCCTGATTGCTGGCATATCAACGTGCAGACTGATCGTTGTGTGTATCACGGTGAATTGACTGTGTCCTTGGCGTGGGGACGTTATGATGCTTCTATTTTTTACTTCCATGTCTTTGTGTGGCTGGAGTTTTACCTGCCCGTGAAGGACATGTGGGCTGATATGTATTACACCCCGCAGGAGGATTCTTTTTTGTCTACTGCTTGGGCTCCTGCCCGTTGCTCTGTCATCCCGATAGAGGTTTCCTCGGACGAAGAGGATCCCGAGGAGGACCCGGCTACGGTCCCTTCTCGTCAGTCGTAGGGGCTAAGTTTATTGGTAGCTACTGATGGCTCACCAGTTGTATTTTTTTTGGGAAGCCTGATGTCTGTACATGTTGGGGTATATTTGTATCTCTTTGGGTGGGTACATATTTTACTTCTTTTTGGTATATTTTGGAAATGTAATTAAACAGGCTTGTGTTTCTAGTACAATGTATGTAATTATCCATATTGTGTAGGATTGTATGTTTTATTCCACGTTGATTTCACTTCGATCATTTTGACGGATGTTTCATTTGAAAAGGAACTTTTAATTTTTAATTCATTTAAAGCTATATATTCATGAACAGGTATATACGTATATTAATGGAAATTTCAACTGGACTCATTTTTAAACGAAATAAATCAAAAAAAAAATATGTCTAAATTTTTCATATTTATTTGTCTGTTATTTCACTATAGTGCGACGTCCTCTCTTTTTACCCGTTATGACTATGAAAAAGGGGCGTTACATATATAATTCTACATGAATTTTGAATATTTTATTTTTCAATTTAAACTTCCGTTGTGCGTGGATTTCAATTGAGTTATAAAAAAAAGAATTAATCTTGTCTTTAATTTATTACTAAGAGTGGATCCCTTAACCCAAGAAAATTATTTTTCATTTGTGAATAACTTTTAGCATCATTATTATTGTGACATATCCTTTTCTTACCTCAAAGAATTTTTCTTCATCAATTCCCTATGGATCGACCTCGGACTCCCGAGAAATTTGTTACTTAAGACAACCTGCACTTGGGTTTGTATTCTTTAATCCGCATCAAGTTTTTGGCGCCGTTGTGGGGGACTTGATTTGAAGTTTTAATTTATTAAGGTTCTTTTTCTTTAATAAAATCTGTGCTCTCTTCTCCCTCACCGGAGCAAAAGATTAGCTTGCCGGTCCTTCGATTTCCTCTCTCTAACTTTCTAACTTACTAACCTACTAACTTTCTAACTTACTGACTTACTAACTAACTTATTTATTTATGTCATTTATTTATGCTTACTAACTTTTTTATTTATGTCATTTATTTTTGCTTTCTGACATACTAACTTACTAACTTGTTTATTTATGTCATTTATTTTTGTTTTATGACTTAATAACTTGTACATTTTTTATTTATTTATGTCATTTATTTATTGTTAATATTTTATTGACTGTTGTAAACCGCCGACTTGTACATTATTTTTTCTATTTTAAGTCGTTTATTTATGTTTAATTGGTATTGTGATTCAAATTATGGTCGTTTGGTTAAAATTAATCATGGTACTTTATATATTGATTTGTTTGAATTGCAATCGCACATAATTGACACAATAGCTGAAAATGAAAGTGTACATGATGAACACGAAAATCAACTATTGTGAACCATGTGTGAATATTTGCAACCAGTTCGAAATTCTAGTCCATCATGCTTTATCTTTCCACTCAATGCTAATAATTTTAGATTTAAGCCATGTATGATTTCTTTACTTCCTAATTTTCATGGTTTAGAATCTGAAAGCCCATATTTACTTCTAAAAGAATTTGAGGAAGTATGTATTACTTTAAATGACCAAAATTGCACTGAAGAGATTGTTAAGCTTACATTGTTTCCTTTTTCTTTAAAACATAAAGCAAAAACTTGGCTTAACACTTTGAAACCAAGATCAATTAGCACATGGCAAGAAATGCAAAGTAAGTTCTTAAAGAATTTTTTTCCAACACATAAAACCAATGCTATGAAAAAACAAATCCAAATTTTTTTCCAAAATTCAAATGAAGCATATTTTCAATGTTGGGAATAGTTTAAAGATTTGTTAAATTCTTGTCCACGTCATGGTTTTGAAAAATGGCGCACTATAAGCTTCTTTTATGAAGGTTTAACACCTGAAACTAAACAATTTGTGGAAACAATGTGCAATGGTGAGTTTCTTGATAAAGAACCCGATGACGCCTTAGACTATTTAAACCAGTTGGCTGAAAATTCTCAATCTTAGCATAATACTAATATTTCTAAAAATTCAATTATATTTAACCTTATAAGTGCAAATAAAGGAAAACATCACCTTAGTCAAGAGGAAGATCTAAATGCTAGGTTTGCCAGTTTGACTAGAAAGGTTGAAGCCATGGAATTAGGGAAAACAAAAGAAATCAAATCTGTGCAAAATGAAAAAATTTGTGACATTTGTGATGACTTAGGACACTCAACACATGAATGTCCTAAGATTCTTGTTTTTAAAGAAGTTGTACATGAGCAAGTAAATGCAATGAAGAATTTTTAAAAGTCATTTACTTCTTCTTTTTCAGATTCATACAATCCGGGATGGAGAAATCATCTAAATTTCAGCTGGAGGAATAATAATCAAGCACAGTTTATGCAACCACCGCCTTCTCAGGAACAAGATGACTCTCAAAATTCTCAAGGATATGCACCTTATGTCCCACTATATAGGAAAAACTTTGAAGAAACATTGCATGCATTCATAGAAAAGTAAGAGGCCATTAATAAATAAATCAATCAAACCATGATTGACATAAAAGAAACTCTTACTAAACTTTCTTCTGCACTCACCATTCACGAGAAAGGAAAATTTCCTTCTCATCCTTTACCAAATCCCAAGGGTCAGTACAGTCTAAATGAGGGTAGTTCAGAAAACCAACAAATAGATTAAGTCAAGTCACTGATAACTCTTAGGAGTGAAAGGGTTGTTGAAAAACAAATTTCCGAACCTTGTGAGAGAGATGATGAACCAATCCCCCAAGAAAATGAAGAAGTTGACCAAAAAGAGACTAAACTCTCGCTTGCACCCCCATTTCATCAAGCATTAAACAATTCAAGGAAATTGAACCATAAAACTGAAATTTTTGAAATTTTAAAACAAGTGAAGGTATTTTTGAAATTGAACCATAACACTAAACAATTCCTCTTTTAGATGCTATCAAACAGATTCCATCTTATGCCAAATATTTGATGGACTTGTGCACTATTAAAAGGAAACTAAATGTGAAAAAGAAAGCCTTTTTGGCTGAATGTAAGCTCCATTATTCGAACAATAATGCGTTAAAAAATAAAGACCCTAGTTGTCCTATAGTTTCATACATTATTGGAGAACATAAAATTGAAAAAACTTTACTTGATCTTGGTGCTAGTGTCAATTTACTTCCATATTTAGTTTATCAACAACTCAACTTAGGTGAGTTAAAACTAACTTCTGTAACTCTTTTACTTGTCGATAGATCAATTAAAATTTCAATAGGAATACTGGAAGATGTGTTAGTACAAGTTAATAAATTCATATATCTTGTGGATTTTATTGTCTTGGATACTGAACCTATGGTTGATAGTTGTAAGTCAATTCTTGTTATTTTAGGCTATCTATTTTTAGCAACATTTAATGCTTTAATAAATTGTAGAAATGAAGTGGTGAAGCTAACATTAGGAAATATGACACTGGAGCTCAATGTTTTTAATATGTGCAAGCAACCACATGAAATCCTTGATGAAAAGGAGAAAGTTGAAGGAATTGAAGCCATCGTAGATGATCATCTTTAAACAAGGAGTTCTTCTGACCCATTAGAAATTTGTTTAGTCAATTCATTTGATTCAGGCATGTAATTAGATGATGATATCTCTGAAATATGCTATTTACTTAATTGTACATAGGTAATGGAGTACAAGAGATGGAAGCTAAGATTTGAAGAACTAAAACCCATGAATGACAATACCCATGAAGAAGTACCCACACTAGAACTAAAGTCATTACCTGCTGAGTTGAAGTACACATCTTTGGGAGAAGAACAAAGCTTTCCAGTGGATGTCAAACCAAGATTGATACTATGGATCTTGTTGCTTCAAGAATTCAACATCACAATAAAAGATAAGAAAGGAGCCGAAAATGTTGTCGCATATCAGTTGTTGTCTAAACTTACATCTGGCTTACCTTTTGATAACACACCCATGAATGATTCTTTTCCTGATAAATTTTTATTTTCTGTCAATTCCATGCCTTGGTTTGCTAACATAGCCAACTTTCTTATAATAGGAAAGATGCTGCCTTAATGGACGCACCAAGATAGAAGGAAATTTTTTACTGAGGTAAAAAAATTTTATTGGGATAACCCATACTTGTTCAAATATTGACCTGACTAAATCTTTCGGAGATGTGTGCCCAACAGTGAGGCAGGTAGTGTCATTAAATTTTGTCACTCAGAAGCATGTAGAGGTCACTTTTCTTCAAAGAAAACAATTGTAAAAATCTTGTAGTGCAGATTTTATTGGCCCACTTTATTTAAAGACTGCTATATTTTTTGCAAAAGTTATGAAAACTGTCAAAAATTGGGCTCCATTTCAAAAAGAAACATGATGGCTCTGAACCCTATCCTTGTCATTGAAATTTTTTATTGTTAGGGAATTGATTTCATGGGCCCATTTCCATCCTCATTTGGATTTGTGTATGTTTTGGTTGCAATTGATTATGTCTCAAAACGAATTGAGGCGATTCCATGCTGACACAATGATCATAAAACTGTTCTCAAATTTTTAAAAGAAAATGTTTTATGTCAATTTGGAATTCATCGAGCTATCATCAGTGATGGGGGAACACATTTTTGCAATAAATCATTTGAATCTTTAATGAAGAAATATGGTATTATACACAAATTTTATACATTAATAAACCCTCATTTTTAATCATTTACACTCTCCATGTACTTAATTAATTGAGCTTGGTCATGTTTTGTAAGTTTGAGTTCAAATTAGGCTTAATTGATATTTTTCAACATTGTTAAGATTTTACATTATTTCTGTATTTTAGCCATATCTTGAGTTCTAGATGTCTATAAATTATTAATTTTATCTTGTAGGAAAGCTCAGAGAAAGTTCTACAACTTTGATGAAGAGCTCAAAGTCTCAATCAAACATCTAGTAGAGCTAATTGAGCTTGGAAGTCAGAAAACGAGTTCTGTCACTAGAACCCAATCAGTGTGCACTAATCAGGGCATAACTTAGGTTGTATGACTTACATTGAGCTAAAACTAGTGTCATTTGAAAGTTAAGACTCAAATCTACAACTTTCATGAAGAACACTTTTCGAGATTCTGAGGTCTAATAGGTCCTATTGGGCTTGCAAGTCAGAACAGAGGAGCTAAAATTGGGCATGAGTTGCAATGATTGAGTCATATCTTGGGCTATAGGAGGCCAAATTGGATGATTCAAGTGGACCTTTGATAGCCAAGACAAATGCCTACAACTTTCATGAAGGCCACTTTTCGAGATTCTGTCGGCAAGCATGAGTTTAGCACCAAATTATTTTGTGCAAGTGAAGACAAGCATTTTTTGCAATCATCCACCTACTCCTTAATCATCCACCCACTCTTTAATTATCCACTCACTCATTGTCATCTTTTGCTTGTGATGCATTATAAAAGGTAGCATTGGCTACCTATTAAGGTAATCTTAGTTTTAGATCAAGATCATGTTATTATGTTATTTACTTGTTATAATTTTCTTTTGTTGTAAATAGAAGTTATGATCATCTTCTTCTTCTTCTTCTCTCTTTCTTTCTTCTTACTTATGGGTAACTAATTTTCATCTTGCTTGGATGAAGGGGTGAAACTTTTGGTAATAAAATAACGTTAGATTAATTTCTTTCTTGTGCTTAAATGATATATTATCAAGTGATCATTATATGTGTTGTATTTTATTTTCAATCAATTTAGAAACCCTTATTGTAAAGTGGAGTTCTTGATTCATTATAGACAAGTAGTTTGGCACAATGAATGCTTGAACTTATTTACAAGTGTTGGTGTTAGTAAATAATTAAAGTAACCATAATATTACTACGTATATAATTATAAATGGACTTTTTAATGTTTTATTTTCTGATTGGAACTTCCGTTGTGCGTGGATTTCAATTGAGTTATAAAAAAAAGAATTAATCTTGTCTTTAATTTATTACTAAGAGTGGATCCCCCAGCCTAAGAAAATCTTTTTTCATTTGTGAACAATTTTAGCATCATTATTGTTGTGATAAATCCTTTTCTTACCTCAAAGAATATTTCTTCATCAATTCCCTATGGATCGACCTCGGACTTCTATGAAATTTATTACTTGAGACAACCTGCACTTGAGTTTGCATTCTTTAATCCGCATCAAAGCTTTATGTTTGAAATATTTAGTTTTCCGGGGAGTCTTTTGGACAATTTTATTTTTAGGTTTACTTTTCTTTTTGGCACAAGGAATACCAAATTGTTCGTAGAAGTTTCCAAGCTCTCACTTAGTTTGAGCCTTTTCTCTGGCTAAATGAGATTGAATTTTATTGTCTTGATAGATTTTAAGGGCTACCTTTTGGACAAAAGCAATGAGTTGACCGTAGCTCAATTGCTCATAAGGAATTTCACCATTTAAGTATTGACTTCTAATTTTATCACGAATCTTGTCACCTAAAGATTTAGGAAGTTCGGCAAGAAATTTTTCTTTCCAGAATGGCTATTGACTATCTTCCCTAATATAAACCCTAGTTAAGAAGGTGTCTCTATACTACCTAAAATCAGCTAAGGTTCTACATTTAAGATTGGATAGAAGTTCTGTTGATCTATCACGCCATAAGGAAGGATCATCTATGAAGTGTTAGACGTTTGTAAAAATTAAGGTGTTGACAGCATCAACAATGGGTTTACCATCGCTAAGAATTAGAAAGCCTTCAGCATCAATTTTGATTACGTTTTGAATATCATTTCTTTGAGTGTCGGTAAGATAATGATCCCACCAACCGTTAAGTTGACCAGTAAAATTGGCAACTAAGACTTCCATGATAACCTGATCACCACAGTCATAAGAAGTCTGATAGGATGTTGACACCATCGTCATTTCTTGAAGAAGATTAAGGATTGCATATTCATTCATACCATCAATATTCCAGACATAGACATTATTTGCACTAAAAGATTTAAAGGTTGGGTCACATTTTTCAAGCAACATATTCGGTGGAGTCGCTCTTTGATGATAAAGTTTTGAAGGATTTTTCCAATTAAGCACCTGGCTGATAACTGAGTTGACCTTAATGACATAACTAGCTTTAGATTGACAATATGGCTCAGACTGGGAATCAGATTATTTAATTGTATTAATAATTAAAGGTTTAGAAGAAGTTTTAGATTCTTCAAATTAAGGTGTATTAGGGACAATTAAATTCTTTTCGATTAGGCTTGAGATAATTTCACTGGCAAGTTCAGTATTAGGATTAGTGCTAGGATTACCTTTGTTTTGTCTTTTTACGAGCTTGATTCTTTCTTTTAATTGTTTTGAAACCTTAAATGGTTTAAAGATTGGTTTATCAATTGAAGTTTTAACAGTTTTTTCTCCAGAAACTAAAGGTTTATCTTCATTGATTTTTTTCTTTATTCTAAGGTTCTTTACCTATGATTTTCTCACCTAAGAGTTAGAGATACTTGTTTGTATAATTATTTTGTTCCATAAGGCCTTTAATATCTTGAGGACCTATGGGTTCATCCTCTACCCTAGACTTGAAAGGAGCAGCTATGACAGGTTTATTGTTTTTATCCTTCTTATCCAGAAAATAAGAACTTGAAGGAGGAAGATCAAATTTAACAAGATTACCGTCTATACGAGACCAAACAGTTAAGACATTAATCGATTTATCTTCCATAAGACCAATGCTCTAAGGATAAGGGATTTAATTCCTAATCATGTAAGCATGAAACCAATCAAAGAAAGGAACATTAGATTGACCATTTCTCATAAAGGAGTACCATTTCTCTTGGATTTCTTCACGATTTAAACCCCTATAGTTTTCGAAAAACAATTTCCTTTGCGGCGTCCATGCTGTAGAAAAGAAGTATTTCCTAAGGGTTTCTTTATCTATTTCGAAGGTTGTACTAATCATGGACATCATTCATATAAGAGAAGGTTTGAGATCGGATAGATCTCTATTCATTATCGTCTTCCTGACGATAGATAGGTTTTGGCAAAGATGAAGAGGTATCTAAACCTTGAAGATTAATTGTTGATGGAGTAGATCTGACAGTTGAAAAAGATTTCCTAGATAAGGCAAATCTAAAGTCTACAGACCTAGATGAGCTTGATCTAAGAGATCTAGATGAACTAAAGGAGTTTCTCATATCAAAAGTTATTTCAACTTTACCAGATTGGTGTTGAAAAATTTCAGAAATTTCTGTTGATTCTCTGGGTAAAGCTGGTACAACTTCATCCATTGTCCATTTTTCAGGAAGAACTACATCCTCCGAGCAGATCATTTTAGGGACAACTACATTTGTTTTAGTTACATCAGTAAGGAATAATGTTGTTACTCCCATATCTTTTGGTTTTAAAGCCTTAGAATGAAAATAATTCATAATCTTGTACTGAATCCAATAGATTAAGGCTAAATGGATGAATCCGGGCTTCATGTCTAAGCCACAGACTTTCAGATTTAAGAACAAAGTGTCTAAAATGTTTTTATCTTGAAAACTTACTATCTTATTAGGATAGCAATTAAAGTAGATTAGACCATGACTTAAACTGGTTTCTACAGTTTCGAGCATAGAGTCGTGGAATTGATTGTGTCTAACATCTCTGAGATAAAGAAGAACAGATGCATTGAGACCCTCATGAATTAATGGTTTGATAGCCACCTGCACACATCCAATATGCAGATAATTGTATTTGTTTTTATGTTTTTTAATAGATTGTTCAAACAAAAGATGGAATTCTTCATCATTACTTTCAATTATGATCTGTTTCTCTACAGTCTTAATAATATAATAAGAATGCCTAAAGAATCTACCTTTAGGTTTGTAGAGTTCATTTGTTGATATCTTAGAATTTCCCAGTTGTCAAAGTCTTGATTTATGTCTTAAAAACAAATTTCTTCATTGAAGATGTTTAGTTTAGATTGATTAGTTTGTTCTTCAGATAAAGAAGAAGTTGAAGATTGAGAAGATCTGACAGAGAGTTTGGAAAAAAGATGAAGACAAAGATCGCAACATGATAGTAGAAGAGAATAAAGAGTAGAAAATTAAAGAATATAATATGAAAGACAGGAAATAAAACACAGAAAGTAAAAGAGCAGAAGCAAATATATTCAACAACCCTCGATATCATTGCCATCATTTAGATCCATAGAACTATAAATAAGGAATCTAAGTCAAATTTTATCTCTTAAACTAGATCTTAAGATTATTATTTATTTCTTACTTTGATTTAGATCTGAGGAGTTTATTAGTTACTGAATCATATTTTAATATTTTAAGTTTAAAATTATTTCCAGATCTATAGCCACCACAAACATTTACCAGATCTTGGCCCAAGGTTACCACTGTACTCAGAACCTTTACTAGTTGTGGAAGCATCATCGAATTAGACTTACTGCCCTTCACCACTGGGTCTTACTGCTACAGCCCCACATAATCGATCTAATATAAGTGTTATGTACCATCCAAGTCAAGAATAGGTAACATAAACTGCATACTTTCCAGATCCAGTTATAATAACAAAGATTAACAGATTATAACATAGTTCAACAAAGAAATAAACAATAACAGATAAAAATCAAAGCATTATAACATAATAACGTTAATATCTAGTTTAATCAGATAAATAAACAACTTAGATCCGTTCATTTACTTCCTACTTCCCCATCAGGCTCTGATACCAGAGTTATAAGGCGAAGCTCATGGGAAAAGATGAAGGGGGAGAGGGAGAGTATCTCTCACTAACCTCTCTCTAAAACATTAGACTAAAATTTAGAATAATTCAAAGGATGCCTAACATCATGGGCAGATAACCTATAGCTACCGCAAACATTTACCATATCTTGGCCCAAGGTCACCATTGTACTCAGAACTTTCACTACCTGTGGAAGCATCGTCGAATTAGACTTACTGCCCTTCACCGTCGGGTCTTACTGCTACAACCCCACAGAATAGATCCAATATAAGTATTATGTACCGTCCAAGCCAAGAATCCTATATATATATATACATAATATATATATATATACATATATATATATATATATATATACCTATATATATGATTAGGTTTTGATGATATGTTGAAGGAAGGATTGGAAAGGAATGAAAGCTTTTGTGTTTAAAAAATTGATTATGGTATGTAAAAGTAGAGGATAATTGATTATTAGCATGTGTTAATTGATTATCAATTTCCAGAAAGTCTTGATTATGAGTGATAATCGATTAGAAAAAAAGTGCTAATCGATTATTAACTTCTAGAATGACCTATTTTGAGTGATAATCTATTAGACAAAGGAGCTAATTGATTATCTACTTCTAGAATGACATGTTCGTGAGTGATAATTGATTACCTAGATGTGCTAATCGATTATCATCTTAAAAAATGCCACTATAGAACGGTGATAATTGATTACCAGATGAGGATAATCGTTTATCAATCCTCTGTTTTAAGTAAACATAGTATCATTTTATACAATATGAAAAGTTTTGATTGAGTTCACTATGTGAAGTGACTTAGATTGTGAATGTGCACTTGATAAACTAATGAAAAAATGGTAATGCGCACTACATATATATTTATTGATGAGATAAATTGAAATATATACTTGTCATGTTTATAAGATATTTTAGAAATTGAGTTGCTCCTTTAAAATGTTAAAGTTGAGCTAGAATTGAATTGACTTATTAAGTGCTCAAAATTAAAAGATATTGGACGTGATCCTCAAATAGAAGTGATCCTTAGATGTTATTTCCTTATGAAGGGTAGCCCATTGATTGATTTGGCTAGTGATTGATAATGGAAATGATCGTCATACCTAGGCTTAATCCTGGATGTTAGGTAGTTGCGGATGAGACATGCCCTCTCTACTTGGGGTGATCCTAGATGATTGGTATTGTGAGGATGAGACATTCCCTCCTTATCAGGGTAGTATGAGGATGATAAATTCCTTCTCTACTTTTGATTCTAGAATGAGGATGTGACATTCCCTCAGTCGATGTGGCCTGTGTTACCTGGGGTAGTGTTACCTGGGGTAGTGTTGTGTAATGACGTACTATTACGTATAGGCTAAGTGCACTGGCGTAATAAGCAGACTATATCACCAAGTGATTGGTATTATGAGGATGCGACATTCGCTCATTACTAGGGTAGTACGGGGATGTGACATTCCCTCATTACCAAGGTAGTTCGAGGATGTGACATTCCCTCCCTACCTATTTGAGAAAAGGACAAAAGTTCAAGGAATATGCTTAGAAAGATGAAAACTAATAAGCATTAGATAATGATTTATGTTTGGTTGATCAGATACACATCATTATAAGTTTATTATTTATAAATCATAGATCTAATGTTGAATGTTTGCATTGTGGAGGAATGTAAATATTCTAGAGACAGTGAGATATAATTTGTACTTGATTTATTCTTGATAGAATCTATGGCTTATTGATGATATGTTGAGACTACTTATATTATTTAATTATATATATGTTGTTGATAAATGATTGAATTAAATTTCTACCTTGGGTAGAGAAAGGAAAGTTATTGACTTTATCCACCTTTTTATATGATAATTCAAGTAATGATTTGATTCCCTGAAGCAACTGGAGTTATTATGATGATACTTTATATTTTAGAATAACTAAGAATTTATAGAATTCTCGCCCCTTGTATGTTCTTTCCATGATAATTTCAGCTCGAGATCCACCTTTGGAGTAGGAGTGATGATGCTGATATAGTATAGAACTATTTATCATTTTGACCATTACTTTGTATTTATTATTATGCAGTGGTTTGTATAAAGACTACATGTACATATGCCTATCAAGGCTTGGTTTGTATAACTTGAACACTGATGTATAAGATAGTATGGAATATCAATGTTAGTGTGATTTATATATATCAAGTGTATAACCAGATATTTTATACGTATTTTATATTCAAAGATTTTATTATCCCTCACAAGGCTCAATTTAACAATAAATTACTATATTTACTTATCAAGAATCAATAATAGTATAGTTGTGATGTACCTAATTCTAAATACTTTTGTGTAATCTGGATATACTTATAGTATTTGTATTAGGGCGTTACATTTAGTGGTATCAGAGCCGTTCATCCCGTTAAGTCTAAGGTATAGACTAGCGACACATTTAGCATGATTAGATGTTCCTGTTATGTGTTGTGCATTTTCTTATCTTGATGATGAGATATATAGATAGAATTGTATAACAGCCTTGAGTATGAATGTTAATGGTTACTATCGCACTGTTACACGATATTGAGCTTGATCAACTCAATATATATTGTTCTGTGTGCATAGGGAATTATGGCATCTACTAGGCAGACTCATGGTAATAGAGAACCTGCTAATGAGAATACGACAGAGATAACAGGAGCATTTAGGGAGATGGCCATTGCTATGAGGTAGTAGACTGCCATCACAAATAGGATGTTAGAAAGAGTAAGGACAAATCCACCTCCACAACCGATAGATAATGTGACACTAGTAAGAAATCAGAACTCGCATAACCTTTTTGAGTTTAGGAAGGCTAATCTTTTGTCTTTCAGAGGAGAGAATAATCCAGTTAAGGTTGAGGAATGGCTTAGGGATATAGAGAAATTTTTTTGCAGTTATGGGATGCACTGATGAACAGATGGTATTCTTTTGCCTCCTATATACTAGTGAGGGAGGTAGAAAGTTGGTGGATGAATGCAAGAAGATTAACGGAGGTAGCGGGAACTCAAATTACTTGATAAGTATTTAGGATTGCCTTTTTGGATAAATATTTCCCTAAGAATTTACATAATGAAAAGGAATTAGAGTTTCTGAAGCTAGAACAATGAAGTATGTCAGTAGGTCAATATATGGCTAAATTTGAGTAATTGTCTAAATTTTCCTTACTTTAGTTATAATCTTGATGGAGAACGAAAAATGTGTAAAATTTGAAGCAAAATAGAGAGAAGACATTAAGAGGGCCATGGGACATTTGTAGATTAGAGATTTTCCCACTTTGGTTAATAAGTGTAGAATTGTGGAGGCTTGTGAGCAAAGGTCACAGATATTCCAAAAGAGGAATAAGATCGTTGATAGGTTTAAAAGGGGTGCTTCTCGGCCCAAATACCCACAACGCAAAGAAAAATAGGTTCAGACAGAAAATAGGGGACCAAGGAGTATAAAATGTGGAGGATATTATGGTAAAAAAGCTTGTACGATTGATGAGATAATGTGTTATAATTATGGTTAATCAGGGCATTATGCCAAGAATTTCCCCCAAAGACAGAAAGTAACACCTAACCCTAGACCCTAAACTAAGGGAAGAGTTTTCACTTTGAGTGGAAAAGAGACGACTTAATCTCCTGATCTAATACAAGGTAAATGTGTAATTAGAGACAATTTATTAATTGTATTGTATGATTCAGAAGTGTCTCACTCTTTTATTTCCTATAATTATGTGAAAATGTCGGATTTACCTGTGTCTGAGATTCCCTATGATTTATCTATTTCTACACTAACAGGAAAGCTAGTAACAACCTATCATGTTTGCCTAATTTGTTGTGTAAAAGTAGAAGATAAGATTTTCTTTATAAATCTTATCTATTTGCCTCTTGTTGATATCGATATCATTCTAGATATTGATTGATTGTCTACAAACCATGTTATCCTGAATTGTTCAGATAAAACCTTGATGTTTATGTTTGATCTCCCTTTCATGACTGTTTCTTCTGAGTCCATGTATTTAAATGCTTACCAAGTTATCAACTGTTTAGTAAAGGGGGCTCAGGGATATGTTCTCCTTTTCTCCTTGAATTTTGAAGTTGAGCTGAACTTAGAAAGTATACCTATGGTGAGAGAGTACCCAGAAGTATTTTCCACTGAGATAAATGAATTGCCAGATGAGCAAGAAATAGAGTTTATTATAGATTTGGTACCAGGAACTGGACCTATATCTATAACACCTTGTAGGATGTCACCTTTAGAGTTGGCAGAACTCAAGAAGCATATAGAAGAGTTGTTAGATAAGAAATTTATCAGATCTAGTGTATCACCCTAGGGAGCACCAGTGCTCCTAATGAAAAATAAAGATGGTAGTATGAGGCTATGTGTAGATTACATGTAGTTAAATAAAATAACCTTTAAGAATAAGTACCTTTTGCTCAAAATAGATGATTTGATGGATCAATTGTGAGGAGCCATAATTTTCTTGAAAAATGATCTAAGATCTAAGCATCATCAAATCAGAGTTAGGGAAGAGGATATCCCTAAAATTGCTTTTAGGACTAGGTATGGACATTATGAATATCTTGTAATGACTTTTGGATTAACCAATGCACATGCAACGTTCATAGATTACATGAACATAATCATTAGACCATACCTAGACAAGTTTATAGTTGTCTTCATAGATGACATTCTTATCTTTTCAAATACAATAGAAGAACATGAACAACACCTTAGGATAGTTTTAGAAATTCTAAAAGAGATACAATTATTTTCCAAATTGACAAAATGTGTATTTTGGATGAAGGAAGTACAATTTTCAGGTCATGTGGTATCCCAAGGAGGGGTATCAGTGGATCCCAGTAAGGTGAAAGCAGCAGTGTAATGGGAAAGGCCTACTACTGCGATAGAAATAAGAAGTTCTTAGGACTGGCTGGGTATTACATAAGGTTTATAAAAAGGATTTTTTCAGATAGCTTTACCTTTGACTAGACTAACTAGGAAAGGTAGCTTATTTGAGTGGACACTAGAATGTGAAGTTAGTTTCCAAGAGTTGAAACAAAAGTTGACCACAACACCTGTTTTAGTAATTCCTAACCCTCAAGAAAACTTTGATGTATACTATGATGCTTCAAAGACGGGTTTAGAATGTGTTCTAATGCAGAACAAAAGGACAATTGCTAAGCAATTGAGACCTCATAAGGAGAACTATCTTACCCATGATTTGGAATTAGCAATTGTTGTGTTTGTCTTGAAAATTTGAAGACACTATTTGTATGGAGTTGAGTTTGAAGTGTTTAGTGACCACAAGAGCTTGAAGTATTTATTTGATAAAAAAGAATTAAACATGAGACAAAGAATGTGGATGGAATGTTTGAAAGATTATGACTTTGAATTAAAATATCATCTAGGTAAGGCTAATGTAGTGGCTAATGCACTTAGTAGAAAACTTCTACATGTGTCCCGAATGATGTTTCAAGAAATGAAGCTTTAGGAAAATTTTAGAAACTTGAGTCTGGCAGTGACTTTGTCACCACATAGTCTCTGCATGAGTAAATTCGAAATAAATAGTGAATTGAAGTCTCAAATTAGAGAAGCTCAAGAAAGAAATGAATTCTTGAAAGAAATAAGTGAACAAATCTCGTTGGAAAGCAAAAGGAGTCTAGTAAAGCATATGATGGGATGACTAAGTTTAAGAATAGACTTTGCATCCCAAAAGATACTAAAATCAAAGAGAGAATTCTGGAAGAGGCCCATAAAAGTAAATAAACACTCTATCCAGGTGCAACAAAAATGTATCAAGATCATAAGAAATTATTTTGGTGGCCTAAGATGAAGGTAAACATAGTTGAATATATATCCAAGTGTTTGATTTGTCAAAAAGTTAAGATAGAACATCAGAAACCTTATGAACCTTTACAACCATTAGAAATCCCATAATGAAAATAGGATAGTGTTTCAATGGATTTTGTGATGGGATTACCTAGAACCCAGTTAGGCTATTATGCAATATGGGTCATAGTAGATAAATTAACTAAATCTGCTCACTTTTTGCCAATAAGAAATAATTATTGTTTGGACAAATTAGCTCAGTTGTATATTTAAGAGATTGTGAGACTGCATGACATTCCTTCAAGTATAGTGTTTGATAGAGACTCTAGATTTACTTCCAGATTTTGGAGAGCCTTACAAAAAGCTTTTAGGATTAAGTTGTGTTTCAATGTAGCTTACCATTCTCAAACTGATGGACAAATTGAAAGAACTATCTAAACCCAAGAAGATATGCTTAGAGCATGTGTCCTAGAGCAACAAGGTAGTTGGGATAGGTTTCTACCTTTAGTAGAGTTTGCCTACAATAATAGTTATCACACTAGCATAGGAATGACACCTGATGAGGCATTGTATGGAAGAAAATGCAGATCGCCTCTATGTTGGTATAAAACAAGTGATAAAACCATCCTAGGTCCAAAGTTAGTGCAACAAGCCACATAACAAATTAAGATGATCAAGGATATGTTAATAACTGCTGAGTAGGCAACAAAGTTATACAGACAAAAGAAGAAGACCTCTAGAATTTAAGGAAGGAGAACATGTATTTCAGAGAATCATTCCTACTACAGGAGTTGGTAGAGCTATGAGAACTTGCAAATTGAACCCTTGATTTCTTAGTCCTTTTCAAATATTGAAAAGAACTGGACAATTGTATATCAAATAGCCCTTCCACCCAGTTTATCCAACCTTCACAATGTCTTTCATATCTCTCAACTTAGAAAGTATAATCCAGATCATTCACACATCTTGGAAAATGAATCAATACAATTAAAAGATGATTTGACTTATATAATAAAGCCTGTAAAGATTATAGATAGAGGAGTCAAAGAACTCAGAGGAAAACAAATTCTACTAGTGAAGGTGGTATAGGATGGGATTGACTAAGAGGAAGCCACTTTGGAGTTAAAGACCAACATAATGCAAGACTACTCTGAGCTTTTCATATTAGGTAACTAAATTTTAAGGATAACATTTTTAAAAGGAGGGGTGATAACTTCTGGAAATGAAGTTATTTCACTTGAATTTGAATGTATATGAGCATGCTAGCCTTAAGTTTTCAAGCCTAATTGTTCAATTCTTGCATGGCTGTGATGATTTTAGTTTGTTAACTAAAAAATGATTAAGAATTACACATTAGAAAATTCTAATTAAGGAATTTGGATTGTTCATTATTTGATGGACTTTGGAATTATCTTAGGGCAGGAATTAAGATGGAGCAGCTTTAGAAGGGGCAAGGAACTCAAAGACAAGTTAAATAGTGAAGGAAATTGAAGGGGAGATGTTGCCAACCCACGCCTAGGCGTGGCTTATCTACGCCTAGGCGTGGCCCTCTCAGGTTTACAGAATGATTCAGGCAGAGACATCCACGCCTAGGCATGGTTAGCAGAGGCAAAGCACGTGATTCATAACCACACCTAGACGTGGGAAAAATCCTGGCACACGAGATTAGCCCTTATTATCTGATTTTTGGAAGGAAGATAGGGATCTTCTGTTTTTACCAAGCACAAACTTTATAGAGAAAGGGAGAAGAGGAGAAAATCTTGGAAGATAGAAGTGATTCAAGTGAAGAATCAAGATCAAGGAGGGAGATCAAGCATTGGATTCTCACCATTCTTGTTCATTCTTTCCCTTTTCTCTCTTGATTTATAATTTGATGGGTTTCTTGACTTCATTAGTTTTCTCATCTTTCATGATGTGTAACTAAACTCTAATCTAGAGGCTCTCTAGGATCTTGTTATGGATTTGATTACCTTATAATTAGTTGAGTATTCTTTCAATGAAATTGGTTTTGTTCTTCCATATCTATGCTTAATGCTTGTTATTGATTGACCATCAATTGCATGATTTTAGTATTCCAATAGAACTAGAAATAGGGTGTTATGAATATGGTTATGGTATGATTGATATATGTCTAATTACATTCTATTGGCTTGGGTGTGTTGATTAACTAAAGGGATGGACACATACTCCTTAGTCATGCATAGCAAGTGTTTGATAAATGGTCTCAATGAGTGATTCCTATGCTAATTCACATGGACACATAGTGGATTGAATATGTTTCACATTAGTAATTGTCCTAGACATAGGCCTTTACCTATTGCTTGTTTTAGCTAGCAAAACTGACTCATTGTTAGATGCTTGTGAATTGCAAGTTATTCATTAAAGTAGCAAGTAAATAGGGACCCCTAGGCCTTAATCATTCTCATCTTTCTCTTGTGAATTTAGCGCTTGGTACATTCTAGTTTGTTTCTTTTAATTTGTTACTTTAATTGCAAGCCACTCTCACATTTTTTATTGCTTGAATAAGAATTTGTGGTAATTGGTTAAGTTTTAGCATGCCACTAATTGTTAATCCCTTGGGACATGATACTCTACTATCATATATTACTTATTGACCCGTGTACTTGCGGATTTCACCACCAATAAGTTTTTGGCGCTGTTGCAAGGGATTGAGTTTAGATTTTGTGTTATTTCTTATATCTATTCACAACTCTTATTTCAAGTTTTGTTTGTTTGTTTTATTTTTCAGGTACTTGGCTCTTGTATGCATAGAACTCAAAGTGTATCTCTATTTCCTTACGATCCGAAAATTGAGAGGAACTTTTGTAGATTTCTAAAAGAACAACAAGTATAAGAACAAGCACTAAATTTGGATAGTGAATATGAGATGACAGAGCAAGCAAATGCTGAAAGACCCTTGAGGGAATATGTCACCCTAAGTGCGAGAGAAATTCGATCTAGCATTAGAAGGCCAGCTATACAAGAACAAACTTTTGAGATCAAACCTGCTATTATCCAGATGGTTCAAAATAATGTGCAAAACCTTTGGAAGATTTTACCCCTTATTAAGATCGTAGAAGAAATGCTCATCTAGCTAACTTCCTAAGAACGAGATTTGTGATACTTTAAAATTGCATCAAGTAAAGAGATGAAGATGATGCAAGCTCAATATTTATCCTCTTCTCTTTTTATTTGAGGGATACGTCCAAGGCATGGCTTCATTCCTTATTCAATACAAGCTTGAAAACACAGCATTCCATCACTACTCGAGAACACACATGGAAACTAGCGCTAAAGCCTCACCAATTAGGGATTTTTACATCCTTAGATTCTTTCCTCCCATCAATACGAATATAAAGGCAAATAAAGAATAGGAATGACATCTCACTCTTTATACAAATTGAAGTGCTTGAAGGAGAAAATTTCAAAGTATAATCGAAAATTGAGCGTAGAAAATAATTTCACAAGATAGAATCGAAAAAATTCAAGGAGTTGCTAAGGAAGTGCCCACTTCATGGTATAGCAAAATGGATGTTGGTACACACTTTCTATAACAACTTAACTACATCCATTCGATCTATAATTGATAATTTGTTATTCGAAGGAACTCTTATGAGGCTTTATAAATGGTTGTAGCCTTATTCGAATGACCTTAACCTTTTGAATAAATGGCTAACAACAACTATTAGTTATTCGAATAAAAAGGTTACTCCCAACTCTTTTAAGAGAGCTTTTCTCGAGGTCCCGTTATTCGAATATACATGAAGTTGATGTTCTCACATTACTATTATTCGAATAGCTTGGAAAAGAAGTTTTGACAATTATTTGAATAGAGTAAATTTATTAAAAACGTAGGCTTGGAGAAAGAATGAAGCCAATAATAAAACTGATTTATTTGAGTGAAACAATAGAAATTTGTGATTATAAATGTTCCAAAAACCTTCACTTTCTTTTAAAAAATCAATTGTATTTTTCTTTCAAAACAGAGAGATATTAGAGTGAGCTCCGTAAAAAAAGATGTAAGTCCTAATATTCTTATGCGATCCGGGACTTGGTCTTTCTATCATCTTCATTTTTGTCTTCACGTTTGTTATCATCAAAACAAAATCCTATGTCCAGTATTATCCATATGGTTTAGACAACAATGTTTTTGGTAAACACTTATAACCCTAGTTGGCGGAACCATGGAGACTTGATACATCATTTCCTAACCAACAAGGCCCTTGAAATGAATCTCCACCATATTTTTATACTTCCATTTAATTACTTGGTGGAAATGCTTAAGGCTCTTCCTCATCTTATCAGCATAAAGAAGCACCCCATGTTCCTTTAGGTTTTCAACAACAGAGCCTCCTTCAAGCCCAAACTTCAACATCAACTTCAACTTCCACTTTGGAGAAGATGTTTGCTCAGTTTATGACTAGTCAACAAGATTATATAACCAAAATTGATTCAAGGCTAGCGTCCCACGATGTGTTGATGCAAAGCCAAACAGCTTCATTAAGGAATCTTGAGACTCAAGTGGGCCAACTTGCCCAAGCTTTAAATAATAGGCCCCCATGGAGTTTTCCAAGTGACACCATTAACAATCCTAAGGGTGTATCTAATAAGCATTGCAAGGTTATATCATTACGGAGTGGGAAGGAGATAGAAGGTAATCCAAAGACTAAATTACTTGAAGAGGAAGTTGAAGTGAGTGGTTGATCAGATATTCTCCTCTTACCTCAAGAAAACAACAAGAAAAATGCTCACAAGATGAAGAGGTTGTGAGCAAGAAGGTTGAGAAAAATGAAGAAATTGAAAAGGGAAGGGTTGAATACAAGAAGAAGGAGGACAAGCCCATGACACCACCTCCACATTTCCCTAACCGGCTAGCAAAGCAAAAGCTTGATGCTCAATTTTAGAAATTTCTTGAGATTTTCAAGAAACTTCATATCAACATACCATTTGCTGAGGCTTTGGAACAAATGTCGAGCTATGTGAAGTTCATGAAAGACATCTTGTCCAAGAAGAGGAGTGTTGTGCAATCTTGCAAAATAAGTTACCTCCTAAATTGGAAGACCCAGGGAGCTTCACTATTCCATGCACCATCGGGAGCCAATTCTTTAGAAAAACCTTGTGTGACCTAGGGGCAAGCATAAACCTGATGCCTCTATCCATCTTCTAGAGGTTAGGTTTGGGGGAGGTGAAGCCAACTTCGATTACCTTGCAACTAGCTGATCGTTCTCTCACTTATCCTAAAGGGGTTATATAAGATGTCTTGGTCAATGTGGACAAGTTCATCTTTCTAGCGGATTTCATCATTCTAGACATGGAAGAAGACCGCAATGTGCCTCTGATTCTTGGGTGACCCTTCTCGGCGACCTATAAGACTATGATTGATGTCCAAAAAGGTGAGCTCATGATGCAGGTCAATGAGGAAAATGTAACTTTTAACATTTATAAATCCATGAAATTTCCCAATGACCATGAAGAATGTTCTTACCTAGATATGATTAATCAAGTCGCCAATACTACATTTCATACTAATTTTACTGATGATTCTCTTACTTTATCATTAACATCTATATATGATCATATAGTTAGGGATGATGTGATGGAATGTATTAAACTGCTTGACTCATCTACTAAGTTTTTCAGGAAACCAGGTTTTGAACTGTTGAACATACCTTCTGACAAACCTAGTCTCCAGCCTTCAGTCATCACCCCACACAAGTTGGAGCTCAAGCCATTGCCTAATCATTTGAGGTATTCATACTTAGGGGAGTCATCCACATTGCCAGTTATTATTTCCTCATCTTTATCAGAGGAGCAAGAATCCAAATTGCTCAGAGTGCTCAGGGAGTACAAATAGGCCTTGGGGTGGTCCATTGCATATATCAGAGGCATTAGCCCCACCATTTGCATGCACAAGATATTGTTGGAAGCTAATCACAAGCCAACCATTGAGCATCAAAGGTGCGTTAACACCATCATGAAGGAGGTTGTCAAGAAGAGGATTATCAAGTGGCTGGATGCGGGTGTCATATACCCTATTTCAGACAACAAATAGGTGAGCCCAATTCAATGTGTGCCTAAGAAAGGTGGAATGACAGTGGTAGCTAATAAGAATAATGACTTGATTCCCACCAAGACTGTCACCAGATGGCGAATATGCATGGATTATAGGAGGCTTAACACTGCTACCTGAAAGGATAATTTTCCAGTCAAATATTATGTTTGGAATAAGTCACTTTCTCTTTAAACGTGTGTTGATCAAGTGCCATTTATTGATCGATCTTGTCAATGGATAGGTTGGCATGTCGTGAGTTTTACTATTTCTTGGATGAATACTCGAGCTACAATCAGATTGTTATTGCCCCGGACGATCAAGAGAAAACAACCTTCACCTGCCCATATGGTACATATTCTTTCAGAAGGATGCTGTTTGGGTTGTGCAGTGCCCTAACTACTTTTCAGATATGTATGATGGCCATCTTCACTGATATGGTGGAGAAATGTTTAGAGATCTTCATGCATGACTTCTCCATTTATGGTGATTCATTTGATGAGTGTCTGCAAAATTTGGCCTTAGTGTTGCAAAGGTGTGAGGAAACCAATTTGGTACTTAATTGGGAGAAGTGTCATTTTATGGTCCAAGAGGGCATAATGCTTGGTCATAGAGTATCACCTAAAGGAATAGAGGTGGATAGAGCTAAGATTGAGGTGATTGAGAAACTTTCACCACCAATTTCAGTGAAAGGAGTTCAGAGTTTCCTTGGGCATGATGGATTCTACCGAAGGTTCATCAAAGATTTTTCCAAGCTTGCCAAACCACTGTGTAATTTGTTGGAAAAAGATGTGCCTTTCAAATTTGATGAATCATGTATGGAATCCTTTGTGGAATTAAAGAAAAGGCTTGTCTCAGCACCCATTATCACTACTCCTGATTGGACCATACCATTTGAGCTTATGTGTGACGCTAGTGACTATGCAGTTGGAGCGGTATTGGGCCAAAGAAAGAATAAAATCTTTTATTCCATCTATTATGCAAGCCGGACACTCACTGATGCTCAGTTGAATTCCACTACCATTGAGAAAAAGCTCCTTGCAGTTGTCTTTACTTTTGACAAAGTCTGGGCATATTTGGTTGGCACCAAAGTCATTGTCTTCACAGATCACTCGACGATCAAGTATCTTGTGAGCAAAAAGGACGCCAAGCTAAGGTTGATTCGTTGGGTTTTATTACTACAAGAGTTCGACCTTGAGATTAGAGATCGAAAGGGTGCTGAAAATCAGGTGGCTGACCATCTTTCCAGGTTGGAAAACGAGAAATATCAATAGGACCCAGCCTTGATTTGTGAGATATTCCCAGATGAACAATTATTTACTGTGTTTGTTAGCCTAGATCCCTGGTATACTGATTTTGCTAACTGCATCAAGAGTGGATTAGTGCCATCTGAATTGTCTTATCATCAGAAAAAGAAATTCCTTTATGATGTCAGATATTATGTTTGGGATAAGTCATTTCTCTTTAAACAGTGTGCTGATCAAGTGCTTAGAATGTGTATTCTTATGGAGGAGACTAGTGCGATACTTGAGCAATGTCATGCTTCACCATATGGAGGTCACTATGGGGGTGAACGGACAATAGCTAAGGTGTTGCAATCAGGCTTCTATTGGCCTTCTCTGTTTCGAGATTCTCACTCCTTTGCTGCTAATTGTGATTGATGTCAACGAACTAGCAACATCTCAAAAAGGAATGAGATGCCTTTGAACTCTATTTTGGAAGTAGAACTCTTTGATGTGTGGGGCATAGACTTTATGGAGCCCTTTGTATCATCTTTTGGCAACTGTTACATTTTTGTAGCGCTGGATTATGTGTCAAAGTGGGTAGAAGCTTGTGCCTTACCTACTAGTGACTCCAAGGTGCTCTTGGTTTTTTTGAAAAATAATATTGTCGCAAGGTTTGGCACCCCTCATGCTATTATTAGTGATGGGAATCCTATTTCTGCAACAAGTACTTTGCAGCATTACTTGCTAAATATGGAGTGACACATAGGGTAGCCACAGCCTACCATCCACAATCAAGTGGCCAAGCAAAGGTTTCTAATAGAGAGTTGAAGCAGATTTTGGAGAAAACTGTGAGCCCTTCGAGGAAGAATTAGTAGAAGAAGTTGGATGACGCTCTCTGGGCATATCGCACTGCTTACAAAACCCATATCAACTAGTTTTTTAATTGATTGGGTTGTTACTTAATTATGCTCAGCTGTGAATTAGCAATGCTTGGTTTAAGGTTATACCCTGTTTCATGCTAGGAGTTGTGATTATTGTGACTATTGCATGCTAGGATTTAATACATATAAGTTGCGACTGTTGCTTGGCTAAGATTTAGTTAACCTTGTGCCTTAGTTGAGTAGTGACTAGGTTTGACTAGGAGTTGGCTAAACTATGGATTGACATTGATTGGTTTAGAATTGTGCCCTCTGCATATCTGGGTTGTGCTTGCTGTATGACTAGCATTTGGTTGCAGTATTGGTTGATTGTTGAATTGGTTGAACTTGGAATTGAGGTTGAGTGTTGAACTGTTGCATGCTAAGAACTAGTTGCATTCTTTGTGAAATCTTGAATTGGTAAGGCTAAGAATTGATTTGGTTGGGATTGTTGATTTGGGTGAGCTTTGAACTAAATAAGTTGCATGAGTTGACCTTTGTGATTGATTGGGTTGCTTGATTGCATTGCAAACTGTTCTTACTGGATTTTGCTGATTACATTGATTACTTGATTACTGTTCAATGGTAATAACTAGGCCTTGTTTCTTTTCAGGTATCCTCTGATCATGTCAAAGCATCAGCGCAAAACTGTTGAAGTTGGGCCAAGCTATGCTGATGACACTGATGAGATCCCGATCTTTGATCGAGCCTTCTTCACATCTCAGGAGGCTTTTGACTACTTTTGGTAGCATATGAGAAAGATTAACATCATTCTAGAGAGGGTGTTCTATGGTATTAATGTGGCGCGTTACCTTTCCATTTTTTATGCCACTGAAGCACTCCACTAGCAAACTTTTGCAGAGCATCCCACTAAGGAACCGGTGGCTGCTGTGATTAAAGAGTTTTATGCTAATGCTCATGCTAAGAAGCACTCTACTACAACTACCAGAGTCAGAAGGAAGACGGTTGACTACTGTATTGATCGTATTTTCCAGGTTGTGGACATTGGCCCTCCTCCACTCCAGTGTGCATATAGAACATTGCAACTACCTGAAGAGGAGGGAGGAACCCCCTTCAGCACAGTCATGAATAGTATTTGTGACCCTGACTTCCTTATTCAGGTTCAGCAGAACTCAGATCATTCAATCAGATTCATCAAACAGGAGAGTTTGCACCGTGAGCCGCGCCCTTAAAACCACTTTGTGTGTTCCTGCTTGCTCCCACTGAGCATAGGTCAGAGATATATCCTAAGTGGGCTTACATGTTGTATGTGATCCACAATCTTCAACCAGTGGACACTGCTCAGATACTTTATGACCAGATCAAGTTGTGCATTACTTCAAAGCTTAAACCCCTATTTTTTCCATTCCTCATCTGTCAACTGTGTGATAAAGCTTACGTGACATGGAAGGACACAGAGATGAACGTGAAGCTGAAGACGCCTATGACTGAGAGGGCAGTGCAGACCATTATGACTACCCAAGAGAAGCGCAGGCAAGACCCAGCCCAGCCCCCAACTGTAGATCTCGAGCCTGCTCCTATACCAGCTCCATAGCCTGCTCCTACACTAGCCCCACAGCCTACTCCAGTATCTGATGCTGCTTGTGCTGCTTCATTTGATCAATGCTTGGACCAACAACAAGCATTGCTGGCTATGATCTATCAGAACATCCACTGGTTAGCTTTGGGTCAGGGACACCCAATGGATGATTTTCCAGAGTTGCCACTAGTTGCAGCTCCACCGGTTGCAGCTTCACTTTCTCCTCCACCTCCACCTCCACCAGCTGTTGATGATACGGAGATGGGCGCCGAGGGAGATGACTTATTTGATGAGGATGACTTGTTTTGAGGCACTAAGGCCTATTGCTTTCATGCTTTTTTTTGATTTATTTTTCTATTTTTACTTTTAGTTCAGTGTACGTACTTTATTGGATACTTTCTTTCTTTTGTATATAATGGGACACTACATGGCTTAGGTTTGGGGGGAATTATGAACTTTTTGTGATTGCTTGCCGAGTCATGGTTTTGGATATATATATTGACTTCCTTATCTTTCCTTTGCTTTTGCATTGAAGTTAGAATAGTTTATTTTGTAGAAGCTTTAAAGTTCAGTTGTTAATAAATTTTGTTATGATAGCTTAGTCTATTTTTGTTTTTTTAAATTTCGGATCTGAGTGAGCTTGATTAGGACTATTGGGTTGCCAGTGGAATTTGTGTTAAAATGATGAGTGTGCTTAGAAACAGGTTGAATTTGTGCATGCCAGAATTTTGATTTGAGTATTCGATGATTGTGTGGATCAAATCTATGCCTCATTGCTTGGGAAAGCACTTGTAAATATTCAAATTTTGTGCTTACACTTATTGCTATAATTATGTACGAGTGTATTTCCCTATTGCATGTGTGGTGGATTTTGGAATATGAATGAAATGCATGATTGGAGAAAATTTATGAAAGGCATGTGCATAGTCAATTTGTATCTTAGAAGCTTGTTTGATTCCCTTTTGAGGCGAAATCCTAGGCGATGCATTTTTGAAGAAATGACTAGGGCACTTCTTTGGACCGATTGGGCCTTTCAAGCCAACCTTAACTGAGTGAGATCCCTAGTACCCCCTTTGAAGCCTGGTGTGCGTGTGTGACCTAATTTTTCCTTCTTTAAATCTACATTCTCCACTCCCTTCACCCATGCTTGTGAAAAAAAAATCTCTTACCCTCATTACATGTCCCTTGTTGAACACATCGTTAGGCAATTTTTGTTGATTTCAGCTTAATCATTTTGCATAGTATTAGGAAACTAGGACCAATTAGGAACCAACCCTTGTTCAAAATAATAATAAAAAGAAAATATATATAAAAAAAATAGAAAAAAAATGTGTGAGCTGTTGTACAAAATGAAGCTCCCTTTTGCAAGGAAAATAAATAGGTACATATGTTCTTATAAATATATAAAAAAAAAGGAATAAATAGGGTTGATTCTTCAATTTTGGATTCCTTGTATGCATCTTTCATGCTTGGCTTGGTTCACTGGAAATGTATGATCATGTGTTTGATATTTGAATATAAATCCATCCCCTTCTTTCTTAACCATTACCCATAGCCTCACATAACATGCTTAAAAGACCCTTATTATCTTTGATTTTGTGTTGCCTATATTAGCGGAGAAAGGGATGAAAGACATTCTTTTGAGAGTGCATGTGCATTTTATAAATTCATCCAGCTTGCTCTTCCAGATTAGGAAAGGGTCTTAAATACATAAATTTGGGAAATCTTTCATGCACAAAAATGGCATTCAAGGGTAATCATGATGGTGGGAATTTTCTTGCATGTGTGGACCTTATTGTGAGGTTGAGAAGTGATTTCTGAGGGTATGAATGATGATTGGAAGCTAGCTATGCTCTAGTTCAATTTGCCCCATGTTTTGTATTGGATGGTATTCTTTCTTCCCTTACTTGGATTAGTTTGCTCGAGGACTTGCAAATCCTTAGGTTTGGGGGTGTGATAACTTCTGGAAATGAAGTTATTTCACTTGAATTTGAATGTATATGAGCATGCTAGCCTTAAGTTTTCAAGCCCAATTGTTCAATTCTTGTATGGCTGTGATGATTTTAGTTTGTTAACTCAAAAATGAATAAGAATTGCACATTTGAGAATGCTAATTAAGGAATTTGGATTGATCATTATTTGATGGACTTTGGAATTGTCTTGGGGCAGGAATTAAGATAGAGCAGCTTTGGAAAGGGCAAGGAACTCAAAGATAAGTTAAAGAGTGAAGGAAATTAAAGGGGAGATGCTGCTAACCCACGCCTAGGCATGACTTATCTACGCCTAGGTGTGACCCTCTTAAGTTTGTAGAAGGATTCAGGCAAAGACATCCACACCTAGGTGTGGAAAAGCCATGCCTAAGCGTGGTCAGTAGAGGCAAAGCATGTGATTCATAACTATGCCTAGGCGTGAAAAAAATCTTGGCACACGATATTAGCCCTTATTATCTAATTTTTGGAAGGAAGAGGGGGATCTTCTATTTTCATCAAGCATGAACTTCATAGAAAAAGGGAGAAGAGAAGAAAATCTTGGAAGATAGAAGTGATTCAAGTGAAGAATCAAGATCAAGGAGGAAGATCAAGCATTGGATTCTCACCACTCTTGTTCATTCTTTCCCTATTCTCTCTTGATTTGTAATTTGATGGGTTTCATGACTCCATAGGTTTTCTCCTCTTTCATGATGTGTAACTAAACTCTAATCTAGGGGTTCTCTAGGATCTTGCTATGAATTTGATTACCTTGTAATTGGTTGAGTATTCTTTCAATGAAATTGGTTTTGTTCTTTTATATCTATGCTTAATGCTTGTCATTGATTGGCCATCAATTGCATGATTTTAGCATTCCAATAGAATTAGAAATATAATGTTGTGAATATGGTTATGGTATAGTTGATGTATGTTCAATTACATTCTATTGGTTTTGGTGTGTTGATTAACTAAGGGGATGGACACATACTCCTTGGTCATGCATAGCAAGTGTTTGATAAATGGTCTCAATGAGTGATTCCTATGCTAACTCATATGGACACATAATGGATTGGATAGGTTTCACATTGGTAATTGTCCTAGACATAGGCCTTTACCTATTGCTTGTTTTAGCTAGCAAAACCAACTCATTGTTAGATGCTTGTGAATTGCAAGTTATTCATTGAAGTAGCAAGTGAATAGGGACTCTTAGGCCTTAATCATTCTTATCTTTCTCTTGTGAATTTAGCGCTTGGTACATTCTAGTTTGTTTTTTTTAATTTGTTACTTTAATTGCAAACCACTCTCACATTTTGATTGCTTGAATAAGAATTTATGGTATTTGGTTGAGTTTTAGCATGCCTCTAATTGTCAATCCCTTGGGACATGATACTCTACTATCATATATTACTTGTTGACCTGTGCACTTGCGGATTTCACCACCAACAACGGGAGAATTATAACATCCTCCCTAACCTATTAGCTTTAAAGATTAGAATAATGGTTTATTCATATTTGTATTAGTTATTTGTTAATTTTGATGATTTTCTGAGTTAGTTTGGGCATAATACTATAACCCAGTACATGGAAAATAACTCATATTAGCTCAAAACTTAGCATAAACTACTTAGATGATGGAAATAATATGAAAAATTTATTTCCAGGCTAAAACTAATTCGAACGAGTTGTAGTAAATTTTGGAAAAAAAACTAAATTAGTTTGGCATTTTTAATATTACAGTATGAGTGTTTGAAGGCCAAATCAAATAGGAAAGTAGCTTAGAAAATCATGAAATTTTGTAGAGATGTTAAATAGAGGATGAAGATTATTTTGAGAATGATTATAGGTTAAGGCAGATACTTGTAAACATATAAGATTAATTCCTTAGGTTTATCTTAACATAAGAAAGAATAATAGAGTTTAGTGGTTGTCAAATATGTCTATAGATAGTTATTAAATGATGAATATAGGAATTAAATAAAGCCCTAGAATTTTCTATGACACTTATGGAAGATAGAAAACTTATCAATGAAAGATCAAAGTATCCTTAAGAGATAAATGTCTTTCATCCACTAATGACAGCACAACAAACTTCAGATTCATCCTTATCTCTCCATCCATTCACCATCGTCTATGACCTTTCTTACTTTCTCATTTCTCACTTATATTTTCTCTTCACTCACATGTTTAGGAAGTAAGACATGATCCTTAAATAGGGGTGTTCCTTAGGTGTTATTCCCTTATGTAGGGTAGCCCATTAATTGATTTGGCCAGTGATTGACAATGGAAATGATCCTCGTACCTAGGCTTAATCCTAGATGCTGGTTAGTTAAGGATGAGACATGCCCTCTCTACCTGAGGTGATCTTAGATGATTGGTAGTGAGAGGATGCGACATTCCTTCCCTATCAGGGTAGTATGAGGATGAGATATTCCTTCTCTACTTGTGGTTGTAGAATGAAGGTGTGACATTCCCTCACTAGATGTGGCCTGGGTTATCTGGGATAATGTTATGTAACGACGTACTATTACGTATAGACTGAGTGCACTGACTTGATAAGCAGACTATCACTGAGTGATTGGTATTGTGAGGATGCGATATTTCCTCCCTACCTATTTGATAAAAAGACAAAAGTCCAGGAAATATGCTTAGAAAGATGAAAATTAATGAGCACTACATAATGATTTATGTTTGGTTGATTAGATACACATCATTATGAGTTTACTATTTATAAATCATAGATCTAATATTGAATGTTTGCATTGTGGAGAAATGTAAATATTCTAGAGATAGTGAGATATAATTTGTACTTGATTTATTCGTGATAGAATCTATGGTTTATTGATGATGTGTTGAGATTATTTATATTATTTAATTATATATATGTTGTTGATAAAAGCTTGAATTGAATTTCTGTCTCGGGAAGAGAAAATAAACTTTTTGGCTTTAGCCACCTTTCTATATGATAATTCAATTAATGATTTGATTCCCCGAAGCAACTAGAGTTATTAGGATGAAACTTTATATTTTAGAATTACTAAGAATTTATAAAATTCTCACCCCTTTTATGTTCTTTCCATGATAATTCTAGTTCGAGATCCACATTTGGAGTAGGAGTGATGATGTTGATATAGTATATAACTATTTATCGTTTTGACCATTGCTTTGTATTTATTATTATGTGGTGGTTTGTATATAGACTATATGTACATATGCCTATCAAGGCTTGGTTTGTATAACTTGAGCACTAATGTACAAGATAATATGAAATATCAATGTTAGTATGATTTATACATATCAAGTGTATAACCAGATATTTCATACGTATATTATATTAAGAGATTTTATTTTCTCTCACAAGGCTCAATTTAACAATAAAATTACTATATTTACTTATCAAGAATCGATAATAGTATAGTTGTGACGTACTTAATTCTAAATACTTTTATATAATCTGGATATACTTATAGTATGAGTATTAGGGCATTAAAAAATCAAGCAGTATCTCGTAAACCCACTTGTAATGACTTCACTTGATCCTAATACATCTTTAAAATTATATTTGTCTACCAATGACGACATTATAGGTTGTTTTTTTGGCTCAAGATGATGAAAATGGGGTTGAGAGGTCAATCTTTTACTATAGTCACATATAATAAAGGCCAAGAAAAACTATAGTGAAATAGAAAAGCAGTGCTTAGCTTTGTATTCGACTTGTATGAAACTTAAATATTACAATATCCAAACTACAGTTTATGTTTACTTTGATGTCAATATAATTAAATATATATTGACCAAGCCTACAATTCATAATAGAATAGGTCGATGGGTTATTACCCTTTCAGAATTTTCTTTGCAATTTGTGCCATGAAAAGTCATGAAAGGCCAAGTTTTGGCCGATTTTGAGGTTGACCATTTTTCAAAAACTTTAGTAAATTCTATAGGTTTAAGGAAACGGAAGCTTTATTTCAATGGTTCAAATAACCAATTCGGGATAGGCATAGGTAATTTTATTATCAACCTATCCGGAAAACCTATATACCTTAATTTTTGTCTTAATGGAACCTTATCAAATAATGAGGTTATGTATGAAGCCTTAATAACTAGGTTATATTTCATTCTTAGGATGAGAGGAAGAAATTTAGAAATATATGGTGACCCAATGTTAGTTATCAAACAAATTGCATGATAATAAAAGTGTGTTAATGAGAGTTTGATACAATATCTGACCATAGCGGCACAATTATTATATGAGTTTGACGAGGTGGATATTCAATATATTACTAGTGCATTGACCTATGTGTTGAATGCTTTGGCTTAATTGGCCTCTGGTTAAAGATGAAATTTTGCCTATGAAGGAAAGAGAGATTTTCCAGGTTCAAGTTTTTAATAAAGGGAAGAATAATTGGATGCAAGAATTGAAATCCTATTTATCAAACCCAAACAGTAATGTCGAGTGCAAAATAAGGCTCATGGCTATTAATTATGTATTGCTTAATAAAGAGCTATTTTTTAAGAGTTTCGATGTCCAATTGTTGAGATGCTTAACTAATAAAGAAGCTATTGAAGCAATGACTGAGGTCCACGAAAACATTTGTGGGACCCATCAAGCTGGAAATAGAATGAGTTAGACTTTGTGTCACTAAGGTTGTTATTGGCCCTCAATGCGTCGAGATTGTATAGATTTTACCAAGAGTTGTCAAGAATGTCAATGACATGGTCCTATTCAGCATGTTGCATCAAGTGATATGCACACAATTATTAAGCAATGGCCATTTAGGGGATGGATTATGGACATTATCGAACAAATCTACCTTACATATTATAAAGGCCACCAATATATATTGGTAGTCGGAGACTATTTTAGTAAATGGGTAGAAATAATTCCATTAAAGAATGTAACTCAACAAGACGTTATTGAATTTGTTGAGAATAATATCCTTTGTAGGTTTGGAATCCCTGAAACAATTACAACGAAACAAGGAATTGTTTTTACAATAGTTAACTTCAGGGATTATGGACCCTCAAGGGGTATTAAACTATTAACATCGAGCCTTTATTATGCACAAGCAAATTGCCAAACTGAAGTTAGGAATAAAATTGTAATAAATTTGATCAAGAAAAGCATTAGCCAATATCCAAAGAATTGGTACAACGTGCTAAACCAAGTCCTATGGGTTAGTCGAACATCCTCAAATGAGGCATCTAGTTCCACTCCATATAAACTAACCTATAGATGTGATCCAGTGCTCCCAGTCGAGTTTAGACTCCAATCAGCTCGCATTCTACATCAAGCTAAATTGCCTTTAGAACGGTATTGGTAAAAAATGTATGAAAAGTTAGATAATTTAACCGAAAAGAGGTTAGACGCATTGAACCATTTACTAAGATATAAAGATAAAGTCTCCACAATCTATAATAAGAAGATAAAACTAAAAATTTTCTAAGTAGGAGACCTTGTTTAGAAAGTAAGTATTTAAAGAAATATAATTCGCAGCATAAAATTCAAATTATCCAAAGTCAACAAGAATAGAAAGGTAAATAAAGACTAATCTAACATACGCCTCAACCTTTGATGCATCTCAATGAGCTCAATAAAGGCTTGCAAAGCATCATCATGTTCAATTATAGCCTCATTTAGTGTCAAGCTCACTTGCATAGAACTTACTAAATCAACTTGTTCTTGTAACTTGTCATCCATGTGTTTCAGGTTACCAAATTCAGTTCCATAATCACTCAATTTACGATGGCAAGTTGTGAGCACCTACTCCATCCTGGCTAAATTAGCTCGTTCTCCTTTAAGCTGAGTCTCTAATGCCAAGATCCTCTAGGAAGTGACTGCAATATGATTTTCTATCTCTGTTGCTTGTGCTTTGGTAGATGCAGCCATTGCCTACACTATCTTTTGTCTATCTTGACCAATGCCTACATCTTTGAGTATCACCAAGTGAGTTCGAGTGAGATGTTGGTGTTGCTCCAAAGTGATTTTGGCTATGTCGAAGGCTGCGACAATTGGGCCAAAGGTTGAAAGAGCCTTGGTAAACCCCCGATACACTTCGATAAACAAAGAAGCAATGTAGTTCTTAGTGGGAACTGTTACTTGGTCAAACAAATTGGTCACTGTACAGAGTTGTTGTTCACAAGCTACTGGATCTTTTACAAGTTTAGTCTTTCTAGACCTTTCAATAGAAATGTTTCGAATACTACATTGGCTTTTTGAGCTTGTACAATGTTTGCAGGATCAAGGCCATTTGCAATTGTAGGAATATCCTCAAGCCTAGAAAGAGTCTGATTGAAAAGATCTACTTCATCATTCAAAGAAGGGTTGCCAGTGGTCGATGGCCTAGAAACATCTTGACCTTGAACACCCTGTTGGGTTGCATCATACAAATGGATCTACAGAAAGATTCTTATAAAGTTAGGCACAATAACAACAATATGCATATATATGTATATATATATATATATATATATATATATATATATGTATATTCATTTAAATTAACTTGAATTTTGAGAGCCATGACCTGAAAGGAAGGTGGAGTTGAATCAAACCCGCGGTCTTTTGTTCCATAAAGAATAGGAGAGGTTATGGCAGCATCATTACTGTCAGGATTGGGGGCAATCAGTCTTGTTGTAGGGCTCACCTTACGAGAACCTAAACAGACGAGCTATATTAAAGTACATATTTTGGTAAATAAAAGAAGGTATTAAATTCAAACACTTCATACCTGAGGGCTTTTTTCTTGGTGATTGGTTCTATTAAGAAAAACAAAATTTCAACATGAGTTCCTGGTAAGTAGAAGTGTAAAGTGAAGAATAGATGGTGGACCACCACTTCGTGAAGTCAACAGTGCAGGAAAAGCAAAGTTGAGACACATAAAGGCCCTAGAAACAATTCATAGTTTATTTTTATTTTGGGCGAATACCCTGTTGATGTCTTTAGGAGACTTCAATCTTTCCATGTGATTAAGAAATAAAAAAGGATTCTCAAAAGGGGTATGAATGGATCTGGATTAACCCAAGCTGTCATGATGAAGATTTGGGAAGTGGAGCACGAAATAACATGTGTCATTGCCAGGCCACCCATATATAAGTTCTTTACAGCATAAGAAGTGCCCCCAAGTAGATTTCAATAATAGCCTAGTCTCAACAATCGATAGGTCAATTCCTCATCAAAACCAATTAGGCTCATAACGACACTGTGTAAATAATTGTAAAAAATGGGTTGGATAGTTATAGTCGAGATGATAGAAGAACTGCATGTAACCTTCAAAAACATCTTAGGGGATAAAGAAGAAGAATGTGGTCAAAAGTATATGAACTTACCCTGTAGGTCATTATGTTGAAAGGCCTCAGTGGCGAACATAAGGTTAACTTATCTGCCAAAAGTGCATTGAGCACAGTTGAAGTAACCAAAGGGGACCACCCAAGTTAACAACCTATCTCTAAGCTCTCATCAAGCGAACAACTTAGTTAATGGACCCATAAAGAAAAGTCAATAAAAGTTGCCCTAATGCATACAAACCATCGTCCATTAGAACGGTTAATAGCGAGATATAAGTGATTGATACCTTGACTCCTATTGAACGAAATACATATTTACATAACCAAAGCACTTAGAAGACTAGGTGTTCCACTTTAGACACCAGGCCAGCCATATGGTGCCTACTAATCCAATAGGAGTAACTAAGATGGTTTAGAGGGGTATTCCTTAGTGTTTGTTGAGCTAAGGCAAATCGTGTCAAAATACTGAGAGTAATGGGTATGCTAATTGGATGCATATCAGTCAACATAGCCAGGCCAAAGAGAGTGATGCTCATCATCCCATATCGAAAGGTGACGGTATTGGTCAACGAGTCCCAAAAAGAAAGTACAACTCCTATCATTGGGGGAACCACTAAAATGTCATGGCGACTTAACTTAATGAAATAGAATAAGCTAGCCCTTCTCTAAAAATCCCCATGAACCTCCTTGACTCGATCTAACTAAGAAAGGTATTCAAGGCATGAATTTTCGAAGGTCCTAATGACTCTAACATCCCCCAACCATGGGTAGAGGGGGATTGTGGGACTTGTGAAAATAGGACCATCAGAAGGAGGACAAGAAAGAAGCTGCTGAATTTTGAGGACATGTCTAAAAGATGGGGAAAAGGGCCATAGAAAACAAAAGAGAATGAGAAAGGAACAAGTACATGTGTCCCTAATCGTGAAGTCTTATCTTCGTTCAGAGTAACCTCTCTTGCAATTGTTTTGGAGGAGACACTTTCTACCTTTCCTTAATCAAACTAGTTAATCAAATCAATATCCATTGAATTCGAATGTTGTGAAGAACCCTCAACAGCAGAAGATGACATGGAATCAGCAAAATGAAGGTGTGCAGATCTCCCATGTAAAGCCATGGTAAGAGTAGAGAGACAAGAAATATATTTCTTTAGGACTTTGTAGAGAAAGGAATAGTTTGAAGAACTTTATGTTAGGGAAAACATTTAAGCCTTTTTGTTTACCTTATTTATAGTTGTGTTAGTTACAGGTATAACTTAAATACAAATTGTAGATAACTTCAATCTCTTATTAAAAGATAAGGTTAATTGAAATTAAGTTTTCTAGATAGTTATAAAGTCACAAATAAAAGACTTGAATAAATTAAGTTTGCAAACAAGATGAGTATTATATGGTCGAAAATTACTTGAATAAATTAACAATCTTATCCCTAAACTTAATAAAAGACTCTATGAAAGTGGGCCATAATACTTCAACTTCGGCTGACTCCCTCTTAGCTTCAAGATGTTGAGGCCACTTGGTTTCTCTAGTTTTTGACTAATATTCAACCAGGGTAGCTATCTCTTTCCTTTGAATGCAAAGATTAGATATTTGTCGCTGGTAATCCGCAAAGGAAAAGTTATCTTTCTCATGGTCCTTCTTCAAGACCTTAAGTTTCTACGCTTGTCTTTCTCATGGTCCTTCTTCAATACCTTAAGCTTTTACTGTTCCTCCTCTAGTCGACGCCTTAACTCTATAATGGTGGACTTGGAGGTCGAAATTTGGTCTTGGCAAGAAGGCACAATTGAAAGGAGAGCTTTCTCTTGGACTCGAAGAGAGTTGAGAGTATCTTGAGCTTTGGTAGCCCTCTCCTTCAAGTCCACCCAATGAGTATCTAGCATTGACTTCTTGCAAAGGATGAGAAAAATTTTTCTAGAACTCTTCAAGGATTCTATTGCTGAAGTCTTGAGAGAAGACAAGATGCCCTTTTGCTTATAGCTCAAAAAATCAGAATGGCAAGACAAAGTGGTGAAGGCTTGGGAGCAAAGGTCAATTGATTGAAGATTCGTCTTCATGGCTGACAGCTCCTGTTGTAGTAAATGTGTTCACTACGCAACAATGAAGATGTATTTTGATGATAACAAACATGAGGATGATGAGAAGACCAAGTCCAAGTGTTTCAAGATTAGTTTTAGGACTATATCCTCATCCTCAAGAATGGGATAGGATCTATCATGTATGGAGCTGTCAATTAGATATCTCAATGGTTAATCTTAAAAAATCTAAAATAATCTGCTCCTTAAATTAAACTGAAGTTTTAAAATAGCTTTTGAAATATCAAAGCTTTTAGAAACTGAAAATAAGCATTTCGAGGCAATTTAGAAAGGTTTTTTAACTGTTTTTAACTGAGGTATTCGAATACCCCTCTATGGTATTCGAATAACCTGATTCATAATTCATACCTTCTAGTTTTTCCAAAAACAGAGGTATTGAATACCCCATATGGTATTCAAATACCCCGATTTCGAGAATATACTGTTTAAAAGAGGTATTCGAATACCCTTGGCCTATTCCAATAACCCCAACTTGATCGCTTTTTAAATAAGCTTTTGATATGAGGTATTCGAATACCTCCCGCCGGTATTCGAATAACCCATGGGAATCACTTTGGGAGTTTGAAATTCATACGAGAATCAAAAGCATTTTAATATAAACTCAAATAATGCTCCCAACGGCTCTCTCTCATACGAAGCTCTATAAATAAGTTGAACCGAGGCCTGGGACACCTCGAAATCAAAACATTCTATTAATTCTTGCTTTGTTAAAACACAGTTTTACACAATTTCCTCTCTTTTTCTATGCTCTTAATATTGAATCTTTGAGATATTTGTGACAAAGCTCCTTATTACTTCAATTTGTGATTATTTGCTCTTAGAGAGAGTTTCTTCTTCATCTATTCTTTTATTTCATTATATTGAGGGTGGGAAAGATCGCTCAGATTGTATAAGGGCAACTGAGGTATCCCCGATTGATTGAGGCTTGAGCACAAGGGTAGAGTTTCCCTGTGTGTGAAAAGTGCTCTTTATTGTAACGGCTAAAGATTTTTAGCAAGCACAAGTGTTTTAAGCTTGTCTTGAATAGTGAAAAATCTCGAACTTCTATGTGTTTTGGGAATTTGGACGTAGGCATAAGTGGTTGGTGGTCGAACTAGGATAAATAAATGCCTATTTTTCTTTCCTTATTCTCTTATCTTTATGCACTTTATTTATTGATTCCTGTAATTTAATTATTAATTGTTCTTCCTTTTTTCTTATCTCTTTCACGTCCTTTAATATTTAAATTCAGCAAAGTTTATTTGTTTAAGGCTTTTGCGAAAGTTTTTGTTACTCAATTCACCCCCATCTTGAGTACTGGAAGCCACTTGGCAACAGTAAAGAATTGAGAGAGTATAACGTTGAGCAAATTTCATCCTACATTGATGGTTGAAGGCTAGCAGATTCGAGTTGAGGTTGTTTGTCATCACTATCATACAATTGATTGTGAATTTTGGCAAATATATTCTCATCCTTAAGAATGGGAAGTGGTTATCTTAACTCAGCCTTCTTGTTGGCTATTTCAATCATGCCAACATGTATCTGCAGAAAAAGATAAGTTAAGAACTACTGAACTAATCAAATCTAATAACGAGGTATCAAGCAATGTAAAGTACCTCATAAGGAAAAGTTAGGGTGGAATCTTTAGAAGTTGACGCAAGGATATTTGAAGGATATTGAAGGATAGAAGTTGCCAAAGTAATGGACTTCCCCATTTGAACCTCTGCACTTCTGTTTAGCTCGGCATCAAGATCATCAAGGTCGACTATATCCTTGGAAGAGGAAGCAAGAACCACCTATTCAGAAGCCACTTCAGTAGAAGTCAACTTCTCAATCACCACCTCAGTAGAAGTAGTTGTTTCCATGGCAATTTCAGTCTCTTGGTCCTATTGAGGAAAAGACTAGTTGGTTTCATAACCTCTTCTGCTTATGAATCAGAAGCAGAAGTCTCCTGAAATCAAAGACAAAGTTAGAAAGTGAAAAGGCCTAAGATTAAATTCAAGATATAAAGGATGAAGTCTATACCTTAGTCGAAGGTTTTCTCTTAGATATTTTCTGCTTCAGTTTTGGAGACTTTTGTTGGCTACTAAAAGTTATTTTAGAGAGCACATTTTTTGCTTTCTTAGTAGTTGGAGAAGAAGTCTCATTTGAATAAACCTCCTTATTTGATTCACCAGAGTCTGAACATAAAACAAGTTAGACAAAAATAAACTCAATAGAGGTCAAAGGACTAAGTGAACTGGTCATAATAAGAAAGATATGTTACTTTCAGTCTTTTTTTTCTTGGTTTTATGCAAATCATAAAATTTATTAGTTAGTGTCTCAAGAGGGAAGTCAAATACATCAATGAATACTGATGCTACCAATTAGAGAATTCATTAGTGCTTAGATAAGAAATATCATACGGTATGAAGCACAAAAAAGCTTTGAAAGAAATCCCATTCCGCTACACTAGAAATTGGGCATGTTCGAGTTTTACAAATTGGAACTCGTTGGGAACATTTTAAAGGGCACAGTCGAGGAAGAACTTGTATAAGTCCCATTTGCTGATAGGAGCAACTTGGGATGTGAGTTTGCAGGATATAGGTTCGCTAACTAGGGACTTCAACTGCAAACTCCTGACAACATAAAAACCTACGCCAAATCAAGTGTTGATCATGACTTGATTCCTTAAACCAAGATAGACCAAGCTATTTTTCAGTGAAAGGTTGAAGAGAATTTTTAGGAAGCTTCTTAAACAAGTTGAAGAATAATTCAAAATATGGCTTTAACTCTGAAATACATATTCTCCTTCCTAAAATTCCAAAGGCTTCTATGAATGCTTATGTCATAAAGATCATGAAGGTTGATGATGACAAAGCCAAGCCAAAGACCGAGTCCAAAGGAAGCATAAATGACATAGTTTATAGGACTTAGAATCTTTATGTGAGAAGCTTTCTAGATATCTCAAAATGACTTATAATGCTTTTGAAAGTTTTCTCATGAAATTTTTTTTTAGTTGGTGGGTATTTTTTTAAAAACAAATGACATTTTAACCTTAGATCATGAAAATCAAGCTTGTATATTCGAAGAATCTAAGTTCTCTAAGTTTGAAATGTTTACCAAACAAATTTGGGTTTAAAAATAGGTTTTAGGATGATTGTAATCTTATCCAATGGCTTAGTAATCAATTAACAGCTTTTTTTGGAAGCTAGCAATCGATTATCAAGGCCTAGTAATCGATTACAAACATGCTGGAACCTGTTCTTCAAAAGTCAGAGGCTTGGTAATCGATTACCGTGACTTGGTAATCGATTACCAAGCTCAAAAAGGCTTGGTAATCGATTACCAAAGCTTGGTAATCGATTACCACTTGCCAGAAAGCCTAGATCACATTCTAAGAGCTTGGTAATTTATTACCATATGTTGGTAATCGATTACCACGAGCTTGAAAATCAGCAACAACTATTTTCCAAGTACTTAATGCTTAAATAAATACCCCTTAAATGACTCTTTTTCTCGTAACACTATAAATACATGTTTTTGGGACATCTTTTACAGATAACCAACATTATGAAACATATTTCTCAAGGTTTTAATATGTGGTTCATCATATTCAATCTTTGTGCTTTATTTTTGTCAAATATTTGAGATATCTTTGAGAGCTTCGTAGGACTTTAATTTGTATTATCTACTCTTGTAAGAGTTTCTCTTTCTTCTATACTTTGATTCACTGCAAAGAAAGTGAGTTATCCCTCAAAGAAATTGTTAAGTTAAGGTATCCCTGATTGTTGAGGCTCAAGCATAAGGGTGAGGCATCATAAGTTGTGAAGAGTACTCTAGTTTGTAAATGTAGCAAGCACCTGCTCAAGCTTGAAGTTATAGTAAAAAATCTCGAGTGATTACTTGAGGACTAGACGTAGGTCACAAGTGGTTGGTGGCTGAACTAGGATAAATACTATGTTTGCTCTTCTTAACTCAAACTCCTTTATTTGTGTGCTTTAATTTTATGTGCTTGCTTGTTTACTTTCTATCTTGGCTTGTTTATTTGTGAGTGAAGTATTCCATTTTCTCTATCCATTCACCTTAATCGAAAAATAGCTTCAACGAAAATTGTTTTTCAAGTGTTTGTGAAAAGTTAACAAAAAGATTTTATAAACTCAATTCACCCCCTCTTGATTATTGAAGCCACTTGGAAACAAGTTGTATCAAAGCTAGACTCTTGTGTAAAGAGCTTAGCAGCTTTAAGAGAAAATTGATTCTTCAAATGGTTTTTCATCAGAATGATCTTCTATAAATAGACTACCCTTTTTCAATTGGGATGGTTATACTTCTTGGAAAGAACAAATGAAAATTTTCATTGAAGCTATTGATCTAGATATGTGGGATGTTGTTGAAAACGATCCTTTTATTCTCACATGTGTTATTAGTGGTGTAAAGATTGAAACACCAAGAAGTGAATGGACTAATGAAGATAAGAAAAGAGTTCAATACAATTTGAGAGCCAAGAACATCATTACCACAACTTTGGGGTATGATGAATTCTTTAGGATTTCAAATTGTAAGACTGCCCATGAAATGTGGGACACTTTATAAGTTACCCATGAGGGTACCAGTGAAGTGAAATGGTCAAGAATAAATACTCTCACTCATGAATATGAACTTTTTAGAATGAACTAAGGAGAAAACATTCAAGAAATGCAAAAGAGGTTTACTTATATTGTAAATCATCTTACTTCATTAGGAAAGACTTTTTATAATGAAGATCTTATTAACAAAGTTTTGAGGTGTTTGAGTAAGAATTAGCAACCCAAAGTGATGCCTATTTTAAAATCAAGAAATCTTACAACAATGACACTAGTCATTTTCTTTGGAAAGCTTCAAGAACATGAATTGGAGCAAAACATACTTGATCAAAATGAGGAACATGATAAGAAAAAGAAAGAAATTGCACTCAAGGCCACTTCCTCCACTATTGATGATAAAGATAAATATGATGAAGATGGCATAGAGAACTTTGTGCTAAATGAGGAGAATCTTAGCCTCCCTGTGAAAAAGTTTGGAAAATTCCTTAAAAAGAAGGGAGCTTAAAGAAGGCTACTTTTCCCATCAAAGAAGACCCATCACAAAGGGAAAGGATCTTCATCCACACCAACATGTTATGAATGTGGAAAATTGAGACACACGATGATGGAATATCTCATTTTCCAAAAGAAAGTGGAGAAGTTTGAAAAGAAACCTTCTAAGAAGAAGAAAGGAAGGAGAGCCTACGTAGCATGAGATGACAATGACATGGATTCCATGGATAGTTCGGATAATGAGGAAGCTCATCTATATCTTATGGCTAGAGGAGAAGAAGTAGATGAAAGTAACTTAGAGGTAATTTCTTCTAACCTTGACTATTCCCCTTCTTATAATGAATTACAAGATGCATTTGAAGAGTTACATGATGACTCTATAAGACTCACTAAATTAGTTTCTTCATCCAAGAAAAAAATATCTTCTTTGGAAAATAAAATTATTATTTTAAACAAGGAGATTAAAGAACTAAAAATTGAGAATGAAACACTAGGACTAATTGATGCTAACTCTTCTTGCATAACGTGCTCTTCGCTTGAAAATGCATCAACATCTTCGTCTTGTTCATCATGCAAAGCTTTTGAAAAAGAAATTGAAGATTTAAAAAACATTCTTTCAAAATTCACCTTTGGAATAGACAACTTGAATATATTGCTAGGGAAACAAAGATGCATTTTCCAAAAATTCGATTTAGGGTATAATCTCAAAAACAAACAAAAATTTTACAAAAAATTACTTGTTCCCTCAAGTACTTCACGTAGTCCTTTCATTAAATGTTTTCATTGTGCGAAGAAAAGGCATAATGCTTCAACATGTAATGTGAGAAAGAACATCAACACCAAAGTGGGGACTAGAATGGTTTGGGCTCCGAAGGGCACAATGCCCAAAACTAACACACAAGGACCTAAGAAAATTTGTGTACCAAAAGTTAAAAACTGAATATGTGTTGTAGGTGTGCTTGAAGGTCGAGAACTCAAATTGGTATCTTGATAGTGGTTGCTCTAAGCACATGACTAGAGATGACTCAAGTTTTCCTTCCTTGTTCCCAAGACACACAGACATGTAACCTATGGAGACAACAACAAAAGGAAGATTCTTAGAATTGGCAAAGTTGGTAAAGTTCTTCCCTCTTCTATTGATAATGTCTTGCTTATTGAAGAGCTTAAACATAACTTTCTTAGCATTAGTCAATTATATGATAAAGGAAATATAGGTATATTTGATTCTAATTATTGCATAATTGAAGAAAAAGATGATAAGTTAAGTTTATTGGTCATAACATCAATAACATATACATGATTAGCCTTGATGATATATCTTCAAATGATGTTACATATTTTATAAGCAAAGAAGATGATTCATGGTTATGGCATAGAAGGATTGCATACATTCACATGGATCACTTAAATAAGTTGGTCTCAAAAGAGCTAGTCATTGGACTACCAAAGCTTAAATTTGAAAAAGATAAATTATGTGATGCATGTCAAAAGGAAAAACAAGTAAAGGTCTCTTAAAGCTATAAAAAACCACAAATAGATAAATAAAATAGATAAAATAAAGATAAAACACACCCTACTCCATGGAAAAATGTTGTTTCAACTTCTAGACCTTTACAACTTTTACACATAGATCTTTTTGGACCCTCTAAAACAATGAGCTTTGGTGGGAATTATTATGCATTTGTGATTGTGAATGATTTTTCTAGGTTGACATTGACATTATTTCTATCTCACAAAAATGATGTTTTTCAAGCCTTTAAGAAACTTGCCAACGTTATGCAAAATGATAAAAAGTTTTTGCATTACATCCATAAGAAGTGATTATGGTGGTGAGTTTGAAAACCATGAGTTTGAAACTTTTTGTGATGAACATGACAATGAACATAATTTTTCAGCTCCTAGAACTCCACAACAAAATGGAGTTGTGGAGAGAAAAAATATATCTTTAGAAGAAATAGAAATGACTATGCTCAATGAGGCTAATAGTCCTAAGTATTTCTAGGCGGATGTGGTAAGTATCAATTGTTATGTAATGAATAGGGCCCTAATAAGGCCAATTTTAAAAGAAAACCCCTTATGAGTTATACAAAGGAAGGAAGCCAATGTTTCACACTTTCATGTCTTTGGATATAAATGTTTTGTTTTAAACAATAGAAAAGATAACTTAGGAAAGTTGGATGCTACTTCTGATGAAGGTATATTTCTTGGTTATTCTAATCATAGTAAAGCTTTTAAAATTTACAACAAAAGAACTATGACCGTAGAAGAGTCCATTCATGTTGCTTTTGATGAAACTAACCCAAATAGAACAAGAAATGATTTTGTTAATGATGTTGCAGAAATTTTGACAAGAACACATTTGGACAACAAGGAGAAAGAAATCAAGAAGCAACAGGAAAGTCAAGAGGATTCCCCAAAACAAGAGGATTCACAAGCCATGGACCTTCCCAAAGAGTGGAGGACTTCAAGATATCATCCTCTTGACAAGGTGATAGGTGATGTATCAAAAGGGGTAACTACTATAAGCTCACTTAGAAATGCATGTAACCATATGACTTTTATTCACAAATTGAGCCTAAAGACCTAAATAAAGCCTTTGATGATGAATATTGGATCTTGGCCATGCAAGAGGAACTAAATCAATTTGAAAGAAAATGAGTTTAGGAATTGGTTCAAAGGCCCAATGATCATCCCATAATTGGTACCAAGTAGGTCTTTAGAAATAAAATTGTTGAAATTGGCTTAATAATAAGAAATAAAGCTAGGTTGGTTGTAAAAGGCTATAATCAAGAAGAAGGAATATATTATGAAGAACTTATGCACTTGTAGCTAGATTAGAGGCCATTAGAATGCTACTTGCATTTGCATGTATCATGGATTTCAAACTTTATCAAATGGATGTTAAAAGTTCTTTTTTAAATGATTTTATATAAGAAGAAGTGTATGCGGAATAACATCCTAGTTTTGAAAATCATGAACTACCCAACCATGTTTTCAAGTTGAAAAATGCCTTGTATAGGTTAAAACAAGCTCATAGAGCTTGGTATAAAAAGCTGAGCAAGTTCTTTTTAGAAGGATTTTTTAGAGGAAAGGTTGACACTACATTTTTCATCAAGCATAAAAAACATGACATACTCCTTGTGCAAGTATATGTTGATGACATAATCTTCAGTGCTACTAATGATTCTCTTTGTAAGGAGTTTTCCAATATCGTGCAAAATAAGTTTGAAATGTCTATGATGAGTGAGCTCAACTTTTTCCTTAGACTCCAAATCAAATAAGCTAGAGATGGGACATTCATAAGTCAAGCCAAGTATTGCAATGAGCTGCTCAAAAAGTTTGGAATGGATAATATCAAGCATATGGCTACACTAATGGACACTTCTTATTATTTGGACAAGGATGAATGAGGTAAACCCATATAAATCACAAGGTATAGAGGTATGATTGATTCACTCCTTTATCTTACTGCTAGTAGGCCTGATATTATGTTTAATGTGTACATGTGTGCAAGATATCAAGCTAATCATAAAGAATCACACTTAAGTGTTGTAAAAAGAATAATAAAATATGTTGTTAGGACTTCACAAATGGAATTGTGGTACCCCAATTTACAAATGGGATTGTGGTACCCCAATTCACAAATAGGATTGTGGTACTCCAAAAGTGATTCTTAAAATATTTCCATGTTTCATAAGTAATGTCAAGATCTTTATTGTTTAGCTCCTTAAACTCTTCCATACATATATTTTATGAAATCTATCGCAATCACACAATCATCTACAAGAATTTGTCCGTATCAAGGTCAACACCCTTTATATAATTGAAGACATGAAGAATCTTCCCCACCTATTAATAGATCAAGGAGTAAAAATACAAAAGAAACCTTCTATAAGTATTTGATCATGTATATAATCTCATTACAATAGAGTAAACATGTTACAAACTTTAGATATTATAAGACCATTCTCTTGTTTCCTCTTCTCCTATGTACATGATAACTCCATAAATTGTAGTTATTTGTGCCCTATATGTGTGCTATATTGATTGCTTAGTCCTTGTTTTTATGCATAGATGGAAGACTTTAACATCATATTCATATAATTCAACCTTGATGTCTTCCACTATGATTTTTAGGAAATAGTTCTAAATCTTTGAGAAATCAAGTACATTTGCAATTGTTATTGAATTGGTGATTTCTCTATTGCAGGAAGGGCTCCAACCAAGTAGAAACTTAGAAATTTGGACCAATACTGGAAGAGAATGTCTAAGAGAATTCCAAGTGTAAAGATCAGCTTGTCACGCCGCAGTGCAGGTATGTCAATGCCGCAACGTGGAGCATCCCCTGCTTTAGACAGAGAGACATGAAGTTTGCACGTCGCGACGCAATGGAATGAATGTTACGGCATGGTGACCCAACTTACATACGCACCGTGGTGTAGGCTTGTGAATGTTGCGGCGTGACTCTATTTTCTGGACCTATAAATACTGTTTTATCATATTTCAACCTGAGAGCTTTTACATTTTTAGAAAACAGCGGCTAGGTTTTCATTGTGAGGTTGACAGGAAGCAAAAATAGCCAAGGTTGGAGGCCATCTTCATCTTGGAGGAATATTCAAGCATCAAAGATCATCATCATTGAGCTTTTCTTTTCCATTCCTTTTACTTCCTCTTTTCCATTATCATGAACATGATGTATTGCCATATATTTTCGTGTTTCATGGCTAGCTAAGTTGTATATAGGGATTTCTTTGGATCCTCTTATGGATATTGAATGATTTTGTAATCTTTTAAGTTTATATATATGATTTGGTTTTGTTCAAGCATATAAATCTTAATGCTCTTGATAGTTTAGCCAACTTTTAAGTGATTTGTTGAAATTTGATGAGCCTAGACATAGGAATTTAGATGTGAGATTATATGTATGGTTGATGCATGTTCGATTACATTCAATTGGTTTGGTTGTATTGATTCGCTAATAGGATAGAAATATACCTCTTAGCCTTGCATAGTATTTGATTGAGAATAGATCTTAATGAGTGGATTTTATGCTAGTTCTCATGGAAACATAATGAATTAGGTAACTGAAGCATAGTTGATTGACCTAGACATATGCTATTAACTAATTTAGATTCTCAAGCTAACCTAATCCTTTCATTTATATTGCTTATAAAGATTGCTTGTTATCAATTGAAGTCGGTGGTGAAGAAGGATTCCCTATTCTCTAATCAACATCTTTAATTTCGATTTACTACATTTTAGTCTTTATAGTTACTTTAAACAATCCTTTTATAATTTGAATGTACTTGGATAGTAATAAATAAACTATTAGTTAATATTTGGTTCTTAAGATTTATATAATCCTCATGGAAATTATATCTGACTTTGACTATATTACAAGTGCGACCCGTGCACTTGTGGTAAGCAAGAGAGCGAACAAGTTTTTTGCGCCGTTGTCAGGGAGGACGACTTAATTTTAGTATTGCCAATGTTAACAACGAATTTATTTAGTTCTAGTTCAAGTTTCTTTTTGTGCATATTAATTTAAGTTTCAATTATTTATTTATTTTAGGTACTTGAAAGATGGCAGATGAGCTTAATAACACGCAGCCTTTGAGGGAGTTTACAACCCCTCAAATGGATAACTTGCAGTCTAGCACTAGACGGTCGACCATCTGTGCAAACAACTTTGAGATAAAGCCATCCATAATTCAAATGATACAAACCTCTGTACAGTTTGGCGGCTTGTCCAACGAAGATCCCAACACTCATCTCCTAAATTTCCTGGAGATTTGCGATACCTTTAGGCACAATGAAGTATCTGAGGATGTCATTCACCTAAGGCTCTTCCTTTTTTCTCTCAGAGACAGAGCCAAGAGTTGTTGCAATCTCTGCCTGCGGGATCTATAACAACTTGGTCTGAGGTATATAATAAATCTCTTAACAAATACTTTCCTCCATCCAAGATAGCTAAGATGGTGAATGATATTACATCATTCACCCAAATTGAATCAGAATCCTTGCATAAAGCCAGTGAGAGGTACAAGGATCTGCTTAGGAGGTGTCCACACTATACTATTCTATTATGGCATCAAGTCTATTCATTTCACAAAGGCTTGTTGCCGCAACATCGTCCAATAGTGGATGCTACAACTAGAGGCTCTTTATTAAGGAAATCTTTTGATGATGCCTTTTAACTATTGGAGGAATTGGCAGCCAACAGCTACCAATGGCCCTCTGTTAGAAACACTCCATGGAAGGTGGCTGGAGTGCATGAGGTGGATGCAATAACATCACTGTCAACTCAAGTGGTAGCAATAGCAAGCAAGCTGGACAGTATAGGGCAAAGTCCTCACCAGAGCCCATTTGTGTTGTGTGACAAGTGTGGCAACAACCATGCAAGTAATAGGCGTCTTTCTATGTTAGAAGTGTGTAATATGTTGGCAACTATCGCCCTCAGCAAAATAACCCATACTCAAACTAGTATAATCCTGGATGGAGGAACCATCCCAACTTCTCTGGGAGGGATAAGCAAGAAGTTTCCTCCTCAACACTTGGGAATGACAGACCCTACAATTCTCTTGGATTCAATGCCCAATCAAGACAACTAATGCAAGAAAGGAAACCCTCTTTGGAGGATATGTTTATACAGCTAATGGTTAAGACTGATTCCTTCATAGAAAAGACTGATGCCCAATTGGCCGAGCATGATGTAATGTTTCAAAGCCAATTAGCTTCAATGAGGGCATTGGAGACACAAGTGGGGTAGTTAGAAAATACTATCAATAATAGGCCCCTAGGAACCTTGCCAAGTGATACAGTCATTAATCCCAATGGTGCCTCCAATGAGCACTGTAATGCTATAACAATGAGGAGCAATATAACCATAGAAGGGAATCTAAAAACAAGGCTACTTGAGGGCAAAACTGAAGTTGCCCATGAAAAAGAGGAATTGAGCAAGGAGGTTCAGTAGAATCAAGAAATTGCTAAGGAGAAGGTAGTGGATAAGACAAAGGAGGTCCAACCATATATACACCTTTTACCATTTCTTAACTGGCAAGTAAAGAAAAAGCTTGAGCACCAATTTTAGAAGTTCTTAGAAGTGTTCAAGAAGTTGCATATTAACATTTCATTTGCAGAAGCTTTAGAGCAAATGCTAAGCTATATGAAATTCATAAAAGAAATCTTATCAAAGAATAGAAATCTTGGTGAATTTGAGATTGTTGCCCTTATGGAGGAATGCAGTGCTATCCTGAAGAACAAACTTTTTCCTAAGCTCAAAGATCCCAGAAGCTTCACCATACCCTATGCAATTGGTGAGAAGTTTAGTGGTCAAGCTTTATGTGATTTAGGAGCTAGTATTAATCTCATGTCCTATTCCATATACCGAAGACTAGGTTTGGGGGAAGCTATGCCTACTTCAGTTGCCTTACAGTTGGCAGACCGAATCCTTACTCATTTGAAGGGGGTTATAAAGGGTGTACTAGTTAAAGTAGACAAGTTCATCTTTCCTACAGATTTTGTCATACCAGATATATAAGAGGATAGCAAAGACCTTTTGATTTTACGCTGTCCATTCCTTGCAAATGGAAGAACCCTCATTGATATGGAGAAAGGAGAACTCACCATGTGGGTGCAAGATCAAGTGGTCACTTTCAATATCTTCAAGGCTATAAAGAGTCCTTAACATCAAGAAAAATGTTCTTTGGTGACTGTAGTTGAAGGGATGACATCTGAGGCAATTAGTGCAAGTATAGTCTGTGCTCCAAATGAAAGTCATGTGATCTCAATAGGTGATTGGGAAGATGTTAAGTTGGATCAGTTGAATGCAAGCATGGTGGTTAAATCATGCAATCCACCCATTGAGAAAGCTCCAAACTTGGAATTTAAATCCTTGCCATTTCTTGTGGATCATGCATATCTTGATGAAACAGAGGAAGATAATCCTCCCCTAAGTAAATTTTAATGGAATTGCAGATAAAGTCCTGTCAGGACTATAAATTAGGTCCTTCTTGGGAGGGAACTCAAGTCATTTATTTTATGTTTTAAATATGTCAATACCTTGAAATTTTGGTTTTATGATATTTTTGTATTACATTATGTAAATTGACCTTATAGACATATTTTGTAGGTGTTGGAGACCTTATTTGGGCATGAGTTACTGCTGAAGTGAGTTTGCTACAAAATGTTGTAGTTTGACTCCTCACGCCACAGTGTGAACCTTGTTAATGTCGTGGCGTGAGGCCTCATCAGGCCAAATGTTAAGGGGTTTAATGTCACGGCGTACTAGATACATGTTGCAACGTATATGTTTAATAAAATAATAATAATAATAATTATAAATAGTAATTATTTAAATAATTAAATTAGGAGGGAATTAACTCACGCTACGCGACAGGTAGCTTAACATCGCGGCGCGATAAAACATTTGGGGTTAAACGTCATGACGTTTCATGCGTCTCTCATTTGCTCTCAGTTCCCTCACTTCTTATCTGTTTTCTTTGAGCTTTTCTTTTTATTTCTTGCTTTCTCAACCCCCTTATCTTCATTTCTCCACTTCGTGCAATGTATGTTGTACTTTATTTTAATTTATTTTGATTTTATTATATATTTTCTCATTTTATTTAGTTTTGTATTTTTTGTATTTGTATTTCTTATTTTTGTCAAGAATTTGTGTGATATGTTAAGTGTTTTATGCTTTTAGTTAGTTTAAGTTTAAGTTTTTTACCTGGAATGCATGAATCTGGACTATTCTGTGTATTTTATGGGTTCTGCTTATATGCGCGCCACGATGTGGATGTTGAGTGATGCGGCGTGTGTTTAAATTTGCTTCAACATCACGCGTGACTGTTAAGTGTCGCGGCATGAGTTTAAATTAGGTTGAATGCCGCAACGTGACTGATGAATGTCGCAGTGTGATATGAATACTGTTGAATGTCATATAGCAACTGTCAATGTTGTAGCGTGTGGCCCAGAATTTTTTTCAAAATTGACTATTTTAATGTGTCTTATACATTTGATTATTCAATTCTGACTATTTGCAATTCTTTTTCAGGTCTATCATGGGTCCTAAAAGACAAAGAGATTCCTCCAGCCAGTATAACAGGGAGCCATCTCTCCTTCTTATGTTTGATGAGATGAGGTTTATTTCGGCAGTGGCTAGCCAGAGATATTCTACACTGGTTTTCAAACCAGTGATGACGGAGCTAGGATTTTCCTTTCGGGAGGTCATTCCTTAGGACATTGAGCAGACCATCTGCCAGCTTCGGTGGATAACTTTTGCAAAACATCCTGAGGTGGCGGTGGTTCCTTTAATTTGTGAGTTTTATGCAAACATAGATGTGAATGACCCAGATACCACTACTGTTGTCGTGTGGGGATGCCAGGTCTCATATTCTCTTGCTGTCATCAGAACAGTTATGAGTTTATCACCTCCACTGGTTGTATGAGAGTATATTCATTTCCTCCAGTGGGAACCAAATGAGGGCATCGACCTCAACATAGTCATTGCCAGGATTTGTACAGCTATGACACAACCTATGCTCTAGACTTTGAGTGTGTAGACCAACAGGGCTTAATTCTTCCCCCGATCCTATTTAACACCAGAGGCTAGGGTCTAGTACCACTTTATCTGTACCCACATCATTGCAATAGCAAACTTATCAGAGGTGACTCATGATCAGGCTATCCTGATATATTCTATCCTAGAGCACCGTACCATTGATGCTGCCTATATTATCCATGCTCAAATAAGGAGAGTGGCGAGGGAGTGTAGGAGTTTTTTCTTCCCGTCACTCATTCATCTACTTTGTCAGCGATAGTCTATTCAGGTGGGGCCTCATGAAAAAACTACTAAGGTGAAACAACCTCTCAATGATTATTTCATTAAGAGAGTGGGAGCAGCCCCAGCCCCAACTCGTAGGGAACAGAGGCAAGCTCCTGTAGAGCCCTATGCAGTACTAGCAAATGACACAACATAGCGTACACACATGGAGGCCCATATGGCACATATGACAGCCATGCTGACCTACACCATTCAGACCTAGTGATGGATGGTGGAGCTCCTACAACTTCCTATAGAGGACTTTCCTATCGCACACTTCCCACCCGAGGTTGTAGTTGTTCCCCCCCAGCCGCCGCAGGATCAGGAGGATGCCCCTGCACATGCATATGGAGATCGGTAGGATGCAGCACAGCCTATACCAGAGGATGCAGATGCAGATGATAAGGCCACATACAGTGATGAGGTAGCCATCTAGCCCTCATCAAATTCAGGGCATTTTCTTTTGTATATATTCTTGTATGTTTTCTTTTGTACAATGAGGACATTGTTTTTCTCAGGTTTGGGGGTGTCTAAGACTGTTTATTTTGATGTACATGTATGAGGTAGTATTATTGTGATTATATGTTAGTATTGCTTATTTTTGGTATTATATTTATGTGTTTTAGTACGACTATTTATATTTGCAACTATTTATGTTTTGATAATATCCATAAGAACGTATATATTGATGAAAATTTTATAAAAATTTCATTCAAGATACAATTGTCATTCCTTTTCATAACATGATTAATAATGGTTTTAAGCATGATTAATAATGTTAGAAAATTTAAAAGGATATCATGTTGTCAATAACTAGTGTGAAATGATTGCCCAATGATAGATATGGATGCAAATTGACCTTTATATTTCTGTGAATCTATATGTAATTTTTGAAACATGCTGAAGCAATCTAGTCTCTTTTTATGTATGATGCGTTTCCCACTTGCATGCTTGTTTAACTTTGAAAATGATAAGAATTCTTGTCTAGAGAAAGTTTATGGATTGTACATGTGAAAATTTCAATTATCCTTGAAATTGTTTTTCAACTCTCTTGAGGCGAAATCCTAGATTGTGTATGATTGAGGAAATGATTAGGGCATTGTTTAGACCAATTGAGCCTGAAAAGTACCTTTACATGGTTGTATCCATAGGTCCCCTTTGAAGCTTGATTAATGTTTGGCCTTATATGTTTTTCATCACCTACATATTCCTTCTCATGTAACAATTCTAATGCATGTGAAAACATTGCATTCTTTCTCCTATCATCATTGTTTGTTGAGTGTATAATATGTTTTTTCTTGACTTGAGTCCTGTGATTGAAGGGTATGAGTACTTGTGTCAATATGAAAGTGATTTGAAGGAACCATGTGTTATGAAAGAAATTGGTTAAGGAAAAGAAAAAGAAAAAGAAAAAAGATATAAGAAAAGAAAATCCAAAACCAAAATCCAAAAGGCAAAACCAATGAAAGAATAGTTCTAGAAAGTCTTGTTATTTCACTTTGCATACCCTAACTATATTAGTTAGTGGCTCAATTCTTGAAATCTCATGTTTATGTTTCTCAATGTTTATGTTAAATCCTTTCCTTTTTTGTTCTTTAACCCATATCATTGGCCTTACATTATAAGTTGTTAAAGACCCTTTTGAACCTCAATTATGTATGATTTACATTAGTAGAAAGAAAGTTGAATTAAAATCTTGTGGATTCTTTAATTTATATTCATGTGTATGCTCTTACACTTATCCGGGTGATTATGAATTGAATAGAAGAAGTTTTGTTTGCATGATTGTGGGAAATATATCTTGTAGAAAAGGAAACTATGAATGTTAGCATGATGAGGATTGTGTATGTGTGAAGCTGATTGTGAGGCATGTGCATTCTTTGAGGTTTTATGCAATCGTCATATACTAGTTTGGTTTAAGTGAAATTGGAATGTAAAAAGTTGCTAAATGCAGGATAACAAAGTTGATCAATGTAAGTGTACTTTGTTTTGCTTGAGGACTAGCAAAAATCTATGTTTGGGGGTGTGATAACTCCACAAATTGTAGTTATTTATGCCTTATATTTGTGCTATATTGATTGCTTAGTCCTTGTTTTTATGCATGGATGGAAGACTTTAGCATCATATTCATATAATTCAATCTTGATGTCTTACATTATGATTTTTGGGAAATAGTTCCAAATCTTTGAGAAATCGAGTATATTTGCAATTGTTATTGAATTGGTGATTTCTCGAATGCAGGAAGGGTTCCAACCAAGTAGAAACTTGGAAGATTTGGACTAACACTGGAAGAGGATGCCTAAGAGAAAGTCAAGTGTAAAGATCAGCTTGTCATGCCGTGGTGCAGGCATGTCAATGCCGCAACATGGTGCATCCCCTGCTTCAGACAGAGACACGAAGTTTGCACACCACGATACAATGGAATGAATGTCACGACATGGTGACCTAATTTACATACGTGTCGTGGTGTAGGCTTATGAATTGCATGGCGTGACTCTATTTTCTGGACCTACAAATACTATTTTATCATATTTCAACTGGAGAACTTCTGCATTTTTAGAAAACAGCAGCTAGGTTTTCATTCTGAGGTTGACAGGAAGCAGAAGTAGCCAAGGTTGGAGAATAGTAAAAAGTCCATTTGGATCATCCCCATCAATTGCAAAGGAAGAAAGTATGATATCATCATGTGAATATGAACCATAGAATTGCACAAACACAAAATAAAATCATGTTGGTTACATATAATGTATACAAGCATCTTTCATTCTTAGGACTAACTACCCTATATACAAAGGACAAGAGGGGAGATGTTGATCTTGATGTCCAAATGGCAACTAAAAAGCTAAACCAAAAAGAAAAGTATAAAATTTATTCTAATGTTTGACATGTGCAATTCCATCCAACGTGATAGCATTAGCTTACCCCTGCCAAGGAAAATCAGCAACTCTGTAAGCGTAAATATTGAACAAATAGCCAAAATTAAATGTGAACCTCAATATCATTATGTTAATTGCAAGGCTAAGTTTTTACAATATTATTGATGTAATGACACTGTAACAGGTCACTGATTCATTGATTGCATATCTATTTTTTATTGATCAATAACCATACATAAAGTTTTCACAACATTCTATACAAATTTTAATAAACATTTGAACAAAAACACATACTATAAATATAGGTTCATTTTAAGTGATATGGTAAAAAAATGTTTGTGAGTACATGGGGGTTTCTGACACGGCATCAAAGCACCAACATATTCAATCATGTGGACACGATTAATTTAGATAATATGTTAAGCATGAAAGAAAAGATCAAACTTTTGAAGAAGCTTTAGAGAATTTATTTGTATGTAGGAACCTGGAAGATGAAAAGAAATAAAACTTTTCCAAGGGAGTCTTGCCCTTTATCTTTCTCTAGTATCTATCTAAAGAGAAATACTTGATGAGGGTATATTTTCTACTCTCTATATGTGAATCTCGATTGTTCAAAACTGGGTTTTCAAGGTTACTTAAGAAAGTAAATGATGTTGGATTCCTTCGTGGCACAATAGCGACAACAATAGTGCGAAGAGGTGGGTGCCTATAAAAGGTACTCTGACACTCAAGTCAGTTTGTGTGCAAGGAGGGTAGTGTATAGAATTAGATATTAGATCCGTACCTTTTTGCCTTGCAAGTATATGTAGGAGACTCTTAGGGCGTTAAGGATTTGAGCATTCAATGTGAATTGAATATTGTTGAATAATATTCTGAATATTATTATTCCCTGTGTTCAAATCCCTATTTATATAGGATATGATTAGCATTCATATCCCTTGAGGGAGTTACACCTAACAAATAGGCAGTTACGAATATGCAATAATGTATGGGTTCTATTCTGGAGGGTCGAGTTGCTCCAGACCCCTGGACCCGTAACTTGGTCTAGAACAATTGCCCCTAACTTGGCGCTTAGATGGGATAACTACGTGTCAAGATATGAGTTTAACTAGAGCATATGACGCGTAGTGGACAAAGGGATCTGGGCCATAGTGTTTACATCGGATCTCGCGATGTTTTCTTCCAAAGAATCGAGGTTCGTGATGTATCATAGTGTACCCCCGAGGTTAATGAGTAAGGCCAGGATCCGTGATGGATCACTCTACTTAAGTCATCATATTGTTGTCTGGGGTAGGCAGTAAGTTGCCCCCGTGTGCAGTTTATGGGATTCGTATTATGAATGTACCTCGGTTTTGGTCCGAGCTTCGAGTTGTAGTTTTACCATGATCCTGATGGGAGTTCGTGATCCAGGTTAGATGTCCTCAAACGTCACACACCATTTTAGTTTTGAACTTTCTATGCATTGTCCTTTGAGTTGCTTTTGCTCAAAAATAGTACGCCATATAGTTGAGGAATAATGGTTGTTATCGTTTAGGGTTCGTAGCATCATGATTAGCCATTTTCAAATTTCAAAAAAGAGGCATCATGATGAGGCACTTTAAACAAAAAGGCGTATCTACCCCCATTTACGACAATGATTAAGGTGATCTTTCCACGCTTATAAATAGGAATAAAGTTTAACCCTCCCACTTTTTACCTAATTTGCACTTCAAATTTCTTCCTCCGACAACCTAGGTTATTTCCTGCAAACTCTTGCAGCTGCTGTTGCTGATTCAAAACCTCTTCTGCACTTTCTTCACTATTTAAAGCTTATTTCCTCCTCCAAAACTCAAGGTATTTATTTTCACCTTTTTCTCTGTGAACATTTAGTGGGGGGAGAAATGTTAGGGAATGAGGAGACGGTGCAAAATAGTGGCCTATCAATGGAGGTTATTAGTCCTCCTTTATCCCTATTACTTCAACCAAGGCAGAGGCTTCAAGCACACGGTGGGGACTTTGATGAGGGTCTGAGCTCCTTGGTTAGGATGAGGATCCGGGAGTCGTTCAGAAGGGTAGATCAATCCAGAGAAGTGGCAAGGCATAGGTCAGCCCGTCTACTCTCCAAACTTCTGACGGCACTAAGACTTGAATGATTCTCCAGAGTCTAACATGGGTGCATCCTCTTTAGGTATGGCCCAAACTCGAAGAGCTGCACCAGCGGAGTAGAGGGAGCTCATCTTTCTAAGGGATATAAGCTTATATCAATGGCTGGACTGAGTCTAGGCACTCTTTCCAAAGTAAAGACGGCCAGGGACACCCACGAAAAACAACAATATTTATAACTTACTATGGATGGGCTTAGAGACCGGGAATTTGTAATCCAACACCCATTAGAAGAAGAAAAGATGTGCTCGATCCGCACGAATGACGGGTACTTCATGTATATGTATAAGGCTCTCTTCACTCTGATCAGGGTACGACAGCCATTCACCTAGTTTAAGATTGGTTCCCTCAATCGCTTGCGAGTGGCGCCTACTCAACTCTATCTGAATGCTTGGGGATTTGCCTAAGCATTCAAGCATATGTGTTGGGTCTTTAAGTGGCCTTACTCGGTTAAGTCTTTCTTCTTCTTTTTCTCCCATCTTTCGACCTCCGAAAGCAACCAACCCAAGAGGTGGGTCACACTCTGAGCATAGAGTGGGCACAAAGTTTTCAAGCCCTTTCAAGAGTCCTTTAAGAATTTCAAAAGGGACTTTTTTAGGATAGAAGGGGCTCCGAGGTTGACACCTTTTTTTCATTACCCAGGAAGGCTAACCACGTCTCTATTTATACTAGACCCAAGCTAGTTGGGAGTAGAGGAATGAAGAGATAGAGACTTTGATCTCTAAGATCTCTCTTCTTAAGGCTGAGGTCCTGCTCTTCCTAATTGACTAGACCAAAGAAAATGGAGGCATATGTTGCAAGGATATCTTGGATGGTTGATTTCATAAAGGCCTTGCAAGGTATCTCGTCTTGCACATCTCTTTTTGCATTTAAAATTTGTTTTGTACTTAATATTTGTCTAAGTGTTGTAATGTTTTGCCTTCTTTTGCAGAAAGCATGGCACCATAGACCAGACTTCAGCGCTAGGTTCAGAAGTTAGTAGCCAAGAGTGGTGGGGTGTCTAGATCTCGAGCCTTAATAGCTCTTTCACGAGGGACTCTTATTGTTCCTCCACCTTCAAGCAGTGCAGTCCCTCAGCCCCACGACCGAGGTGGTCTCCCTGCCTCCCACAAACATCAAGGTTCGAGATGTTGGGAATAGTTCTCCTACTTCCCTGTTACAACCTCGAAAGAGGCGGGCCGAAAGCGAAGTGCTCAAAGTGGGTTGTGTGTAAGGAGGGTAGTGTATAGAATTGGATATTAGATATGTACATTTTTGCCTTGCAGGGTATATGTAGAAGACTCTTAGTTAGGATGCAAGGGGGAAGAGGTCGGCCATTGAGGGTATTCTGGAAGAGATCGAGGTGTTTGAGGTCCTAACCGGTCCGAGGCCTGAGGGTGCTCTGTTCCACTTTTCATCTGGATCGGTGTGGATTGAGGGGGCTAATCATACCAGTTTCATTGACGGTGCCTTGTTGAGCCCTATCAAGACTGATGTATTGATTGAGCATGACATGGTGAAGCCCCTCCATGAGGCCCAACTTCAGAGTTTACGCATCGCCTCTTTCCTTCGATTTATAGAGAAGGCTTAGGAGTTCGTCTGAGAGGCTTCTAGCTTGGAAAAGGAGCTTAACACCTTTCAGGGTGAAAATCAAAAACTTGAGCAGGATATTGCCCAAAAGGATGGGCAGCTAGCCTAGGCTTCCATTGAGGTTGCTGAGAAGGATGGGCAGCTAGCCCAAGCTATCAAAGAGCTTAAGTTGCGCGACTCCGAGGTGGGTAGGCTCTAGGTCGAGGTCACCCGCCTCACTGTAGATGCTGCCGAGGTCACTTCTTTTTGGGCTTAAGTTGATGAAGTGGATTTGCTCCAAGCTAAAGCAACTGAGGCTAACTTGCTTCGATTCCAACTTGGTGAAGCTATAGCTAGGGAGAACACGTTGAGAAAGAACCTGACCTTTACTGAGTCCATCCTTGCCAATATCCAAGCCCAATGTGAATTTCTGCGCTAGACCGAGACTAGGCTGAATGAAGAAATTTCACAAATGGTAGATGACTAGTCGAGGTCCGTGGTGGAATCGTTTGAGAATGCTCTTAACCAACTCTGCCTACTAAACCCCAGTCTTAATGAAGATGGGATTGGTCCACTGAAGGAGCTCCAGGATGGCCAAATTGTAGAAGTTGCTATTCCTGTGGCTGCCCAAAATGATCAATCGAACCGAAAGGGGATGGCGGAAGAGGGATAGAAGCTACACCGGAGGCTGGATGAGAAGAGATTATGGGCGTGGTGGCCGAGGCGGTGTAGTTCGAGGTGGCATAAATCGAGGCAGCGCAGTTTGAGGTGGTGGTAACTCCAAAAGGTTCAAGTCCCACCTTTTGATGCCCAACTTTTTTCATTTCCTTGCCTCTTACGTGGGGCTTTATTGATGTATTTGGACAAGTCTCGACCTCGGGCATTTTTTGTTTAATTTTAATACTTGGCACTTTCTTCATATTGATCTCTTCCTTTCACTGAGATGAGTTCAATGCTCAATCTTGGTGCCCCTTTCATGGTCGAATTTTAGCCTTTGTAGAGTCAAGGGTGGGTCGAACGCTAAATCTCGATGTTCATTTTACACTTAGTAATTCGCTTGTGTAGTTCACTGAGATGGGCCCAATGCTCGATCTCGATAGCAAGACTTAGGACTGTTGAAGCATTTAGGGGTCCGCGTCCCTATTGGGGTTTATCATTCGATATTCGTAAATTTGTTCAACGTGTTCCTCCATAGTCTCTCTGTTGATTGCTACTTGAAGGAAGGTGGGGACCATGTGGTCGTGGGTTTGTTTCCCACAGATGGCGCAATGTTCAGAACTAAGTTTTAAGGGTTACCTGAGAAGGTAAATGAAGGTAGATTCCTCTGGCACAGCAGTGACAACAATGGTGCAAGGGGTTGGGTACTTGCAAAAGGCACTCTGACGCTCAAATCAATTTATGTGCAAGGAGGATAATGTATAGAATTGGAGATTAGATTTGTACCTTTTTGCCTTACAGGGTATATGTAGGAGCCTCTTAGGGTATTGAGAATTTGAGCATTCAATGTGACTTGAATGTTGTTGAGTAAGATTTAGAAGACTGTTATTCCCTATATCCAAATCCCAATTATGTAAGATATGATTAGCATTCATATCCCTTGAGGGAGTTATGCCTAGCAAACATGAAGTTACGAACGTGCAGTAATATTTGGGTTCTATTATGGCAAGTTGGGTTGCTCCAGACCTGTGGACCAGTAACCCGATCCAAAACACCGGTCTTTTATTTTCACTAACCTTCCCCTTCTCCATTTTCATGTACCTTTGTTAAAGGGCTTTTCCTATCATGACTCTTTTAATGTGTGAGAAACTATTAAAACATTGTGTGTCTTACCTTCCCCATAGTGTTACCACATGTTTTATAGCATATTCTTTCAAATTGATTCTCAATCCTTTTTTTTTTTTACCTGTAGGTTGTGCTCTACTATAAATTAATGTCAGATCTCCTTTTTAGCAAGAATTTTTCATTTAAGTTTTTCTTGACTTTCTTGTATTATTGAAATTTGGAATTGACTAAAATTTTAAATTGTATATATTTCTTTGTAATATGTTCATATTTGAAATTTGAACTATAAATAAGTTATTGTACAAATAAAAGTAAAAATTTGTTTCTAGTTCTTTCTAATCTAAAAAATAAAAAGCAATAATGATGGTTAATAAATACAATAGTTAATTTTTCCAATCAACTTATAGCCTTGAAAAAAAATTTGGAAACAATACATGAGATTTTGGCATAAAACTATTTTTTATATAGTAAAATATTATAATTTCAAGAGACGATAAATAAAAATAATTGATATAATATAATTTTATATGAAATTTTGTACAATGCAATGTTGAATTTTCAAAATATATTGCTAGAGAATTTTAATTTGGGTGCTATAATTTGAAGTAAATCAATTTTAATTATTTTTCATAAATAATATAAACTTAATTAATTTTCATAAATAAGATATTAATAAATAAATATTCAAACTTTGATGAATTTATTACAATAATTAATTGTGTTATTTAAATATGTAGTCTTGTCAACAACTTTTTTACTAATATAATTAATGGATGACACATGACAATATATAAAGAGTGAAGATGTCACATGATAGAATTTGAGAATATATGGTGACAACATAGATTAATACATGATAGAATTCTAAGTCACGTACTTTACTTTTATATATTTGTAGATGATATTATTATATTATTATATATAATATATGATAACATGATATCAATATAATATTACAAAAAAGATATATGACATAAAATTATTTATGTGTCAATCATAACCAGCAAGCGAAACTCTAATTTTATGTCATGTGTCAAATTGCCTACTTATTTTAATGTCATATATTTTTATAAATAAGAAAAAAATTACAATACAACATTGACATACCTGCACACGTGGACGACACATATACAAACACTAAAAAATATTTTAAAAAAAATAAAATCAATCAATCAATCAATCAATATAATAAATAAATATAAATGTAATATAGAAAAACACTACCAGAAATTTCAGATTCAAAGACGAAATTTTTCAGTCTCTAAAAGGCTAAAATTCTGTCTCTAAAGATTTAGAGATAGAATCAGAGACGAAAATTGATCCTTCAGTAAAAGCAGCATCGCTGATATTTAGAGATGAAAAATTAGTTTCGTTTTTAAATTAGAGACGGAAAATTAGTTCCGTCTCTAAACTAGAGACAGAATTTTTCCGTCTCTAAATAAAAATTGTTGTCTCTAATTAGAGACAGAATTTGTTATTTTTTCTGGAAAATATAATAATAATTACATTAGAGACGGCACGTTTCCGTCTCTAATTCCGTCTCTAATTTCAAAAATAAAGTAAAAAATTATAATAATAATTACATTAGAGACGTCACTTTTTCGTCTCTAATTATGTCTCTAATTCCCAAAATAAAGTAAAAAAATTAGAGACGAAAAATGACCGTCTCTAATTTTCTAAAATTATCTTTTTAATATACTTTTAATTTTATAACTAACCTGATCAATTAACCATCACAATAAAATCATGTAGCAGCAAAAATCACAATTCAGAACATCATCACAAATTTTCCTTCCAAAATGCAAACATAATAATTAATTGTCATTACAAATATTTAGATAGTAACTACGAATATTTAAATTGTCAATGAAGATATAAAAATAAAACTAATCACATATTTAAGTCATCATAATTTGTACCATCGTCACCATCATCATCATGGTCATCCTCTTCTCTAGGTGCAGGATGGGAAGGTTCAGGCTGTGAAGCTACAGGTGATGGCATTCCAAATTGACTACCCACAAGAAGAGTCCTAAACCTCTCCTCCCATTGATCCATCTTCTGCCTCATCATGTTTTGTTCTTGTTCCATCTTCTTTTGTTCTTGTTCCATCTTTTGTCTCATAATGTCTTGCTCAAGATTTTTTTGATGGAGCTCATCAGTTAAAGCCTGAATTTTAGCCTGCATTGCAACAATCTCTGTTGGTGATACTCCATCAACGGAAGAGGTGGAGGGAGTGGAAGAAAATCCAACAGCATTAGTTGCTTGTGAACCCAATCTGTAGATACGCCCTTTCTTGTTGGGACCTCCAACAACATCCAAGTATATATTGTTAGCAGACTCTTGACTGCTGTTACCTTCACCATTCTGGGATTGCAACTCAGTCATCCGCCTTTCATACTCTTCCTAAAAAGTAGTTATAAGACACTTGTACTTGAAACTTGATGTAAATTAAATGCTAACTTATGCTTACCGCAATCCTTGCTGCTTCCGAAGTGATATACTCGTATGAATTATCCTTTGCTCTGTGCAGCTGCTTGTAGACCTCTAAAAAGCTTGGCTCCCTAGACATCTGATTCGCCTGAAAAGACAAAAAATAAGTATAAGTCATCTGCTTGTAGACTTATTCAATATAAGTCATGGATTGTTAACTTAGAGAATTACGGTATATCAAAGAAATAAAGCATGAAGGAAATAAAGCAAGTGTTATGCACAAATTAAAGAAATAAAACATGTAGTTATCAACTCCAGTTGATAACCTATTGTAGCAACAGCAGATCCAAGAGAAGTTAAAACAAGGCATTCCACTGCACATAAAATTTACTCATATTATTCATGGTAGTTATTGAATAAAGCCTACTATGATAGAAATTGCTGCTTCAATAAATGAAATTAAACCAGCTTATGAATCATTGTCTGGTTTATCTCAGATATACACACCAATACACCACTGTTGGTTGAATGCAAGACTCAGCAACATGCCAACAAGCTTGTATGATGCAAACAGACTACATAGTATTGCATTAGACAGATATCAAGAAATGAAAATTCCAACCCAATATTTAATCAGTTGAGCAAGTAGTTATTTTTGTGCCATAATATCATTTTATTTATGTAAAACCTGTTTAATATATTTGCATCGTAATAACTCAGATATACACACCAATACATTTGCATCGTAATATCTCAGATATACTTTTCCATGTTTACTACTTTATATTGATGCTTCAAATGACCAAACACTAAACTTTTGGTTAAGATATCATCTAGAAACTTGAGTATGCAATTCATTTGTTGCATCATTTATACATACAGAAGCAAATTTGTATAATTATCACCATATTCATGAAGAAACTTCCTGAAAAAGCATGTCATGGTTATAGATATTTTCTTGAATGTTGGATGACATGAAACAAATTGACATAAACACCATAATAATGTGGACGATGATATAATAACAAACACAATAACTTTATAATTGCAACAGAATGATGAAAGAAAGATCATATTTGTAATGTAACTAGATTTCTTAGAAAAGGTCAAATGAATAGGAGATACATAATAAACATGATCAGAAAGAGTCAAATGGGTAATAGATTGATATTGAAAAGTAAAAATGGCTATAGAAACAAGTCACAAGCTCTGGTGACATGAGAAACTATGACTGGATTCTAAATGGAGTTAACAATGGTATAATAATTTATGCAGATTGGGTGGCGTGTAGGTTGACAGTTGCAAGGAGAATGATGTGCAAGTGAACACTGAACATTTTCCAAAGCTAATAATTAGTGCATGTTTCCCATTCTAGTAATAAATCACTACATGATTAATGATTTCTACCCACAATATCTGTTCTTCAGTCTCTTTCCTTTCAAAGGCCAAAAGTTAATTAAAAACATTCTATTTCCTATCCTTGTCATCAACCTTTTCCCTTGAAAACTAGTATCTTCCTTGATTTGGCTTATTAGCCTGACCTGAATGTTGTGTAGTGAGGCAATGGAGCCCCTACCCTTTGTGCAACTTCCTGTAAGAGGTTCTTGTAGACTCCAGTCTCATCCTAAAAAATTGTGTGTGATAAGTATACAGACAAAAACTATTAAGGGTGGTGCAATGAAGTCATGCCATGCAATGTGGATATATTAACAATGATAAAAAAGGATAGAAGAAAATATTTGGAATAGAAATTCTACTTTAATATGCATAGAATATTTATTGGGAGAGTTGAAGAGAAATAAGTGTATACATAGAAGAAAACATAGTACCCTGCACCACATACGGGGGTTCCTACACATTACACTTTAGAAAATAAGGGGACGGTCAAAGGCTTCCCCAAAAAAGAACAGAACATAGAAGAAGTTGCAGAGAATGTTCTTGGTTATATGATGAATTAAAAATTTTTTGTTTACAAATAGTTGTTTTTATTTTTATTTCATATAAGAAAATTGACATTTAAAAAAACACAACAGAATAACATACACTTCAATCCTTTTTTAAGAAACAAATTTATGTTCTCTTTCACATAGGTTTCTAACAAAGACTATTATGTCTTACGAATGATAACATATATTAACTGCAAAATTTCACCGATAATTATATATTCAAAACCCCAGCTTTCCTTTAGAAACAACAATGATTGGTAAGATTATGGTTATATATCAACCTGCAACATTTGTGTATTAACTTTAAAATCAAATAAAAAGGAACACACTTGCATCAGTCAACCAATAACAGAGATTAATAAGTTTAAATATGAGGATTAATATAAATAGGGCATAAATAAAAAAACTATTGCTTTTTCCCTTGGATTTGCTGGCAATTTTACTATACAAATACCACAATTTACCCAAGGATATCCCTGACTTAACATTTGTCATCCAAACCCACTTTGATGAATTGGGTGAATCATTGCCCCTCATTAAATCAATACAATAATTGGTTTTATAAAAAATGTAAAATTAATCGATATCTGTATTCAAATGTAACTGACAGAACCACTAACTTATAAAAACCAGATTATGATTCCGGGAAACATTCCTTCTGCTATGGTATATTTACGACATTTCTTCAGTAACTTATACAATTCATATATTCACATAGCATTTCGCCATAAGCAATCCAACAGAAAGAAGATACATGTTATTCCATGTATAATACCAAAGGCCAGTTAGTTATTCAAAAAGAAGAACAACACTGCACATAAGGCCATCACATTGCATATGTCAGCATCAAGTTATAATATTACACAAATGCTATACAAAATAACAGGCAAGGGAATTATATTTGCACTCCTAATAGGCAAGGGAATTATTAGATATTTTATATTTGGCTTATCAGCTGATCATATCAGAGTATGAAATCAACAAATTCCATTCCACCACAACTGACTTCAAATAGTTCAGCTATGAAAAGTAGTAACTCTCTGCGACCTTTATAGAAGATTAGGGAAAAGAATGTTATAGCAACAATGGTACATAAATGTGGTACAGAAAAGTAGTATATGGAATAATTATAAGGATCTAACATCACTCACCATTCTCCTACAGTGCTCTGTTGCAGATATGGATCCTCCGCTATGCACATTGAGACCCTCTTTCGATTGTGTAACACCCCAAAATTTATTTATTTTATTATAAATATTCATTTTATAATATTTGTGATTTTCTGAAATTTTTCTTGATTTTTCTGAGAATGCGGAATATTTTAATATTATTCCTCATTTTGCATGCAAATTGAGTGGAGCTGAGAAAATGAATATTTTTCCCGAGAACATTGATTTGTAGAAATATCGACTGAGGATCTTACTAAACCCGAGACTGGACACAGTTTACGAGATTTTATGTTTTTCGAAAAAATTTAACAGATAAAATAACAAAACGCAGTGTAAAACTTATCTGTCAGATAAATTAATACTGACTTTTGTTGACTGTAGTAATTATCCATTAGATAATAACATGTAATAAAAATCCTATCACATTATCTAAATGCAATCTACTTTATGTCTAATCAAGCTCACTTTAATTCAAATTTTGTACCCTAATTAAGAAGCTTCTTTGAGAAGCTTTGGCCCAAATGACCACCTTGCCCTTGGCTTGCATAGGAAGCCAAAATCCTCCCCCTTCTCTCCCCTCATTGCCGCGGCACACCCAAGCCCAAGGAAGGGAATTTTGGCTCTTATACACTTTACACACTTAACCATTTCACTCATTGTTCACTTATTCACTTCTCTCTCTAAACTTCTTCTTCTTCATTTTCTCCTCCTTCTCTCTACCCCTCCTCCATAGCTACGAAAATTGCAGCCCCTTCTCCACTCATTTTTCTTCACCTTTCTCTTCACAAATACCATTTCTACACTCACCTCCATCTCTTTTACACTTTCTCTTTGGAAAATTTCTTCAAAAATCCAACCTTTCTCCATTGTCTTCCAAGGCAAAGCTACTAACTTTGAGGTAAAGCTTCCACCTTTCTTCTTCTTTATCTTCATTATCGGACTCTAGGGTCTCAAAGGAGACCAAAGTTCTATTCTTTTCCATGCTTAAGGTTGATTCTTGATGATGGAAATTTCTAGGGTTTTGAAGGCTTCAAAACCGAATTCTCCAAGGAGCTTAAAGGAGTCATTTTCGTGATTCTTCCTTAGGTAAGAGGGAGATTACTCACTTCTACCAATAATGGTGGTGAGGGAACCCTTGTATGTTCATGTTATTTTGTGATTTTTGCTTGTTCATGTGTTCTTGGATTTGATTAAATTTTGATTGGTGGTCTTAAGTATATTGGAAGTGTTAAATGTGCTTGATCATGTTAGGCTTGTTAAATGGAAAATTTAGAGTTTCCTACCCTAGCATGATGGTCACGGTTTTGAGGGAGATTTTGGGTTGAAAATTATTTTTGTGAACAAATAAATAATGTTTATGTAATTAAATGTTGAATGATAACATTAAGGTTAATAAATGGAAAATTTTTAAGGATTGAACACCTTAAAAGGGAGCCACGGTTTTGGTTTGAAACCATAAGGGTTTGGATTGATGTTGGTGAATTAAAATTTAAGTAAATTGATATCAAGAAACTAATACATAAAATGGAATGAAAAATTGAGCTTTGAGGACCATTGAAGGCCATGGTTTTATGGAGAAAACCTTGAGGCTAAATGATGCCTTGGTACATCTTTGGACATCTAAGATTTGGAGACTTGCATAATTCTTAAAGAAGTGAAAGAAGTAAAGTGGAAAATAGCACTTGGAAGGCCACGGTTTTAAGGGTTAAATTAACCAAAAATTGTCATAATTAATCATAGCTTGAGACCTTGAGAATGTGGATCCATAATGTGGACTTGTGATACTAGATGAACACTTGAAATATATATTGACATGGAAATTGACTCTATGTTAGTGTGGACCCCTATGTAGGCCAAGCACTTGTTGATTATGTACTTGAGAATATCATGATGTGATGATGTTGAAAAGTGAATAGGTATGTGTATATATATTTATATACCACTGTGGTATGCTTATGATGAATGCATCATTGATGAACATGCATGATTGAAATTGAGTCGTCATGCATATGTGTTATCCGTTGGACATTGTTAGAAAGGCGATGTATGCCTAGGAGTTTGAATAACACCTATGTGTTGGTGCGAGTAGACTAAGCGTAGGGTCATAGTGGTTGGCCCTAGAGGCGTCGGGGTTCGGGTGTCTCACAATAGACAGTGGTAAATCCACTGGGGCCGTGGGATAGACCGATGCGACACACCGACCATCCTGACTGGGACGCTGTCCTATATCGCGATTAACTGTCGAGGTGCCATGTATAAGCCAATTGCGCAAACATTTTTACGAGATAAAGCACACTATAAAGCACATTTTTACGATATACTAGCATTACTCCTTGATCATTCACTCCGAAAAATGTTAATGTCTAGCTCCATGGAGTAGGGTTTTCGGTACCTTGTTCATTGTGAACTGTCAGTCTCATAATTCATTGAGCATGAACATTTATAACTGTGAATATAACTATCCTTGTTTCTATAATAATTGTCTGATTATCTGAACTATTGACTGCTGAGAATATTACTGTTGTTTGCCTGTTATTACAATTATTATAATTGATTGTTGTTATTCTACTTTTACTGTTAATTTTAATATCGTTGTGATTAAATGTATAAATTGTATTATCCGTGGGCGTCCAACGTTGTTTTCTTTTCTTGCTGCCATTTTGGTACTGAAAGCTGGGTGTCTCACCTCTTTCTGTATTTTCTCTATTTTGTATTCTGTCGGATTGTGTACTTCTGAGAAGACATTCGTGAGGAAGATAAGGAAGCTCTTGAGTTTCCAGGCTTCTGGCCAGATGACGACTGAAGTCTATCAAGGATGACGCCATGCCCTCGTTAATTTTTGGGCTACACACGAATCATTTTTCACGGAGGCCCTAACTGTTGGCACATTAATGTGCAGATGGATCATTGCGTGTACCATGGGGAGCTGACTGTGTCCTTAGCATGGGGTCATTATGACGCCCTTGTTCTAGATTTTCATGCTTTTGTTTGGTTGGAGTTTTATATGCCCGTTAAGGATATGTGAGCTGACATGTATTACACCCCACGTGATGACTCTTTTCTTTCTACTGCTTGGGCTCCTGCCCGTTGCTCTGTCGCTCCGATGGATGTTTCATCGGACAAAGAGGACCCCGAGGAGGACCCTTCCACGATCCCTTCTTGTCAGTCTTAGGGACTGATTCTGTCGGTGACTACTGATGGCTATCCGTTATCTTTTTGGGGGAGCCTGACGTTTTGCTAGATTGATGGGTGTAAATTTGTAATTCCCTTAGGTGGGTAAAGCTTTTGCTCTTTTTGTATATTTTGGAATGTAACTAAACAAGCTTATGCATATAGATATGAACATATATTTATATATATATATATATATATATATATATATATATATATATATATATATTGTGTATGGTTTAATTTACGTCGGATCCTTTTTATTGCAACTGTTCTAATTATTATTTCTCTACGTAATAGATTTTAAATTAACTCTTTTGACTCTACTTGGTAATGATTTAAATTAAACACAACTTAACAAAAAAAAAAAGAGATATATAGTGACAATTGTAAGGAAATTCAAATAATAAAAAAAAAAGAACCGGGTCAACGTATTAAAAAACAACTACCATTTTTCGCAGTTTAATTTATTTCGCATTATGTTTCAATGTATTATAATGTGACGTTCCTTCTTTGCGGTTAATGAGAAAAAAGGGGCGTTACAGATTATCTATTTTGACTGTTTCGCATAGACATTGCTTGTCAGGCTGGATCACTTCATTTAGCCCACAACCGCTCCCTTGTATTTGGATGAATCCATTCACCCTTATTCGTCCTATCACGTACCTTGAATAGATTATTTGCTAGTGCACCGGTTCCCTTACGTTCAAATAGCCTTCTGATCATATCATTGTCTTCAGGTAACCATTTGTATTTTGCCTACATTTATGATAGTGTTAATTAATGAAATACAATATATTTAAATTAATAACAGATTAATAACAAGACTTAAAAGGATATTACCCAAAATCTTTAAACCACAAATCACGCACAGTGTTAGTCACTTCTATCCAACTTGTCCAAGGCTCTTCATATTTCTTTTTGAAGATGTAAGTTATATCATGAGTCGTTCCAACGTCAGGGTAAAACCAAGTCAATATATATATATATATATATATTGACTTACGTGTTTTACCCCGACGTTAGAACGACTTTCATGATATAACTTATATCTTCAAAAAGAAATATAAGTATATATATATATATATATATATATATATATATATTCTTTTTGAATTAATGTTCATAATTAGAATAACTTACTCTTGTTTGTTGACTGACCTGATCCAAATTCGTCCATCCACATCTTTTCTCCCCCACCTGATGTTCTGTCAAATAGACGATTCTGCCTCAATGTGTGGAGGTGCAAATGAACTCGCCGAAAGGTCACCCACTATATGTAAATTTACAGCTGAGGAAGGTGTAGACCCAGTCTGGAAATGGGGGGATGGGGAATATGAAGATGGAAGATGTGCAAGCCTGATCTGGGATTAAGGAGATAGGATAGATGTAGGTCCAATCTGGGAATGAGGAGATAGGGCATGTGGAGATGAAATAGGTGCAAGCCCACACTGGGAATAGGTAGATAGGATAAATGTAGGTTCAGTATGAGAATGGGGAGATGAGGTAGATGTAGGCCTGGTGTGAGACTGTGGTGATGGGGTATGTGTATGTGGAGATGGGGTATGAGTAGGCATAGTCTGAGAGGTATCCCTCCCTCTCCCTCTCCATCTCCCTCTCCCTCCCCTCTAACTACCATCTATATGCAAAGAGTAATGATAAAATTTAATTAGGTACAATTAAATTAACATAGAAAATTAGTACAAAACTATTAAAACAATAAATTTAAAGAAATCCACAATCACATAAGCATAATTTAATTAATAGGTCATGAATACATAACACATTATTTCATTAAAAAAACAAGACAAAATCTAATCAAAATATGTTGCTTCTTCTTCTTCTTCTTCTTCTTCTTCTTCTTCTTCTTCTTCTTTCTTCTTCTTTTTTTCCTCCTCCTCCTCCTCCTCCTCCTCCCGCTCTTCTTCTTCTAGTTCAACATCTTCATCTACTTCTTCCAAATCAAATTGGTTCAAGGTTGGACTGTGTACTTCCTTTACTGGACCAGCTATATCAACAAGACTTTGTTCAAGATCATCATTTACAACTATCATAGGCATTTGCAGGACTGACTCATCTTAGTATTGATCATCTATTTCAGGTCTTTTTGTTTCTAAAGTTTGAATTATGCTCCGTGCCTTAGTTTTAATCACAACCAACCACCCTTGCTGCCCTTCAAGATACTGTGTGTAATACATTTGCTCTACTTATTGTGCAAGAATAAATGGATCATAATTCTTATATCTTTTAGATGCTCTAATTTCAACGATTCCATAATTATCTATCTTTGTCCCTTGATTTGGGGTGGGATCAAACCAATGACATTTGAATAGGACTAGCATCTTTAAGGACCACCCAGTATATTGTATTTCAACAATAGCAGTTAAAACCCCATAATAATCATTCTCCATTGTCTCATTCTCGCCACCTTGTACACATACTCAACAATTTGTTGTACCCATCCATTGACCATGATCTTTTGTATTGAATTTGTAACCGTTTTTTGAATATGTCTGCCACGTGTTTACTTTGTTTGAGGGCCCTCATGCCAAACTCTTCAAAAGGTCATTTTCAATGTTGTTACCAAAAACCTATATCACAAATGGGAGGGTTAATTGGTTTTACCTAAACAAGTAATGAGGGAATTAACAGAGAAATTAAGTAGATGATATTTAGCATACATGTTCTTTAAATCGTGTGGGAAATGTTGTGGAGATTTGTTTGTCCACTTGCAGGTCATTTAGTCCAAGTTCTCATAGCAAATCTACATATATGCTGAATTGAAATCACAAATTAAATCACTTCATAGATTTAATCATGATACGTGAAATCAAAATAACAACTTAGAAGCTTACTTCAAAAAAGGCTCCACCTCAGGACAATTTAGAAGAATATATAAGTGTGCAGCCTTCATTTCCCTTTCTTATAAGATGTAAGATTTATGTTTTTCAATAGGACGACCAGGAAAATTAAAAATAGAGAATGGCGGATTGATTGAACAACCTTCACCTCCATTGTCATTCCGTGAAACTCTTGTCCTTCTAGATGGAACAATGGGTGGATAGTAGTAAGATGCAAAAGTAAAGGTCTCCTCCACTAAATAAGCGTCATAAATGGAACCTTCAACTGCAGCAGAGTTCTTGACCTTATCTTTTAAGATACATATAAACCTATTAATTTAGAACGTTAGTGTAAAAAATACCTTATGAGGATTTAATTGAAAAGAATGAAGATAGATAGATGACTCAACCTTTCAAAGGGATACATCTATCGATATTGCACGGGACCACCGACCCTTTCTTCGTAGGGCAAATGAATTGGAATGTGCTCCATCAAATCAAAGAAACTCGGAGGAAATATTTGTTCCATTTTACATAAAATTATTGGAATGTTTTGCTCCATCTCATGTAATTTATCCTTTCTCAGCAATGGCGAAGTTAATTCTCTGAAGAATTGACTGAACTCAGTAAGTGCATTCCAAATGGGCTTCGGTAATGCCTTGAATGCAATTGGGAGCAAATGTTGCATGAACACATGGCAATCATGACTCTTCATACCAAACAACTTTGCTTCCCTTATGTCAATGCATCTAGCCAAATTGGAGGCATACCCATCTGGTAGCTTCAATTGTTTAACCCATTCGCACACAGCTAATCTTTGTTGCTTAGTCAATGTGTATTGCGCTTTGGGTTTTTTTAGCTTTCCACCTCCACCATCCTACAGCTCTAGATCCTTTCGTCTATAATATTCTGCCAAGTCCAATCTAGCGTTAAAATTATCTTTTGGCTTGCCCTTAGTATCCATAACTGTGTATAAGATATTAAGAAACATATTTCTCTCAATATGCATGACATCCAGATTATGCGAGAGAAGATTTATTTTCCAATAAGGCAGTTCCCAAAAGATGCTTTGTTTTGTCCAGTTGTGATAAATACCGTACCCTGGAGGACTTTCTCCTACTGATTCAGTTATGTTTGGTATATGTCTTACCCTATCCCACACTTCTTTGCTAGTCAACCGTCGTGGGGGTAATGAAGTCTCAACAAGTTTCTTTCTAAAAGCATTTTTGTTCCTTCTATAGCAATGATCATGTGGCAAGAATTGATGGTGACAATAAAAAAATGATGTCTTTCGGCTATGTTTAATTGTGAATGCTTTTGAGTGCTCCATACAAATTGGACAAGCAAGTTTTTCCATTGTCATCCAACCTGATAACATCCTATATGTGGGGAAATCATTAATCGTCCACATCAAACAAGCCTTCATGACAAAGTTTTGTTGTCGTGAGACATCATAGGTCATGACACCGGTATTCCACAATAGTTTCAGTTCATCTATAAGCGGTTGCAAGTACACATCAATTTTACTTTTTAGATTAGAAGGGCCTGGAATTATGATTATTAAGAACATGAACTCTCTTCTCATGCACATCCATGGAGGTAGATTGTAAGGAGTAACGATTACTGGCTAACATGAATAAGTCCTACCTATTTTGTCAAATAGAGCGAATCCATCAACACATAACGCTAGCCTCACATTTCGAGGGTCTTCTGCAAATTCAAGATATGTTTCGTAAAAATATTTCCATGATTCTCCATCAGATGGGTGAGACAAAGATCCCATCTCTCTCTCTCATTCTCACGATGCCATCTCATTTAAGCCACTATTTGCATTGAGGAATAAAATCTTTGTAGCCTTGGGATAAGTGGAAAATACCACATTTTTTTCTGAGGAATTTCTTTGACCTTACCGCTTCTAGTGATGCTTCTATAACGGTTCTCGCCACAAAATCTACAACTACGAAGATTCTCATAAGGAGGACGATAAAGCATGCATCCATTTGGACAACAGGAAATCTTTTTGCAACCCAGCCCTAGTCGTTCCACTGCTTTCTTTACACGATAGAAGTTTCTAGGCATTCGGTTATCATTCGGCAATGCATTCCTCATAAAATCCACCCATTGATTAAAACAAGTCTCAGAGATATTGAAGTCAGATTTAATACTTAGAGCTTCACATGCAGCTAACAATTCAAAGTAATTGTCACAACCATCATACAAAGGAGCTTGTGCAGCTGACAACATTTCAAAAAATCTTTTGGCTTCTAGGTTAGAATCTTCCCTTATTTATTCAGTATAACCAAACCTTTGTTGCTCAATATAATTACCAATAGAGGGTCCAACAGCATCCATTACCATCTGCTCATACCTATTAAAGTCTTCCCTTACCCTACTACTTCTATAGTATGAGTTGTCTGCAACCACTGGGGGAATAGGAGGCCTTGGTTCGTCATGGTTAGTCCAGTAATAGTAATCACTCATAAACTCCTTTATACATAGGTGTGACTTGAATTTGTCAACAACGTGATACACCATGCATTTGCATTTTTTACATGGACACCTCAACTTTTCTATTGATTTAAACTGATCTTGTGCACAAACAAACTCAACAAACTCATTAACCCCCACCATAAATTCATCTGTAACTCTTCTCTTGTCAGGACCCACCCTATTATCCATCCACTTTCGATTCTCAAGAACTTCCATTATGTTTCTAATTTACAAAAAAAAGTAGGAGGCATTGTCATCAAAATACACAAGCCCACTATTTAACTGAAATTTAACAAATTAGACCAAAATTAAACAACCTACTTCAAAGGGAGATTCTCTTAAAATTTTAACAAAATCTCCACTATATATATTATTAACATTCCAAAAAATACAATCAAAAAGTTGAAGGTGTCACATATCCTCCCAAAAGTTGCATGTCAGAGAAAATATAATCAAATTATATCAGCTGAGAAAAATTGTACCAACTGAGAAATATTGTTGAAAAATGACTAGGAAGATATTAGTAACCCATAGAAATCCAAGAATTTATTTGCAAATACCCTTTGAAATATTGGAGGAGATAAAGCCCCAAGAACACACAGAAACATGAAAAAACAAAACTTACAAACATGATCACATGTGAGTATACATGAAGTTGATATGGAAAATTCAGAAATTTTGAATTACTCTTCAAAAAAATTATTAAGAGAAGCTGAAAGACCAACAAAAATCGTTCCTTTGTATAATAAGATCACGTAAACTTACATAGATAAACACAAAAGTATGCTTCTAATCATCATTACTGACTAAAGTCAATTTTAACCCCAAAATAATAAACAAAAGAAATAACTTATATATGTTAGAAAGTTCTCAATCTAACACTTCTAACTTTATCATGTTTGATAACTTTCAGGTTTTGTACTAAATAATATTTTTTATATATAAAGTTTTTTTATTTATTTTAAATAGATTATACAACAATTAAGCTTTCTCTTATTTGGTAGAATTAGTTATATGGATTAAATAAAGTCATTATGCTTTATAAAAACCAAATTTTTAGAAAGCCCATTTAGATCTAGATATTTTTTAACAGTTTTTCTTTAAAGTTTTTGTTGGTTATTTTAGTTCAGTCAACAAGTTTATAAACAACCACCTATTTGGCTAACCGTTAGTTTTGTTAGTTGATATCATAACAGTTTTCCATTTATTGGTTTGCAGTTAGTTTGTTGATGGTTGAGGCTATAAGTAGCTAATGTTGTATAGCTTTCAAGATCTCCAGAAATTCTTTGTAATTTTCTCTTGTATCATTGTGAGAAAAAAATCTATAACTGAGTTCAGAGAGATTGTACTCACTCAAAGAGAAGTTGATATCCATAATAGTGGTTGTCGTGGATGTAGGTTAGAGTCAAATTGCTGTAATTGAACCACGTAAAATCTTGGTGTTGTTTTTGTTTTTCCTTGTTCTTTGAATATCGCTTTGTTCTTGCTGCGGTTTATCTTTAAATCTTTAGAGCAAAGGTTTTGTGTTGAATTCTGTTCTTAGCATTACAAATTGGTGCGGTAAGCGTGGACAATTTAGTCATGGTTTCAGCCAAGGATGAGATTGAGAAATTCACTTGACAAAACGATTTTGGCTTATGGCAGATGAAGATGAGAGGGCTTCTAGTTCAGCAAGGTCTGTTAGAGGCACTTGAAGGAAAGGCTAAACTGGACATTTCAATGGCTGAAAAAGATAAGAAAGTATTGTTGGAGAAAGCCCACAGTGTGATTATCTTAAGTCTTGGTGACAAAGTGCTCAGACAAGTCTCTAAAGAGAAGACTGCGACAGGGGTTTGGACAAAGCTCGAAGGGTTGTACATGACCAAATCTCTGGTAAGGTTCAGATTCCATGATAGGACTAAAAGGCTTCTTACTGATGTAAGATACGTACCTAATCTTAAGAGAAATTTGATTTCTCTTGGTGATCTAGATAAGAAAGGGTATGTGTTCAAAGGTGAAAAAGGAGTGTTGAAGGTTGTAAAAGGTTCCATGGTTGTCTTGAAAGGGATTAAGAAGAATGGTTTGTATTCAGTGGAAGGTGACATAGTAATTGGTTCAGTAGCTACTGTAACAGAGAGTGTGTTGTCTAAATCTGAGTTATGGCACATGAGGTTGCGCCATGTGAGTGAAAGGGGTCTGATTGAATTGGGAAAACAAGAATTACTATATGGAGACAAGGTGGAAAAACTGAGATTTTGTGAACACTGTGTTTATGGTAAAGCTTGTAGAGTCAAATTCAATGTTGGCCAGCAAAGAACAAAAGGAACACTTGACTATGTTCATGTTGATCTTTGGGGACCATCTAGGACCCGCTCTCACTCTGGCGCAAGATATTTCATGACTATTGTGGATGATTACTCACGGAGATTGTGGATCTACATTCAAAAAACCAAAGATGAAGCATTTGAAAACTTCAAGAATTGGAAAACTCTTGCTAAGAACCAAATAGAAAGGAAAGTTAAGAGATTTCGTACTAACAATGGCCTTGAATTATGTTCTGAATTTTTCAATGATTTTTGCAAGAAAAATGGCATAGTAAAACACAGAACTATTGCTGGTACTCCTCAACAAAATGGTTTAGCTGAGAGATTCAATAGAACCATTTTGGAAAGAGTGAGGTGTATACTATTGAGCGCAGGTTTGCCTAAGATTTTTTGGGCTGAAGCAGTTATGACTGCTGTTTTTCTGATAAACAGATGTCCCTCTACAGCTCTTAACATGAAAACTCTTGAAGAGATTTGGTCAGGTCATCCTCCAAATCTGGAAAGGCTTAACGTTTTTGGCTGTATTGCCTATGCTCATATTAGGCAAGATAAATGCATATTAAATACATGTCTCTAGGTTATCTAGAGGGAGTTAAAGCTTACAGGATGTGGTGTTTAGAACCTGGTAATAGAAAGTGTATTATAAGTCGTGATGTTGTCTTCAATGAAACTGAAATGGCTTATAAAACCAAGGCTCCTATGACACAATCTAGTTCTGATCATAATGAAAAGTCTGATCTTAAGAAAGTTAATTTTGAGGTGGAGTCTAAAGACAAGCCTGAAGAAATTCAAACTAAAAACTGGTTACTTGAGGAAGAAGAGCCTGAGGAAGAGAAACAAGAAGAAGATAGTTATATGCTAGCACGTGATAGAACTAGAAGGGAGATTAAACCACCTGAAAGATATGGATATGCAGATTTGATTGCATTTTCTCTGGTAGTTGCAAGTGAGGTCTTGGAAGATGAACCTAAAAGCTTTAAAGCTGCTTTAGCTAATAAAGAGAAGAACAAATGGCTTAAGGCTATGAATGAAGAGATTAAGTCTCTTTATGACAACAATACATGGGATTTGATCAAAAGGCCTGCTGGTTCAAGAGTGGTCAGCTATAAATGGATTTTCAAAAGGAAAGAAGGCATTCCAGGAGTTGAACCAGGCAGATTTAAAGCCAGACTTGTTGCTAGAGGCTTTACTCAGAAAGAGGGAATTGATTTCAATGATGTGTTTTCGCCTGTTATTAAACATAGATCCATTAGAATTCTCTTGGCCATGGTAGCTGAATTTGATCTTGAATTGGAACAGATGGATGTGAAAATAGCATTCTTGTATAGAGAGCTTGATGAAACAATTTTGATGAAATAACCTGAGGGCTTTGAAATCAGAGGTAAATAGGATTATTTTGTAAACTAAAAAAAATCTCTTTATGGTTTAAAACAATCTCCTACACAATGGAATAGAAGATTTGATGAATTCATGGCTCAAATAAAGTTCCAAAGAAACAAGTATGATAACTATGTATATTTCAAATTTCTCTCTAAAAGTATATTTGTAATTTTACTATCATATATTGATGACATTCTGATAACAAGCAACAGTAAGTGTGAGATTACAAGAGTCAAAGCTGAGCTGAATAAAGAATTTGAAACGAAAGATTTGGGCGCAGCCAGAAGAATTTTGGGAATAGAAATTAATAGAGACAGAAAGAAAAAGCTTTTGTATCTGTCTCAAGAGGTATATCTCAAGAAAGTTCTTGACAAGTTTAGTATGTCTAATTCAAAACATGTTGTAACACCTATATCTCAGCAATTTGAGTTGAGTATAAGTCAAGCACCCAAGACAGATGAAGATCAGATTTATATGGAAGGTATTCCATATGCTAATGTTGTAGGGTCCCTAATGTATGCTATGGTGTGTACTCATCCTGATATAGCACATGCAGTGAGTTTGGTAAGCAGATTTATGGCAAATCCTGGGAAAGCACACTGACAGGCTCTAAAATGGATCCTAAAATACATTAAAGGGTCTCTTGGTAGAGTTCTGGTTTATGGTGGAGCTAGAGATGGAACAAGAACAGCTGCTATTGAAGGTTTCATAGATTCTAATTATGCAGGCTGTCTAGATACAAGGAAGTCTCTCACAGGTTATGTTTTTACTGCATTTGGTACTACTATTAGCTGGAAAACTAGTTTACAAAAGGTTGTGGCTTTGTCTACCACTGAAGTAGAGTACATTGCTCTAACCGAAGTTGTAAAAGAAGCTCTATGGCTTGAAGGTATTGCTCGAGAATTGAAGCCGCAAGACCAAGTTATCACAATACATTGTGATAACCAAAATGCAATTCACTTGTCAAAGAACCAAGTATATCATGAGAGGACAAAGCATGTTGATATTAAATTGCACTTTGTTAGAGAAGTGATTGCTTAAGGATCAGTTGTAGTCAAGAAGATTTCAACTGATCAAAATCCTTCTAACATGATAACTAAGGTGCTTCCAAGCAGTAAGTTCTTTCACTGCTTGGATTTGATTCAGCTGAAAGGAGACTAAGCCCCTCGGGGCTGTAACTGCAGCCATTGATCTGGAATTGTTACTGAACCAAGGTGGAGAATTGTTGGTTATTTTAGTTCAGTCAACAAGTTTATAAACAACCACCTAATATCATAATAGTGGCTGTCGTGGATATAGGTTAGAGTCAAATTGCTCTAATTGAACCACGTAAAATCTTGGTGTTGTTTTTGTTTTTCCTTGTTCTTTGAATATCACTTTGTTCTTGCTGCGGTTTATCTTTAAATCTTTAGAGCAAAGGTTTTGATTGAATTCTGTTCTTAGCATTACAGTTTTCTTCTATTTTCCTCCACCTAAAATTTAATTACAAGTACAGTTTCTCTTCGTTTTATATCAAGAAAAAACTAATCACAGTTAAGTTCTTGAAACTGACACTTAATGTTTTGAAGACATACAGAAAATTGAAGAACCTATATCAAGCATGACTTAGAAGACCCAACCTAATAATATCTAAGGGGTAGGGAAGACTAGCATTTATTGAGTTGTTAAGAAAGGAACCATGAGGAATCAAGTCTCTTTGCTGCCAAAGATAGCCTACAGAAAGACAAGTTATGCAATTGACTGATCTTATAACATCTAATCATCTGCATTCACAAATTCAATTACTTTGTTGAATTGATAAATGTGTTGCGGAATGCAAAATGTGTTTAACCTTGATTTAATGGCTTGGGTGAATCTAATATGATGCACTCATCTAGTCATGTTATATGGTAAAAAGAATTTAACTGAAAACTATTATTTAAAATCTTAAGTTTTTAGATAATAGTATACAATACAGTATATGATAGTAAAATCAACATTTTTAAATTCTAATAGAATGAATTCAGCATTTCAACAAGCAATTGGTCAGCATAGTAATTTAATCTCAACAATATAGCACCATTTAAGAGTTTGCTGCTCAAACCCAAAGCCATTACTATCATCATTATATCAAGCAACACATATGGGACCAAATGATCCAAAATGTAAAACTATTGAGACCAAAATTCTTTCAATCATAGCAATTTCTATCCATAGGAAAAGTTAAGTCACAAACCTACCTTTGAAAGCCTATAGCCACCAAGGTCAGCACTCTCGAGGGCCTTCTTGCTAGCAACAAGTCAATCAAACCACACAAGAAACTCTTGCTTTCTCTTTCCCAACAATTTGAGTTGAAATAGGAAACATGGTCAATTCAATAGTGCATTTTTTGTTATTTTTTTATATTATATATGTACATGCCTCACATGTATAATTATTATTTAAATTTAATAACATTAAGTAAGATAAGTTAGTTTTACTTTAAAAAGTGCATTTGAAGAATATATTAGAGAAAGTTGAAAACTTCCATACATTTATGAAAAAAATCAATGTAAAGTAGGTTCACAAACTAATCAGGAAAAACAATTATTGATTGATAACTATAATGGATTAATTTGGGGGAAAAAGTTGATGACAGAGAGACAGAGACAAAGAAGAATGACCATTTAATAATTATGGAAGAGGAACTATCAATGTTAGGGGCTATGAAATGTCGTAATTTAGATGAGTATAATTTGTTGGATATACTTCTAACAAACTAGACAAAGATGGTTCAAAGTGGGGCCAATAGATAATGATAGCAATGGGTTGCTTTTTTGCCTTAATATAGATTACTAGTCAAATACATAGAACACTCAGTTCATATCATGGATTAAAGAATATCTCTGTTCTCTAGTGATAACTTTGTGAAATAGAGTTATTACGCAAGCATTTTCTGATGCATTTATAGGCTAGTTCTTTGAGTTTGATCATGTTTTCATTCAATCCTTGATAAAAAAAGTGTATAAGAATGTTGGTTAATACATTGCAGAAATTGAAATATATACACTTGTTCTTTCTGTAATTAATTGACTAATTTGGTTTTTGCTACTTCCAGGAGCTTGTGAAGTGGCAAGAGAGCAAAGCAGCTGGGGGTATTTTTGGAATTAAAAATTTCTCATGTTTACATTAGTGCCGCAACACTCCTGGAAAGGGAAAGAAAGTCATATAGCCAAAAAGTGATTGAGGTGAAAGTGGAGGGGCATTTTTGGCATTGGGGATCTTTTGGACTTTTTGGAGGAAAACTTAAATTTGCTGGAGGCAGGATTCTAAAAGGGAGGATTATTATTATTGATTTTTTTTTTAGAACGTCGTGGTGCAGAGTGCGCGACGAAGCCTTTTGGAGAATTTCAGAGAGGAGAAAGGTGGAGGTGAAGAGCTAGAGAAGCTGGACACAGCACCTCTCTTCCATCATGAAACCTAGTTTCCTCTGCATCTTCTCTTTATTTTTTTTTATGACCCTGTTGCTGTCTTTCTCTCTTGCGTTTAATTACATTGAAACTATGATGTTCTAATTTTCTTTTCTAGGGTTCTAATGGATCTTATTATGTAGGTTGAATTGATTGTAATCCTTTTATGCTCTTATAATAATTTTGGTTATGAATTCCTAATTTTATGCTTAATGCTCACAATTAATTGGCCATTATTTGTATTATTTTGGTGCATCCATTGAACTAGACATAGGGATTTGGATGTTGGACCATGAGATTTCGATTTGCATGTTCAATTATATTCGGCTGTATGGATGAATTGGTTTGTCAATAGGATAGAAATATACCTATTGGTCATGCATAGCAAGTGTTTAATGTTTGTTCTCAATGCATGGAATTTTGTTAATTCACATAGACATATAGTGTTTTGATTAAGTTCCATAGGTTTACAAGGCCGTCGAAAGAGGTTTGTAAATGTTTGAACACGTTGGCTAGCATTATCAATTTAGGATCAAGAGTAATGAAAGGATTACATGAAATCAAATGAAATAATAAGTGAAGTTAGACCTTAGATTCTCAACTCATTGTTTCTTATCTGTTTAGTTTTATTCTGTTTTGGAATTATTATTTTAATTTGTTTTACTTTCTAATCACTCAATTCAATTGGATCGCCTGAAATAGAGAACAAGTTATAATTGGTTAATACTTGGCATAGTTTTTAACACAGTCCTCGTGGGAACGATACTCAAATATTCACTCTTATTACTTGTCGATACGTGCGCTTGCGTAGTCTGGCAAATGGGGCAACAAGTTTTTGGCGCCGTTGCCGAGGACTATTTTTAAATTCTGTGTTAATATTAATATCGAACTGCTTGTCTTTATTTTCAGGTTTTTCTTCTCATTGTATGCGACGCACTCGCAGTCTTGAGATTTACCCTTTTGATCCAGAGATTGAAAAGACTTTTCGAAGGCTCTTGAGGGAAAGAAATCAAGCTTCTAGGGGTGCTACCATGGCTAATGAAGAAGATCAAACACGATCATTAAGGGACTTTACAGCACCTCAAGTTCAAGATATACATTCAAGCATCAAGAGGCTAGCTATACAAGCCAACAACTTTGAGATAAAACCAGCCATTATCCAGATGATTCAAGCATCAGTACAATTGGAGGTTTGCCTAGTGATGATCTTAATTCACACCTTTCCAATTTTTTGGAAATTTGTGTCACCTTTAGGCATAATGGAGTTACTAAAGATGCTATCAGATTGAGGCTATTCCCATTTTCTCTGAGGGATAAGGCCAGGAGTTGGCTTAGCTCTTTACCGGCAGGGTCTATCACAACATGGGATGATCTTGCTCATAAGTTCATTGCCAAGTATTTCCCTCCGGCGAAGACAACAAAGATACGCAATGATATCACTTCCTTTGTTCAGTACGACTCTGAGTCATTATATGAAGCTTGGGATAGGTATAAAGACCTCATCCGAAGATGTCCTCAACATGGCATCCCAAAGTGGTTGCAAGTTCAAACCTTCTATAATGGGCTGTTAGGAAATAGCAGAGCTACTATTGATGCAGCAGCAGGTGGCACTCTCATGAGTAAATCAATTGATACTGCTTATGAACTTCTTGAAGAAATGGCCACTAATAACTACCAATGGCCTTCAGATAGGGTTACTCCTAGGAGAATGGCATCTGGTGTACATAAAGTTGATGCTCTCACATCGCTTTCAGCTCAAGTGGCAACAATCTCCAAGAAGCTTGACACCATGGCGGTCAATTTAGCACCAAGTGGAACCAATAACTCAGTTGAAACTTGTGACCATTGTGGAGGCCTTCACTCTACTACAAATTGCACAGCTAGCTTGGAAAGTGTGCAATATGCCAATCAGTTCCGCCAACCGAGTCACAACAATGCTTTTGGTAACACTTATAACCCAAGTTGGCGGAACCATCCTAATCTTTCTTAGGGTGGAAATTCCCAGGGATCTTCTTCCTCCTTTTAGCCCAAAGAAGCACCCCATGCTCCACCTGGTTTTCAACAACAGGGCTCCCCTCAAGCCAAACCTACCACATTAACTTCAAATTCCAACTTGGAGAAGATGTTTGCTCAATTCATGACTAGCCAACAAGACTACATGATTAAAACAGATTCGAGACTAGCCTTCCATGATGCTTTGATGCAAAGCCAAGCAGCTTGTTTGAGAAATTTGGATACTCAAGTTGGTCAATTGGCCAATGCTTTCAATAACCGACCTCAAGGCACCTTGCCTAGCAGCACCCAAAGCAATCCAAAGGGTGATCATCCAGAGAATTGTCATGCTATCTCTCTTAGAAGTGGCAAAGTCCTTGATCAAAGTGTTTTGAAGAAAGATGGGGAAACCACAACGGAAGATGTTACAAAATATGAAGGGGAACAAAAAGTTCAAGATAAGAAAGAGGGTAACAAAGAGATTGATCAGAGCAAAGAAGCAAAGAAGTTTGTCCCCCCTATTCCATTTCCCAATAGATTTGCAAAACAAAAGCTTGATCATCAATTTCAGAAGTTCCTAGAAGTTTTCAAGAAACTGCATATTAACATACCATTTGCAGAAGCTTTGGGCAAATGCCAAGCTATGTGAAATTCATGAAAGATATCTTGTTAAAGAAGAGGAAACTTGGTGAGTTTAAAACTGTTGCTCTCACGGAGGAATGCAGTGCTATCCTACAGAACAAACTACCTCCTAAGCTCAAGGATCCCGGAAGCTTCACCATCCCATGTGCCATTGGTGAGAAATTTTGTGGTCGTGCGTTATATGACTTGGGGGCTAGTATAAATTTCATGTCCTTTTCCATATACCAAAGACTTGGTTAGGGGGAAGCGAAGCACACGTCAGTTATCTTGTAACTTGTGGATTGCACCTTGACCTATCCACGAGGGATACTTGAAGATGTGCTTGTCAAAGTGGATAAATTCATATTTCCAGCAGATTTCATTATACTTGATATGGAGGAAGATCGAGAAGTGCCTCTCATCCTTGGAAGGCCATTTCTTGCTATCGGAAGAACCCTCATTGATGTTCAAAAAGGAGAACTTACCATGAGAGTGCAGGATCAAGAGGTAACTTTTAATATTTTCAAAGCAATGAAATTTCCTTAAGATCTTGAAGAATGCTCTTCTGTGAATATTTTTGATGGGATGGCAGCTAAAGTATTTTGTGCAAGTGTTCCAAGTGATCCCCTTGAAGCTTCTTTGACTTCTATATGTGAAAGAGAAGATGAGGAGTTGAGAGAGCTCATGACTATATTGGATGCTTCACCCAGATGGAAAAGAAATCCCAAGTTTGAGCCATTGGATCTTTCTGACAGAGTTATTACTTCATTCAAACCATCTACTGAGGAACCTCCAAGCTTGGAGCTCAAGCCCTTGCCTTCTCACTTGCGCTATGCCTATCTTGGTGAAAAAGCTACTCTTCCTGTGATCATTTCTTCATCTCTGTCTCAAGAGCAAGAAGATAAGGTGCTTAGAGTGCTTCGTGAGTTTAAATTAGCATTAGGATGGTCCATAGCCGATATCCGGGGTATCAGTCCTTCTATATGTATGCACAAAATCTTGCTTGAAGAAGGTAATAAGCCATCGGTTGAGCATCAAAGAAGGTTGAATCCTATCATGAAGGAAGTCGTAAAGAAGGAGATCATTAAATGGTTGGATGCGGGTATCATTTATCCAATTTCTGACAGTTCATGGGTAAGCCCGGTTCAATGTGTGCCAAAGAAAGGAGGGATGATTGTGGTGTCTAATACCAATAATGAGCTTATTCCTACTAGAACAGTGATCGGGTGGAGAATTTGCATGGATTACAGGAAGTTGAATAATGCTACAAGAAAAGATCACTTCCCATTGCCGTTTATTGATTAAATGCTTGATAGATTAGCAGGGAGGGAATTCTATTGCTTCCTGGATGGCTATTCCGGCTACAATCAAATAGCCATTGCTCCGGAGGACCAGGAGAAAACTACATTTACCTGTCCTTATGGCACTTTTGTATTTCAAAGAATGCCATTTGGACTCTGTAATGCCCCAGCCATCTTTCAAAGATGTATGATGGCCATTTTTACAGATATGGTAGAGAATTGCCTTGAAGTATTCATGGATGATTTCTCGGTATTCGGTGATTCATTTGATGGGTGTCTGCAAAATCTTGCCCGTGTGCTTAGAAGATGTGAAGAAACTAATCTTGTCTTGAACTGGGAGAAGTGTCACTTCATGGTAAAAGAAGGCATTGTACTTGGTCACCTGGTTTCTAGCAAGGGGCTTGAGGTAGACAAAGCAAAGATTGAGGTAATTGAAAAACTTCCACCTCCTAATTCAGTGAAAGGCATTAGAAGTTTCCTCGGTCATGCCGGATTCTATCGACGCTTCATCAAAGATTTCTCTAAGATCTCAAAGCCTCTTTGCATTCTTCTCGAAAAAGAGGTACCAATTAAATTTGATGATGATTGCATGCAAGCATTTCTTGAACTAAAAAAGAGATTGATCTCTGCCCCCATTATTGTTACCTTGGATTAGAACCTTCCTTTTGTATTGATGTGTGACGCCAGTGATTATGCGGTTGGAGCTGTCTTAGGTCAAAAGAAGGAGAAGATTTTTCATGCTATCTATTATGCCAGTAAGACTCTCTCAGATGCACAACTGAATTACACAACTACCGAGAAAGAATTACTTGCAGTGGTGTATGCATTTGATAAGTTTCGTCCATATCTTGTTGGTGCAAAGGTAGTTGTTTACACTAATCACTCCGCCATCAAGTATCTTATTAGCAAGAAAAATACAAAACCCAAATTGATTAGATGGATACTCTTGCTCAAAGAATTTGACTTAGAAATTCATGATAGAAAAGGGGCAGAAAATCAAGTTACGGATCACTTGTCAAGATTGGAAGGTGAATCAAGCCAAGGTAATTCAGTGGTGATTAATGAGGCATTTCCTAATGAGCAACTTTTTCTTGTGAATCATCATGAGTTCCCCTGGTATGCGGATTTTGTTAACTATATTGTGAGTGATGTTTTACCACCTGAGCTGAATCACCAACAAAAGAAAAAGTTCTTGCATGATGTTTGATTTTACTTGTGGGATGAGCCTTACCTCTTCAGGCAGTGTGCTGACCATATAATCAGAAGATGTGTGCCATTAGAGGAGACTACAGATATCCTCGAGCAATGTCATGCCTTTCCCTATGGTGGCCATTTTAGTGGAGAGAGGACAGCTGCTAAAGTGTTGCAAGCAGGATTTTACTGGCCTTCGCTGTTTAAAGATGCCGCTTCTTTCATGACCAAATGTGACAGATGTCAAAGAATTGGCAACATCTCCAAAAGAAATGAAATGCCCTTGAACATCATGCAAGAGGTTGAGTTGTTTGACATGTGGAGGATAGACTTTATGGGACCATTTGTACCATCTTTTGGTCAATTGTATATCCTGGTGACTGTTGACTACGTGTCTAAATGGGTTGAAGCAGTAGCCTTGCCCAAGAATGACTCTAAGGTGGTAGTGCATTTTCTGAAGAAGCACATTTTTACTCGCTTTGGCACTCCAAGAGCTATTATTAGTGATAAAGGCTCTCACTTCTGCAATAAGCATTTTCAAGAGCTCTTGAGGAAGTATGGAGTTACCCACAGGATTGCCACAGCCTACCACCCACAAACAAGTGGGCAAGCTGAAATCTCTAACCGAGAAATTAAGAGAATATTGGAGAAAACTGTGTGTCCTTCGAGAAAGGATTGGTCTAAGAGGTTGGAGGATGCTTTGTGGCCTTATCGCACCGCATTCAAAACTCCTATTGGCAGGTCTCCGTATAACCTTGTTTTTGGAAAAGCTTGTCACTTACCAGTAGAGTTGGAACACCATGCTTATTGGGCTATCAAAAAGCTTAATTTTGATCTTTAAGCAGCAGGTGAAAAACGACTTCTACAGTTGAATGAGTTAGATGAATTTCGTCTTCAAGCTTATGAGAATGCCAAGCTTTATAAAGAAAAAGTCAAAAGATGGCATGATAAGCATATTGTGGAAAAAAGATTTGAGCCAGGTCAACAAGTCTTGCTGTATAATTCGAGGCTCAAATTATTTCCGGGAAAGTTAAAGTCTAGATGGTCAGGTCCATTCGTGGTGATTAAAGTATTCTCTCATGGAGCTATTGAGATTACTCCACCAAATTCTTCCTCAAGTTTCAAGGTGAATGGGCAAATACTAAAGCATTACTGGGGAGGAGATGTTGCTCGTCACAAGTCCTCCATCACTTTGGTGGAACCTTGAAATTTCAGAGAAAGTCTAGCTCAGGACTATAAATAAGGCGCTTCTTCGGAGGCAACCCTAGTCCTTTACCCTCTCTTATTTAGCTTATTTTATTTTTGCATTCATAGTATAGTTTTCTATCTTCTTTTAATTGCATTAGGTATTTGATTAAGTTGCAGATTCATTATTTGTGATTTAATTGAAGTTTTTCGTTATTTTGTTTTCTCATTCTCGTATAAAGTTTGTGTCTTTGGTTGGGGCTGTGATGAGAATTGCATATAGCTTATGAGTAAAATGCTTCCAGATGTTCTTTTTAAGGGTTACAGGAGTGTCGCGGCTCATACAGGAAAGGGCCGCGACTCCCAGCTTGCGGCTGTTTTCACTGATAGGCCAGAGAATTAGAGGTCGTGGCATAGGAAAGTTTTGTGCCGCAACTCTCAACTCACAGGCTATTTTCACTGATAGGACAGAGAGTTAGAGGCTGCGGCATAGGAAAGTTTTGTGCCGCGGTGGTAAATACGTGCTGTGGCATCTCAAAAATTAAGTGTCGCGTGTACAGTAACAAGTGCAATTGAATTCAATTGATTTGAATTTAAAAAAAAATGAAATATGATTTTTCACTTGTGCCCTTCGACTGTTCCGTCCCTTGTGCTTCTCTTTATTTAAAAAAAATTAAAAAAAAAATTGTGCCGCGGCATAACAAAAGTGAATGCCGCGTGAACAGTGCCTTTGTGGTATTCCTAATAATTCAAATTCTAATTTGAATTCCAAAAAAAAAAAGTGAATTCTGATTTCAGCAACCGTGGCCCAACTCCATTAAATTGCCATCTTTATACTCCTTATTCTCATATTTTCTCTTCCAGAATGTCCCATTCTCCATATCTCCAAATTCTTCCATTATCTTCCATCTCTCTCACAGAACGTTGATGCCACTTCCTCCATTTTCTTTCTTTCTTGTTCCACTCATCTTCTCATCGTGCTTTCCTTGCATTTATTTTTGTTGTCTCCTGGTAAGTTTTTTTATTTTTTTATTTTTTTATTTTTTTATTTTTTTTTTTTTTTATTTTTTTATTTTTTTTTCTTAAAAGTTTGTGTAGTTAAAAAAAATTTGTCTTCCTTTGTGATTCCCACGTACTGTGTTCTGTTAGAGTGTTTCTATTCCCCATTTTGCTCTTGTACGCTGTTAAAAAAAAAGGATTCAATTTGTGCGGTCATTAGGTGCATGTTTATTCAAAAAAAAATGAGGATCTTTTTTGTTTAATGTCAATGTTACCATGCATTTTCCATTTGCATATTAGTATATTTTGTCATTTTCATGCTTATGACTTATTCTGGCAAGTGACTGCATTTCACTATCCTGCAACTGCTTTTTGATGTTAAAAATTCTTATTATTCTTTTGATCTTCATTGGCAGGTTTAATGGCACCCAAGCGCAAAAATTGCCAAGGGCAATCCTCTTATGATCGTCGCCGATTTGTATCAATAGAGGCTCAAGAACGTCATGAAAAGTCTTTGATAAAAAAGGTTATAATTCTAGAGCGGGGATTTGCCCTGCTTGTGCGAGCCCGTGAATTCCATGCTATCATTGCCCATCACGGCTGGGAGAAATTGGGTGCTCGCCCTGATGTCGGTGTAATTTCACTGGTTAGAGAATTTTATGCTAATGCCAAATTTCATGTGAATAGCATTGTGCAAGTCCGTGTGAAACGAGTGTCATTTGCACCAGAGACTATCAGAGAAATCTGTTCCTTGCCAGATCCTCCAGCAGTGTGTGATTTTCAGCGTTTGGTAAATGGCGCTATTGATATGGAGGCATTGACCACCCGACTCTGTGTGTCGGGTACTCGATGGATGATGACAGGTGATAATTATGTCTCAGTCCCTCGTTCATCTTTGCGCCTCGATGCTAAGGCTTGGTATCACTTTCTTACCTGTCGCCTCCTCCCCACCACTCATTTGTCACATGTACCTACGGTGAGGGCCATTCTTCTATATGCCATTGTAGAAAGCTTCAACATTGATGTCGGCCAGTTGCTCAACACACAAATTAATACAGCTGCCAATTCAAGCTAACAAGGTTTATGGTTCCCTTCCTTGATCATTGCTTTATGCAAGAAAGCTGGTGTCATGTGGTCCTCAACTGAGGACCTAATTCACTCCAACGCGGACCTGACCTTGAGAGTTTTGAAGCAGTTAGCCGAGCCAGATGAGGTCCCACCCCAACCTCCTCAATTGCGCCTCACAAGACGTACACCTCGGTCTACATCAGAGCGTCTTGACCGCCTTGAGCAGCAGCTTGCATGGTTATCTGTAACCATACAAGCCCAGTTTGACTATAATGTGTCCATGATGCGATTCCAGGCTGAGCACAGCAGAGCACCTATGGACTAGTTTCCCATGTATATGCCACCGTTAGCTGAAGACGATGCTGAGGATTGATGTTCATCTTTAAAGGTGTTTCTTTCCTTTGTCTCTTTTTAAATTTAGTTTTATCTAACATTATGGACAATGTTATGTCTAAGTTTGGGGGTGATTGGATTGTTGCATATTAGTGTTATGTGAGTGGATTGTATGCTTTAATTTCCTTGTCACTGTTGTGTGTGTGTGTGTATATATATATATATATATATATATATAAAAGAAATTGTTAAATTTTGGTGTGGCTGAGTAGATCTATGATATATTTGCCCTTGGTTCAATTGTTGATTTTGGGATTGATGCATGCCATTTGAAATTTAATTGAGCCTTAGTGTTTGGTTGATATGTAAATGCATTTCCCTTGGTATAATCGAGAACCTTGGAATAATAATAGTTGTGCACATCTAAATAAGGTTGTGATTTGCTCTGTTGTGATGAAGATTTGGTTTCTAAATGAATGTATGACTCTCTCTTAAGGCGAAATTCTAGGCTGAGCATGTTCGATGAAATGATTAGGGCATTCTTTGGATTGGTTGAGCCTTTCAAGCCTACCCATGTATGCACGAATATCCCTAGTACCCATTTTGAGTCTTGTGAATGTGTTGGCCTTCATGTTTTGTTCTTTACCCACATCATCCTTACCTGTTTACCCTATTTATTGTTTATCCACCATTGCCTGTGTTGGGAGCATATCTTGCAAAAGCTTATTTGTGTCTGATGAAACAAGGGTGTACTGCTATGGTCATGTCTTAGAACCCAGCAGAATTGTGTTATGAAAAAAAAAGAGAAAAAAAAAAAGGTCTCGTGTGCTAATGAAAAGGTCTCTTGTGCTAATGGATATCTGTGCTTGAAAATAAGCTTTTGGGTTCTTATGCTGGAAAATGTACCTTATGTGTAATGGTTGTTTGACTTATTTAAGTCTTTTGCAAGTTTATGTGTTCCAATATTTGTTCTATCCTTTCTTTCATTTCTTTACCCATTACCCTGGCCTTACATTACAAGCCTGAAAGTCCCTCTTGATCATTAATCATGCTTGGTCCTACACTAGTGGAGAGAGAGATGAAAGACATTTTTGAAGAAATTTGAGTTGGAGTTGCTTGGGTATCCTCATGGGTTTTCTTGGATGTGCATGCTAGAGATAGGAAAAAAGTCTTTAATCATCTTTTGGGAAATTTTTTTTTACATAAAAACTGAAGCATGACAGCTGAACTGAAGATTAGATGGCATGTATGCTTGACTTTGAATCAGCTTTGAATCATTAAATATGAGATCGAGCATGATGCCACTTTATCTTGAGCATTTTAAGAATTAGAATTGTTAGGCTTTATGTGTGAATGTATGGATGTTTGATACTGAGAATGAGATGCTAAGGCAATCTTGTTTTATTTTGCTCGGGACTAGCAAAATCATAAGTTTGGGGGTGTGGTAACTCTATGAAATAGAGTTATTACGCAAGCATTTTCTGATGCATTTATAGGCTAGTTCTTTGAGTTTGATCATATTTTCATTCAATCCTTGATAAAAAAAAAGTGTATAAGAATGTTGGTTAATACATTGCAGAAATTGAAATATATACACTTGTTCTTTCTATAATTAATTGACTAATTTGGTTTTTGCTACTTCCAGGAGCTTGTGAAGTGGAAAGAGAGCAAAGCAGCTGGGGGTATTTTTGGAATTAAAAATTTCTCATGTTTACATCAGTGCCGCAACACTCCTGGAAAGGGAAAGAAAGTCAGATAGCCAAAAAGTGATTGAGGTGAAAGTGGAGGGGCATTTTTGGCATTGGGGATCTTTTGGACTTTTTGGAGGAAAACTTAAATTTGCTGGAGGTGGGATTCTAAAGGGGAGGATTATTATTATTAATTTTTGTTAGAACGTCGTGGTGCGGGGAGCGCGACGGAGCCTTTTGGAGAATTTCAGAGAGGAGAAAGGTGGAGGTGAAGAGCTAGAGAAGCTGGACACAGCACCTCTCTTCCATCGTGAAACCTAGTTTCCTCTGCATCTTCTCTTTATTTTTTTTTATGATCAAGTTGCTCTTTTTCTCTTGCGTTTAATTACATTGAAACTATGATGTTCTAATTTTCTTTTTAGGGTTCTAATGGATCTTATTATGTAGGTTGAATTGATTGTAATCCTTTTATGCTCTTATGATAATTTTGGTTCTGAATTCCTAATTTTATGCTTAATGCTCACAATTAATTGGCCATTATTTGTATTGTTTTGGTGTATCCATTGAACTAGACATAGGGATTTGGATGTTGGACCATGAGATTTGGAATTGCATGTTCAATTATATTCAGTTGTATGGATGAATTGGTTTGTCAATATGATAGAAATATACCTATTGGTCATACGTAGCAAGTGTTTGATGTTTGTTCTCAATGCATGGAATTTTGTTAATTCACATAGACATATGGTGTTTTGATTAAGTTCCATAGGTTTACAAGGCCGTCGAAAGAGGTTTGTAAATGTTTGAACATGTTGGCTAGCATCATCAATTTAGGATCAAGAGTAATGAAAGGATTACATGAAATCAAATGAAATAATAAGTGAAGTTAGACCCTAGATTCTCAACTCATTCTTTCTTATATGTTTAGTTTTATTCTGTTTTGGAATTATTATTTTAATTTGTTTTACTTTCTAATCACTCAATTCAATTCGATCGCCTGAAATAGAGAACAAGTTATAATTGGTTAATACTTGGCATAGTTTTTAACACAGTCCTCATGGGAACGATACTCGAATATCCACTCTTATTACTTGTCGATACGTGCGCTTGCGTAGTCTGGCAAACGGGGCAACATCTAGCACGTTGATTGAAAGGCCATAATTAGCTTAGGAAGAGTCAAAAAATGTGGGGGGGAAAGGGTACAATAATGCCAAGGGAACAATAACACATCATTATTTACCATGAGTGTTCTCAAATTCTCTGAACTTAGCAGCAGCCTTCTGAAGCACATAAATTGGAAGTCCTGAAATAAGATTAATTTGTTTTATTAAAATAAGAATTGGTTAAAAATGATATAACACATTAAAAGATATAGTTTAGCATATTCATAGCAAATAGTGTAACCAGCATAACATGCATATTTTAATAGTTTGGAAAGGATAAAATAGATAAAATAGCAAAGAATGGTTATATTAACTATCACAAAAACGTTGAGGTCTATAAGAACAAACATATTATTATGACTACCAATATTAGAATGGTTGTCAAATCAACTCATTAAATTATTTAAATGAAGCAAGATGTGTGTCAACCCCAACCCAAATTTAGGGCTATGCTTCAAGTCAAGTGGCTCCATCCAATATGTATGGATGGGTTGACAATGTTGAAAAGGACCAGCTCATGAGATCAGAACTTGAAGAAGCAGCACAATTTTCATCTCTGTCCTTATTATTTTGGAGGGCTCCAATTCTAAACAAGCATAAAAGGACACTTTGCAAACCCATAAACAAACAAAGAACATAATCTAAATACTAGAGCAGTGGCAGTAAGAAAGCAGAACCAGAATGATTTTGTCCACATTGATGCAGAATCTCAGGCTAAACTACAAACCCCATATTAAGGAGATGCGAAAGCTGAAACAAACACCCCAATTTTGCTAACATCATCTCACTTGGAGTAAAAGAAACCTTGATTCCAAAACGACACATGCTATTGGATATGGAACCCAAACCCCCAATTTATAACACCGTATCTATCCATTTTATTTTCCTTCCACATCTCAGTTCTCAGTTCCCATTTCCTAATACACACACACACACACACGCACGAAGAAGTAGATTACGAAACAGAGAAATCCACAAGAGATTTTCATGCTCAGCTTTAAAGTTAAAAGTAACAGAACCCAAAAAACATAGAGGAAAAAAAAAAGCTTCAAGCAAAACCCAACATAGAAATTTGGCAAAACGTTAAAAAAAGTCAAGAAATGTGGTTAAGGAGGAAGATATGGTAAGAGAGGTCTCGTATCAAATGCAATACGGTATGAAATGGAAGACAGAAATCAAGGAAGAAAGAAATGTACTTGTAGCTAGCCACTTGCAAGCTCGCAACTTCTCGTTATCTCGTACGCACAAATGAGTTCAAGCAATGGAGAATGGAGATCGAGGGTTGAGAGGGACCGATTGGGTTCAAAGATTGGGGAATTGGGGGGTTAGGGGATTGGGGTTTCAGAGATTGGGTTCAGGTTGAGCAAATTATTGGTGAATGAAGAAAGATTGGGGTTTCTTGGTAATTGGTTTCTAGTTTCTGAGAGATGTCGTGAGAGATAGAGAATTGGTTTCTGATTTGGGGGAATTAGGGATTTAGTGGAAAAATTAGAGACAGAATCACATCTGTTTTTACCTTTAAAAAAATATTACAAAGGGAAAATAAAATTAGTTTCTGATTTGGGGCTAGTGGGAAAATTAGAGACGGAAACACATCCGTCTCTACCTTTAAAAAAAATTATTTGATATTAGAGACAGCAACACATCCGTCTCTAACTATATTTGATATTTTAAATTACTTATTTAACTGAATAGAGACGAAATTAGAGATGAAATATTCAGAGACAGACCAATTTCGTCTCTAAATTTTGTCTCTAAATATATTTGACTTTTTAAACCCTTACATTGACCAAATAGAGACGGAATTAGAGACAAAAAATTCTAAGACGGATAAATTCCGTCTCTACCTTCCGTCTCTAAGCATATTTGACTTTAATTTAACCATATAGAGACGGAATTAGAGACAGAAAATTTAAGACGGAATAATTTTGTCTATAAATTTTGTCTCTAATTTTTAAAATTTTATTTTCCTCTCTAAATCGTTAAATTCGTCTCTATTAGAGACGGACTTTTTGCATCTCTAATTTTTGTCTCTAAATCAGACTTTTCTAGTAGTGAAGAAAGATACATTATCTAAAATTCTGCCATGTGTAAAACCTAGCTGGTAAGTAAAACTCTAATTTTCTATCATATGTCAAATTGTCTACCTATTTTAATACAATGTGTTTTTATAAATAAGGAAAAATTGCAACACAACATTGACATGTTTGCACACGTGGACGACATATGTACAAATACTAAAAACTAAATAACCAAATAAAAAATCATTCAACAAATAAAGAATAAAAAACTAATAACCATTCAATGCCATGTTTTTAGGGATTGACGTGGAACATGTAGCAGAAGATTATTTGGAGCAGATTGATTGTATACTACATGGTCAGTTCAACTTTAATTTGGCATAACTTTTGATTTGGGCATCATAATAATTATCATTATATATCAACGAAAAATTCAAGAAGAGAGCATCGTCGTGACAAAGGATTAACCCGGTTGAGGTTATTTTGGGCTCAAAAAAATGCCATTTTTGCGTTGTTTCATCTGCCTTTTTTTCCTATTTTTGCCTTAATTTATAATTCATTTTATAATTTGTGGCTCTGATTAGGTTTAGCTGCCTTTAAATACCTTCATTTTGTAGTGTTTGAACATCGCATCTTGAATAAACATTTCTATAGTTATCGTTTCAAACATTTCTGCCAATTAATATTATCAGGCCTTAAACTTTGCTACAAGTTGACGAGCTTAAAATTGTAACTCTGGAAAAAATACCTTTTCTGATACTTCTGTTTCCAAATACTGTGGGTCCTATTTCTCATAAAGAAATATGATCTAAAAATAAATTTCTTTTCTATATAAATAACTATACACAAAGATTGAAAAAACATCTATATAGTATAAATAAATAAAATGAATTAATATTTGTTGTCATTGCTGTTAATGGTATCATGTAACCTGTTTAAGTTGTATTTATTTGTATGTCTTACTCTAATACTTGGTTTCTTTAGTCATACAAAATTCATGGTTAAATATGGTTGTAATTATTGTTGAATTGAGATATTGTTTCTACCACTACAAATCTGCATTATTGGATAGCAATTTTTTTCCTTATGTTCTTAAATGTTTGTGGTATATAAAATGTTTGTTAGTTTCTCTTATCTATAGGTGTTTCCTTCTTAATTAAATTACTTTTAATTGTTTTTGCATTATTCTTTTTTTGTATTCTGTCTGTGCATCGCACGGGTGGAAGAATTTGTAATATATAAAAGTAAAGTACATGCTCTAAAATCTTGCCATTTGTCAATCCTTATTGATACTACATCCTTCGTTATTCTGTCAAGTGGCAAATACATTGTCTACTTTTTGTCATGTGTCATCTGATATGACAACTAAAAAAGAATTTTGACACGTGTTAAAAAAATTGCCAAGTGTACAAATTCTTGCCACCTAGGAAAAAACACTTCAACACAAATTATAAATTATAATTGGAAATTAAAAAATTATTAAAATATTCAAATTTAAAAAAATAAAAGACAAAGAATTCTATCTTGAAATGAAGGTTTCCCATAGAGAAATCAAGAATAGAAAATTATAGAAGAAAAAATATAAGATTACAAAGAGATAAATATAAATAAAAAATGAAAGAAAAGACTTTCACAATATTGAATTCTAGAAAATTAACAAAAATCTAAGTAGCAAGGTGGAATATGGTTGTGTGATAGGAGTTAGGGTTGGTGATGGGGACCACAGGCACTTGGATGCTGATAGTAAAAGAAGGAGACGTTGGTGGTGGGTGGTCAATAAGGGTGTAAATAAGTCAAGTCAAGTCGAGCACTTGAAACTCAGGCTTGATTTGCAAAAAGTAGGGGTGTAAATTGGTTCGGATAACCCGACCAACCCGATCAACCCGAATTGAACCAATTAAATTGGTTTGGTTTAGTTCGGGTATGTTAATTGGTTTAGGCAAAATCCGAACCAATTGAGGCTTAATTGGTTCGGTTCTCGGGTTGAAAATTTCAAACCCAAGAATCGAACCAAACTAAACCATTTTTTTATGCTTAGCTGTTGTACTGCCTCCTGCTTTAACATTAGAAAGTTTTGATTTTTATCATTACTTTCTTTCTTTCTTCACTTGCTGCCTTTGCTCCTATCTTAAACCCTACCGCCGCTTGCTTCCTGCTCTAGTCTAGTTGTCGCTTGTTCTCCCTGGTTTGGTTGCCGCTTGTTGCTCTGGTTGCGCTTCTTGCTTTGGTCTGGTCGCACTGGTCTGGTCATTGGTCGCACTGCTCTTATCGCTCTTGCTCTCGCTGGTATGCTCTGGTCACGTTGGTCTAGTCGCTCACTTCCTGCTTTGCTCTGGTTGCGCTCCTTGCCGCCGCTGCTATGCTCTGCTTCTTTTTTAGGTTGATTGTTATGATTAATTGGATTTGAAATATAGACACTCTGCTGGAATAATTAATATCTAGATCTGTACATAATATTCTTATCTTCTCGTTGAGGTTGATTGCTATGATTAATTGCTCTAGTTTCCATCTATGGGAACGTATAGAATAGGAGTGGCAATCTGGAACTGCGAAGGATACTTGTTGAAGTCTATTGGTATAATGCTAAAAAAATCTATTTTGTGTTTGTAAAAATTCTTCAAAGATCTCTTTTACTGGGTGAAAAAAAAAAAGTTGCTAAAAAAAATAAAAGTAAATATTTTGTTTTACTTGTCAAATGGGTGTTTAATGAATGTAATTTTTTGTTGTTGTGAAAAAAAAAGTAGAGAGAGTTGCTTTAAATTCAATGAAAACCATGGGTTGAGATGCATGAGAGTAGTACGACTGTCATAAAGTAGAGAACATATCAAATACCTGGTCAATGTTTCCATCATTATATTATGATTATGATTTTGATTCTGGGTTTGCTTCACTACTTGGTTATGTGATGAAAACCCCATTACTAGTTATATTGTTAACCAATTCACTTTTCTTAAAAGGTTCTTTAAAATTAAGTTCTCAACAAAGATATGTGAAAGAAATTTTCTTTATGAGACTTGTCTATGCATTTCTTCATATATTTACAGTTTTTTTTATGTGAGGAGCTGCATTTGACTTTTTGGGTAAACATGCATGTTACTTTATTCAGCCTTAATAGTATTTCAAACTTTGTTTAATCAACTTTTACGAGTATGATAACATGTTTTGATGTTCTCATTTGACAGGATGGGAATGGATATTATATATGACTGCTGGTCTTGTGACTTGCTTTGTGCTGCCTCTTCCTTGGATTTGTACAAAATTAACTTAGAGCAACTATTTAGCTTATAAGATGTTGTTAAGTTAGGTAAAATAAAATAAATAAAATAAAAGACGTGAAAATAAAATAAAAGACTTTATGAAAATTAAAGTTAGGTAAGTGGTAGATAGCAATATATAAAATTATAATTCTTTAAATAGAATTAAAATTTACTTAGTAATAGTAATATATAAATTATTATTATTATTTATACATTTTCTTATGTAAAATTTTACATAAGAAAATGTATAAATAATAATAATAATAATTTATATTATATATATATATATGGGATATCTCCCAGTGAGAGGAGTTTTAATTGTGAGAGGATGAAAGGAGTAAATCTTGACCATACAATCATACATAGATGGTCAAGATTAAAAGTTACTTAAAGGTCATGTGACCACTTAAAAAAGTCACATGCATTTATGTTCTAATCTTGACCATTCATGTAAGATCTAATGGTTAATATTTACTCCTCTCATCTCTCACAATAACACTCATCTCATCAGAATAAGATCCTATATATATATATAGGGATCATATCTAGTGAGAGAAGTTTTTATTGTGAGAGGGTGAGAGGAGTAAATCTTAACCATACAACCATACATGGATGGTCAAGATTAAAAAATTACTTAAAGGTCGTGTGCTTAGTAATATTAAAAAGTCACATCATTTAATTTCTAATCTTGACCATTCATATAAGATTGATACATATATACTCCTCTCATGCTCTTATAATAAACATTCCTTACCCGAGAATATAGATATATATATATATATATATATATATATATATATATATATATATATATATATATATAAACATACATTATATATTCACAAATTTTTAATATCAAGTTTTTAACGTTTGAGCTTGGCTCATTTATATAATTGAGTTTAAATTCAAGTGAGGCCCTCTTGCGGTTTCTTCTTGCTAATCTGAACATTTTGGGCTTCTTCTTGCAAGATCAACGAGATTCCTGGATGGGTTTCTTCTTGCTTAGGCCTCATTCTGGGTTTCTTCTTGCTAATGGCAGAGGGCCTTCCTCTGTGATTGCTTCAATTGTTGTCAACATGCCATGGTTCCAGCGTATAAAGAGCTATGAGTGGTTGCCGAATTCTTCAAAATCCGTTCCTGTTGTAGATTTTTGGGTGATTGTTAAAGCCCTTCTTCTGTAAGATATCTGCATTGCATCTCAGTATAAAGATATCTTGACTGCATCCGTGCCTCATGCATATGAAGATTTATGCAAAAATCTTTCATTCATGCCTCATGCATATGCTCAACGGAAGATTTCGTCCAGTAAAATCTATAAAATGTTTTCAGCCAGTAGTAATATTAGTTGTATGCCAAATCACGTTATCTGTATTCATAATGTTGCTAACGTTGATAATATAAGAAAAAGAGATACTTTCGTTTCAAATGGTGCAGGAACAATAATGGTGTAACCTTATATTAAAGCATTAACCTGTAATCTAAATTACTATTAATTTAATGTAGAAATTATTAAATTGTATTCTTATAAATTAAATATATTAATAATGCTGAAACTTTTGGAATGAATTTATTAGATAGTGAAATAAATGGGTTATATTACATAATTCCATAAATAAATATTTCTAATCTAATTATTGTCCTATAATGAAGGAAATATTTAATTTAGTATGAATTTAAATTAATTGTTAGTTTAATTAAAAAAAAATATTTACCCATTATTAAATAGATGAATTTGATTTCAAATGAGATAAAATTTAGACAAATTATACATGGTCAACAATGTATTAAAACAATGATAGAGAATATTATACAAAAATAGGAAAAATCTTAGACATTTAAGATATAATGAATAGTGATAGTGAAAAATAAATAAAATCATTTCAGATTAAAAGGATAAATAAGAGAAAAATAATTTATGTCCAAAATATATAATTACCTTTAAATGACAACCTTTTAAATATAGTGAATAGTGATAGTGATTATGTTTAAAAAAATAAAATAAAACAAAGGCATTCCGAATAAAATAGGAATATACTGATGTCACAAAAGGAGAAAAAAGAAAAGAATGCCATTTGATTGTTTCTAATTTATGTTATACATAAGTTAAGTAATTTTATTGCATTAAATACATTTATTCGTCGAATTTCTTCTTGCCAATCAAAATTTGTTGTATATCATGTGAAGTCCGTATAATTGCTTAAAATTTAGACCCAAAAATTGTCATAATATATATACGTTAACTATGTGAAGAAACATTTTTAATGATATCGAGCAATTATTGGTAAATAAATGTCGTATACCAAATTGAAAAGAAATTTATTATAATTTATTACTAAATAAATGTTTTCCTTTTGAATTTTTTGAATTACTTTTGACTTTATATTTCTCAAAGAGACTTTAATTATAAATTATTAAATATTAAATAAAAACTAAATAAAAAATTATCATATTTAAAACTTACTTTTATAAATGCACTCTGCATATTTTTTTCAATAAAATAAAACACATTGTATTTCATGGTTATATAAAATCTATATAAGCCTTTTACCAATTCAGTGATTCCCATGCCTTCAAATGATTCTTTTCATTGCTTATTATTTTATGGATTTTTTTCTTCTAATATTTCATGGTTATTGCTTGTTATGCTATCATTGCAAGTTCAATAATCGTTATTAAGGATGTGGATAGAAAGAAGAATGGCTAGACAAAGTTTGATTATTGCAAATGTAATGACTTGACACTTTTTGACACCTAATGCATTATTGTTACTTGCTATGAGGATAAAACCCGTTTTACATTTTTTTTTATTTTTGGACACTAATTATTTATTTGTTTCAAGCTTCATATTAGAGTGTAATAATATTCTTTACACATTTTATAAATTGTATGAAAATACAGGACTACAAGTTACATTTTTTATGAAAGTCTCCAAGAATAATTAGAAGAGTATTTTGATAATGCTAAAGCAAGATTGTGACTACCATTTCACATCAAAGAAAGAGAGAAGGTCAATTGATTTTGTTGTTGACCTAACTAATTTTTTCGTTGTTTGTGTTTTTCTTTTCTTATATAATTGGATAGTTTGATGATTTACTTGAAACATATAATTATTTTGTAGTTGCATATTGCATATTTTAGAGTTTTGAAAAGCATTTTCGTGACAACATATACATAGTTTGAAATTGACTTGACAACTACTATAGAGTGTGAACACACAAATAGTAACTTATATTAGAAAAATTCATTGAGTAATTCTAAACGATATAATCCTTGCTAGAATTATTATGTCTGATAGAAAATTAAGGAGTATTATTCTTAAATTGTGCAACAGTCATGGGAATATGGAATTTAACCTATCGTTTTAGAACTACATTATATATATGAGAAAGAGTTGATTTGGAGTATTAATTGCAAGAGGTGGAAAAATGTATACTTTGAATTTGGCAGGATTTCTATTGATAAGAGGTCATTCAATGGACAAAAGTTCATTTAGAATAAGGTTTGGGAAATCATAAAAGTTGAATGGTTTGATATAGGCTAAACACTTAAACTGTCATTTCTCGCCTCAAAATAATCTCTGTTAGAAATATTTACATGATATAACTTGAGTATGCCATTGTCTTGGTATCCTCAAGGAACATGGGAGAGCAGCATCCTAATGGTGTTGTTAAGATTATTGATAAGGAAGAAGAATCTTATATACTTTCTCAAGAAAGGTATATCACACTTAGCATCTTGAAAAAATGATTTGAAATAGTCTCTATAGTATTTCAATAATTCTTTCTATTAATTATTTCACTTTTTTCATCATTGTTATAAATCTTACTACGGTTTGAAGTTTTGTGATGTCACACCTTCTTATTCCAAAGCTCTTCCTCTTGCTTGATGCTAAGTTTGATTTATCATTGGTTCAGAAAATTGCTAATATTTGTTAGAAAAAAATTTCATAGTACAATTTTCTTTGAGCAATCATTTCTAACTGATAATATAGTTTGTTGGAGTAGTGATGTGTTATATTCTGATTTTTATTATTTGTTGGGTTCTTGTCATTATTCTTTGACAACTCCATTGATGAGGTTTTTGAGGGAATTGTTGGGTTCAAGCATGATACTAGAAATCAAGTCTTATGATTCAAGATTTTATAGAAAAGTTAAAAAATTTATGTAATTGGCCATTTAAAAAATTATTAACAATTTAATTATCACACTAAGAATGTTGCTTAAATTACATCATTCTTCTACTCAAATACTAAAAAAAGTATATAAAATGTTGTAAACTAAACCTTTTTTTAAGGATTTGATGCAAATGAAAAGGATCCAAGTATTTTGCAAGGTTTCAGCTAGCCTTTCAGTCAGTAGTAGTAAAGAAGTTTCTTGAAGAAATGTTTCCTTTAAAAAAAAAAATTCCCTCATTTATCATCAAACTAACTATAAGATCCAAGACCCCTTTGAGATGAGTTTTGATGAATAATAAATTTTATGTGAAAATATGTTTAATATGATCTCATAATGTTAACATAAACTAACTTAGTTTGTGGTTGAGTTATATTTAGTTTGAAGCTTTTGAGCAGAGTTGAACTTTAAAAGAGAACCATAAAAGATTTAAAAATTTGACATGTTCTAAAATGAAAAGACTCAAGAAAGTCATGCGAAGACTCAATGAAGTCATGAACACGCATAAGAAGACTCAAGCAACTCATGACCAGCATGGTCATTATCTGAAGTCCAAAGATGAGTAGACTCGTCCTACTAAACTGCAAGAAAATTCATCAAGATTGAAAGACATCATTTCTCCTTCCACAAGGACCATCTATCTTCTTGTTTATCATATGGACAATCCATCATATTATGATGTTTAAATAGAAAAAAGCCTTTACAAAATTTTGAGGAGTTTTACTGAGTTACAAGAGTTTAGCATAGTCACTAAGCTCAGTCTACTTAAGGTGTTACAGGACAAAACAATACAAGATGAAACTCTCATTAGTAACAACTAGTTTTGTCCTTGCTACATCAAGAATAGTAAAATCCTAACGGCTAGCATGAGGAAGGTTATAAAAGGATTTCACAATGAAGAATGTGATGGGATTCCCTCGTTAGTGGTGGAGAGAAAAAGATGGAAAATAAATAGTAAAATAAAATGAAAGAAAGGATGGGAGAATTTGAAGAAAACGAATGGAAAAGAAGCGGAGAAATTGTCTCGTTCATGCATAACCACCAATTAGTTAGGAATGTTGGCTATAAAAGTTATTGCCTTCTTTCAATTCAATGTATCTCTTAGAAAACCAAAATTTAGAGAGTGTTGAGAGATAAGAAAACCTCACTTGTGTGAGAGAGAAAATCCTATTGAGAGAAAAGCCAAGAGAGAGAGTTTAGCTACTGGTGTTCGGTGAGATTATTATTGTATTCCTATTATTTTTATAGTGAAAATATTGAGTGTTATTTTTGCCTATTTAATTTACACAAGGCTAGGAAAAGTCAAATCCTGGGACTGCCAAATTTATTTATTGGCTCTTTTATTTTTTCTTCATCTTTTCCAACAAGTGGTATCAAAGCTTCGGCTCAAAAAAAAATTATATTCTTGTGTAACTTAAGATAGAGGAGTCATCATCATCATCATCAGCAACAATGTTAAAATTGACTGCATCCAATTACTCCATTTGGAAGCCAAGAATGGAGGATATCCTTTACTATAAGGATTTGTATAACCCCTTCAATTGCTGGGACAAAAATCAGAAAGGAAGTTAGACGATGCATGGAGCATTCCGAATAGGAAAGTTGTCGGACAAATCTGACAATGGGTGGATCAAAGTGTGTTCCACCATGTGGCACAAGAGACAGATGCATACAAATTATGGACAAAATTGTCGTCCATGTACGAGCGGAAGACCGCTTAAAATAAAGCCTCAGTTATTCGACGATTGGTAAACCTCAAGTACAAAGATGGTCGAAGTGTTACCGAGAATCGTAGTGACTTCCAAGGTTTGATAAACCAATTGACAAATATGCAAATGATGCTTGATGATGAGTTACAGGCTCTAATGTTACTCAGCTCTTTGCCTGATAGCTAGGATACACTAGTAGTGTCTTTAAGCAATTCAGCTCCTCAAGGCGTTCTTACATTAGACATAGTTAAAGATAACATGTTCAATGAATAAGAAAGGAGGAAAGAACAAGGTGTAGTAGCTGAGTTAGAAGCCCTCGTCTTAGAATATCATGGAAGAACTAGTAATAGAAAATTCGACAAGCGAGACAAGTCAAAGGGCAAGTTAAGAGATGGCTCGAGAGGGAGGTCCAAGACAAGAAGGGACCTAGAATGTTACCATTGTGGTGAGATAGGCCACATGAAAAGAGAATGCAGGTTGTTTAAATGAGACCAAGATAGAGGTAATGAGAAGAACAATGCCATGCACACGACTACAACTACCTCTGGTGGAAATGAGGTAATTATTCTATGTGGTAATGGCTTTGTTAATTTTTCCTCTCAAGATACATGTTGGATAGTGAATTCTAGTGCATCATTTCATGTCACCTCATGAAGGGACTTCTTTACATCCTACACCAATGGAGATTTTGGTAATATGAGGATGGGAAATGACAAATTGTCCAAGATCGTGGGAAGACGAGATATTTCCCTTGAAACCAACACATGTTGTCACTTGGTACTTAAGGATGTGAGACATGTTCTAGGCATGCGTCTCAATTTGATCTCTATTGGATTACTTGACAATGAATGATACACCAATGTCATTGCTAAAGGAAAATGGAAACTTAGCAAGAACTATCTTATCCTAGCACAAGGGAAGAAGGAGAACACCCTTTACATGACACATGCAAAAGTCAATAATAGGTATGTAAATGCTTTCGCATAAGACTCAATCAAGCTATGGCATAAACGACTCAGTCACATAAGTGAGAAAGGGTTACAATTTCTAGCCAAAAGAGAGGCACTGACTGGGATGAAAAAAGGCATGCCTCTAAAATCATGCACGCACTGTTTGGCTGGAAAGCAGCATAAAGCTTCATTTCAACATGGACTTGCATAAAGAAAACCTAATGTATTAGATATTGTGTACTCTGATGTTTGTGGTCCTATGACTATTAGTACTTTTGAGAGGGCAAGATATTTTGTTACCTTTATTGACAATCATTCCAGGAAGGTATAAGCTTACGCACTTAGAACAAACAATCAAGTGTATGAAGTTTTCAAGTGGTTTCATGCCAGCGTTGAATGAGAGACTGGTAGAAGCTTGAAATGTATTCGCATCGATAATAGAGGAGAATATATGAGGGTGTTCAAAAACTACTATAGAAGTAATGGAATCAAACATGAATGATCTGTTCCGAAGACTCCTCAGCTTAATGGCATAGCTAAGAGAATGAACAGAACAATTGTTGAAAGAATAAGAACAAGGTTATCTCATGCCAAGCTGCCCAAAAGTTTTTGGGGTGAAGCCCTGATGACTGCAGTTAATCTAATCAACATTTCTCTTTCAACACCTTTGAATGGTAAAGTCCCGAACAAGTTTTGGTTAGGAAATGATGTTACCTACAATCATCTTAAAGTGTTTGGTTGCAGAGATTTTATTCATATCCCTAAAGATGAAAGATCCAAGCTCGACACAAAGTCAAAAGAATGTATCTTCGTGGGATATAGGAATGAAGAATTTGATTACAGGTTATAGGATCCTATAGCTAGAAAGATTATTAGAAGTATAGATGTTGTCTTCTTTGAAGATCAGAACATTGAAGACATTCGAAGATGTGATATACTTCATAATCATAGAGAATATCCAACTAACTTGAATCCAATTCCTCCTCCATTGGAGCACAATGACAGGCAAGATGAATCCAATGATACTGATGATCCAGCTAATGATCCTATAATTAATGAACCAATTAATGATAATGTGAGTGATGGTAATACAACTGATGGTATAATAGATGATGTCACTGATGAGGGGCAAGAAGCACAAGCCCATGAAGAGCCATTGGCCGAATTCTAACCAAGAAGATCGACCAGGGTATAGAGACCTCCGAGTAGGTATTCTCCAGATGATTACATCCTCCTAACAGACGGGGGAGAACCAGAATGTTATGAAGAAGCATTGACTCATCATCAACAAGATGAGTGGTTGAAAGCCATGCATGAAGAGATGCAATCTCTACATGAGAACCACATATATAATCTGGTGAGCCTACCAAAAGGTAGAAAAGTACTCAAGAACAAATGGGTATATCAAGTGAAGACGAAAGAAAACAACTCTAAGCCTAGGTTCAAAGAAAGACTAGTTGTGAAAGGTTTCAGTCAAAAGAAAGAAGTTGACTTTGAAGAGATTTTCTCACCCGTAGTGAAGATGTCATCCATACGAATTGTACTTGGTTTGGCTGTAAGCTTGAATCTCGAGATCAAACAACTAGATGTGAAGACTGTTTTTCTTTACGGAGATTTTGAAGAAGAAATCTACATGGAGCAACTAGAAGGATTCAAAATCAAAGGCAAAGAAGATTTGGTATACTAGCTAAAAAAATAGCTTATATGGACTAAAGCAGACATCTTGACAATGGTACAAGAAGTTTGATTCCTTTATGATTGAACACAAATATCGGAGGACTACTTCAGACCATTGTGTATTTGTGAAAAAATTTAATGATGGTGAATCATCATGCCTCTTCTCTATGTCGATGACATGTTGATCGTAGGACAAAACAGTGACAAGATTAGCAACCTGAAGAAAGAGATGAGCAAGTTTTTTGCTATGAAAGACTTAGGACCCGCAAAATGAATCCTCGGTATGAGTATATCCTGTGATCGAAAAAATTAAAAGTTGAGGTTATCACAAGAAAGTTATATTGAGAAGGTACTAAAGTAATTTAACATGGATAAAGCAAAATCAGTTTCAACTCCATTTCCTAGTCACTTCAAGCTTAGTTCGAAGCACAATCCTATAAGTGAGAAAGAAAAAGAAAATATGGCTATAGTGCTATATTCCTCAGTTGTTGGTAGTCTGATGTATGTAATGATTTGCACGAGACCAGACATAACACATGCAGTTATCATTGTAAGCAGATTCCTATCTAAACCAGGTAGAGAGTATTGGAATACTATGAAATGGATTCTTAGATATCTCAGGAGTACTTCCAAAATGAGTTTGTGCTTTGGAGGTGGAAAACCTGAATTGATTGGCTACACAGATGTAGACATGGTAGGAGATCTTGATTCCAGAAAATCTACTTCAAGATACCCGATTACATTTTCAAGAGGAGCAATTTTGTGGCAATCAAAGCTACAGAAATGTGTTGCTCTATCAACAATAGAGGCAAAGTTTATTACAACTACTGAAGCGTGCAAAAAAATGCTCTGGATGAAGCGATTCTTACAAGAATTAAGGCAAGAACAGCACAAATACATTTTGCATTGTGATAATCAAAGTGTGATCCACTTGAGCAAGAATCCGAGTTTACACTTGAGGTCGAAACATATTGATGTGCGAAATCACTGGATAAGTGATGTGTTGGAGTCGAAGCAATTGCAACTTGAGAAGATCCATATTGATGATAATAGTTCAAATATGATGACCAAGTCCTTACCTAAGGACAAGTACGAATTTTGTAGAAGAGCAACTAGATTGCTGGAGCCCTCCACCTAAGTTGGGAGGGGGAGATTGATGGGGTTCCCTCGTTAGTGTTGGAGAGAAAAATAAGGAAATAAATAGTAAAATAAAATGAAAGAAAGGATGAGAGAATTTGAAGAAAACGAATGGAAGAGAAAAGGATAAATTGTCTCCTTCATGTATAACCACTTATTAGTTAGGAATATTGGCTATAAAAGTCGTTGCCTTCTTTCAATTCAATGTATCTCTTAGAAAACCAAAACTTAGAGAGTGTTGAGAGATAAGAAAACCTCACTTGTGTGAAAGAGAAAATCCTCTTGAGAGAAAAACCAAGAGAGAGAGTTTAGCCACCGGTGTTTGGTGAGATTATTATTGTATTCCCATTATTTTTATAGTGAAAATATTGAGTGTTATTTTTGCCTATTTTATTTACACAAGGTTGGGAAAAGTCAGATCATAGGACTACCAAATTTATTTATTGGCTATTTTATTTTTTTCTTCATCTTTCCTAACAGAATGAAGGTTTAGAACATTGATTGACCAATATAATAGTACAAGAACTCTTTATGTTCATCCCAAGCCTTTTAGTCTACTCATCTGTTCTTTGCCTACACTAAACTTTCTAATATAACTTGTTGTATAGGTGCATTCTCTAAGTATTTCTTTGAGTATATCCACTCTAGGAGTGTTGTTTAGAGACTTATCTTTTTTTAATCTCATTGCTTAGACACTTGTACCTTAGTGGTGAGTGTGGTGAGCTAGTGGTGTGCATTAGCCATGGTGAGAAGTGTGTTTAAAAGGCAGGGGTGACTCTAATAAACAAAGAAGAGTCAATATGTAGCTAGGAGCAGCTGTGGTATACAAATAATACGTGATTTAGTGAAGAAAGTATATCTCGGTGGAAGCTAGGGACTAGATGCAGCCCAAAGTGGTTAAGGGTGAACTATGATAAATTAGTGTGTTGAGCTATTCTATCTTCATACACTTTCACTATTTAAGTTTCTAAATCTATTTTGAACTTAGATTTCAACTTGTGTCTCTTTTAAATCAATCAAGTTTGCCAAATCTTTAAGGTGTGTGAAAAAAGATCATTATCATTTCACTTATCTAACTTAAGTGTTTTCACAATAAGATCAAATCATTACAAAAGAGTTTTTCTGATCTTTACTTATTTCATAACTAAAACAATCATGTGTTAAACTCAACCAAGGTTACATAGCTTTCTTTGAAAAGACTACTTGTTGAATACTCACCAGCTTATACTTATTACAATCCTTCTAAGTTAGTCTAAAAGAATTTCTTTTCCAATCTACTCATCATTTCGGAGAATCTGTTGAAGTATACTAAACACCAAGTAATTAGCTTGAGTTCCTTTTGTTTCAAGAAATACTAAGTCTGTAAAAGAAGACCACAATTCGTCCCCCCTTCTTATGGTTGGTGTTAACTTTAGTAACAATATATTGTTTTTTTCTCAGTATGATTTTATTAACTGAAAATGTAACACGACCACCACACAACTTTTTTGCTCCAAATCCAACATACATGTTTTTAGGCATTTTTACCAAACTACTTTTGATGGAAAAACTATTTACCAAAATACTACTTTTTTAAACTATTTGCCAAAATATCATTCTTTTGAAACTATATACCAAACTGCTACTCTTTTATCCAATGTGGCATTTTTTATAATTTTTTGTCCACATGAAAAATGTCAAAGAGCTTAGCGTACCTGCGTGAAAAACGCCAAATCATTTGGCGTTTTTACACTGAAAACATCACCCTCTTTGGCGTTTTTCATATGGACACGCCATCGACTTTGGCGTTTTAAGTGTAAAAATGTCACCTTCTTTGGTGTTTTCCACATGGAAGCACCAAAGTAGATGACATTTTCTACGTTGCATGTGTTTCTAGGGCACTTACGTAAATCTATTGAGAAATGACGCTCAGAGATACATACATTTTACATACTTACTAAAGAGTGTACAATAGCGTTAGATGACATCAATATTAAGTAGCTTATTTATATGTCAATAATTTGATATTTTTCATGTAGATACACCAATCTCTTTGACGTTTTCCACGTGGACAAAAAAATAAAAAAAAATATCACGTTGGATAAAAAGGTAGCAGTTTAATATATAATTTCAAAAGAGTGACATTTTGATAAATAATTTAAAAAAAGTAACATTTTAATAAATAATTTTTCTATCAAGGGCAATTTGGTAAAAATGCCCATGTTCTTATTGCTCTCAATTAATTATATAATAATAATTTTATACACAACACATTTTATTATATTGTTTAGCACACAATCAAATATAGAATAAAATGTAAAAAATAATTATTTAAAGTGTAATTCAATTTTTTCTCTTATCTTCATTAGATTTAATATTTGTCATAATTTATTTGTCAAAGACGGGCCTTTTGATGACGGGCCTTTTGATGATTTTGATTGCCAAAACAAAAGCAATTCCTTATCATAATGACGTTTTTTATTTGAATGTTTTCTTTTTCAAAGATTAATAACTCTATGTAGAATTGAGATTTTTTTTTTAAAAAAAAAGTCTATATAGAGTATGTTACCAAAGATATTATATTTTATATTACCAAATCAATTATTATTGTAATATTTTTATTTTTTTTTGGAATAATAATTTTTAAATTTATTTTATCATTTATTTCATTAATTTTATATATTATATTATCCATGCATCACATGCGAGTAAATCTAGTTAACAATACAAAACAAAGTCTAATTAAACATATTACCAAACTTGTATTAATAATGAGTATATTTATAATAAACTAATACATCGCTAACTTGTTTTATAAATAATATAATGCAAGACTTGTTTATGAAAAATTAAAAATTAAAAATTAATTAATAGAGTTAATAATAAAAATTATACTATTTCTTTTCATTAAAATTGAATTCAACTATTCTCTTTTTTTTTTTATTAAAGTTAGTTTATACTATTCTCTTTCTTTTTTAAATGAGCTAATTTAAACCATTAAATTAAAACAAAATCAAAGGTTAAATCTTGGTGTAAAATTTTAAATGACTAAAATACTAAAGTTTAAGTTGATTTTAGAGTAAAACTTTATTTTAGTCCCTGAAAGATATAGTCTTTATCAATATAATTAGTTCCTTATAGACGACTTTTATTTCGTCCCTAAGACTTAAAATTCCCATTTTTTTCGTACCTCTATCCATTTAAAAATTAACGGTGTTAACTTATAATTCAGCCAACTAACTAATTTTCACTATTATCTTTATTTTTCTCATGTTCCTTTCACTTCTAGCCTTTCCTCCCCACACATAGCTAGGCTTCCTCCTCTTAGCGTGAGCCATGGCTTCTCATAGACAACACCCCCCACATCTTTTCAAAAACAAAACAAACCAATGGGTGTTGCAAATGTACATCAAATACATAAGTACGAAAACATCAAAAAATCAAATTACCTAGCACCCGAACATGTACCAATAGAATAGAGACCCAAAACCCCATAGCAGAGTAACTTCCCATGCAATTCCATAGAATCCAACCTCAAGATTAGACCAAGAAAAAGAAAAATAGAACTTATGAGTCTCTTATGGTAGCACAAAAAGAACTCCACAACCTAAAAAGAAAACAAAACGGGAAATTTCCTTTCCAACCCAAACCCTCCACGCTCCTCCAATTGAACCTCCATAGCCACATACAAACCACCTAGGCATAATCTCTCAGAACATAACTAGCTGACCCCAACAACACTCCAATCACTAGAACAAAGTCAATCACACATAGTCACAACCATCCCCCAATTTGAAACAATGCCTCCACAATGAAATTGCCATTACTCAACATTCAAATACACACCCACACATCATTAACTCCTCCTTACCCAAACCACCATAAACCCATTACCAAAAACTCCCTACACCATTGTCCTCACTCCTCAGGCCACTAGATCTAAGACAGTTTTGTCTCTAACTCTCTCCCTTACTTTGCGTTCTGTGTTGTCCAACTCCAATGGCAGGAGGGAAGGCAAAAATATTAGCACCTATGGGGATTCGTGGAGATTTCATGTGATGGGGTGGGATCATACATATAAATGGATACCCGCAAACCCACTAAATATATTTTTTGATTTAGTATTTTACATATATTATGCTTTTTTTTCTCTTTCACTTTGAAATGAGAAGAAAAATTATACTTTTATTATTACTTTACAATGAATTTTTTAAATGAATGAACTCATAATGATAAAAATTGTTAATATACCTATAGAACCAATTCACCCCTCTTGGTTTTGTCACGTATTTTATATTGCAAAAGGATAAATAAATCTTATACCAACTATAAAAATACTCTATTTTGAATTGATATCAAATGAGTCAATAACATGATCAATCAGTTCCAAAGAAAAAAACCCCATAAAAGAAAAAATGTAAATAATATTACTAAGGAGACAAAAAATCCTAAAGAGAGTACTCTTAAAGAAGAGATTAGAGACTGATTAGGATTCCTGAAGTAGTTAAAACTCCAAAGGAAGTTTAAATAGTTAAAAATAGTGAAAATGAAAAGATCTCAATAAATTATGTCTTTATGAGAAAAAAATGATGGAATTGAAAAGAAATATATGTAGATAACATATTTGCATCTAATATAGCACACAATATTATGAATAATAATGATGATCTTGAAATTAGAATTGTTGAAGAATGTTGACGAATAAATGATTAGCCAAAATAGAAGAATGCATTGCAGGTATAATAGAACTCACTTGCAAAATATGAGGTTAAGAAATTGCAGTTCAATAATTGAACTCAATATGAGGTTAAGAAATTGTAGTTTAAACTCTAAAAGAAGTTTCATTGGACCTGAAGTCTAAACTTCAGAAGTTACAAAATCTATGGATACAAATTGGTTCTTGTGAGAAAATAGAATGAAGAAAAATGAAGCACAAGATATAAAGTATAACTTGTTGCACAAAGTTTCTCACTAAGAAAATGTATTGACTATGGAGAAAGCTATTTTCTAGTGGTGGATGCATTTACATTTTGATATCTGATAAGGTTATTTGAACACAAGAAGCTAAGTTTTTCTAATGGATGTTATTACATCTTGTTGTTTTATCTTATGGCTCTCTTGAGACATACTATCTACGTAAAAATCTCTGAAGGATTTAAAATATCAACAATATCCAATGAACTTAATTTACATATGTTGATTTAAAAATCTCTGAAGGATTTAAAACATCTTGGTGTTGCCTTACTTAGTTGTTTTTCCTTGCCAACAACAAAGTGCCACATCGAACAAAGGTACCTTGTTGCCTTATTTAGTTGCATTGTCTTGCCAACACTAAAGTCTCACATCGACTACTTTACAGATCAGAAGCAAATACTTGGCCTATAAATAAGCTAATTGATATTGATGTCTTCCAACATTATGATGCACTCTTTAGTAGGCATGTGAAATATATGTGTCTCTGGGCACTATTTCTAAAGAAATCCACGTAAGTGCCCTAGAAACACAAAGTGGCATTTTTTATTTTTTATTTATCCATGTGGAAAACGTCATCCACTTTGACCCATCCACGTAAGTGCCAAAGAGGGTGGTGTTTTTAGTGTAAAAATGCCAAATAATTCAGCATTTCCACGTGGATATGCCAAGTTCTTTGGTGTTTTCCATGTGGACAAAAAAAATAATAAAAATTGTCAGGTTGGACAAATTTTTGAAGGATTGAAAATATCAATAATATCTAATGAACTTAATTTACATATGCTAATTTAAAAATCTCTGAAGGGTTTAAAACATCTTGGTGTTGCCTTACTTAGCTGTTTTGCCTTGCCAACAACAAAGTGCCACATTGAACAGAGGTACCTTATTGCCTTATTTAGTTATTTTGTCTTGTCAACACCAAAGTCCCACATCGAACAAAGGTACCTTATTGCCTTACTTAGCTGCTTTGCCTTGCCAACACCAAAGTCTCACATCGACTACTTTACGGATCAAAAGCAAATACTTGGCCTATAAATAAGCTAATTGATATTGATGTCTTCTAACATTATGATGCACTCCTTAGTAAGCATATGAAATGTATGTGTCTCTGAGCGCTATTTCTAAAAAAATCCACGTAAGTGCTCTAGAAGCACAATGTGACATTTTTTTTATTTTTTTGTCCACGTGGAAAACGCCATCCACTTTGGTCCATCCATGTAGAAAACGCCAAAGAAGGTGATATTTTCAGTGTAAAAACACCAAATAATTTAGCATTTTTCATATGGATAAGCCAAGCTCTTTAGTGTTTTCTATGTGGATAAAAAAATAATAAAAAATGTCACGTTAGATAAAAGAGTGACAATTTTGTATACAGTTTCAAAAGAGTGTCATTTTAGTAAATAGTTTTAAAAAAGTGACATTTTGATAAATAATTTTTCTATCAAGGGCAGTTTGGTAAAAATACTGTCATTTATGTGATGATAAGCAGAGCTGATAGTGAAAGAGCCATCATGACTATGGCATCATGCTACAATATCAATTCTTGCCTAGGGTGATAGTGTTTAATACCAACGAGTTTCACACAGATAGATTGAGGGAGAAGAGATTGAATGAGCTCCCAAGCCCAGTTGCCTAAAGATGAGAGGAAGCTAGACATCTTTAGCTCAAGGTCCTTTTCTAGTAAAAGAGCCACAAAATGGTTTTTTAGAGGGCCAACATTTGGGACCCAAGGGTCGCTCCAAAATCTAGTAGTTAGACCATTACCTAGGTGCCAAATCAAACCACTCTCCACATGCACCCACACGTAACACACACCCTCCAAAGATTTTACTCAACAGGATGTCGTTGAATCAAAGGTAACATGTCATCTCCACACTTATAGCGACTACGAAGGACCCTAACCTAAAGTTCATCCTTTTTTTTCTGAATTAGACCCTATCCAACCTTGGCCATGAAGGCCATATTCATATTCTAAGTTTGCCTCAAGCCTTAGCCACCAAATTGTTTGGGATGACAGACTCAATTCTAATTCACAAGATGAGTTTTCCTCTTGTTTTCAGTCTCTCCCAAGGAAAACTTCTACACTTCTTATCCACAACATCACAAACAGAACTTGGAAGTAAAGTTGTTTGCATAGAATAATTGGGAATGGAAAAGATAACCAATTTGCAAAGAGTGTGACGTCTCGCCAATGAAAGAGAGTTAACTTTCTAGGAAGAAAGCTTTTGAAAGATTTTTCTTGTAATGTGACTAAAAGTACCTCTTGAAGTTCTTTTATGAAGGAGGGGGTACCCAAGTACTTACCAAGGTCATTTGTCATTGTGAAACCAAAAGCATATGAGATTTCTTGGGCTATATTATGATTAACATTTTTGGAAAAATAGATCTTCGTCTTTTTCTTGCTCACCTTCTACCCAGAATTGGCACAAAAGGCATCTAAATAGAATTTAATAACCTCCACCTGATCCAAAGAGGCCTCTGCAAAAAGCAAGAGGCTACCTTTAGACAACATAACGGGCTTCCAATGATTTTGACTAACCACAGTGCTAATAATATGAGAGTATCTCTCAATGCAAATCATAAAAAGATAGGGAGAAAGGGGGTCACCCTGTCTAATTCCTCTAGTAGGAAAGAATTCACCAAGACATTTACCATTCCAAATTATATTCATAGAGGCTAAAGATATGTATTGTGATCGGGATCGCGGCGAGATAACAACTTAAATTAAAAAAAAAAATTAAGAAGTCACCACCAATTTTATTTTTATTAGGAAAAATTGGAAAAACCTAAAAAGATGGTATACGTTCAAAAACTCAGGTTCGGGAGTTTAATTATGTATAGGAAAGGGTGGAGACTAAACCCCACAGCACCCCTAATACATCCGTCCTAAAACGATTACCTTAAATCAGTTGCACAAATTTTTATAACTCTTAAAAATATTTATTTTACCCATTTATTAAAAGATAAACTAAACAAACAAATAAATTATGAAAATTTTGTTTTGGCTTAATAGAATTGCGATTCTGCTCCTACATATCCTCAAATGCAATGAGGAATTCAAAGCCACGTCGTTCTTTAGAAAAAATGATTGCGAGTTGGTTATTTTTAATTTTGAAAAGATTTTTGTTTTGAAAACTCACTTGATTTTTATTTATTTTAGAAAAGAAAGAATCATCAAGTTATCGCAACTCAGACAATTCTAAAAGTTATAAGATTAACAAGTTGTCGCAGCTCAGCTAATCTAGTTTTATTCTTTTCAACAAAATTCAAACATCTTATTTTATTTTGTTTTTTAAAAAAATGAATCATCAAGCTGTCACAACTCAGATAATTCTAACAGTCACAAGATTAACAAGCTGTCGCAACTCAGGTAATCTTTTTTTATAAAAAAAAACTTCCATTTGTAAAAAAAAAACAAAACAAAAAAAGGTAAGATCACTATTTGAAACAAAGATCAATAATATGATAAACACACCAATAAAAAAAATAAATCAACAAAAGAGAATAAAGTACATTTTTTTAATAAAAAATCAAACATCAACATTTTTATTTCTATATCGGCAACTAAAAACAAAAATCAAGTACGAGAAAAGAACACACTAAAAAGAAGCCACCCAACACAAAGAATTATAAAACCTTAAAAAAAAACTAAACAGATTTATCCAGTTCAACTAAAAGCCCAAAAGAAAGAAAGCTAATCTCAAAAAAAAACACAAAAAACAAGCATCGAATTATTATAGCTTTCCCTTTTATAAAAAAAAATAAGTCAAACAAGTAAATGAAGAGATATCTAGATCTCTGGAGCAAAACCACGAAACAGAGAACAATAAAAAAAAAGAGGGTTTCAAATAGAGCTTGGAACGGAAAAGGGGCCATAGATCAAGGCAGAGGCACAGCGGTGCACGGCATTTCACGCAGGCGGTGGCTACAGTGGGGTTAAGGACGGTGATGGCGCAATGGATCTGGGTCACGGTTTTGAGGGTTGCGAATCTGCAGGGGGCGGCGGCTGGTACGGTGGTGTTCTGGTGGGGTTTTCGTGGAGGCTTTGGTGAGGTGGTTCGTTGATAGGACGAATGAGCCGCAGTGGAGTTCTGGTTGGGTTGGGGTTCTGTGGAGGGTCACGGTGGTCATGGTTGGGGTAGTCCGAGGTGGATCTGGTGGCTACGGTGGTTCACGGTTAGGTGAGGGGTGGCCCGAGGTGGATCTGGTTTTCCAAGTGAGGGGGATGAAGAAAGGTAGCCATGGCTGGACTCCACAGTGGTCTGAGGTGGGGGTTCTGGTTGGGCGAAGGGGTAGGCTGCCGTGGTGATGGGCGGCCTGTGGTGGCTATGGGTAGAGGAAGAGGGGTATGTTGAAGGAGACTTAGATGGTGTTGGTTGGCATGATGCTAAACAGAGGGTTGTTCTACAAGAGGTGGTGGAGGAAATATGCAAGGGATGAAAAGGATTTTTACCTTTAAGAACTGGAGATTAGAAGGTGGTTGATGAGAAGTGATAAAAAATTCTTGGTAGGGAAGGTTTAGCTCCTAGAAAAAAAATAAATTTCTTCTCTTTGCTACACTCTCTGCTTCTCTCTGGTTTCTTTTAAATTTTCCAACCCCTTCCCCTTTCTTATGTCTCTGCTTATATAAGTCTTTTGCCTATCTTCTTTTTTCATTTTCTGCCTGGCTTTCTCCTTCTCTGCAGGTAGTGGCATTGTGTGTACGTGAAGGTGAGTGGGTGAGTGTGTGCAGCAGTGCAAGGAAGGTGAAGAAGGTGAGTGGGGAGCAAAGCAAATTATCCCTTCTGTGTGTGCTGCAGTAGTACATGCAAAGCATAATGTATGGTCAGAAAAGGGAAAATGAGCATACCAAGTAAAAGGCAAAATTGTTTCATACTCCAAAATGGAATAAAACAAAAGAGAAAGGAAGAGGGTAGCAACGGCAGCCTCCCCTCCCCCCTTTTTTTATTATTGTTTTGTTTTTTGTTCTTATTGTTGTTATATTTTTTTTAGATTTTTGTAAGCATAACTTATTAGGCTAAACAAAAACAAAAGCAAGAAATGGGCTAAATAAAATTTTGGGCCCCCAAAAAAAATGGCTAAACAAAACAAGGAACACTTATTAGCATAATTAATTCTTTTTATTTTTTTAAATTCTTTTTAAGATGTTTTAATGATTTGAACAAAATTGGGTGTTCACAGTTGCCCCTCTTTACTTGTTTCTTACTAGATATTAGGAATAGCCATAGTTTTTCATATTATGATCGTAAGAAATGAGTAAGGACGTGAACTTAAATTTTATCCGGGCAATGCATGGGATAATGTGAATGGACAGAGCAAAGATGCTGATTGGAAACCAGTGAGTTCAAAAGCGGATGTACTAGCTGTTGCAGCATCGTTAATCCTACCAAAATGAATAAGATGTCAATAAGATGTCGCAGCTCAATTGACGTTTACTGATCAAAAGAGTTTTTTTTTTTGGTTTTTGTGTTTTTTTTAAATAATGTTGGGTGACCTTGTGACATAGAATTGTAAAAGACAATGGGCTTGACCCGGAATTTAAAAGAAAATGGGTATCTGATGTCCCAAAATTTAAAAAGACAGTGGGCTTGACCCAAAATTTAACAGGCATTGGGTATCTGTTGTCCCAAAATTTAAAAGACATTGGGCTTGGCTCGAAATTTAAAAGACATTGGGTATCTGGCGTCCCAAAAATTAAAAAGTAGTGGGTATCTAGCGTCCCAAAAATTAAAAAGAAGTGTGTATCTGGTGTCCCAAAAATTAAAAAGCATTAGGTATCTGGTATCCCAAAAATTAAAAAGCAGTGGATATCTGGTGTCTCGAAAATTAAAAAGCATTGGGTATCTGGTGTTCTAAAAATTATAAAGCAGTGGTTATCTGGCGTCCCAAAAATTAAAAAGTAGTGGGTATTTGGTGTCCTAAAAATTAAAAAACATTGGGTATTTGGCGTCCCGAAAATTAAAAAGCAGCGAGAATCTGGTGTCCTGAAAAATTAAAAAGCAATGGGTATTTGGCGTCCCGAAAATTAAAAAACAGTGGGTATCTAGTATTCTGAAAAATTAAAAAGCAGTGGGTATCTGGCGTCCCAAAAATTAAAAAGCAGTGGGTATCGGTGTCCCGAAAAATTAAAAAAGTAATGGATATTTGGTGTCCCAAAAATTAAAAAGAAGTGGGTATTTGGCGTCCCGAAAAATAAAAAGCAGTGGGTATCTGGTGTCCCAAAAAATTTAAAAAATAGTGGGTATCTAGTGTCTCGAAAATTAAAAAATAGTGGGTATCTGGCGTACCAAAAATTAAAAAGCATTGGGTATTTGGCGTCCAGAAAATTAAAAAAGCAGTGGGTATCTGGTGTCACAAAAATTAAAAAATATTGGGTATCTGGCATCCCGAAAATTAAAAAGCAGTGGGTATCCGGTGTCCCCAAAATTAAAAAGCAATGAGCTTGACCCGAAATTTAAAAGATATTAGGCTTGACCCGAAATTTACGAGCATTGTGCTTGGCTCGAATTTTGAAAGGCAAATGCCCAAAAAGATTTTTTTTTTTTAACTGTTCTGTTATAGTGAAGCTAGGGGTAAAAGCCAAAGACGTCACTTTTAAAGCTGTTGCAGCTTATTATCTCATGAAAAGATGTTGTACTATTCATTCCTGTAACTCAAAATTTAAAGATCTTGTCAATAGATTGAAAACATCATATCAAAATCTTTCACTTACATTCTTGATGCTAATTGCTTTCTCGGAAAGCTTGATCCATCAAACCCGGGAGTAGGCTCTCGCAAACTAGGGCTTATCTGCTTGTTTCAAATTCCTTGGAATCTTCAAACATTGAGTATCTTCCCTTTCAAGTTCGCTCATCAGGAACACAGTCTCTCGTCTTCTTCGTGGCAATATGGATTGCATATGGGGTAGACCTAGTTTTCATCCCTCGATTGAAACTTCTAACCCATTCTTGATCTGATTTGTTAATTAGAGGATTGCTATTAAATCATCAAATCAATGATATTGAACTTATATTCCTTTTTATCGAAGCATTTTGTAATAAACTGTGTGATTTCACAACTATGAAAGAAAGAAACAAGATAAAGAAAGAAGAAGAATAAGAGAGAAGAAAAGAAAGAGAAAGTTGTTTTCATTTATTTGAATGTTAACAAACACATAAGGCATTGAAAAAGTAAAAGAATACAAAGGATGACACAAAGACAAAGCGAAAGGTAATTGCCCCAATTAAGATTTCTTCATTCTCTTTAGATAGGTCCTAATTCTTAGATGGACATTACAACCATTAACTGCCAATGATACAAATCCTCTTCCATTGATCACCACTCAAAAATTGCCCCAATTTTTCTCTTCCACCACTGCTCAAAATTACCCTAATTTTTTTTCTTTATGTTGTTCCAGTGAGCCCTTTAGGTGACATCTCCTATGAGAGCCTTTGCTGACTTTACTCTTGCCTAATTTAAATGCCCTAACTTTGCTTAGGCCACCATTGCGGGTTTTCAACCTAACAGGCTTTTTTTTTTCTCTTTTTCTCTTTTCTTTCTCTTTTTTTTAGGCATAGAACTTTTTGACTGCATCAGCATTCGTCAGTCTTGGAAATTCATTTCCATCCATATCTATTAAAACTAAGGCTCCTCCAGAGAATGCTTGCTTAATAATGTAAGGCCCCTAATAACTCGGTGCCCTTTTGCTTCGGGCGTCTTCTTGGTTTGGAAGTTTTTTCTTCAAAACAAGGTCACCTGCTTGAAACTCCCTAGGGTGTACTTTCTTGTTGAAAGCTCTTGCCATTCTTCTTTGGTATAGCTGCCCATGACAAATGGCTTTTAATCGTTTTTCTTCAGTCATGTTTAACTGTTCATACCGAGTTTTTATTCATTCTACCTCTTTTAGCTCGGCTTCCATCAACACTCTTAAGGATGGGATTTCGACCTCTATAGGAGAAACTACTTCCATGCCATATACCAGGAAAATGGTGTTGCCTCAGTGCTAGATCGGATATTAGTACGATATACATAGAGAGCATGGGGGAACATCTCATGCCATTCTCTGTAATTAACCACCATTTTGGCTACTATCTTCTTGATATTCTTGTTTACTGCTTCTACCGCACCATTCATCTAAGGTCTGTAAATAGCAGAATTGTGATGCTTGATCTTAAACCTCTCACATAGATTCTTAATTTCAACGCTATTGAGATTAGGGGCATTATCTATAATAATCCTTTCTGGGATTCCATATCGACAGATGATGTTTGCCCTTAAGAACTTGAGAACAACCTTTTGAGTGACCTTGGCATAAGAGGTAGCCTCTACCCACTTGGTGAAGTAATCAATTGCTACCAGGATAAACCTATGGCCATTGGAAGCCTTTGGATTTATTGGCCTAATAACATCGATTCCCCACATTGAAAAAGGCCAGGGTGCTACCATATTATGTAATGGGACAAGAGGTGCATTAATGCGGTCAGCATATGCTTAGCATTTATGACACTTCCGAACATATTCTATGCAATTAGATTCCATAGTGGACCAGTAATAACCACATTGTAGGATTTGGCGAGCCATCATGATACCATTGGCATGTGTTCCACAAATCCCTTCATGAACTTCTATTAAGATGGCGAGAGCCTCTTTAGCTTCTACACATCTGAGGAGTGTACCATCATAGTTCCTTTTGTACAGTACCTCCCCGTTCAAAAAGAAAGCCATGGAGAGCCGACGGATGGTCTTTTTGTTTGTCTCATTTGCCCCTGATGGGTATTCTCTGAACTTAATGTACTGCTTGATATCATGGAACCAAGGCTGGCCGTCTTCTTCTTCCTCAACATTAGAACAATAAACTGGTTCGCTTTCTGCCCTCACTCGGATGGGCTACATATTAGCATGAATATCTAGATTGGTCATTATAGCTAAAGTAGCCAGAGCATCTGTGAATTGGTTCTTATCTTGAGTCAAGTGCGAAAAGGTGATCCCTTCAAACTTCTCGACCAACTGCATCAAATATTTCTGGTATGGAATCAACTTTGGATCCTTAGTTTTCCATTCCCCATTCACTTGATAAATTATCAGTGCTAAATCTCCATATACTTGTAATTCTTTCACTCCCAATTCTATTGCAACTTTCAATCCTTGAGCACACGCTTCATACTCGGTAACATTATTGGTGCAATCAAACTCTAACTTGATGGCAACAGTGTATTGCTTCCCACTTGGTGAGGTGACCACTGCCCATATGCTGCTCCTATACATGTTGACTGCTCCATCAAAGTACATTTTCCATATGTCTTCTTCATCTGACTCTTCTTCTTCAACTACTAAAACATCTCCATCGGGGAATTCAGACATCATAGGTTATTTGCGATTGAGTAGGTTTTCAGCTAAATGATCTGCAATTACACTCCCTTTGATAGATTTCCGAGTCATGTGCTTTATATCAAACTCCGAAAGAACCACTTGCCACTTGGAGGCTCGTGTGGAAAAATGAGGACTTTCAAATATATACTTTATCAGGTTCATTCTTAAGATTAGCCAAGTTGTATAGTACAACATACACTGCCTCAACCTTCTTGATGTCCATGCTAATGCACAACAAATCTTCTCGATTGTCATGTAGCGAGACTCACAATCATTGAACTTCTTGCTCAGATAGTAGATGGCATGGTCCTTCTTTCTTGCTTCATCATGTTGCCCTAACATTGCTCCCATGGATGTCTGTAACACCGTGAGGTACAATATCAAAGGACGACCAGGCGTCAGTGGCACCAAAATGGGAGGACTTTGCAAGTAAGTTTTTATCTTCTCAAAAGCTTCCTGACAACGTTCATCCTATTCTCCTGGTTGTTGTTTCTTTAATAGCTTGAAGATCGGCTCTCAGGTGCTAGTCAAATTGGCTATGAACCTAGCGATGTAATTCAGTCTCCCAAGAAAGCTTCTTAACTCCTTTTCCATTTTGGGAGTAGGCATTTCTTGTATCACTTTGACTTTGCCAGGGTCCACTTTGATCCCTTCCTTGCTAACGACGAAACCAAGAAGTTTTCCAGTTAATGCACCAAAAACACACTTTGCTGGGTTTAGCCTTAACTTGTATTTTCTGGGTCTTTCAAACAGCTTTTGCAACACTTCCACGTGGCTTTTCCCTTCTTTGGACTTGGCGACTATGTCATCCACGTATACCTCAATTTCTTTGTGCATCATATCGTGGAACAAAGCAACCATGGCACGCTAATAGGTGGTCCCAGGATTCTTCAAACCAAATAGCATAACTGTGTAACAAAAAGTTCCCCATGCCGTGATGAACATGGTCTTCTCTTTATCAGTCGTATCCATAGGAATCTGATTGTATCCAGAATAGCCATCCATGAAAAAGAATCTATGACCTCTTGCCGCATTGTCGACGAGGACGTCAATGTGAGGCAATGGGAAATCATCTTTTGGGCTAGCCTTGTTCAAATCCCTATAATCCACGCACATCCTGACCTTTCCATCCTTCTTCGGAATGGGGACAATGTTTGCTATTCATTCTGAGTGTCTAGATACTTCCAAAAATCATGCTTCCAACTTCTTGGTGACTTCCTCTTTGATCTTTAAGGACATTTCAGGGTGCATTCTTCTCAACTTATACTTTTTTGCTTCAGTATTGGGGTATAACAGGATTTTGTGGGAAGCTATGCTTAGATCCAGCCTTGGTATATCTCGATAAGACCATGCAAAGACATCCATGTAGTCTCTAAATAACTTGATCTTGCATTCCCGCTCTGGATTATCCACCAATCTTAACTCTTTTTTGTCTTCATCAGTTCCTATATTAATCACCTCCACTTCTTCTTCATTCAGGCTAAATTCTCTCTCAGACCTTTCTACAAACTTGGCAAACTCCTCAGTAGCGTCCCTTTCTTCATCTGATTCATAATTGTCTATATCCATCATTGAATGAGAATTCATCTTTAAGCTTTTCAGAAATCCCTTCATGGGACAATGCTTCTACAGACTCAAATCCCTGGAAGATTTATTTATGCCAGATTGGAAACTATTGACAGAAGGAAAATATGGCAATTGACAAGGCTAAGAAAAAGATCTATTAATGATAGAAAAGAAACAAAACAGTGAATCAACTGAGAAACACACAAGTTCATTACATTGAAACTTTGATAAAAAGTCACATGAGTAGTGAATCACGCAAAAACACACAAGTTCATTATATTAAAGCTTCAATAAGAGCTAACATAAATTCAACATCATAAAAGTCTAGGATAACATCATGACTAAACAATTACTTTATGACAATCACATCAATTAACGCCTCAGATTGCCAATTATCCAAAGGTTTCAAGTTGTCGGAAGGCTAGATAGCATGGTATTCTCCTGAGTCTTCCTCCACATTGTTAATGATTAGCCGGACTTGAGGATTGGAGGTTCCATTGATGACTTCGGCAGGGACAGGGAATGTTTCCTTCACATAAGGAATAGTCTTTTTCATTTTATTCTTCTCATTGAGAGTCAGGCCTTACTTCGTCATACCTTCTAAGGATGCATCATATCCTAGACCACATCTGCTCTTATTCTCTGGTAGGGTGATTGTAGACTTGGTTGCTTGTAGCTGAATTCCTAAACCTTTCCTGGCTTGATAACCACTCTTTATCATGATGTGAGTCACAATTTGATGAACATCTTTAGAAGGTGACTCGTCTTTCTCTGCCTTTGATTCCACTAACTGGAAGCTGTGTAAGAAATTCTCCACCTCCAAGTTTGTGTTTTCAACATAAGGCACTGAAGTGGACTTCATCAATAGGATTTTTTCTTCTCCTCGAATGGTAACCAGACACTCATTATTGATGTACTTCAAACATTGATGCAAAGTTGAGGGAACAACACCGGCAGCATGGATCCATGGTCTTCTTAAGAGCATAGTATATGTAGGCTTGATCTCCATTACCTGAAACAGTACTTGGAAGCAGCTCGGGCCTATCTCGAGTGGAAGTGTCACTTCTCCCATAATCCCTTTTTTTTCTTCCATCGAAGGATCACACTGTCATTTCTTGAGATTTCAGGTCTTCTACACTCATAGCCAGTTTGGATAAGGTTGTTCTCGGGAGGACGTTCAAGGCAGAACCTCCATCAATCAACACTTTTGCAACTACATATCCCTTACATTTCAAAGTAATGTGCAAAGCACGCAGGTTATTCCCTGTTGAACGTACCACTTCTTTTTTAGAGAAAGGGATCACATTGATGTGCTTATCGGATCCACCATGCTCACTAAGCTTTCTGGAGTAACATCTGGCTTCACATAGGCTTCATTTAACACTTTCTACAGTGCTTTGCGATGGGGTTCAGAACTCACGATAAGTGACAATAGAGAGATCCAGGCTGGAGTTTTTCTGAGTTGTTCTATTACATCATACTCACTTTACTTCATGATTTTTAAGAACTCTTCTTCTTCATCTTCTTTTGTTTTTGAGAGGCTTGCTTTTCCTTTTCTAGTCTTATCTTCTTACCCACGGTACCTACCGCTTCTTGTAATCCCTCCTATGCCTATGACATTCGCCACCACTTGTGCGAGCTCTACTATTTGCGTAATAGGGGCTGAAGAGGTTTGCCCTATATCACCTTACGTCTTTACCTTGACATCATACTCCTAGGGTATAACATGGGAATCACTGTAGGAGAAAGGTGCAGGCTTCTTTATCGCTATGACAACTTTCCCAGAATTTGGGACTTCACTAGTACGCGGAAGTTTAAGGACTAGACGCTCCATAGTATCTATTTCCTTTGTGAACCCTCTTGCTCAGGTAACATCCATTACCCCTAAAGCCATAAATCTCTGCACTTGAGCTTTAAATTCTCGACATCTTTCAATATCGTGCCCTTTCTCCATATAGTATTCACAATAAGCTTCGGTATCATACTCAAACCCTACATTTTCCAAGGTTACTGAAGAATAATAGCCTGCTTGGACCAGACCTTGGAATATTAACTTCATAGGAGTTCTGACATTTGCTACATTTTGAACTCCTTCCTTGTCCTTTTCTAATGCATTTACAGTTCCCTTCCCATGATTTAGAATTGGGTTACTAGTAATGCTAGGCCCTTTGTTCTCTTCAAAGTCTACATTTCCGCAGGCAATCAACTTCCTTACTATTGTTTTAAATACCTCGCAATCTTCAATTGAGTGTCTTGAGTTATCTATATGGAACTTACAAGTTGCATTAGGATTGTACCAAGCTGGGAATTGGGGTACCATAGGGCGAACAGGGGCGCATACGATCAAGTGCGCATCAAATAATTATTGAAACAAATCGGCATTGGAGATTGGCAGCTTGGGGAAAGGGGGTAGAGTTAACGGGGGTCGAGTATACCCTTGGTTTCCTAGATTTTGAGGTGCGGGAGGACAATTGGTATAGACAGGATGAGTTAGGGCGTATGGACGTGGTGATGAGACATTGTTGACATGGTATGAAGTCTGGTAAGCTGGAAAACCGGGTGGAGGGGCTTGATAAGAAGGATACAGTTGGGGATTATGGGGGAAGCATGAGTTTTGTTGTTGCACATAACTGACTTATGGTTCCCTTTTCTTTACTGGTGCCACCTTTTTAGGAAAATTGCTCTCTGTACTTCCAGTAGGTAATTTTTCTGCTTTTACAAGATTCTCGATCCTTTCTCCAGCCACAATCAGGTCATAAAAATCCTTGTAGGCAGCCCCTCCCATCAGCCCAATAAAAGGTGCTCCTAAGGTCCCCATAAAATATTCCGACGAAGTCAATAGTGGTTGAACCTGGGCTACCAATATTCTCCATCTTTGGGCATATTGCTTCAAAGTTTCACCTTGTTTTTTCTGCATTGCCCCTAGTTGTTCTTGGGTAGGTGCGGTATTGATATTAAATCGATATTGCCCCAAGAATTGGCTTGTCACGTCATCCTAGCAAGAAATCCTCAAATGGTCAAGTTGCATGTATCATTCCAAAGCTGGCCCAGTTAGACTTTCATGGAAGAAATTGATTAGAAATCTTTGATCCTATGACCAAATGGCCATCTTAGTAATGTAGGTCTTTAGATGAAACTTTGGATTGGTGCTTCCGTCGTACTTTGAGAAATCCGGAATTTTGAAGTCCTTAGGGATATTGACTTCAACCTCCAAGCACAGTTCATCAATTCCCACTGAGCCATATAAATTAGGGTCTTGAATAGCTTTGATTTTCTATTGCATCTTTCCAATCAGTTCATCTCTTAACTTTTCTTTTTCTGAGTTGTCGTTAAAGAATATCTTTACTGGCCGCTTATGAGTTACCTCTGCATTGTTATTCCCCCCTTCATGATTTCCATTCATAGAATCGCCCTCTTCATTAACGTTGTTGTTTGCATTTGCATTAACTCCAGTGCCAACAGAAGCTCCATTTGTTGTTTTTAAGGGCCTCAGTTAATTGTCTTAGTAAATCCTCGACCCTTGATTGTCCTTCTGCCATTGTATTGATTCTTTCCCTCATTTCATCCATCTCTTGATTCAAATTTCTTTTTGAGCTTGACATCTTTCTCAGCCTAGTTTGCAGCCTTATTTCGTAGGTCCGAGTTTGTGTGATCTGCATTTTCCGAGGACGAGCAATGGTTCAAAACTTTTACCTGAAAATTGTAAGAATCAAATTATTATTTTTCAAGAGATTATGTTCATTATTTATTAGAGGACCGTTAGTGGTTTTATGTCAAGTAGATTTGAAGTGAGTATCTTTGATCTTTGTTTGCCATGACTATTACCCAGAGCCTCTCATTCAAAAGTATTAAGCCTCAAGTGCAATATATGATCAAAAAATAAGTGTCGAGACAAGCATACTTCATTCATTCAACTGAAAAGATATGACAATCAAATACATTGCTTCATAGCTGAATACATCATGACCTAGCCGAATAAGACTATTCCTTATCTGAATACATATTGGCTATCTGTTTCATCTGTCCTATTAGGTCTTTACAGTATTCAATGAAGTCATTGATTTCTATCAGTGTCTCAAAAGGATTAACCATCTTATTGGCCTTCCTTAAATGATATGGGGTATCCGCAATTGCGGAATTAGCCAAAAATGATAATTTTGCAAAGCTACTCTTCCAAAAACACGCTTCTTCCTTCCATCCACTGATGTCACCTTTTTGTTGTTCCACCTGATTCATCAATTCCTTCATTTTTCCTGCTCTTATTGTAATGCCACCTCATATTCTGTAATTGTCTCTTTCATGTGGAGTTTCTTGTTTTTTATCACATCTTCATATCACTCAGATGCCATTTTCATCTGCTACCTCATTTCTTCTACTAGTCGCATCGCATTACTCTGGGTTAATTTGGCATTCTTGAGCTACTCCTTAAGTTATTGGTTTTCAACCATAACTCTGTCTCTTTCTTGCTTTCGGAGCCCTAATTCCTTGTTTGCGGCCCCCAAACAATACTTGGTCTTCAGCAGGTAATCATGTTCCATCTTCATCTTTTTGTTAGCCCCTTCAAGAATGTGGTCCTTTTTAGCATTTTCTCGCTTCAAGGCCACACATTCATAGTGGGTCTCTCTCAACTCAGCTTCTATCTTCTCCCTTTCCTTTTCTATCTTTGTGATCCTATCTTTCATTTCTTTTGTCTCTTCATTTTCAATCAAGACCGAGGCTGAAGATCCATCAACCAAAGGAATTGCCAGGGCCTTGAATGGCAACTTGATTTCCTGAACTCTGTCTTTAACCCATTGGCGGTAACTTTCCTTGGCTGCACAACTTCTAACTCCCTGTTCTTTTCCTCTTCGGATGATTCTGTCCCAAGCACTTCGGATCTTCTTAAGTGACTCAGTGTTTTTTATGTCATCATAGTAAAAAACAAAACGAGTTATTTGGACTTTCGTAGGTGGTCCCATTATAGGATAACCAAGTTGTTGTTGTATCAAGGATGGATTATAATTGATATACCCTCGTGTACCCATGAGGAGTACAGTTGGGAATCCTCTACACTAGCAGATGATAGCTTCTACATCTTTCCATCGATGATACCATCTGATCTGCTTTTCATCTAATTCCAAATGGTCCGCCCATTCACGGTTGCTCTTATTCTTTATTTAGTACATGTTGAAGTGAACGATAGGGCACTCTGTTCTGTAAGATCTGTTGAAAATATGAGTTGTGAGCCAATCATATAACATCGGCAAGCAATAGAGGATTCTCTTGCCATTCTTTTCATGGCAAAAGTTCAAGGTGCAATAAACATCTGCGAGAATGGTTGGAATCGGGTTGTCAGTGTTAAATTTGTAAGCTAGGAACATATCAATCGCTGCATAATCCACATGGTCATCAATATTAGGGAACAGGACTAGGCCATAAATGGTGAGGGCCAACACATCTATGAAAGCATCCCAATCTCCATTTTTGGCTAAGTGACGCATATGTCCCTCGAGGTATTCTCTTGAAAACCCTTTGGTTCCATTCCTATTCTGTTGTGCACCTTGTAGGTCTCTAGCGTGCACTTTCAGAACATTTGCTACGGTCTGGATAGATGCGTAGTGTCCTATATAAAAGTATGGCTTTTTACCCTCCAACAACAAACCTAGAATTTGCTCAAATTCTTCCAAAAGTGAGGGCTAGTTGGAAATCCAGAAAGGTGAGACATCAAAGAGTCGGGTTATAATATTGGGCCACTACAGTGATCGCTTCCACTTGCACATTCACCTCTATCAGGTCCAGAATCTTTCCCATACTTTGCTGCGAGTGTCAAACGTTGGGTTTTCTTTAGCATTCGACCCATGATCACCAAGCTCTCAGTGTTAACTTTCTTGGCCTTGAGTCGCAGAGTTTTCTTCAAGGTCATATCCTTATGATCTGATCCCATATTTCTTTCCATCAAAGATACTCACTTCAAATCTTGATTGAGTTTAACGATTTTTTAACAAATTTTCCTGAGGAATGACAAAGAGATTAGAGTGCACTAAGAAGCATGATGCAAGGATGCAAAGTATTATTATTATTTTGTATTTTCTTTAGAATGAATGCAATGATAAATAGTTGATCCATTAATAGTGACTTGCACCCTCCTTTTTTCAAAAAAACTTCTCTCTCCTTTTATTTCCAAGTAAAACTTGTCTTTGAGCGGGGTGCAATTAGGTTTATCACATTAATAGACCACACTACTTATTATGTATATCTACAAAAGCAATTATGATATAGATAAATTTGAAGGTAAGAAGAAGGTATGCTCCCTTTGTGCCTTAAGGGATTGTCTTAAATTTGAGGAGCTCTACCCTAAGGATCTATGAGTCTTTCTGATTCATGAGAACTCTCATTGGATGGCTTTTCTATTCTGAAGGCCTCTAGAGCTAAGTTTCATTTCAAAATGTTGACCACAAATAGTGGGTAAACCACCAAGTGCGGGACATTTATGAAAAAGGCCACTCTAGATGAGGTTTTCGCAATAACCCAATAGGATGTACATCCAAAATGGCTACCACTACGCAACCTCTACCTAACTTAGGCTTCACTCAGACCCGGATATAGGGCCCCACTCGAATGTATGTGAGAAACGTGTAAGTGCAGTGGGTGTAAGGAGCATACAAACTTTTATAATTCTAAAAACTGCCCACATTCTGCAAAACAAAGCAAACACAACAAAAATTCCCAAAGGTTCTCTATCCTAAGGTTTGCATAACAAACAAAGATTACAATTAAAATAATCGATAAACAAATTGAACAAAATAGAAAAATAAGACAAAACAGAAAGGGTTAAACAAACATAGAAATGTCACAAAATTTGCACAACCAATTTACAAAGGCTTGACTCTCAAATGTCCCCAGTGGAGTCGCCATCTATCGCGACCGAAATCGCTGTAGGATAACGACTTAAATTAAAAAAAATTTAAGGAGTCGCCACCAATTTTATTTTTATTAGAAAAAATTAGAAAACCTAAAAAAATGGTCTATGTTCAAAAACTCAGGTTCGGGAGTCTAATTATGCATAGGGAATGGTGGAGACTAAACCCCATAGCACTCCTAATACATCCGTCCTAAGACGGTTACCTTAAATCAGTTGCACAAATTTTTATAACTCTTAAAAATATTTATTTTACCCAGTTATTAAAAGATAAACTAAACAAACAAATAAATTATGAAAATTTAGTTTTGGCTTGACAAAATTGCGATTTTGCTCCTACGTATCCTCGGATGCAATGAGGAATTCAAAATCACGTCGTTCTTTAGAAAAAACGATTGTGGGTTGGTTATTTTTAATTTTGAAAAGATTTTTGTTTTGAAAACTCACTTAATTTTTATTTATTTTAGAAAAGAAAGAATCATCAAGCTGTTGCAACTCAGACGATTATAAAAGTTACAAGATTAACAAGCTGTCGCAGCTCAGCTAATCTAGTTTTATTCTTTTCAACAAAATTCAAACATCTTTTTTTATTTTATTTTATTTTTAAAAAAATGAATCATCAAATTGTCACAATTCAGATGATTCTAACAGTTACAAGATTAACAAGCTGTCGCAACTCAGCTAATCTTGTTTTATAAAAAAAAACTTCCATTTGTAAAAAAACAAAACAAAAAAAAAGGTAAGATCACTATTTGAAACAAAGATCAATAATATGATAAACACACCAATAAAAATAAAAAATAAATCAACAAAAAAGAATAAAATACATTTTTTTATAAAAATCAAACATCAACATTTTTATTTCTATATCAACAACTAAAAAAAAAACACAAGTACGAAAAGAACACACTAAAAAAGAAGCCACCCAACACAAAGAATTATAAAACCTTAAAAAAACTAAACATATTTATCCAGGTCAACTAAAAGCCCAAAAGAAAGAAAGCTAATCTCCCAAAAAAAAACAAAAAACAAGCATCGAATTATTATAGCTTTCCCTTCTATAAAAAAAAAAAAAAGAAAATAAGTCAAACAAATAAATGAAGAGATATCTAAATCTCTAGAGCAAAACCACGAAATAGAGAACAAGAAAAAAAAAGGAGGTTTCAAATAGAGCTTAGAACGAAAAAGGGGACAGAGTTCAAGGCAGAGGCACGGCGTTTCCACGCAGGTGGCGTGGCTACGGTGGGGTTAAGGACGGTGATGGCGCGGTGGATCCGGGTCACGGTTTTGGGGGTTGCGGATCTGCAGGGGGCTGCGGTTGGTACGGTGGTGTTCTGGTGGGGTCTTTGTGGAGGCTTTGGTGAGGTGGTTCGGTGATAGGATGAAGGAGCTGCAGTGGAGTTCTGGTTGGGTTGGGGTTCCGTGGAGGGTCATGGTGGTCATGGCTAGGGTGGTCCGAGGTGGATCTGGTGGCTACGGTGGTTCACGGTTGGGTGATGGGTGGCCCGAGGTGGATCTGGTTTTCTAGGTGAGGGGATAAAGAAAGGTAGCCATGGCTGGACTCCACAGTGGTGGAGGTGGGGGTTCGGTTAGGTGAAGGGGTAGGTTTGTCGTGGTGATGGGCACTGTGGTGGCTATGGGTAGAGGAAGAGGGGTATGTTGAAGGAGACTTAGATGGTGTTGGTTGGCATGATGCTAAACAGAGGGTTGTTCTACAAGAGGTGGTGGAGGAAATATGCAAAGGATGAAAATGATTTTTACCTTCAAGAACCGGAGATTAGAAGGTGGTTGATGAGAAGTGATAAAAAATTCTTGGCAGAGAAGGTTTAGCTCTTAGAAAAAAATAAATTTCTTCTGTTTGCTACACTCTCTGCTTCTCTCTGGTTTCTTTTAAATTTTCCAACCCCTTCCCCTTTCTTATGTCTCTGCTTATATAAGTCTTTTGCCTATCTTCTTTTTTCGTTTTCTGCCTGGCTTTCTCCTTCTCTGCAGGTAGTGGCATTGTGTGTACGTGAAGGTGAGTGGGTGAGTGTGTGCAGCAGTGCAAGGAAGGTCGAGAAGGTGAGTAGGGAGGAAAGTAAATTGTCCCCTCTGTGTATGCTGCAGCAGTACATGCAAAGCATAATGCATGGCCAGAAAAGGGAAAATGAGCATACCAAGTAAAAGGCAAAATTGTTTCATACTCCAAAATGGAATAAAACAAAAGAGAAAGGACCCTCCCCATTTTTTAATTATTGTTTTGTTTTTTATTTTATTTTATTTTTTATTCTTATTGTTGTTATTTATTTTTTTAAAAATTTTTGTAAGCATAACTTATTGGGCGAAACAAAAACAAAAGCAAGAAATGGGCTAAATAAAATTCCCCCCCCCCCCCCCCCGAATGGCTAAACAAAACAAGGAACACTTATTAGCATAATTAATTCTTAATATTTTTTAAATTCTTTTTAAGATGTTTTAATGATTCAGACAAAATTGGGTGTTCACAATATGCATTGCCAAATTAAATTTATCAACTCATTTTGTAATCCCATCTCTTACAGAGAATCCAGAATGAAAATCCAATTGAGTTGGTCATAAGCCTTCTCAAGATTAATCTTAATCGCCATAAAGCCTTTTTTACTTTTTTTTATCCCTAATCGTATGTGTTAGCTCTTGAGCAATGACAATGTTGTTTGACCTATGATGACCTGAGACAAAACTACACTAGTTAGGAGAAATTATGGAAAGCATGACAAACTTTAGCTTGGTCAAGACAATCTTAGTCATAACTTTGTAAATTACATTATAAAGACTGATAGGGTGAAAGTGCTTAATATGTTCCGAGTGATCAATCTTCAGGATAAGCAAAACAAAAGTCTGATTAATAGTACTAATTCTCTCTAGGTGCACAAAGATGGAGAGAACTAAATCATACACAGAGTGTTCCACCACTGACCATTGACTTTGAAAGAAAAGAGCACGTAAGCCATCATGACCCGGGGCTTTCAGTCCCCCATACTAAACAGAGCACCTTTGATTTCTTCCAAGGTTAAGGGTCTATGGATATCCCTCAACTCATCAGCAAAAATCCTTGGGAAACCTCTCATGAGAAGAAATGGAGTGGCTTGGTCCTCCTGATGATAAAGCTTAACAAAAAAAAAACTTGGGCGATAGCCTTCAGAGAATCATTTTCATGAACCCAATCACCATAGTCATTTATGAGAGAAAAAAATCTATTTCGACAATGCCTAAGTGTATTTTTAAATAACCAAAATCTACATTTACTCTAACTTTTATTATTAATGCCCTCACTGGTTAAGTTTTGGATTGTTCTTGGTGAGGTTTACATTGTATCAAATATGAGATGTCAAAATGGGTCGGATCTGGTAGGTTGACCTGTTTAATCTACCAAAAGTGGCAAGTTGGATTACATTTTGTAACCCATCTTTTAGGTAAATTATTTTAACCCCTGCGTATAACCCATGGGTTAGGGCAGGGTGGATGGGTTGACTCATTAGATCACTTTTTTTTCTTTTTTAAGATTTTGGTGGTGAGTTAAGTTTGGTGACCTATTTAACCTACCTTTTTTGTAATATTCTAGGCAAGTTAACATGCCTAGCCTATTACTTTTTATTTTTATTTAACTTTTGGCAAATTGACCCGTTTAACTCTTAACTCGCCAACCCATCCTTTTTTTATTATTATTTTAGACAAATTGGCCCTCCTAATCCATATTTCAAAAATAAGTCAACTCATCACGTCTCGTTTTTTACTAACACGATCTTTAACTTTTACAACCAAAGATGAAAAAACTTGTCATCTATGAAGATAAAATATTATTGTTTACGGGAAAAAATTGTCTTAATGTTAACAAACTTATGATTCCAGTTATCTATCTATGGAAGAGAATCTTCTCCTCTTTGGGATTCTTAAATTCTTGGTGACTTACAAATTAGAAGTGTCAAATAAGAACAATAAATGGGAATTCGACAAAATAGTAACTTGACATAATGGGTAAAAGTACTTAATAAAATGAAATTGACAGTAAAGTAAAGTGCAATAATGATAAATAGAATGAAATGTAAATGTGCATTCAAAGTAAATTGACAATCAATATAAATGCGTCAAATGTAAAGAACTAAAATGAAAATAACAGAAATGTGAATGACTGGAATGTAAATAACTAAATTTAAATGGCAGAATGTAAACTTGATGAGAATGTAACAATCAACTAAAGGTTGCATGGACATGAATTGACAAGGAATGTAAAGTGCATGAAACTAAAGTACATAAGAATTAAAATGCACGAGTCTAAATGACAATTAGAGTTAAATGCGACAATTAATCGACTAGAAAGTAAAATGCAAGAAACTAATATCACTAAAATGCAAAAAATAGGAATTAAAGTGTAGGAACAATAAAGCATGCAAAGAAAATAAAGAACATAAACATAAACATGCATAAAAGTAAAGTGCAAAAAACTTAAAGTGTATAAACTAAAAGAAGAACATCAAGTGAACTTCATCACTTGGCACAAGGAGATGAAGAGAGGAATTGAAATAACATTGCATTGCATTAAATCTAAAAAATACATTAAAAATGAAGGAGATGAAAGGATCGTACTTGATTTTCCCTTGTTTATCCTTGAGTGTCAGAACGACGTATGGTAATGTAAGATAATTCTTAAGTGTGTTTCCAACCATCCTTATGCTTTGGTTTCAAGGCTTATTTATAGATAACCCTATACCCAAAGATTTTGACACTGTCTTTTCCTTCCCGTTGTTCTAATATCTACTCTACAGGTGTCTTAGATACATTATTGATACATCATCTATTTATATTTGATCTATCCACTAAACAAACTGGCACGACTTTCTTCCTTTTGAATTTGATCTTCTCCATAACTATTAGTTCACTTCTTTTTTAATCTCAAATTAACAATTGCTCCTTTATTTGTCAAGTTCTTCTTGTCCCATCGCCATGGAAACTTCACTAAGTGTTGGCAACTTTGTCTGTTTGGCCCTAAAGTCTCCTCTTGTTCGTCGAGCTTGTCTTGACCCCCTCTATCCATTGGACTCCTTTTTAGTTGAATAACTCTCCTTTGCTCCTTCTAGCCATTTTTTCTTAAACTTTCAACTTCTTTAGACCTTGTTAAGTGCAATAATTATTCCTCTAGCAGCTTGTACTCCTTGACATCTTCTCATAACTTGTTTCATTGAATTTGTCAAACGTGTTTCTTTGACTAACACATCATTTTTTGTCGAAGAGCTAGATTTTGACCATAATAATTATATTATATTTAAAAAATTATGTCATTTAGATAAAATCAAAATAATTAATAATAATAACAAAATCTTTGAAGTTAATGAAATTCAAGTTATATTAATTTAGAAAATTTTAGATTTATTTTCTTATTTCAATATAAAGATATCAAGGACTTGGTGTGGGGGGTGGGGGACACTAAGTTAAATTACAATTTCAATGTTGCTAAAACTAACAAAAACTTTTAATTTAGGTTCAACCGATTCAACTATTTAGATTGATAGATCAAACTAAATGATGCCACAAAAATAATAAACTTACAACAACATCAAATATTTTAAAACATGTAAGGGATATCACATTTCTTATATCAATAAGTCTAAAAGTCTTGTTTCATAAGACAAAAACATGAAACCGATTTAAGAAACTCAAAAGTTAAAAATTTTATATTTACCATAAGGTAAGTTAGGTATGAAAAACTTAAAATCAAATTTTTTAAATCTTTCCAAAAAATAATATGCATAAAAGATAGATAAATTTAATGAAAAAACTATTGCAAAAACATTAAAAAGAGAAGGCAAAAAAGCTTTTGCAGAAAATGAGGAGTGGAAGCTCCCAATTAGAAAAATATCTAAAAAACCAAAGTATATACAGTGAAAAAGAAAACACTACACTGATTCAAATAATTTAATAGTAGTTCAGAAATTTAATTACGAGACTAAACCATAATTAGACGACTAAGTTACAGGCAAAAAAACTACATCACGGGTTACTTAAAGTCTCCTTGAAGACCTGCTTGCTAGCACTTGAACTTGCATTTCCTTATCTTGGACTCGCAACTCACAAGAACAACTGTTTCAACTTTGAAGGTGCAGTTTGGCTATTGCCTAATCCATTTTATGAGAAATATTTAGATAAGTATTTTATTATATCCTCATAAAAGATTTTTTAATAATTTTCTTAATATTAAATAAAAAATAAATACATCTAATTTTTAAAAAATAAAAAAATATTTAATATTTTTTTTATTTAATAATTAAAAAAATTTATAAAAAAATTAAGTAAGAGAATTTAAAATTATTCTTTAAATATACCTTATCTATTTAGTTATATGAATTAAATTAATCAATATTTAATAATTTTATAAATTTTTGTATTACATAATTATTTTATATTAAAAATAATAATATATTATTTATTAATTGATTTAATTTATATAACTTAAGTAGATAAAAATTTATACAAATATTTCTTCTGTTTTTTTGTTTTGTTTTAGATACATGAGAATTGAATCTCTTGATTTTACCCAAACTCCATCCCATTCCATCCCATTCCAACCCAACCCAACCACTTGAGCTAGCCTCAAGAAGTAAATGTTTCTTCTATTTTAAACCATATTCCCTCACATTATTCTACATGACAAAATTAAAGTAGAGTTGTGCACAAAATTATATGAAACTAGATATAAGACGTCGAAAACTAGATTTATAAGGTTATGTGAGTGTAACTACGTCTGAGTAGTATTTCTCTTTGCTATTCGTAGAAGAAGTGAGAGAGAGGGCTGCCCCTGTGCGATGACAAGTGGAAGTGGAAATAGCAATTCCACTTCCCACATCTCACGCTCACAGCAAAACCAATCGCTATCCCCTCTCTTTCTTCCTCTTTCGCAAACCCTTTTGCTCCAACTTCTCCCTCTCTCTCTCTTTGCACAACATCAGAGAGGGTCTTCTTCTCTCTCTCTTTATCTCTCTCTCTCTCTCTCTCTCAGGGTCGGGTCTCTCGCTTGAAGAACAAGAACCAGAACTTGTTGGGTACACCCCTCTTTCTCTGTATTTTTTTTTTTTCTAATATTCATTTTTTTCAATTTTTTTTTTGGGGTTGAGATTTATCCATCTGGTTCGCGTAGATTCTGTGCTAAATTACTGGGTTTTGTATCTGTGTATATGATTTTGGGTTTGTGGGGTTTCTTTGATCAAGAATTGCTGGTCAATTCTTGAGGCTCTGGAGTGGCTTGTGGTTGTAGTTGTTAGATTCTAATGGTTTGTGGCTTGAAAGGGTATATATGCTTTATTTAGGAATTTCTGGTGCTCCTTTTTCCTGGATTTATGGGCTTGGGTTTTTTCTTTTCCTATTTTTTTTTATCAATCTTTGAGGACTTTTTTTCCCGCTATTTTAGGATGTTTGTATAGTTTTTTTTGCTTTATGCCACAGTTTTCAGTTCACTTTGGAATTTAGATGAATTTTTGTAATATATATATATATATATATATATATATATATATATATATTTTGGTGCCTTTTATAACCCAAATTTCAGTTATTTAGTTGGGTGAGGAAATTTAAACTATTGAAGAATTATTTTATGTTTTTCACCTTCATTACCTGGGAAGGATTATCATTTATCATTTAAACTTGAGTTGAATTTTTGTAGATTGAATAGTGCGTAGGTCAGATATATGGTCTATCTGATGATTAACAGTCCAGATAATAAGAAAGCTGTGTTATTTTCACCTGTGGTGGTGAGAGGCTAAGCTGATGGTTTCGAAGTTGTTAAGACTCAAGTTCAGGTTTTTATTTTTATTTTTTTGTGTCTGTGAAAATAGTTAATGAACACGACATCCAGTATTTAATGTGTGATTTGACCTGGCATCATCTTACTTCACGAGTGGTGGTGTTGTCGTAGGAGTTTTGGGCAGTGGAGTGTGTAAGTTTTCGGTGAATCAGTGTTGTTCATTGGGCTGGAAATGTTCCCCAGTTGAGATGAATTCTATTGTAAATGTTAAATTATGCAATGCAAATGAAGTGAAGTGCTTTGCAATACAATGGAAGTTTTTGTATATGGACATCAATCCTCTTCCTAATTGGAATCATGTAATCCTCCCATTTAGTTGTGGCTATTGCATAATGGGTTTGTCTTAGAAAAACAAAGACTGCTAATATGCTATAATGGTCTTCATTGTTGAATTTTTGTTAATTCCTTCCTTTTTGTGCAGTGCTTTTGAGGTGCATCAGTCATGTTTGGACGTGGATCAAGGAGAAGTGATAACACCAAATATTATGATACGCTTGGTGTTTCAAAAACTGCTAGTGAAGATGAACTCAAGAAGGCCTACAGAAAAGCAGCAATGAAGAACCATCCAGATAAAGGTGGAGATCCTGAGAAGGTAAACCTCATGATCACTTCATTGCATTTTAATTATACTATACAAATGCGCCACTGCTCTTCTAGTAGGATCAATGTTCATAATCTGACTTCTGCTTGACTATATACTTTAATTGTAAACATTTTAGATTAGTGATTCTACACTTATCTCTATTAATAAATTGAGAATTTAGTGAAAAAAGATTTAATATTAGTATCACCTTCCTATAGGAATATCTGTTACAATTTGGTTTTGCATGAGATGAAAAAGCAATGCTGGAAACAGTTACTTCCACTTCTTAGCCAAACTTAAAGGACTTCGGGATGCAATCTTATACAAATAATTACTTACATTACTACCCTTTGGTTTCAAACGTCTTTGCTTGACTGGTTGTTTTTAAGCACCCAGTATTATATGATTGTTGACACAAGGCCCGTGTTCTGTTACTCTTAGGAGTTAGGATAGTGCTCTGTGAAACCAGTATGGGATCTGTGTCATGGAAAAACTTTAAGTTGAATAAGTTGCCTCTTTCTCTTTCCCTACATATGTGCTAAGTCTTTTGCTCTGAAGTGGGCTGTACTTTGTGTTAATCATAGTTATCTTTAAATGTCGCATGTAGATGACCTGAGCATGCTATATTCTTAGTTTGTAATTTCTTTTATATGGAAATAATGTTGAAGAGGGCTTCACTTTGTGTTAATCATAGTTATCTTTAAATGTTGCATGCAGATGACATAAGCATGCTATATTCTTAGTTTGTAGTCAGTTCATTTATATGAAATTATGCCGTTCACTTATTATTCACTTGTAAAAACTTTCATGATTGACACACTACAAGCTTGCCTTTTCTAGCTGTCCCTGCATTTTTTTTTCTGTAATACTAAATATCTGATTCTATTATCAGTTCAAGGAGTTATCTCAAGCTTATGAAGTTTTAAGTGACCCTGAAAAGAGAGAACTGTATGACCAATATGGTGAAGATGCCCTTAAAGAGGGGATGGGAGGAGGAGGTGGCCCATTTCATAATCCATTTGATATATTTGAATCATTTTTTGGTGGAGCCAGCTTTGGTGGTGAGAGGCTCAATTTTTTATTCATTTTATGTCATTTTCATTTGTAAATCATCTTGCAATATTGACCAACTCTCTGTTGCTATGATCTTTTAGCCAGTCGTAGTTCACGAGGAAAAAGGCAGAAGCATGGTGAAGATGTGGTGCATGCTATGAAGGTTTCCTTGGAGGACGTGTATAATGGCACAACAAAGAAACTATCTCTTTCTAGAAATATATTATGCCTAAAGTGTAAAGGGTATGGACTTCTCTGGGCTTATTATATATCTGATTTTTTCAGAGAACAATTAATCCAATGTCCTTTTATTTTTCCATTTTAGGATAGGATATGTATGTTCATAACTCACAGCTATATGAATATGTTCTCTCGCCCCTCATGGAAAAGAAAATTGTATTAGGTTGATGCCTGAAATTCTTTTACTAGAATTCATATTTCTTTTGCTGTAATGTTACCTCTGGAATTCCAATGGAGGAGAAGAGGTTGATGTTTGGAATGTGGGCAATGCATATAATAGGTATATATGTACATTGACATAAAATTTATATAAATGAAGGCTAAATTGAAAGAATTTTTTGTTTATATATACAGCAAAACAACAACCAAAGCCTTTTCTCACTAGGTGTTTTTTTGTTTATATATGCTATCAGTTAATTTGGTTAGCTTCATAAATCAATTTTTTAAGTGGTTATTTCTGTCGTAACCAATGTAGAGTCCTGCGAATAGAGTAATATTGTTTGTCTAATCCATGTCAAAAGGTCTTCTATCTAATTGATGGCGTTTTAGTAAGCTACATGTTTCAAGTTTCGTAGCTATATTCTACATTAAGATAAACTGTTAATATGTCAAAGTCCCTTATGGTAAACACATGGAGAAAACTGGAAAGTACGTGAAACACAACTAGCTTATTGCCTGTGACTTGTGGTGAAGCGTATTGGGCTATGTCAGTCTTATTCAAGTTAAGTGTGCTTGGTTGTTTACTTATTATTTGAAGTAATCTAACTTTATAGGAACTTTCATTAATTCTCAAATTTTAGAAAGTAAACTGTTATAACAATAGGTTTAACTTGTAATTTTTAATAAATCAGGAAAGGTTCTAAAAGTGGAACAGCTGGGAGATGTTATGGATGCCAAGGCACAGGTATGAAGATTACAACAAGGCAGATTGGACTGGGCATGATTCAACAAATGCAACATGTCTGTCCTGAATGCAGAGGGACTGGTAATGGAAACTTCCATTTTCACATTTGTTGAGTTTCTTTCTGGTTTTGTTTCCTCCAGCTCATCTGTCATTGACCCAGGTGAGCTCATTAGCGAGAGAGATAGATGCACTCAGTGCAAGGGAAACAAGGTGACCCAGGAAAAGAAGGTGGTGGAGGTGAATGTTGAGAGAGGGATGCAGCAGGGTCAGAAGATTGTGTTTGAAGGACAAGCAGATGAAGCTGTAAGTAGAAGTTATGATTTCCTTAGGTTTGGCATTGTTGTTTATAGTTTACTATACCATGTTAATTCTTGATAAAGATGGCTTGAACTTGCACGTTTGTGTCATCTTCATAGTGATTTCTAAAATTGCGCATGTGTACTTGTTGCAGCCTGACACAATCACAGGAGACATTGTTTTTGTCCTACAAGTAAAGGAGCACCCGCGGTTCAAGAGGAAGCAAGATGACCTCTATATTGAGCACAACCTCAGTTTAACCGAGGCACTTTGTGGCTTCCAGTTCGTCGTAACCCATTTGGATGGGAGGCAACTCTTGGTCAAATCAAACCCCGGGGAAGTTATCAAGCCAGGCAATATTTCAGAAATTTCAGGAGTATCCTTTTCTTGAATTTCATTCATTCAATATATTCCAGTTCCTCATTTATTAATTTTAATTTTGCACTGTAGGTCAATATAAAGCAATAAATGATGAGGGAATGCCACATCACAACAGGCCCTTCATGAAGGGCAGCCTTTACATATTGTTCAATGTTGATTTCCCGGACTCAGGGTTTCTTTCCCCTGACCAATGCCGGTTATTAGAAACTGTATTGCCTCAGAAGTCAAGAAAGCACTTGACAGATATGGAGCTGGATGATTGTGAGGAGGCCACTTTGAATGATGTCAACATTGAAGAGGAGACGAAACGAAAGCGGCAACAGCAATACCATGAGGCATATGATGAAGATGATGATGATGATGAGCCATCGATGCAGCATGTGCAATGTGCTCAACAGTAGTAGAATTTATGTTGGTGTAACGTTATTCTCCATCTAGAATGTTATGCACAGCTATTTTTTGTTTGCATAAATGCAGTTATAGCTGCATCTTAATTTATCTTTAGGTTTCGTCTTGTTATGTTATTTTTAATTTACAGTTTTCAGCAGATTCCTACAGTTCATTTAAATTTTATTGTAATATTTAGTATATGAAAATTAAATGCATTTCGGTACAACAATGTGTGCTATTCGGCTCTTTTGATTTTGGTTAAACCTCCAACTAATATGCTGAGATTGAATTTCTTTTTTATTGGATGAATTTGTAAATTTTATCGAGGACAAGTTTCCATAGACGAGAGACACATGTAGAAGCAATCCAGAACACTGGAGTCTAGAGTCAATGTAAAGAGGAGTCAGTCAGCAATCAAGGACTGGGTCACTATTAACTATTATGAGGAATTCCCTAGGCTGTACATTTCTTTCTGTAGTTCTCAGAAATCAGACACGCTATTGAAGTGGTTCCTGATGTAATTTTATACAGGTAAATTATAGGCAAACTAAGCATTTTGAATATTTATCTTTTTTTAAAATAAAAATTGGTTCTTTATTTTTATTTTTTTCAATTTTGTTTTTTATAAATTGTCATTTAATATTATTTTTTATTACGCTTCCGTTATCTCCGGATAAAAATGATGATGTGTCATTAACCATTGATGATCATGTCATTATTATATCATTTACATTTCCGTCACATTACAATTAGTGACACATCATAACTTTTCTTAAGGTTTATAACATAATTATGATATAAGATCACATTAAATAACGATTTGTAAGATAAAATATTAAATTGATAAAAATAAAAGATAAGAAATCAAATTAAAAAAATAAAGAAAAAAGGATCAAAATACTTATTTTTCCTAAATTATATGATTGCTAAACACTATGAAATGTGATGAAAATAGTTGTCTCTCTTAATTTCACACTTAAATTGATATTTCACAACTAGTGAAATGTTTTACGAATCTATTATTTTCACTAACTTAACTGAAAATCCTCTTGCAAGTGAACTTGAGGTTTTTGTTTCCCGAGTAGAATGAGAGAAGGCAGACTCTGGTAAAAAACAACAGCAATGCAACAATCTTGGAAAGTTCAATAAAGAGAGCAAGCTGAATGATATAGCACAATCTTCTGGCAAACCAAGTCAATCACTTCTAATGTGTTTGAATTATGTAAGTTCAATGGAAAAGCAAATTCCAAAAGCACAGGTTTTGCATCTTTTTTTATTTTCCGATGTGTTATTAAAGAACTTCAATTTCTTTATTAATCTAATTCAAATAAAAAGGAAGTCTTTCACTGAATTGGTTGTTCTTTCCTTTCTTTCTAGCCATAGATTATAGTTCATAGGATACTCAAAAGTTAATAGAAACCTGACTTGGAATTTGATTTGGAAGTGAGGTAGTTTCTCAAGATTTATCAGATCATATTTGGCTTAATTAAAACAGGAGCTTAATTTTGATATACTGTAAATATAAAACTTTTTTGCACTATCAGAGTTTAATTAAATTCTTAAAACAATGACTCTCTCCAACTTTTACCATCCAAAAATCAATGACTCTTTCTAAGTCCTTCTTGATGGAGAAACTCGAATCAAAAGTTGGCCCAAATGTACACTGCAAATGACCGAAGAAAGAATAGGTCAAGGTGGCCAACAGTCCAACAATGAGTGTGTTCCTGCTTGAGTTGAATAAAAATGAAGAGGATGAGAAATATTTTTTAAACTTTGACCTCACCCCTGAGTCTGAAATGAGAAGCTCTTAGATAGGACGTGATTGGTGGAAAGTATGTGAATTTTTTTCATTTAGTTAAAAACAAAAATAGGAAGAAAAAGATTGATAAATATATCTATATTTCTTAATAAGTTGCATACAGAAATATTAGTTTCTATTTATACAAAAAGAATGATATATGAAAAAAAATAATAAAATACAATTATGTACAAAATCAATCAAATTAATCAAGCTAATCAATCAATCCTAAAATCAATCATGCTCGCTAACATCTCCCATCAAACTCAAGTGGGTGTAGAGAAAACCAACTTGAGTTTGAAAATCAGATTGCGGAATCGACTGAGATGATGAGTTTTGGTGAACAGATCGACTGAATGATCAAGAGTTCCAATGGAAATGAGATGAAGGGCACCACGAAGAATGTATTGATGAATGAAGTGACAATTGATCTCAATATGCTTGGTACGCTCATGAAAGATATCATTGTGAGCAATTTGAATAGCACTCTGATTATCACAATAGAGAGTAGTGGAAGAGGACTGAGAGAAACCAAAGTCATCAAGAAGTCAATGCAACCAAAGTATTTCAGAAGTGGCATCAGCAAAAGCTCAATACTCTGCTTTAGTACTGGAACGAACAGTCAAAGTCTGTTTCTTGTTTTGCCACGAAATAAACGCATCACGAAGATATATACAATAACCATTGATGGATTGGTGATCAGTGAGATCTCTACCCCAACCAGCATCAGAATAAGCTCGGAAGATCAATGAGGAGTTAGCTTAAAAATGATGTCTATGAAATAGAGTCCCTTTTATATATCGAATAATACGGAGAACGACATAATAGTGAGTAGTATGCGAAATTGACAAAAACTGACAGATTAAATGAACAACATATGAAATATCTAGACGAGTAACATTAAAATAAATAAAGTTGCTAACCAACTGTCGATAAAGGGTAGGGTCATTGAGTACAATACCATCTAGAGGTGTAAACCAAACATTAGGCTCCAGAGGAGTGGATTCGGTGCAACTATTTGAGAGACCAGCTCAAGAGATAAGATCCGAGACATATTTAGCTTGAGACAAAAAAATAACATCAACAGAGGAAAGAACCTCAAGGCCTAGAAAATAACTGAGAGGGCCAAGATCCTTTATCTCAAAATTGCAGCTCAAGAATGCTTTAAGATTAGCAATGCCAGAAGTATCATCACTAGTAATGATCATGTCATCAACATAAAGAAGCGGTATCACAATGTCACGATCAGTCTTTCGGATGAAGAGAACTGTTGGAACTAAACTTGGCAAACCATGCTCGGGAACTTGTTTAAGACTATACAGGGCTTTGCGAAGAAGACAAACCTTGTTAGGTGGATAAGAATAACCATGTGGTGGTCGCATATAGACTTTTTCTTTCAAGTCACCATTGAGAAAAGCATTCTTCACATCCATTTGGTTAAGAGTCTAGTTGCAAGTGGTAGCAATAGCAAGAAGAGTACGAACGGAAGTGAGACGAGCAATTGGAGCAAAGATTTCGTCATAATCAATTCCATATTCCTGAGTAAAACCTTTGGCCATCAAGCGAGATTTGTAACGATCAACAGACCCATCAGATTGAGTTTACTCTTACAAACCCATTTGCATCTAACAAGAGCCTTATCAAAAAGAAGATCAACCATATTCCAAGTATCATTATTCTCCAAAACATGTAATTCTTCTTTCATAGCTTCTTGCCAATAGGGATCATTGGATGCCTCTTTATAAGACTATGGTTCATGAAGATGAAGCAAGGTAGTAAAACAATGATAATCATAAAGGTAGGTGGGGAGGTTTCTTACCCGAAAGAGACGAAGAGCAGTGCCAGATGCAAGATTAACGATTGGGAAAGTGTCAACGGGATGAGTCAAAACTTTAGACAATGATGATAGTGCACTGGGAGGATTGAAAGAAGAACCTGTAGGCGGGGAACCTATCTCAGAAATACCTGAAGACTCTGTATCAAAATCATTAAAAAAAAGATCAATAGAATGATTAGTAAATAAAGGGATAGAAGTGTGAGGAATGAACTTGAATTGAGATAGTGAAGAGAATATACTATCTTCCCAGAAGATAACATGACTAGAAATATGAATGCGTTGAGATTGGATCTTAGTAGCGATAACCCTTGTGTTCAGTACTATAACCAAGGAAGCAACAGAGACGGACACAGGATTCAAGCTTAGTGTGCTCACAGGGTTGAAGAAGAACAGAACAGACACAACCAAAAACTTTGAGAAAACTATAGTTTGGAGACATATTGTGAAGACGTTCATAAGGAGATACATTACCAAAAACAGAGGAAGGGAGACAGTTGATAACAAAGACAACAGTAAGAGCAGCTTCACCCTACGTACGTTCGGGATAAGAGGAGGAAATAAGCATGACTCGAACAGAGTCAAGAATGTGCTGATGCTTCTTTTCAGCATGACCATTTTGCTGAGACATACTAGGACATGAAAACTTAGAAAAAGTACTTTGTTCAGTAAGAAAAGTGAGTAGTTTTGAATCTCGATATTTGGAGGCACTATCACAACGAGAAACCTTAATTGTCTTTGAAAACTGAGTTTTAATCATAGTGGCAAAGGTAATGTAGATTTGAGGAAGTTCAGAATGATTTTTCATTAAATATATTCAAGTGAAATGTGAATAGTCATCAATGAAAATCACAAAATATCGATAATGGAGAAACAAAATGCACAAGATCATATGAAGAAACAAAAATGGAAGTACATTTATTAAAGGATAAAATAGGTTATTTAGTTGTTTGACAAGAAGCACAATGCACAGATTCTTCCTTAACAGACCCTAAAACACCTTGATAAATGAGCTGACATAGTTTACTAAGAGAACTGTGACCAAGACGTTGATGTCATAGCTGAAGAAGAGAGAAAGTAGAAGCAGCATAGAGAGTTGACACAAGAGAGGAAGGAATATGAAGGATAGTGAGCTCAAACAATCTTTCAACTTTACAATCATTCCCAATGATTTGCCTCGCCCGTGAATCCAGCACAAAACAACCAATAGAAGAAAATGTGAGAATATAACCAAGGTCACCAACAGAGATGAGATTAAAGTTTAATTTAGAATAAGGTCAGTGTCTAATAAGGTGAGGGTAGTAGGGAGATGTGACCCTTATGACTTACTTCTATAAGAGACCTATCAACAGTATGAATAAAATGAATATCATCTCTAAAGGAAAGGGAAAAGAAGGCATATGATAAGGAAATCATATGATTACAGCATCTAGAATCAAAATACCAATGGTTTTTACCTGGTGTGGTTGCTAAGGTAGTATGAATATTACCAGATTAAGAAAGGACTTACTTGAGAAGGGACTCACTATCACTAGTGGAAAGACAGATATGAGAAGTAGAGGAAATGGTATCTTCAGCAAATGAAGCTAAAAACACAGGCTTGGAGGACGAGTAAGGCACTGCTCAGTCAAATGTCTTGGAAGTTTATAGTATCGACATATTAGAGAGGGGCAGTTGGATGCAATATGACCCTTCTTTTTACAAGTTTGAAACTCTATGGTGGGACATTTAGGAAGAGCATGGCTAGGTTTACGATAGTGACGATAAAATTTTACCTTCTGATTAGTAACGACAGATGCCAAATCTGCTTTAGGTCGAAGAAGACGCAATATAGTTTCTTCTGACTTCAAACGAGGAAAGGCATCCTCAAGTGCAGGCAAGGGATCCTGGTGTAATAGAGATGCTCAAACAGGTTCATAGTTATTAGTGAGAGCCATCAAAAACTGAATGAGCCTGGTGTGATCACGGTATTCCTCATACAACTTAGCATCACTTTTATGCTTCATGGTAGTTCACACAAGATCAGCTAATCCTAGATAGCTTCCATCCATACACAACTTGTTCAGGTTCTTGCTTCAGACTATTGATGAGTTCCTTTAGTAGCTGATATTGATGAGATAAATAAGAAATTGTGTACTGTAACACCCTAATTTTTGGTTAATTACATTTTTACCCTTATTGTACTATTTTCTGATTTTTATGTGCTATAAAATTAATTTGACTGTTTCGTAACTGTATTTGATTGTTTCGTGTGATTTGCTCCTAGTCAAGAAAATAATAATTTTCAGGTCGAAGAAAATCTTGTTTGATTATTTGGAGCTGGGCGATCTTACTAAACCCAATTCGAATAATACATATATCAATCTTTTAATTTTTAGAATTTTTCTGTGTAATAAAAACATTTATCATGCAGAAAAGTCTGTGGGACCCACATTTGTTTTGTGGGGCCCACATTTGGTTTGTGAGACCCATTTTTGTTTTGTGGGACCCACATTTAGTTTGTGAGACCCACTTTTAGGAAAAATTTACCGATGTAAAAGGCTTGTAAAATTCTAAACCAAGAGGTTAAAAATCTATAAAAATGGTTAGATTTAGTAGATTAGTTAATTTAAAACTTAATTTAATAGATTAGTTAATTTAAAATCTAATTAAGTTCATCTAAAGGGTTTAAGTGATAATTAAATAGATTAAAACCTAATTAGTTTTTATCAAATTTTAGTTAGACAAATGTATTAGTATAATTAAGTAGAAGATTAAGGATTCTAAGTAAACTAATGATTAACTAAAATACAAAAGAATCTAACTAACTTTTAATTAAACCTAATTAGGAGGACTTAAGCATAAATAAGTTATTAAAAATTAATCAAATTTTGATTAGAATTCCTATAGCTATTTTTGGATTTATGCATGCATTATGCATTCAATTATTCAATCAAATGAACCATCTACCATTTAAATAATCAATGGCTATTAGTAAGCCTAAAATGTCAACAAAGCAGACAAAGCTCCATAATTGATGCTATATGGCCATGCATGATAGAATAAGGCTATTATTAAGCCAAATTTGTCAAAAAAAAGGGGGCTGCATTTGTCTTGGAAGTCTACCACCATGCATTATGCATATAGGCAATCATTCACTTCCTTTATCATTTATTCAATTATTCCACATCTTCATCCATTTCTTTTCCTACCAAAGAACTCAAAGAAAACTTCTAAGTCTCCATTTCCAACACCATTCGGCCAAGCTTCTTCAATACACTTCCATCCATCAAAAATTTCATCCAACTTCATTTCCTAAATCTAAACCATATTCTAAGAACATCTCTAGTTGTGAGTTTTTGCTAAATCATCCATTTGGAGCTTGGAAAATCACTTTGAAGTTTCTTTCCTATAAGGTGAAAATTCTTGTTTCTTGTTTCTAATTTGATTTTTGATGTTCTAAGTCATGATTGATCCATGGTTTATCTTTTTCATCCATAGGTTATGACTTTATAATTTGTTTAAGCTTGTTAGGATTTTGTTGAAGCTACACAAAATTTCTAAGGAGGAGTCCAAGGAGATCTTGTCTTCCTTATAGGTAAGAGGGAGATTTAATCTCATCAACCATGTGTGGTGGTGAGAAAATGGATGTGTTTGTGGTGAAGAATTGATGCGTGCGGATGTAGTGATTAAAATTAAGATAAAAATCAGTTGTCAGGCCCACCAGAAAATAAAAACCTTACAACTAGTTGTAGTTAGTAAGGGTCGATCCACAGAGAACCAATTCAATTAACACTATTAAACAATTCCCAATTTAGACTCGATTAACAATAAACAAGTAAAAGGGGGTTTTGGAGTTTTGATGAACAATGAACAGAACTTCAAAGATAACAATAAACAAACTAAAATCAACAATATAAGAAAATTGGTTAAGAGATTGAATCCACCACTAGATTTATATAATAATGTAAATCCACATATCCTTTTATTCCAACATGCTCAATTATGTTTTTATGCAATTGTGAGAGTAAATCTCTGTTTTCCTTACGTGTTGGTCAATTTAGCAACCGCTCAAATCAACTCCTAATCATTGATTAGTCATAAAGCAACCGCTCTTACAACTATCCAACAATTGCATTAAGATTTAGAAAACCAATTACACTAAGGTCTAATCACACAGGGATTAAATGACTTAGAACATATATTTCTCTAGATCTAATCTGCAATGCGCATAATAAACCCGGATCTACCACTTTTATAACGGCAAATAGCACAAAGATAATTATACCCACATGAACATCATACATCCCACTAGATCTACTACCGCAACCGCGCATAATAAACCTAGATCTACTACTTTGAAAGTAGGAACAAGTACAAAAACCTTCATACCAACAATAGATTCAGAAATATATGAATAAAAACATAACTGTGTTGAAATAATCAAATATGCAAAGTTTACAACATTAATACTAGCGGTTTCATCACCCCCTTAACCAAAAGAAGTTTAGTTACACATAGCTAGAAAGAAATCACAAGAAAAACTATGAAGAAACAAGAAGAAACTATGAAGAAACAAGAAACTAAGAGAGAAAATGAAGGAGAGTTACATCTTGTTCATGATAAATGGTGCCTTTTATAGAAGTCTAAGGTAACAAAATGACAAAGGGAAGTGGGTGGATGAGTGGGTGAGTGAGTGGAGTGTTTGAGTGGATGGATTAGTGGGTTGGTTTAGTGGATTAGTGAGTGGAATGGTTGAGTGGTTGAATTAGTGAAAAATGCCAAAGGACTTTTGGTGAGTGGGAAATTATGGACATGAATGGGTGAGTGGATGGATGAGTGGATGGATTAGTGGATGAGTGGGTGGAGTGGTTAAGTGGTTGGATTAGTGTATGAGTGGATGAATGGGTGAGTTAGTGGATGAGTGGATGAGTGGATTAGTGGATGGATGAGTGGATTAGTGGATGGATGAGTGGATGGTTGAGGACGAAAATTTCGTATCTGACTTGGAAGCCAAAAACGACCCACTATACTTCAGAATCACGAAAAGTGTTCTTCATGAAAGTTGTAGATCCTTGTCTTGGCTATAAAATGGATAGCTGGTTCGTCCAATTTGGCTTCCTTAAGCCCAAGATATGTCCCAAATACCGTAGGTTGCTCAAACCCAACTTCAGCACCTCTGTTCCGACTTGCAAGCCCAAAATGACCTACTAGACTTCTTTTTCTGAAAATGTGTTCTTCATGAAAGTTGTTTATTTGGATCTTGACTATCCACTATCCAAATTTCAGCCCATCTCCATTATTACATCTTGAGATATGATTTTATGAGTGCACACTGTTCGGATTCTACTGACAGAACCCGTATTCTGACTTCCATATAAACTTAGGTCCCTTAGACATCTGAATCGGACTTCGAGCTCTTCATCAAAGTTGTAGAGCTTCCTCTTAGCTTTCCTACAAGATAAAATTCATGATTTTCAGATATCAGGAACTCAAGTTATGACCAAAATACAGAAACAGTGTAAAATCTCAATAATCTTTGAAAATATTGATTAGGGCCATTTGAATTAAACTCACAAAATCATGTCAAACTCAATCAATTAAGAATATGGAGAGTGTAAATGACTAAATATAAGGGTTTATTAATGAATAAAATATGTGTTTATCAAATTCCCCACACTTAGCTTTTTGCACTCCTGGGCAAAACTCAAGACCAAAATTTTACAATCAAGAAGAACAACCAAAGGTTCGAGGATCAAAACGTTCATGAGTTAACAATTCTCCACATCTCAAACCATCAAGCAAGGTATCTTTGAACATGAATCGAGAATGATAGATCTTCACAAGATTCTCTTAATCTCTCAAGTGTTTAAAAGGTAGGTATTTCACTCAATTCAACCCATGAAAATTGCATTCTGTAAAACTTTTAACTTTATCTTCTACTTCTCCACTACTCAAAACACATGCACACACAAATCATGAGGACTTTATTGAGGTTGTAGTGAGGTCAAGAGTAACGGAGAGGATAAAATGGATATGAGAAGATAAATACCAAAGAGAATAAAAGCAAATGGTAAGCTAAGTTCAATAACAAGAGTGTAACACTCGAATTTCTTATCTCGTAGTAAACAATTTTGATGGCTTATTAACGAATTTCACTATTTAGTGATTTAAATTTGTAAAATTAATTTAATTATTCCGTCAACGTATTTGTTCGTTTTGAGTGATTTACTCCGTGTCAGGAAAATAAAAATTTTTGGGCCGGTAAAACTTTACGTAATTTAATTTTTACCGTTAGGTAATTATTTTACGTAATCTGATTTTATATTTGTGTGTTTTATAATAATTGTGAATTTTGTGGATGATTATAAATTTTTTTACTGGTTGTGGGCCCAGGGGATGTATGTGGGCCCAAGTGGCCATACCTGGGCCCAGGTGGGTCCCACAAAGTGAAAAAATTTTCTACGCATAGAAAAATTTGTACTGTTTAGACGCAGACAGGGGGATCTTCTAAACCTGAATCCGGAAACAGTTTTTTAGAAAATTTCTTGTCTTGTATTTTATCTTATATTTAATTATCGGATGATAAAAATACGATAAAAATATTATTTGTAGGATCTGAGAATAAATATTACAACTGCGTAGTCAACAAAGAGAACTTGACTTGATTTATACCCTTGGATGAGAATCTTAGTTTGAATATTAACCATTGATTTAATCAAAGGTTAAAAAAAACTTAATAAAGAAAGCGCTTGGATAATAACCATTGATTTAATCAATGGTGTGAGAATAAGGCTTGGTTAGGAAGACTTTGATATCAACCATGTAGATGTAATCAAAGGTGTAGAATTAGTCTTGAAAAGTGACAAAGAATTTATAACCATTTGGATTTAGATTAAATCGAGGGTGGAGATTTAATCTTAAGAAGTAACAAAGACATTTATGACCAATTGGATGAAGAATCAATCAATGGTGGAGATTTGTCTTCTAAAGTAGTAATTAGGACCCTTGGATTTAAAGTTTGAAGAAGCAATCTTGACCCTTAATTTTGGAGACACATCTAAAAATTTAGAATTTAAAGGAGAAAAATCCATGGCTACAGATTTAGTCTTCAAAATTAAAAATCTACCTAAATCACTAACAATTGAATTAATCAATGGCTAGAAAGAAACAAATGATGGTAGAAAAGATGACAAATTATTAAATGCATCATGAAGGAGGGGGACGGTTTTGTAATGAATTTGGAGCAAAGGAGACTTTAGGACCATTATTTAATGCTTTAGTCAATTTTTGATGACTTAGCACATATATTATATGACCATGCATTTCTTTTTGGAGACAAACTACCCTTTATTGTTTTGTTTGCATTCTTAAAAGTCATTTGGAGGGGGAGCACGGTTTTGAAGAAAACAAAGAAGAAGGAGACATTTTTGAGTAGCCTTTTTTTAGTAGAAAAAAATTTGAAGATTATTAAGTACCTATCTTGATCAATCTTCATCATTTTCCAAAAGCAAGACTTAGCAAATTATTTTCTCCTTTCTCTCCAAGTAAGGCTACGGTCATTCACTCTAAAGAAGACCAAAGAATTCATTTTCATGTTTTCTATTATTACATCCTCACCTTTTCTTTCAAGTTTCAAGAAAAAAACCAAAGAAAACTCCATTTCTCTCCCAAAATAACACCATTCGCCAAGCTCTCCAAGAAGCACCTTCCATCACTTTTAATTTCATCCAACTTGATTTTCTAAACCTAAACATCATTCTAAGAACATCTCTAGTTATGAGTTTTTCCAAAATCATTCATCTTGATCTTCAAATTCAAGCTTCAAGTTTCTATCAAAAATCAAAAATTTCATCTTTGTTCTTCAAGATACACCATTCGGTTATCTACCCTAAAATCACCATCCAAGCTCTTTTAATTTCATCCAACTCTAGATCTTGAATCTCCATGATATTCTAAGAAACTTTCATGTTGGAGATTTTCTCTAAATCATTCATCTTCAACCTTGTTCTTCAAGCTAAAGATTGAAGCTTTAATGGTGAAATTTGGTACTCTTCACCTTTCTTTTGATTTTCAAGGTTCTAACCATGATTTTAATTCATGGTTCTCTTATTCAAGTCTTGTATATTAATTATTTGTGTGTTTTATTTTGTATTTGAGAAGCCCTTGGTGGTGAAGGACTTGGAAAAAGAAGCAAATCAAGAACCTTTGGAGGATCTTCAAGAGGTAAGAGGGGATCCATCTCACCAACCAAGCATGGTGGTGAGAGATGGTATTTTATTTGATGGATGTGGAATCCATGTGAGGATTCATATCCATGGTCATGTAATTAATTTGTGGGTGTTTATGAGCTTTGATTAATTTTCTATGCTTGATATGCTTTGCATGATTTTATAGCTTTGATAATATGCTTGAGATGCTATACATGCTTTTATGACTTTGATGGTATGCTTATATTATTTATAATGAAATATATATGTATATGCCATAACTTGATGATGGAAAGGAAATTGATTTTTGGCTCCAATAGCCAAGGAAGAACTACGGTTTTGATGCCCTTTGTTTAGGGTTCATGTTGAAAATTTTCAAGAACAAGGAAATTGATTTTTGGATCCCTAGAACTTAGTGAATTTTGATCAAGACACCTCAACATAGGTGTTTACAAATTATATTTTTATGAAAAAATAAAATGGGATTGATTTGAGGAATATGGAATATAAACTAAAGGTTTGTTTTTCAAGAGAACATGAACACAATTTTAGAATAATTTTTATTGATTTATTTTGTGTACAAAAAGTTTTTAAGTGTTTACTAAACATGAGATTTAAATGAAAATAGCAATGATGATTTAAAAGGATTTGCAAAGAAAGTGAAAAATAAAAATGAGCAAATGATTTGATTTCAAAGACTGTGAGTCTTACGTTTTTGTAAAAGATTTTAATGGTTTTGTTTGTGTAAAATCCTATCAACTTAGAGAGAGATAATGTTTTCATGACTTCAATAGTCATGCCCACGTTTTTGAAGATTTGAAATGTCTTGATTTTATGAACAAGTTTCCAAAATGAACTCACTTTGTTTTCAAAGAGATTTGATTTTAATACAAGAAGTTTGGAAAGGGAATCAGAGTGTTTTATCACTTGAAAAAAATGGAGAATATAACTTTGAATTTTTGGAAAGCGTTAGAAATTTTAAAGTTAAAAACATTGATTAAAATCAATGGAATTGTGAACTTGTGAAATAAATTATGAAAAAGGATTTTCTTGAATAAATTATTTTGAGAAAGATGGATTTTGGAAATGATTTGGGAAAAATGAAAAATATAATAATTTAACGTTTTCTAACATATGAATCATTCTTTGGGTTTTGGAGAGTGATTTTGTGAAATATATTTTGGAAAGGTTTTCTTAAAAGAGAAAATGTGAAAAATGACATTGGAAAGCGATATTGAGTTTTTAAAAGTCCAAAATAATATTTGGAATATTGAGGTATATTTTACGTAGTTTTCAAAATGACGTTTGGAATATTAAAGAATATTTTAGCATTGGAAAAATAGTGAAATTATGAAATGTATTGCGAAAAAGATTTTCTTGAGTAAAGAAATGTGGAAAAAGATTTTCTTGAGTAAGAAAATATATTAAATGAAGTATAAAGTTATATTATTTTGAGAAAAGGTGAAAATGAATTTTTGAAGGTTAAGAAATATTCTCTGTAATGAAATTATGGTGAAAAAAATTATTTACGTATCTAAAAAATGAAATTTTTAAGCTACGCAATTTTGAAATACGGTAAAATATTTCTACGCATTGGAGATGCGTTAAAATATTTTTAAGCGATTTGAATTACGAGCGACGAAAAAGTTTTATTACGTAACAAAATATTTTTACGTGATTATGAAAATAGTGGAAAATCATTATGAGATTTGGAAAGTGTTTTAAATATTTTGAGAATGATAGAAAATGATTTACGTAACGTAAAATAATGATTTTGAAGTTACGCAATTTTGAAACAGTGAAAAAATATTAGGAGATTTGATAAACGTATATTTTTACGTGTTTGAGAAAAACGTTGAAAGATTAGTGCAACAGAAGAGTTGCAACATTTTGAAAACGTAATAGAAGTGTTACGGTATTGTGAAAATATAACGGAAACGTTTTAGAATTTTGAAAACGTAACAGAAGTGTTACAATATTTTGAAAACGTAACAAAACGTTTTAGAATTGTGAAAACACTGCGAAAGTGTTTTATAACTATGAAAATGTGATAACATGATTTTTCTTTGTTGAAAATACGAGTATAATTTGGTGCAATTTATATGCATTGGAAAGAGATGCACTGTGATTGGATTTGGTGCATTATACATGCATTGGAAAAATATGCGTTGAAGCATAAGATACATTGAACAAATAAGAATGAAAAGATTTGGCCCGTTGTGGTTGGACTTGCACGGATATATTCGTGCATTGTATTATATTTGTGGTTGAAGAGGGAATGAGAATTGATAGTGAGGTCTATGATGGATCTTGGGGGCGTCAAGGCGCGCGGTCGACAACCGGTGGATATCTGTCTGTGGGCTAAAGGCTGGACCATATGCCATTTGGCGATGCACTCCGTTGCAACGCATTGACGATACCCGACAAAGCACGATTCTTTTCAACAACTGGAAGATTGTCCTTGGGCTAAGGCTGACAATTGACAGAGCATTCTCCTCGAAATTGTGAAAACCTCCATGGAGTTGTTTTTGAAAAATTGAGTTTTTGTGCATATGCATAAATCCGAGCATTTATATCATTATGATATTAATTGAGGAATATTGGTTATGACAATTGTTTTGAATAATTAGATGATGATAGTTGATTAATGTTGATAGCATGATTTTAATATTGTATCTGTGTGATAACCATAATGATGATGGCATGATTGTAATTATGATATGATAGAACTGTATGATATTGTTGTTTGTGTTATCTCTATGCTGCCATGTTGGTACTAGTGTAGGTGATCTCACCTCTTTGTTATGTTGTTTTGGCTATGTCTGTATTATTAAAATTATACAGTAGAAAGAACGAGTTGTCTTAGACACAGCGGGTGACAAATACCTCTACGTTTGGAGACAACATCGAGAGAATGACCTTGCGAGGCAGTGTTGAAACGGAAAAGATGTTTGAGGACAAGGAACAGGACTTAGAACAAATGTCGATGCTTCAAGATGGACATTAGATGGACACTCTAAGATTGGGGACAACAATAAGGAGTGGACATTCATGACTCGTTGGGGAGCGGTATTGACAAGGAGTAGAGTTACGATGTATCAAGTTTGATACGGGAGAAGGAACAAGTATGTTAAATTCTCATCGTTAGTGTTACAGGTGTCTATTAAGTAGGACCGTAATGGGTTTGCTATTGTGGAAAAAGAAAGAACAAAAGAGTCTGTCAATTTTATATTTCTCTTTAAATTGTGAAATATTAATTAGTGTCAATATTGTATATGAATCTGTTTCAATACATGTTTCAGTATTACTTATAAATTTTCAGTAAGATTAAGTTACTGCAAGAAAAGAAATTTTAAAAACTCAACTTTTTATAACTCAAACTTTGTGCAAACTTCTTTTCGGATTATGAGTCGAGTCGGACATGTGATACCCTATGGAGGGTGTTACAACAAGCATAAAAGTTCATCCCAACTCTAGTGTGTATCCCTTTACATATTCATTTCCCAATCCTTTTTTTTTTTTTTTTTTTAAACACTTGGTTTTTTTTTCTCTTTTTTTTTCTTTTTTTTTTTTCTTTTTCTTTTATATATATGAACATAACTATATACATACATTTTTTTTTCTTTTTGGGCACTCTTTTCTTTTTCAACAACCATTTTGTACACACACCCCCACACTTGTTCAAAAACTCATCCATTAATCAAGCTAATGTTCTTTTATTCCCTAAGGTAAAGTAAGAACACGATTTCTCATTTAAGGCACATGATGAGCTAGAAACAAGGAATGGTCAAATAAGCTCAAAGGGGTTAAGCAAAGGAAAATATACAAGGTTGGCAGGAATCAGAGAATTTTCAAGAAATCAAAAGAGTGCTTGATATCATATTAAAAACAAGGTTGGCTATTTGGTTAAACTAGCTAATTAAGAAAGAGGGCCTCAATCATGTTCATGCATGCAAGTGAAATGTAGCCTCAAAAAGAATCAAAGCAAGTTCTAGAGTGGTCATTAACATGAGTGAAAATCACACAAGAAAGAAGAGAATGACATAAATGTTGAATCCATCCATTAGGCTCAAAATCTCACAAGGTATGCATCCATCAAACTCAATTCATCAATTTAATCATCCATCACCAAGCATATCAGTTCAAGAAGGGAGAAAAGTTATTCAATCATGCAATGAACCCCTTTTTTTTTTCTTTTTTTTTTTTTTTGAAATTTTTTTTTTACAAAAGAACATCTTTGAAATCTCTCCCCACGCTTAATATAACATTGCCTTCAATGTGAAAGAGAGATATAGAAAAGAGCAACACAACTTTGATAAGAAGTGAATCAACGCCAAGCGAAAAAAGAAACACACTGTCGATCTGCATCGAGTACTGAAAAGAAATCAAACAATAAAACTTTAGTAACTAATTAGTTACTACCTAAAAAAACTCCTTACTACGCCACCAATTAAGATGCGTCTCAAGAGTAAAATTACTCCTTACTCTGCCATCACTAATTGATTTAATAAGTACATGACAATCATATCATACTTTCCAAACAAAGACACAACAAATTTTTTTTATTTTTTTTTTATTTTTTTTTATTTTTTTATTTTTTTTTTTTTTTTTTTTGGTCAACTATCCTTCCCCCCAACTAAATCACAACATTGTCCTCAATGTTAAAATATAGATGAGTAAAGGACGAGAAGATATTACCTGTTGGAGAAAGTGACACAAATTTAAACGAAACAAGGTACAATAAAATCAAACCCATTAAAGATGAAGTCGCAGATCTAGCTTTTGTTTCTTGTTACTTCCTTCGTTGCATTTCTTCACTGTTGACCAATCTATCCGAGCTATCTAGGATCAGTACATACTCAAAAGCTTCTAATTTATCAATGAGCTCATCAATAGTGGAGGCGAGAGATAAGAAGTTGTCTTCTTTGAAGGAGTGATAAATTTACGTTCCACGACTTTGTCAAGAAAAGATAACAAAAGATCAAAGAAATTATTAACATTCAACAAACCAATGGGTCTATGGTGGATGTTTAGTTCGCCCAAGAGACAATTTGAAAAATTTCTTCTAAAGTACCAAAACCACCTGGTAAGACAATAAATGCATCGAATTGTCAACCATTGTTTTCATTCGTCCATGCATAGATGTTACCTGAATTTCTTCTCCAACTGTCTTTCCAAAGTGATGTTATTTTCAGCCAAAGGTTTAGGAATAACACCTAAAACTGACGCCTCCTATAGAAGCGACAAGTGATACAGCCCCATTAACCCACGACAACCTCCCCATATACAAGATGAATATTCCTCGCACAAGTGATCGACCAAGAGTGCTAGGCTGTATTTACAAACTCTAATCCCTTCCCATAACTCGACCCACAAAAACACGAGACATTTTTGAGGTTACGAATAGAAGGCCCCATTCTATACTCTTCCTCCCTTTGAGTGTTTCGAGTTGAAGGAAAATGGAGAAAATAGAGTGTTTAAGTAGGAAAAAGAATGGAAAGGGGAATAATTGCACCTATGAGGGTAGGTTGGTGTTGTCGAAAAAAGGTTGAAATTAAGAAACACAGAATCTTTTTTTTTTTTTTTTTCTTTTTCTTTTTCTTTTTTTTTTTTGACTTCAAGAAAACCATCAAGGTAAAGAAGTCTAGAAACCCCCTGAAGGACCACCTCAAAGGATCGTCTCGTACAAAAATCAAAATACAATAAAATGATACAAAGATAAAAGAAATAGAAAATGATGACATACCTGTATGTACGGTGTCCATGGCGTATCTTTATCTTTGCACGTCATGAGTGCGATGAGACATCACGTCCTTTCTTTTTTTTTTTTTTTTTTTTTTTGAATTTGTTAGAAAAACTTGATGAAAGATGAGTGTATACTTACTTAAGATTGGGATGGAGGTAGTCTGCTCTTTCGGTTGTGCCAAAGCATTGTTGACCAAGATTCGACCCATTCAAGACCAGTATGAACATAGGGCTCCCAAAAGGGACAAGTGGCCATAATACGCCTTTGTTGCCTCACATGTGAGATACAATCTACCTTCTTTGTTTTTCAATTAAGAAGGCTGGATCGGATGCATGCATTTCCCCATTCACGGTATGTGTTACCAAAGCCAACCCTAAGACGTATACATAATTTTTTTTTTTTGTTTTTTGTTTTTTTTTTGTTTTTGTTTTTTTTTTTGTTTTTGAGAGATGACATGAAGAAGAAGAAGAAGAAGAAGAAGATGATGATATGTACAGATTGTTGTGATTGTGGCTCACATCTTCCTCTCGGTTTTACGTCCCGAGCTTGGCTTAACGCCTTCTATGAGTCGGGGATAGGCTTCCCATCCAATTTTCTTATAAACGGCAAACAGGGTCTTTTAGAGTCGATTCCCAAGATCGTAGCGTTTTTCTTCATCCTTGAAGAGATTCCACAATTTAAGAATTTCACGATGCACCAATCCACAAGAATGTGTCTCAAGAGTCGATAAGATATCATCTAATGACTCCTTACTCAATCCATTCTTAATGAAGAAAATTTTATCTTCTCTATTTGCGGAAACCATCCCCAAAGTATGACATCGCTTGTTACGGTTCCATCGTCCACATTTGTAACGGACTTGTAACCTTTTTGCTCTTCTCCTTTTAGAATATGAACTTCTTCCAAGACCAGGCATATATGAGTCAAATGAAATTGAGGACTCACTGCTAATCGAACCTTTGCTTCAATTATCCAAACGTACATCTTCGGCATACCTTTGTGCATTAACGGTCTCAATCTTTCACATCGAACTTTGTAGATTTTTCTCAGAGCATTTTGAGGAAAAGAAGGAAAATATTTTCTCAGGTTTGAAAGAATGACATCCATTTTGAAGGAGAAGAAGGATTCAGTTATTTTGGGAAACTGAAAAATAAACCGACTTGAGAGTCACGGAGTACCGTATCCGCCACTTAACCGGCAACACAAATAGCTCAAGAACTTGATTTTCCAGGAATGGTTGAATCTTTGTCCATTAACTTTAAGCGCATTACCATTCCTAGGATCCTCAATATTTACGGCCCCAGAGGATACACGTGTTTGACAGCAAAAGAACCGCGCCACCTAGATCTCAATTTTTCAAGGAGTAGGTGCGATGATAATCTTAAAGCAGAACCTTTTTGACCAATTTCATGACTTTTGCAAAAGGTGTAACAGACCTTGAATAAAGTAGGCCAATAAAATCCATACTGCAAGATTTTCGCAGTTGTTGTCGCTGAAGAAAAGTGACCTTCACATGCTTCCGAGTGACAAAATTTAATGGCACTACCTACCTTATTGTCGGGCACACAGCTGCTTTTTTTTCTTTTTTTTTTTGGTTTTTTTTTATTTTAGAGATTCAAATGCTTACAACCAACAAACAGATAAAAACATAATCTAAGAAACTAATGAAAACACAAAATAAAAAGGGATAAAGAGAGCAAATCTGGTTGGGTTGCCTCCCAATGAGCGCTTAGTTTATTGTCCTCAGCCCGACATGATGATACTTTCAATGCTCCTCATATTGTGGAAGGATGAGGGTCATCACTTCCATCTCTGCACTGTCAGGAAGTTCATGATATGGTTTGAGACGATGACCATTGACCTTAAATGCTTTGCCGAATTTTCACTCCTGATCTCAACCGCACCAAAAGGAAAAACATTAGTTACCACAAACGGCCCAATCCACTTAGAACGCAGTTTACACGGAAATAATTTGAGTCTTGATTGGAATAGCGGGACTTTTTGTCCTCTGTGAAATTTCTTTACTGGAAATCAATTGGTCGTGGAATGCCTTAGCTTTAGTCTTATAAATCGGGGCATTCTCAAAGGCCTCATTTCTTAGTTCTTCCAATTCCTGTGCTTGGAACTTCCTTTGCTTTCCGGCACCTTCCAATTCCATATTAAATTGTTTAATGGCCCAAGGTAAGATCGATGTTGCAACTCAACGGGCAAATGACGGGCTTTCCATACACCAACCGAAATGGTGACATGCCGATGGGAGTCTTATAGGCGATCCTATAAGCCCATAAAAGCATCTTCAAGTCGAGTGCTCCAATCCTTTCTTGAGGGATTCACTTTGTCTTTTCAAGGATTGACTTAATCTCCCGGTTGGACACTTCAGTTTGCCCATTTGTCTGTGGATGGTAAGGAGTGGAAATTCTGTGCATTACTCCATATCTCTTCAATAGAGCATCAAAGGTTTTGTTGCGAAATGGGTCCCTTGGTCACTGATGATAGCCCTTGGGGTCCCGAACCTGGAGAAAATATGTGACTTAACAAAATCTGCAACAGATTTTAGAATCATCGGATCGAGTGGCTTTTGCTTCCACCCATTTAGACACATAATCAACAGATAAAAGAATGTATGTGAAACCAAATGAAGGAGGGAATGGTCCCATGAAATCAATACCCCACACATCAAAGAGTTCCACAAAAATGATCGGAGTCTGAGGCATTTGATTACGAGGACCAATATTACTGTTCTTTGACAGTGGTCACAAGACTTACGAAGTTGTAGCGTCTTTGAAAATTGAAGGCCAATAGAAACCAGCATCAAGCACTTTATTGGCTGTCCTTTTACTTGCCAAAGTGTCCTCCACATGCATAGGTGTGGCAAAAGGAGAGGATGGAGTGTGTCTCGAGATCGGGAATGCACCTCCTAATGACTTGATCTGCACTGATGCTTCCATAAGTACGGGTCATCCCGGATATAGTATTCTGATCACTCCTTAATTTATCTCTTTGGGCCTTGTTCAAACCCTCCTGAAAGTCCTTAGTAACCAGGTAGTTAACAATGTCGGCATACCAAGGGATTATGGTGTTGACAACCATCAAATATTCATCAGGAAAAGTCTCCATGATAGGCATTTCTTCCTCTTGATTACCAATCTACTCAAGTGATCGGCCACCAAGTTTTCGCTCCCTTTCTTGTCTTTAATCTCCAAGTCAAATTCTGGAGCAATAAAATCCATCGGAGCAATCTAGGCTTTGCTTCTTTCTTTGTTAGAAGATACTTCAAGGCTGCATGATCTGAAAACACAATCACTTTAGAACCAATTAGATATGATCTAAATTTTTCTAAAGCAAATACAACAGACTAGAAGTTCCTTTTACGTGGTTGAGTAATTAAGTTGAGCATCATTTAGAGTCCTTGATGCATAGTAAATGGCATAAGGAACTCTATCAACTCGTTGTCCCAAGACGACTCCTACTGCAAAGTCACGGCATCACACATTAGTTCAAAAGGTAACTCCCGGTTGGGTGGCACGATGATAGGTGCAACGAGTTAACAACTTCTTGAGTTTATTGAAAGCTTCCATACATTTCTCATCAAAGTTAAAATTAACATCTTTTTGAAGAAGTCTGCGCAAAGGGGCAATGAGACTTTAGAAAAGTCTTTAATGAATCTCCCAGTAGAAACCTCGCATGACCAATAAAAGAACGAATCTCCCGCACACTAGTGGGTGGTGGCAAAGAATGCATGAGTTCTACCTTAGCTTTATCTACTTCAATTCCCCTAGCGAAATTACATGACCTAACACAATACCTTCATTCACCATGAAATGACATTTTTCCCAATTCAGTACCAGGTTAGTGTCAATGCATCTTTTAAGCACCAAAGTTAAATGTTCCAAACAATTTTCAAAATCATTTCCAAAGACACTAAAGTCATCCATAAAAACCTCGATGATGTTTTCAATGTAATCAGAAAATATACTCATCATGCATCTTTGGAAAGTTCTGGTGCATTGCGAGTCCAAAAGGCATTCGCCTATATGCAAAGGTACCAAATGGACAAGTGAATGTAGTCTTGTCTTGGTCTTCTGGAGCTATGACAATCGATTGTAACCTGAAAAACCATCCGAGAAAATAATAATAAGAATGACCATTAATCTTTCTAACATTTGATCAATGAAAGGTAAAGGAAAGTGGTCTTTTCTCGTGGCGGCATTCAACTTCCCGTAATCAATACAAACACGCCACCACATGCAGTAACCTAGTGGGAATAAGCTCATTTTCAGCATTTCTTACCACGGTAATTCCGATTTCTTTGGTACTACCTGGACTTGGGCTTACCCACTTCTTGTCAGAAATGGGGTAGATCACCCCACACTTAGGAGCTTCAGTATCTCCTTTTTCATAACCTCCATCATGGGAGGATTCAATCTCCGCTGAGGGTCTCTCACAGGTTTAGTATCCTCCTCCATTAATATCCTGTGCATACAAATGGAGGGACTAATACCCTTGATATCAGCTATTGACCAACCAATGGCGTCTTATGTTCCTGCAAAACAGCTACCAGTTTCTCTTCTTGCTCTTGGGTGAGTGACTTTGCAATTATTACTTGGAAGGGTGTCCTTCTCCCCCAAGAAGATGTATTTAAGATGATCAGGTAGTGCTTTCAGTTCCAATTCAGTGCCTGCACAACAGAAGGTTGAGGTATATCGGTAGTAACGGGTAAATCAATAAAAGTTACCTCATGCTCTTCAGGTGGAAGAGAGCTCTTGTAAGGCAAAGAACAATTTCATCAATGTCTTCACTCCATGGCTCTTCTTCACTCTTCTTCTTTTCCTCCTGTACATCTAAGCTATGAGTTAGAATTGTATCAAGAGCATCAAAATGGTCAGTATCAAAAGCTACAGAAATTAAAGAATCAAAAGGATCAAAAGAATCAATTAAACAAGCAGAGTGCACATCACTTGGGTATCTCATAGCTTCAAAAATATTGAATCTAATTAATTCCCCATCAAATTCCATTGTTAGAATTCCTGAGTGCACATCAATTTTTGTCCGTGCAGTTTTCAAAAATGGTCTTCCTAGCAAGATAGGAGCAGATTTGGGAGACTCATCCTTTTCCATTTCCAAAACATAGAAGTCTGCCGGAAACACTAATTCATTCACCTGTACCAAAACATCTTCAACCACACCCTTAGGGTATGCATTAGATCTATCAGCCAATTGAATAACAACACCAGTAGGTTCCAAAGGACCCAAGTATAAAGATGCATAAATAGAATATGGCATGACATTTATAGATGCACCTAAATCAAGCATTGCCCTTTCAAACCTTGTGTTACCTATAGTGCATGGAATGGTGAATGTGCCAGGGTCCTTACATTTGGTTGGGAGTTTCTTTTAATTATAGCTGAAACATTTTCTCCCAGTTGGACCTTTTCATTTCCTTTTAACTTCCTCTTGTTAGTGCATAATTCTTTCAAAAATTTTGCATATCTAGGTACCTGCTTAATGGCATCTAACAAAGGGATATTAACCTCTACCTTCCTAAAAGTCTCAAGTATTTCTTTTTCTCGCTTCTTCTTTCTTGGTTTTAACTAACCTACTAGGAAAAGGAGCTTTAGTGACATATTTAGGAAGGGGTTCAGAAATACTTACCTTAGGGGTTTTGGAAGTTTGCCCCTTATCATTTGCTTCTTTGGGTGGTTCATCCTTCTCTTGAATGATTGGTGGAAGAGAGGTAGGCTCATCCATCGTCTTTCCGCTTCTCAATGTGACAAAGACAGCATTTTCCCTCGGATTCACTTCTGGCTGTGAGGGTAGTTTCCCTGAAGCTTGGCTTTGAAACTTGTTGAATTCTGTGGACAACTGCCCTATCTGATTCTGCAAGTTATTGATTGCAGTCCTTGTTTCTTGTTGGAACTGCAAATTATTAGTGGCCATTTGTTTTACTAGCTCCTCTAATGAAGGCTCAGATTGCTTAGGAGCTTGAACTTGCTGCTGTCTCTGAGGGAAAGGTACTTGTCTTTGTTGGAATCCTGGAGGTCTATAAGTTGGAGGTTGATTTTGAGGTTGCTTTGCATAGTTGAAATTTTGATGATCCCTCCAACCCAGATTATATGTGTTTGAGTAGGGGTTGTAATTTTTTGAAAGTCCAGCATATCCCCCTACTGCTCTTACCTCCTCATTTGTGTCTTCTTGGAGAGTGGGACACATATCGTTGGGATGTCCAGATGAACAACGATCCCACAAGCATGAACTGGTGCTTTACCTGAATCCATTAACCGCCGAACCATAGCAATCAATTGAGTCATTTCTTTGTTGTATCTTGGTTGTCTCTACTTCTTTCACTTGCTTTGCTTTACTCCAGGTGTCATTTCTAGAGTAGAATTGTTGAGTATTGGCACCATTCTTGAGATCAAGTTTCTAGCTTCTTGAGGAGTTTTATCAATCAATGCTCCTCCGCTAGCACATCAATCATGTTGCGATCCATCACTTGTAAGCCTTCATAGAAATCTTGAATTAAAAGTTTGCTCACTTATTTGATGATGAGGCAAATGAAACATAGCTTCTTAAATCTCTCCCGGTAGTCATGGAGTGATTCCCCATGCCTTTGTTGAATACCACGATTTCTTTTCGATTGTTGCGACTTTTGAGGCGGGGAAGTATCTGTCTAGGAAAGTTCGGGCCATGTCCCGCCATGATTGGATGGATCCGGGTGGCAAGTAGTAAAGCCACTCCTTAGTGAGTCTTTCAATGAGAATGGAAAAGCTCTCAACTTGACTTGCTCTACATGAATTCTGCCGGGTTTCATGCTAGAACATACCACATGGATTTCCTTCAAGTGCTTGTTGGGGTCCTCTCCGGGTAATCCATTGAAAGATGGCAAGAGATGGATTAAACCGGATTTCAATTCAAATGCCTCTTCATTTTCAAGAATGTCTATGCAAAGAGGTTTGTTGATCTAGATCTGGAGCACCCAATGCCCTTAAAGTGTTTTACGCCATTGTCACTTCTTCGGATATTTCGATGGCTCAAATGTCTCTGAACTTGATAGATCAATGTAACGGGCAACTTCAATGTCGGCGGTGTGAGTTGGAAGTTAGCCTGATGGAAGGGAAATTGAGGATGTGAAGTGAGTTGATCAATATAATTCCTCAAATTTAGCAATCCTTCGTCTACTCCTTCAAAGGACATCAACACCTACAAAACACTCGAAAAGAAAGATTAAAAATAAAATAAAATAAAATAAAATAAAATAAAAACAGAATAAAAATAGGAAATAAATTAATAGTGTAATTGAAAAAATTGGTTCCCAAGAATCAACGCGCCAAAATTCGATGCGTGCGGATGTAGTGATTAAAATTAAGATAAAAATCGGTTGTCGGGCCCACGAGAAAATAAAAACCTTACAACTAGTTGTAGTTAGTAAGGAATTCGATCCACGAGAGAATCAATTCAATTAACACTATTAAACAATTCCCAATTTAGACTCGATTAACAATAAACAAGATAAAAGGGGGTTTTGGAGTTTTGATGAACAATGAACGACTTCAAAGATAACAATAAACAAACTAAAATCAACAATATAAGAAAATTGGTTAAGAGATTGAATCCACCACTAGATTTATATAATAATGTAAATCCACATATCCTTTTATTCCAACATGCTCAATTATGTTTTTATGCAATTGTGAGAGTAAATCTCTGTTTTCCTTACGTGTTGGTCAATTTAGCAACCGCTCAAATCAACTCCTAATCATTGATTAGTCATAAAGCAACCGCTCTTACAACTATCCAACAATTGCATTAAGATTTAGAAAACCAATTACACTAAGGTCTAATCACACACCGGGATTAAATGACTTAGAACATATATTTCTCTAGATCTAATACATGCAACCGCGCATAATAAACCCAGATCTACCACTTTTATAACGGCAAATAGCACAAAGATAATTATACCCACATGAACATCATACATCCCACTAGATCTACTACCGCAACCGCATAATAAACCTAGATCTACTACTTTGAAAGTAGGAACAAGTACAAAAACCTTCATACCAACAATAGATTCGAAATATATGAATAAAAACATAACGTGTTGAAATAATCAAATATGCAAAGTTTACAACATTAATACTAGCGGTTTCATCACCCCCTTAACCAAAAGAAGTTTAGTTACACATAGCTAGAAAGAAATCACAAGAAAAACTATGAAGAAACAAGAAGAAACTATGAAGAAACAAGAAACTAAGAGAGAAATGAAGGAGAGTTACATCTTGTTCATGATAAATGGTGCCTTTTATAGAAGTCTAAGGTAACAAAATGACAAAGGGAAGTGGGTGGATGAGTGGGTGAGTGAGTGGAGTGTTTGAGTGGATGGATTAGTGGGTTGGTTTAGTGGATTAGTGAGTGGAATGGTTGAGTGGTTGAATTAGTGAAAAATGCCAAAGGACTTTTGGTGAGTGGGAAATTATGGACATGAATGGGTGAGTGGATGGATGAGTGGATGGATTAGTGGATGAGTGGGTGGAGTGGTTAAGTGGTTGGATTAGTGTATGAGTGGATGAATGGGTGAGTTAGTGGATGAGTGGATGAGTGGATGAGTGGATTAGTGGATGGATGAGTGGATTAGTGGATGGATGAGTGGATGGTTGAGGACGAAAATTTCGTATCTGACTTGGAAGCCAAAAACGACCCACTATACTTCAGAATCACGAAAAGTGTTCTTCATGAAAGTTGTAGATCCTTGTCTTGGCTATAAAATGGATAGCTGGTTCGTCCAATTTGGCTTCCTTAAGCCCAAGATATGTCCCAAATACCGTAGGTTGCTCAAACCCAACTTCAGCACCTCTGTTCCGACTTGCAAGCCCAAAATGACCTACTAGACTTCTTTTTCTGAAAATGTGTTCTTCATGAAAGTTGTTTATTTGGATCTTGACTATCCACTATCCAAATTTCAGCCCATCTCCATTATTACATCTTGAGATATGATTTTATGAGTGCACACTGTTCGGATTCTACTGACAGAACCCGTATTCTGACTTCCATATAAGCTTAGGTCCCTTAGACATCTGAATCGGACTTCGAGCTCTTCATCAAAGTTGTAGAGCTTCCTCTTAGCTTTCCTACAAGATAAAATTCATGATTTTCAGATATCAGGAACTCAAGTTATGACCAAAATACAGAAACAGTGTAAAATCTCAATAATGCTGAAAATATTCAATTAGGACCAATTTGAGCTCAAACTCACAAAATCATGTCAAACTCAATCAATTAAGAATATGGAGAGTGTAAATGACTAAATATAAGGGTTTCTTAATGAATAAAATATGTGTTTATCAAGAATCCATAAGGATTCATTCACTTGATTGTTTATTGTCTTCTCTATTTGTGATTGTTTATGTGTGCATGTTATTTTCTTTTCTATTTGTGGTTTATTATGCATACAAGCATGTTTATAGCTTTGATATTTGGTATGTGTTTTATTATTGCTTTAATATATGGTATGTGTTCATAAATATATGTATATGTTCATGGATCTATGATAATTATTGTTAGATGTGCAAATATGTTGAGACTTGCAAAAGTGTTCCAAAGAACACAAGATGAAGAGCTTATGGTTTTTACCATGAAAAGAGAACCAATATATTCTCAACCATTTTCTAAAAAGATAACCTAATTGATCTAATTAAGTTAAAGGATTTTTCAATGATTTAATGGATAAAAAATAATTTTAAACATGGTTTATGTAAAAATGGTGATTTTCGGCCTAAATATATTTTTAATGTTTAATTGATCCAAAATTTATTTTCTAAGTGCAATCTAGTTTATTAACCTAAAACGAATTCAATTACGATGGATTTTCAAGAGTCAAATAAATAAATAAATTTTTACTAGAAGTCTAGTATGGTAAAGAAATAAATTTTAACACTTGAAAAATACTTACCTTTGAGTTTTTAAAATATGTTAGCAATTTTCAAAATGTATTTTATGGTTATAATTAAATAAAGGAACTTTTAAAAGAAAACGTAGAAAATATCATTTAGTGGATTTTCTAAACTAAATGCTGTCAAAATTGATTAAAAATGAGGCAAGTAATGAAGAACGTTTCAAAATGATATTTAGAAAGCAAGGAAATATTTTACGTAGTTAAAGAATAAAAATTAACTGTAAAAAAATTTATTAAAATTGAATTTTTGAGGAAAACGTCAGAAATTATTACTTAGAGTATTTTTGTAAAGAAAAATGGAAAATAATGTCTAAATAATATTTTTAGTTTTGGAAAGTTTCAAAATTTAATTTGAAATATCAAGAAATATTTTATATAGTGAAAAATAGTAGAAATAGCTTACGCATATTTAAAATGATGATTTTTAAACTACGCGATTGAGAAAATGATTTAAAAATATTACGCGATTGAGAAAAACGTTGAAAAATATTTACGCGATTGAAAAACGTTTGTAAAATGTGACGTAATTGTGAAAATGCGATAAAATATTTACGCGACTTATGGAAACAGTAAGTTTTTACTGTCGGGCCAAAGTGGTGGACCCAGACATGTTAGAAAATAGTACTGTCAAGTGGAGACATACTATTTTTGGAATTATTAATACTAAGGGTATTTTTTGTAATTATGGTGACAATGAGGATATTTATGTAATTATGATTCATGGTGACACTAAGGGTATTTTTGTAATTATGGATCATTACATACATGGAGTGGTATGTCAATTTGGTTGAAATTGACAATTGACTGACGAGATGAATTACACCGTGTTGTGGGTGTGATAGGCGTAGTGTGTTCATGTGGAGAACTTGGAGGCGTTAGTGTGCAGTAGATTCCACATGTGGACAGTTAGTAGCTCTTCTGGACCGTGGTAATTGAAAACACACACTAGCGATCTCGACAAATACTATTCTTAATCAGGATCTATTGGGGACTGTCTGGTACTATGCCTGGACGTACACAACGTATTTGACTGTGTGTCATTCACATGACGTATTTGACTGCTGTGCTGTTTACACGACGTATTTGACCGTAATAACGAGTTGGTTGAAAGCGACGATGTGCGGACATATCTACCGGATCATTCTCTCGATGTTTGTGTTTAGCTACTATGGAGTATGAACGAGTCGAGTACATGGCATATTTAATGCATCATTTGTGTGAATAGTTATAATTTGATTTATGATATTTTGCATGTGTGATAATGTGAATAGTTATAATTTGATTTATGATATTTTGCATGTGTGATAATATGAATTGTTATATTAAGCTGTTATATTTGTTTGTATTGTCGTTTTCTTCTTGCTATCTTGGTAATGATGTAGATTATCTCACCTCTTTGTATATATATTTTTACGTATTATTATTTATGTTCCGTAAAGTCGTTAAGGAAGTAGAAGAGAGCAACCATTTGAATTGTCAATATAATGAGGAGCGAAGAATCCAGAGTGACCGGTTCGAGGAAGGCGAACCTCGAGATCATCCATATCATATGGATTGATTGCGGCGTGGTATGATGTTACCGGAGTATTTCTGTCTTTCGATAATCTTCTCGAGGAGGATTCTTCAGAGGATCAGAACTTCTAGTGTTATGCTTGGGCTAGTTTATGGTTTGCTTTAAACCAGACAGTTTGCTGTTTTAATTAAATAGTTTGTAATATGTAAATTATTTGTACCTATTAAAAACAAAATCATATGTATAATTATGGTGTGCATGTAATAGTTTGTTTTATTTTATGTGCTGTTTATTTTATTTTATAATATAATGGGTTTTTAAAAAAATATTTTTACAACCTATATTATTATATATTACGAAATAATTTATAACTTGGGTAAAAGTTTTATTATTATTGTTTGGAAATGTGACATCCCCAGTAGGGTGTTGCATGTATCGATTCTTCAGATGATCCAATACTTCTTTAGTAGTGTCAAACCCAAACTGCAAGTGAATATTGGGAGTAGAGGTATTCTGAAACCAGGTAATGATTTGATGATTTTTGCTATCCCAATCTTCTAATCGGTCACCAAACTTTTATTCAGTGTCATCTTTAGCTTTGATAGGGCAAGTAATATTACTTGTTACATTTCTCCAAAGTTTTCGACCTTTTAAAAAGTCATGCATAACCTCAACCCAATGTGTGTAATTTGAACCATTGAGTAAAACTAGAGTGGGATGAGCAACATCAGACTTTTCCATAATAGCAGACAAATGCAATAGCAAAAAAGAGCACTTTTGAGACTGAATTGACATAAAAAAACCTCAAAAATATAAAAATCTCACTAAAAAACTTTAGGAAGGGGTCTGGTGCCACATCAACAATGACACATCAACGTGACATCAGCACAGACGGCCACATAAGCAGCTAGATGGCACGTTAGATAGGTGCTGGTCAGAAGTGGGTCAAATTGGTCTCGAGGTGCGGAGTGGGTCAGACGCAAGTCAAACTCGTTGCTAGATGATCTGGCTTGTGAATCGCACACGCAGAGAGAGAGAGGTGGCACGTGGGAAGTCAAACAATGACAAAATTTGGGTGGTCGATAGATCAGAGGACGATGATTCCAATGGTGTCGGTAATGTTAAAAACAAAGGTCTAGGGAGTGACGAACCAGAAACGACAGTGGTTAGAGATTTTGACGGAGATGAAAAACGATGATGCTTATCGGAGAACGACATGGTGGCGATAAATGGAAGGATTAGATCGAGAGCCTATACGTTCTAATACTATGTTAGAAACATAAACGAAGAGGAAAAGATTGATAAATATATGTATATTTCTGAACAAGTTGTATACAGGAAGATTAACCTCTATTTATGCAAGAGAGTTGCTATATAGAAAATAAAAATAATAAAATATAATTTTATACAGAATCAATCAAACAATTCAAGCTAACCAATCAATATATATTAAAATTAATCATGCTCGCTAATATATTTAAATGTCATTTTTTTTGTAAAGGCTATGAATGTTGTTGATAGAAATATATATACAAGACTATTCATTTGTAATCCATAAACACGTGTGTGTGTGTGTGTGTAGGCCATATATAGTGAGATGTGTTTTTATTATGAGAGGGTGAGAGGAATAAATTTTGACCATACAACTATACATGGATAGTCAAGATTAAATGTCATGTGACCACTTAAAAAAATCACATGCATTTATATTCTAATCTTGATTATTCATGTAAAATCCAATAGTCAAGATTTGCTCCTTTCACGTATTATAATAAACACTTCTCTCAATAAATACATTATATATATATATATATATATGAAAAATATTTGTTACACATTTATAACATGCACATCCCCTCACATCACCTTATATGGTAGAATTAGAGAGGAATTGTGTAGAAAACGAGATGAGATCATATATAATCAGATGTGTGGTGATGTGAGTATAAATGTGTGGTTAGCATTACTCTCTCTCTCTCTCTCTCTCTCTCTCTATATATATATATATATATATATATATATATATACACACACACACACACACACATATACATGAATAAGGATTAATTGGTATTGGTGTAAGTAAAAATAATTTATACACCATTAAATAACTTTTTATTGGATAACTTTCTCACAAATCCACCATTCGATTGACAATTTCTATCATGTAGATCATATCTATAAAATTTCACACCGACATTGATATAATCAAAATCAACATAATATATACTTTTGAAATATACTAAAATCATAACTATTTGATTACATTCCTATTGATACTCAATTTTTTTTAAAAAAAATTGACACAAATGATCAAGATGATCAACAATTATAATTTGATGGTTAGATGAATAAAAATTATATTCTAATAAAAAAGTTATTGAAAGATGTAAGTATGTAAAGTCTTACACCGAGTCAATTGATCCCTTATATATATATATATATATATATATATATATATATATATATATATATATATATATATATCAATTGAATAACCATATATCTCATTAAAAGTAACCATTTAAAAAAGGAATTGATTACTGATTTAAGTTCTATAACTTTGTTCTTTTAGTTAATTTTCGTGTAAACAATTTATTGTAAAGGTTAAATGCATGCATAATACTTCATTGCTAATATAAATTAATGTATTAAATACTATGCATGAATGTGATCGTTAATCCAAAAAAATTCATTTCGAGTCTAAGACGTATAATTAAGCCTCAGATCACAGTAGTTTCAGACACATGTAACAGACTGTTATAACCTGGAAATTTAAGCTAAGCTCCTATTGCATGCTTGTGTCTCTAAGTTTCTGACTAACGATAACAGTTCAATCCTACATGCATGAAACAAGAAACAACAAATGGCAATAAGCCAATAAGCATTGAAGATTATTGCGTTGCAATGAAACTTACCCTATCATTAGGTATTCAGAGGACAAGGCTAGAATCTATAGTTGAGCCATCGTTTTCTTACTGCTTTTCTTTGAAGCAGGTTTCATACTACTTTGCTTTTTGTTTTTTATAGAAGGGACCATATTATGAATGGACTACGTAACTTGGAAAAATGCATGGATATAAAAGGACTCCCATTATTTAACAAGAAGTCATGTCATTGTTGTCTTTTCCCAAAGCCAGAATTGACATTCATGCAAGAATCTCGCCCTACGTGGTTCTTCTTTGTTAGCTGCAGATGCATCTCTTTCTCATAGTAGACAAGATCTAGGGAAAATCCCCACTAATCTAATATATATGTCCTATTAATTAAAAAAAAAAAAAAGTTGCATCTCTTTTTTGTTATATTTCTAGTACTCTAAATCCCTTATAAATAAATAAAAAAAAGAGTTTTAAATCATATTAAAGTAACTCAAGGGTTTTAAGGACATTATTTCACGAATCGAATGTTGAATCTTTACAATAATCTCAGAGTTTGCAAAGATCTTTAAATGCTTTGTTGAATAAAACAAATTGAATACATGCAACTTAAATAATTTGATGGCTAAGTTCTTGAGGAAGTAGTTCGGTGCTTGTCATAGAAATGAAGCAGGCGTAACAAAGTATTTCCTTATTATTTAATATATTTTTGGTTATGTAAATATAGCAATTTTTAGTTTGATTTGTGTCCCTCTTTAGTCGAAAGTTTTTGAGGAAACAAAATCAAAATGTGCTGTATTTATAAGAATTAAAAACATATTTAAGTCTTCTTTATTTAATTTAGTTAATTTATCTTCTAAGATACTTTTCTAGTACTTGTTTGGATTTCCTCTATAACTTGTACTAAGTGATCATTTACTAGGATTAACAACCTTATCTCCCATTGCACACATCATTTATAGCCCCTCCTCATGGTTTTTCCTTAGCGGCTGGAACTCCTTGCAAACTTCTTCCAAGTCATATACACAACCAATTAAGGATTTGATAAATTCAAAAACACAAAACTAAGATTAATTCACATTTTTTCATGCCATAGGAACAACTCTTGTCTTACATGCGTGGGATTTTTAAAACCCTCCTCTACTTTTAAATCTCTGCTCACCCACACGCCTAACGCCTAGGCTGTTCTTAGAGCACCATTTTCCTTGTGTTAGATATAATTCATTAGACTTCGCCATGCATCTTGTAGAGGGAGAATTAATCCAGATCCAAATGGATTGTTTGAACGGTAAATTCGAGTTATAAAATGTTAAATTCATTAATTATAAGAGGCCCTAAGAAATTGGAGAAAAGTGGCGTGAAAAGGATTGATTTCTAAGTGTAAATGGTCATTATCTGATGGATCCGAAGGACCGGTTATTTATAGCTTCAAATCCCAAAATTTAAATGCACATAGCCTTTGATCTGGTGATCAAATTTTTCCAAACTATATACCCCCTTGAAAGCTTATGAAGTGTACTATCTATTAGTGAATGATTCATCCAAAATTCAACTTAAAACTTAGCATTAACCTTCCCCAAACACCAAGGGTTTAAATAGTGGCTGGTTTACTTGCAATTGCAACCTAATTTTGATGTTATTACCTGAGCTCCAAGGATCGTTTTAAAATGAACCTTATGGTCAAAAGTCTATCCATGGACCTTTGACTTTACCTGATACAACAAGTTTTGTAATTTGCAGGAAAGGTTATATTATTTATTTCTCACAAAGTCCTCCAAGTATTGTTATTCCTAAATCAAATAATTACAAAACTTTAAGTAAATCAATCTTCTTTGTTTAAGGCTTATATTCAGAAGCATATGTATATCGGGTCTTCTTCCAAATGCGGGTTGACTGGCATAGGAGCAGGTTCCGCCATTGTTGGTAGTTTGAGCTTAATTTCTTTTCCTTTTTCAAGTGATTTTTCATACGGTTACAATAGAAAATTAAATCCCAACAACATTCAAACAATAACCCAAAACAAATATCAGAAACAATGGAAAATCGAACCACTTGAGTCAGAAACCACCACTGCACTCCACATCTGACCTCGTCGTCGACAACCCAAACACAGACCTAAACCTCTATGGCAGCCACCCAACTGAGTCACCGTCAACTCACCATGAACACCCTGATCGTCCTAGATCTCATCGGTGGCGGAATAAGACTCTCCTGATATGGAATTTTGGACCACCACGCCTCTGGAAACCACTAGAACACCCAACATCTTTGCCATCCAAAACAACAACCCACCAAACCCGGGTTGCAACCTCGAACCTAGCCAACACACCCAAACTAAGATTACCACCTCACATTTTCTCGAACTCATGACCACGCCCCAGTGAACCACTCCACCTCGCTTGCCTTCATGAACAACGGGACAGCCACCTCGAACTAGATCCGCCTCACTACGACCGGTGAGTCAAATCGGAACAGCTCACCCAACCAAGCCATCATCTGCGTAGTACCTCCAAACCTCGCCGGATCCACGGAGGCTGTTCTTAGAGCACCATTTTCCCACGATGGGTGGGTTGAAGACTTCGCCATGCATCTTGGTGACGTAGAATTTTAGAAGGTATGGGTGATGACTCGCGGCTCGAACGAGTTGGCTCGAGGCGGCGGTGACTCTAGATCCGAGGTTTAAATGGTGGATTATTTAGATTGACGAGGGTGCGAGGTGGTGAGAAGAAGGTTGTGGGTTGTGGGTCATAGAAGAAGCTTAGTGTAAGAAATAGCAATAATTGCGGGAACAAATTATTCATATTCTCTTTGATGTTTAATTCTTTGATAACGGAGTGATCCGAATGACCGGATGGAATTTTTAGTCAAGTGATCATTCCAACAAAAATTTCCTTTTTATTGATTAAACAAAAAATCTCTTTGATGTTGAATTCTTTGCAAATTTTTCAATGTTTTAAACCCAATCACAAAGAAATAATTTTAAAGCACATTGGCTTACAAATCAAAGTGGGAATACTCGAAGTACAGGGAAGAACAATGAGAGTTCAAAATAAATTAAATTAACTCAAACCAAGCAACCATGCACAGGAAAGAACAATGTGACATTTACCTACTAAGCAGATTAAACAAATCAGACGAGTAACCATATTTCACTTCAATTGAGGGATGATTCTGATATTCTTGTTTTTACCTAATTACTAGGTAACCAGTCAAGAAATCTAATCACATATTTCATTTTCAATAGATCCAATGACTCATACAACAAAATCCATGCATGGACCGTTGACCATACGGTCCATGTTAAAACGACCCGAGCTCCAATGACCTCCAAAACTACCCTTGTCTCTCGTAGTTCAAATCTTTTGATAAGCGCATCACGTATATACACATGATATTTTTCTAATTTAAGATAAAATAGAATAAGTGAATAGAAATAAGTTGCTATGTAGGGAGGGAGTGAGAGAATGTGAAATTTAACTTTAGCAAATTATTTTAAGTTTCAAATATATCTTGGTTATTGAAAATATAATACTTTTTGGTGTAGGACCCTATTATTATTATTATTATTATTATTATTATTATTATTATTATTATTATTATTATTATTATTATTATTATTATTATTGAGCTTCTTAAGCTTCCGTTAAATACTTATATGACAAACGAAAGTCTTATTCACTGATACTACGTCTCAGTAGTTCTGATGGTCATGTAAGCATTTAACAGAGACTTACTAGGGACAAAACTAAAATTAAAAAAATATTTAAAAAACTTGAACCAAAATTAAAAAAAATTAAATAGAGACTTAAACCAAAAAATATTATATTTTTAGGAACAAAAACATATTGAAGTGTTATTTTAAATTTAAAAGCTAAGTGAGAGACTTATGAGAAGTATTGACTTTATCTTATTTACTCTATACTGTTATCATAAAGGGTATTTCCCACTTTAATATCCATTTATTGTTTTTTCAAAACTATCATTGATAATTACTCACTTAATAATTAACAGAAAAATATAAACAAAATAAAATTGAAAATACATTTTGACAGGTGGATTATATATGGAGTAAGTTTATTGTTTTTGTATGAGTGGTGTATTAAGTATGTGTTTGAGATAGCAGTAAAAATTTAATTATTTCAATAATTGATTATTGTATAATTTTTTTTTTGTTATAATCGATTATAATAAAATCAGTTTTATATTTAGATATGTTAGTTAAAAAATATTTTAAGTTAATTTGTTTTATTTAAATGATATAAAAAAGAATCATTTTTATACATTAAATTATCAAATTAAGCATAAAATAATTAAAAAATTATTTAATTGAAAACAAAATAGTATTTACATATCAAATTATAATGAATAATCTATAATATAAAATCATAAGTTAAATTTTAGTATTATAAAAAATAACTTTTGTAATGCATTAAATTTCGTACAAAAATTGAAATTAAAATTATTAAATATACTAAGTTACTATTTCAACAACTTTTTTTTAAAAAAAAAAAATTGATGGGGAAGGAAATAATCATTCCCAACACATTAAGTGTCGTTAGAACTGTTTTCTTTTCCATAGCTTTTTTATTTCATGAATACCTGATACTTTTCATTTGTGTCTTTATTCAGAAAAATGATTGTTATACATAATCTAAGAAGTGAAGGTAGTAAAGAATTAAGACGCTCAAACATTGTTTGAGTAGAACAATATCCATACATTCGTTTCTAATTATTTAAATAATTTCAATTGTAAATATGTCATAATAATATGTGAAATTAATATTTTCTTTAATTATTATTCAGTAACAAAAAATAATTGAATTGCTGTTTTATTAATAACAAAAATAATGACAGAATATCCAAGATGGAGATAACAATTATGATTTGAACTACACATAAATATTATCAGGCGCCAACAAATTTTTCGTTTTTTGTTCTTTCCTTTTTATTTGTCGGAAAAGAAAAAGGAAATTAAAGGGCATGAATGCAAGGTTGACTTTTCAAATCTCCGTCGATGTTTAGACCGCACGAAAGGGAAGTTTCATTTGCAGAGGACCCCCTCCCCCCCCCCCCCCCCCCAAAAAAAAAACCTTTGATTTGCAGAATAATGATCTGAGTTGTTTTCCGTTTTTTTTTTTTTTGATAAGTTGGTTTCCTTTTCTTTTGTTTGAGCAAATAAATCAATTTTATGAGTATTTTTTTGGGTACAAAATTTTATGAGTTATTTTAAGTAATAAATGTCAAAGGTGTGTTATTTTGATTTATTTTTTAAACCAATTTTATTTAATAACTTAAATAAAATGTAACTTAAATATGATTTTAATATTATTTTATTTTAATTGTAATGAAAGTGAATTGAAATATTATGAGTTTGAATCTTGTAATTGTCATTTTGACAAAAAAAAAAAATACCGAACCATCACTCTAAAATAAAAAATTACTCTCATAATAAAATATGTGAGGATATCTCAATCAAAGGCTAAAAATTCCTATAAAACTGGTCACTTTTGATTTTAGTCTCTACAATTTTAATTTTTTTTTAACCCTACAAATTTTATTTCTTTATAGGTTCTTCCTCACGTTATGTTGCCATCATCCATAACAAAATGTTAAGTGCCTACATAAAAATAAAAATCTGAGCTGAGATATTGCATGGCAATGAACCCAAATCTCTTAGTTGCGAAAACCTTAATGTCCCAGCCAAACTTCAAGTTGTTCATAAAGAGTAATCTTCCTACAGCCATTCATAGTCCAATGAGGAGAGATCTTCGCTTTCTGCCACGGATCCAAAAAGAAATGATAATGCACCTGACAGTCCGACACATATAACCAAGATTTAGCTTTTGCCCTGCCCCATCAAGTTGCCCCACAAAACAGCCTATGGCACCTCTTCTCAAGCTCCAACCCTAAATGTGACCCAAGCCACTTAACAACCTAACTCCTCATTATATGTAGAGTTTTCTTAACCTTATGATAATTTATTTATTAAAATATTATTTTTTAAAAATTATTTATTAGAATACTATATTTTTGAAATTATATACTAAATTGTCATATTTTTATTCAGTATGATATCTTTTATTATTTTTTTATCCACATAAAAATTGTCAAAGAGGGTGGTACATTTACGTAAAAAACATCAAAGAAGGTGGCGTTTTTACATTGAAAATGTTATCCTATTTGACGTTTTTTTACGTAGATCTTGTTACCCTCTTTTGACATTTTTTACCTGGATGTGTCATCTTCTAACGTTTTTCATGTTGACAAAAAAAAATGTCACGTTAAGATGTACTTATAGAAAGCATTTAACTCATTTCACATAGATCTCGTCCTCCTTGATTATTTTAAGAATGACGCCCAAAAACATATACATTTCACATGCCTACTAGAGAGTGCATCATAACATTAGAAAACATGAGTATCAATTAGTTTATTTATAGACCAACGCTTACTTCTTATCCGTAAAGTAGTTGATGTGAGACTTTGGTATTAACAAGATAAAATAACCAATTAAAGCAATAAGATACTTTTGTTCGATGTGTTCGATGTGAGACTTTAGTGTTAGTAAGGCAAAACAATATTTTCTATAAGAGTAGAGCCCACATCGAACAAAGGTACTTTATTGTCTTATTTAGTTGCTTTGCTTTATCAACACAGTATTTACATATCAAATTATAATGAATAATTTATAATATAGAATCATAAGTTAAAATTTCATTATTACAAAAAATAACTTTTGTAATACATTAAATTTTATACAAAAACTGAAACTAAAATTATTAAATATACTAAGTTACTATTTCAACAACTTCTTTAAAAAAAAAAATTGATGGGGAAGGAAATAATCATTCCCAACACATTAAGTGTCGTTATAACTGTTTTCTTTTCCATAGCTTTTTTATTTCATGAATACCTGATACTTTTCATTTGTGTCTTTGTTCAGAAAAATGATTGTTATACATAATCTAAGAAGTGAAGGTAGTAAAGAATTAAGACGCTCAAACATTGTTTGAGTAGAACAATATCCATACATTCGTTTCTAATTATTTAAATAATTTCAATTGTAAATATGTCATAATAATATGTGAAATTAATATTTTCTTTAATTATTATTCAGTAACAAAAAATAATTGAATTGCTGTTTTATTAATAACAAAAATAATGACAGAATATCCAAGATGGAGATAACAATTATGATTTGAACTACACATAAATATTGTCAGGCGCCAACAAATTTTTCGTTTTTTGTTCTTTCCTTTTTATTTGTCGGAAAAGAAAAAGGAAATTAAAGGACATGAATGCAAGGTTGACTTTTCAAATCTCCGTCGATGTTTAGACCGCACGAAAGGGAAGTTTCATTTGCAAAGGACCCCCTCCCCCCCCCCCCCCAAAAAAAAAAAAAAAACCTTTGATTTGCAGAATAATGATCTGAGTTGTTTTCCTTTTTTTTTTTTTTTTTTTGATAAGTTGGTTTCCTTTTCTTTTGTTTGAGCAAATAAATCAATTTTATGAGTATTTTTTTGGGTACAAAATTTTATGAGTTATTTTAAGTAATAAATGTCAAAGGTGTGTTATTTTGATTTATTTTTAAACCAATTTTATTTAATAACTTAAATAAAATGTAACTTAAATATGATTTTAATCTTATTTTATTTTAATTGTAATGAAAGTGAATTGAAATATTATGAGTTTGAATCTTGTAATTGTCATTTTGAAAAAAAATAAAATTACCGAACCATCACTCTAAAATAAAAAATTACTCTCATAATAAAACATGTAAGGATATCTCAATCAAAGGCTAAAAATTCCTATAAAACTGGTCACTTTTGATTTTAGTCTCTACAATTTTAAATTTTTTTTAACCCTACAAATTTTATTTCTTTATAGGTTCTTCCTCACGTTATGTTGCCATCATCCATAACAAAATGTTAAGTGCCTACATAAAAATAAAAATCTGAGCTGAGATATTGCATGGCAATGAACCCAAATCTCTTAGTTGCGAAAACCTTAATGTCCCGGCCAAACTTCAAGTTGTTCATAAAGAGTAATCTTCCTACAGCCATTCATAGTCCAATGAGGAGAGATCTTCGCTTTCTGCCACGGATCCAAAAAGAAATGATAATGCACCTGACAGTCCGACACATATAACCAAGATTTAGCTTTTGCCCTGCCCCATCAAGTTGCCCCACAAAACATCCTATGGCACCTCTTCTCAAGCTCCAAACCCTAAATGTGACCCAAGCCACTTAACAACCTAACTCCTCATTATATGTAGAGTTTTCTTAACCTTATGATAATTTGTTTATTAAAATATTATTTTTTAAAAATTATTTATTAGAATACTATATTTTTGAAATTATATACTAAATTGTCATATTTTTATCTAGTATGATATCTTTTATTATTTTTTTATCCACATAAAAATTGTGAAAGAGGGTGGTACATTTACGTGAAAAACATCAAAGAAGGTGGCGTTTTTACATTGAAAATGTTATCCTATTTGGCGTTTTTTACGTATATGCACCACCCTCTTTGACGTTTTTTACCTGGATGTGTCATCTTCTCTAACGTTTTTCATGTGGATAAAAAAAAATGTCACGTTGCATATACTTATAGAGCATTTAACTCATTTCACATAGATCTCGCCCTCCTTGATTATTTTAAGAATGACGCCTAAAGACATGTACATTTCACATGTCTACTAGAGAGTACATCATAACATTAGAAAACATAAGTATCAGTTAGTTTATTTATAGACCAAGTGCTTACTTCTTATCCGTAAAGTAGTTGATGTGAGACTTTGGTATTAACAAGATAAAACAACCAAGTAAAGCAACAAGATACTTTTGTTCGATGTGTTCGATGTGAGACTTTAGTGTTGGTAAGGCAAAACAATATTTTCTATAAGAGTAGAGCCCACATCGAACAAAGGTATTTTATTGTCTTATTTAGTTACTTTGCTTTACCAACACTAAAGTCTCATATCGAACACATCAAACAAATTAAAATACTTTGCTGTCTTACTTAATTATTTTGTCTTGTCAACACCAAATGTCCACATCAAACAAAAGGTAACTTGTTGTAGCATTAAGTGGTCATTCAACAACCTTCTAATCAAAATCAAATCAAATTATTACAAAAGTAAAAACGAAATCATATAAGAAACTTCGATGTGAACATAACATATATATGAAACAGAACTAAACAATTTTTTGAGAAATATCAGTGGACGATTCTAACAAAAATCTAGATAGATAATTTCATTATATATATATATATATATATATATATATATATATATATATATGAAGCACCGGTACGACTCTTAAGCCGCCATACCTATGTCCGGTACGTATTGGAAATGGAGACGCATACGGATCGTTAGAAAACGTATGGAAAGCTCTCTTTTTTTTTTCAGACACGTTTTGAAAAGCTCCGAAACGTCCCAAACCAGCCAGAAACACGTAAAAGGCCTGTGAATCAAATCAATCTGAAAAATTCTAGATTTTTTTGGGATTAAACTTATCTAATAGATTCAGTCTATTTAACTCACCTTAACCTTATATTTTGAGTCAAAAAAACATCGATTCATTCATGGTTTTCTAAATCTGCGGCCTCCTTCTCTGATCTGCGACTACAACTTTTCTGATGACTCTCTGACCTCCATCTCCGACCTCTGCTGCGCGTGTGTCTGTGACACGCTGTGGAGTAACTCACTGCAGCACTAAAGCTCATCTCGTCTCTCCCTACTCAAAGCTCTCTCAGTCTCTCTGCTTGAAGCTTTCTCACTCTGTTACTATTTCGGTGTTTCATCAAAATAGAGGCTTTCCAGTGGAAGCCCAAAAGTTCAAAATTATTTATCTTTCCTTTGCACCTTTTAGGTATAGCACGTGAAGCTCATAGTTGTTGATGGCTTTAAGGCTTTAAGCCACTTTATCTTTTCTTTTATTAATATTAAAGTCTTTACTTTTCAGTTTTTACTCTGTCACACGGTAATGAATTTGACTGAAAAATGAAAAGCTTTTGACTTTAGTTTATTGTACTCACGTTTTGGATTTTGGAACTAGCACTATTATGTATGACTGTCACACTATTATGTAGGGATTTTGACCAATCTGCCCTCAGCGGCAAAGATATTTACTAAATTGCCATCTTTTTGAAACTATTTACCCGAATGCCATCCTTTTTGCCACGCTGAAATTTTTTAAGATCGTCTGTGCCACGTAAGATACGCTAATACGCGTGGTGTATCCAATGTGGATACGCCAGAACGCTTGGTGTTTTCCACCTAGATACGCCATGCGTTCTGGCGTATCCACGTTGGATATGTCAAGCGTTCTGGTATATCCACGTTGGATGCGCCACGCATATTGACATTTCCTATTTCCATCCCTATAGCTCCTCCTCTCCTCTCCCTCCCACGGCCACTTCCCCCATTTCTCAAATTTTCACCTTCTCTCTAGATTTCGCATTCTCTAAACTCTCTCTCGAACTCTCCTGTTGCTATAACTTGTAAGAGAATCATATATGTAAGTATTTCTATCGTTAGATTATTATTATTGTTATATTTATTGTTGAATATTTTAATTGTTAGAATTATTGTTTATATTTTTGAGTTTTTATATTAATTGTGTGTTGTATATTTGTTTTATTGTTAGAATTATTATTTATGTTTTTGAGTTTCTATATTAATTATGTATTGTATATTTGTTTTATTGTTAGAATAATTGAGTATTATTATTATTATTATTTATTATTATTATTATTATTTGTTTTATTATTATTATTATTAATTGTGTATTTATTATATATGTTTTATTGTTAGTTAGTAGGTTTTTGGAATTTGTTTGTACAAAATTAAATTATTTGTGTTATTATTATTTAGAAGTGTAAGATGACCAAACACCTTATTGTTCTCATTTACTACAATGGGAGAACATATGAAGGTGAAGAGGGTCTGATGTACGAAGGTCCTTGTCCCAAGTCTATCATGATTCAACGTAATACGACTATTGAGCTTTTAAAAAGGAGAATTCATTTAAAATTAAGGCTTCAAGAAAATCAAGTTGTGTCCAGTGTTGTGTATAGATTTTCATAATGGAGTAATGTACTAAGATGGATAGCTCTTCCATTAGAAGATGATGAATGCGTTGCTTGCATGATTAATTGCTTTGATCATCATCCTAACTTAACTTCTATGAAGTTGTATGTCGAGACAGAAATGAGTGAGCACAATGAGCATGTTGAAGCTCCTTATGAAACAGGGTTACAAGCTGGTCATTCTAATCTTGTTGAATCATCTTACCTTATCAACACTCAATTCTCCATGACACATACTCTTGTCCTAGTACAATCTCAAGAAGTTGGTACGTCTGCAATGTATGAAGGGAGCTTATTTAGGTTGGACCTTGAAACTGATAACCCGCTTATGACAGATGCATTATCTGACACAAGCAATGATGAAGGGGAGATGCCTGAGGGTGAAGATACAGACACTGACTTAGAAGAAGATCAATCTGGCCCTGAAGTAAATATACAACAACTAGCCCCTCCATTGGTAGTTGCTCCTGAATCTATGTATGTGTCTCCATGTCCTCAGTTTTCTGAAATCAATTGGGATGCACTGAGTACACCTAATAATTTGCTTGAATTAGATTCTCGTGGTATTTGGAGTCTAGATAAAGAATTATATGTCGGGTTGCAATTTCCCTCTAAAGATGTTGTCAATTTGGTCCTAAAACATTATTCCATTATTAGACATCATAATTACAAGGTTGATGATTCTGATACACAGCGGCTAACTATTAAGTGTCCCAGAGCTATTGATGGTTGTAATTGGAGGGTCAAAGTCATTCTAAGCAAGAAATCAAACATGTGGGAAATTAGAAAATATAATGGACCTCACAACTGTCTCAACCCAGCCATGTCACAAGATCATCAGAAGTTAGACTCTCTTATGATTTATTCTTGCATTTTGGAAATGGTTAAGCAAAAACCCGGTATACCTGTATGCTTGATTATTGAAAGGGTTCGATGTCAATTTAGATATGACGTGTCCTATCGAAAAGCTTGGAAGGCAAAACAAATTGCCATTGTGTAGGTATTTGGAGACTGGGATAAATCTTATGTGTATTGCCTAGATGGTTACTTGCCATGCAAAGAGACATGCTAGGCACAGTGGTGGAGTTGCAAACCATTGATTAGGTCGAGGGCAATAAAGTTGACCGTTCAAAACTTGTATTCCATCATTTGTTTTGGATATTCAAACCATGTGTTGTTGCATTCCAATACTGCAAGCCTATTATTCAGATTGACAATACTCATTTGTATGGTAAATATCGTCATAAACTATTGATTGCAACAACACAGGATGACGATAGAAAACATTTGCCAATTGCATTTTCCATTATTGAAGGGGAAACAAAGGATGCTTGGAGTTAGTTCTTAGCCTTGATTCGAATACATGTCACACAACAACAACGTCTATGCTTGATATCTAATCGACATTAAGGCATCAACAGTCAGTGGCAAATCCACATATGGGATGGCAGCCACCGCATGCGCATCATGTTTTCTGCATTCGACATATTGGTAGCAATTTTAACAGTGTCTTTCGCAATCTGAGTACATGCGCTGATACAGACGGATTACCAGACGTTGGATTTCCCGAACTAGTGCATCCATTGGGTTTGTCGTAAGCTTTTTACTAATATGTTCTGTTATTCATTTTGTGCATTTTGTATTTTGTATTGATGATGACATGTGTTATATTTGTATCTTAGGCTGACATTGCAGAGAATGTCATTGCGTTAGCCAGAAACCCTAGTTCGGGATTTAGTATGGCTAGCCTTCAACAGTCTATGGAGGACATCTTATCTTCAGTGAGGGAGCATGATCGCATCACATTAGATCACCTTCGTCCAGCTCCTCTTGCAGATGACATTCCCAGACCATCTGAGCAGTCCGATGAACAGAGGCCACGTCGTAGACGGAGAGGGTTAGTGAGTACTCGGTCACGACTATGACTTAGCCACCACCTCTATCATACCCACCATATCCAAGTTATCCACCATCTACAACATACCCACCACCTACTTACCATTACCCACCATATCCTTATACCTTTACCCTTACACCGTCATTTCCATATCCACCGTATATGGGTTATCCACCATATCCTCACCTATCACAGCCAGGAACTTCTTCTGATCCCCCTTACAAACCACCACATTCTGACCGTAGCCCTTCTCATTAATGTATATGTACCACATTTTATTACATTTGCTTAATTTGGGATGACTATATGTATATGTACCAGATTTTTCTGTTATGCTTGTGCATCTTATACATGTTTTGTCGATATGGAATTCAATATATATAAATATGTTTCATTATACAGGATGAAATATTTTTGGGAACGCCTAATTTTTAGGGGAAATTCTATTAAATTTTTTATAGAATCGAAATGTTTAAACTATTAAAGTTAATTGATTTTGTTAGGCTCGCTTGGTTGGTATTCTAGCCTATTAATTTTAAGTGTAAAAATTGATTACAATACGTTAAGGGTACTCACTGCTAGATTTGGTTAAGTTTAACTTTATAATTTCATAGACTCAATTTTCTAAACCTAAGCTCGCCTAAGAATTAATTGAGTCAAAACTTTTAACTTAAGCAAACTAAGCATGATTTGGGGGTTAAAGAACTTATTTTTCACGTCAATAGAGCTCACACGACCATGTGAAAACATGACACAGTCCTTTGATAATAAAATCACGTATCTGGATGAGACACGGCCGTGTGACCAAGAGACACAGTCATTTCTCAAAGTCAGAAGCTTTACTTGAGTTAGTAGGGGTGTCAAAACGACCCGACCCAGCCCATTCGTGGTAGGGCCATTTTCAGGCCAGCCCATTCGGGTCATATAAGTTTTGGGCTAACATTTTGCTAACCCAACCCAACCTATTTAGCCTTATGTAGTGTTAAAAAATGAGATGACCCGGCCCATTCAGGCTCAGCCCATTTGGGCTCAACTCATTTGAGCCATATAAGTTTCGGGTTGGCATTTGCTAGTCCAACACATCTATTTTGTCGGGCTATTTGGGTCGTCCCATTGGGCTTGCCCCATTTTGACACCCCTATGAGTTAAACAAGCCATGTGTGTTGGATACGCCAATACGCGTGGCGTATCCAACGTGGATACGCCAGAATGCGTGGTGTATCCTGTAACACCCTAAATTTCCTATCTCTTAAACAATGATTTTGATAGTTAACAGAATTTTACTGTTTAGTAATTTCTGTGCACTGTAAAATTATTTTGATTATTTCGTCAGTGTATTTGATCGTTTTGAGTGATTTACTCCGTGTCAGGAAAATAAAAATTTTCGGACCAGGGAAAACTTTACGTAATTTAATTTTTACCGTTAGGTAATTATTTTACGTAATCTGATTTGATATTTGTGCATTTTATAATTTTTGTGATTTTTGTGGATGATTATGAATTTTTTTATTTATGTGGGCCCAGGTGACCTTACGTGGGCCCAGGTGGATCCCGCAAAGCAAAAATTTTTCTACGTATAGAAAAATTTATACTGTTTAGACGGAGACAGGGGATCTTACTAAACCTCAATCCGGAAACATTTTTTAAAATTTTATTGTGCTGTGTTTTGTACTGTATTTATTTATCATGCGATAAAAATACAGTAAATATAATCTTTCGTGGGGTTTTTAGCAGATAAAAAATAGAAATTATATTACTAAGTCAATAATAATGATTGTGACAATTTTTGATGGACTAATTGGAAACAAGTCTAAGATGGAAGACATTAATATCAACCACCGATTTAATCAACGGTAAAGACTTGATCTTGATTTAATCAACGGTGGAGATTGATCAATTATGACCATTGGAGATGGATTTAATCAATGGTAGAGATTTGATCTCAAAAAGTGACAAAGATCATTTATGACCATTGGATGTGGATTTAATCAAGGGTGGAGATTTGGTCTTGTAAAGTAACAAGGACCATTTATGACCATTGGATGTAAATTTAATTAATGGTGAAGATTTAGTCTTAAAAAGTGACAAAGACTAATTATGACCCTTGGATTAAAAGTAAGAAGGAGCAATCTTAACCCTTAATTTTTGGAGACACATCCAATGACTAGAATTTAAAGGAGAAAGATCCAATGACCTAGATTAAGTCTTCTAATCAAAAGTCTACCTTAAATCCAAACCATTGATCTAATCAATGGCTCAAATGGCTTCAAATAATGACTAGAAAAGATGACAAATAATTAAATGCACAAGGAGAAGCATGCATGGAAGGGGATGGTTTTGGATTGTTTAGAAGACAAAGAAACAAAGTTGTATGACCATTATTATTTGTCATGATCAATATTACATCATTCTTGACCATTATTGCTTTGTTTGCTTCCTTAGGAGATAACTTGAAGGGGGGCACGGTTTTGAGAGGCCTTAAGGCCATAGAAAAAGTTTGAAGACCATTATTGCCATCCTTGGTCATCATTAAACATTTTCAAGAAGTTAAGTTACCAAGTTTTCTCTCCATTTCTCTCCTCCAAGCAAGTTTTGGCCATGACCATCAAGAACACCTTCCATCACTTTTTAATTTCATCCAACTTGATTTTCTAAACCTAAACACCATTCTAAGAATATCTCTAGTTATGAGTTTTTCCAAAATCATTCATCTTGGGCTTCAAATCCAAGCTTCAAGTTTCTAGCAAAAATGAAAAATTCCATCTTTGTGCTTCAAGAGAAACCATTCGGTCAAGACACTCAAAACCACCATCCAATCTTTTTTAATTTCACCCAACCATAGATCTTGAATCTACATGATATTCTAAACAACTTTCATGTTGGAAATTTCCTTCAAATCATTCATCTTCATGGACTTTCTTCAAGATCAAAGTTATTGGGTTTTTGAGGTGAAGTGTAAGGAAACTTCATTTCTTCTCTCTTTCTCATGATCTAAACCATGTTTGATCCATGGTTTTCTTAATCAAACTTAGTATACTAATTTTTATGTATTTTGTTTTGTATTTGAGAAGCTCTTGGTGGTGAAGGACTTAGAAAAATAAGCAAATCAAGAAGCTTTTGAGGATCTTCAAGAGGTAAGAGGGAGATCCATCTCACCAACCAAGCATGGTGGTGAGAGATGGTCTTATATTTGATGGATGTTGAATCCATGTGAGGATTCATATCCATGGTCATGTAATAATTTATGTGTGTTTATGAGCTTTGATTTATTTGCCTATGCTTGATATGCTATGCATGATTTTATGGCTTTGATGGTATGCTTATATTATGCATGATGAGTATATGGCATGCTTATAGTATTTATGATGAAATATGTGTGTATATGTCATGATGTATTGATGGAAAAGAAATCAATTTTTGGCTCCAAAAGCCAAGGAAGAGCTACGGTTTTGATGCCCTTGATTAGGGTTCATGTTGAAAATTTTTCAAGAACAAGGAAATTGATTTGTTTAATGAAAATTATGAAGTGGAGAAAAATGAATTTTCTTGGTTCTAAAGACTATGGGATTTTCGGTCAAGACATCTCAACATAGGTGTTTATAACTTAAGATTTTCATGAAAGATTAAAAATTGGATTGATTTGAAGAGTATAGAAAATAAACAAAGGATATGTTTTTCAAGAGAACAAGAACATGGTTTTGAAGGATTTTTATTGATTTATTTTATGTAAAAGATCCTAAGTATTTTTCTAAACATGAGTTTTGAATGAAACGGGCAAACGTTGATTTTAAGGATTTGCAAAGAAAGTGAAAAAGAATTTGTAAAGAAAGTAAAAATGAATTTGAACAAATGGGTTTGGTTTTTATAACCATGAATCACATGGTTTTGAAAACAAAATTTTAATGGTTTTGTTTGTGTAAAATTATATCAATTTAAAAGGAAAAATATTTGATGGTTTCAATAGTCATGTCCACGTTTTTTTTAAGGCTTGTAATGTCTTGATTTTTATGAACAAAGTGATTTTTCAAAGTGAAAACGTAACTTGATTTAATACAAGGAATTTGGAAAGGGAATCAAAGTGTTTTATCACTTGAGAAAATTTTGTAAACGAAAGACAAAGAGAGGTTGAAAATGTTTTAACTTCAATTTATTTTGAAGGGAATTGATTTTAAAATTAATTTGAGAAAAATAGAGAATATAATGGTGATTTGAGAATTTACTAACGTATAACTTATTTTCAAGTTTTGGAGTACGTTAGGAAAATTTAAGATTTTGAAACATTGATTTACATCAATGGAAAAGTGATTTTGTGAATTATATTCTAAAAGAATTTCTTGAGTAAAGAATTGTGGAAAGAGATTTTCTTGAGTAAGAAAATATATTAAATGAAGTATAAAGTTATATTATTTTGAGAAAAGTTTAAAAGGAATTTTTAAAGGTCAAGAAATATTTTCTGTAATGAAATTATGGTGAAAAATTATTTACGTATCTTAAAAACGTTATTTTTAAGTTACGTGATATGGAAAAATATTTCTATATGATTTTAAATACGTTGAAATATTTATACGCGATTTGAATTTACGTTTAAATATTTTACGTGATTTGAACTACTGTTAATAAATCATTACGTGATTGAATAGCGATAGAATATTTTTTATACGATTGTGAAAATGGGGGAAAATTGTTATGAGATTTGGAAAGTGTTTTAAATATTTTGAGAATGATAGAAAATGATTTACGTAACGTAAAAGAATGATTTTTAAGTTACGCGATTTTGAAACAGTGGAAAAATACTATGCGATTTGAGAAACGTATGTTTTTACGCAATTGAGAAAAACGTTAAAAATTAGTACGTGGTTTAAAAGTGCAACAGAAGAGTTGCAACATTTTGAAAACGTAACAGAAATGTTACGAAATTTGTAAACGTAAAAGTAGTGTTACGGTATTGTAAAAAACGTAATAAAAACGTTTTGGAATTTTAAAAAACGTAACAAAAGTGTTACGGTATTGTGAAAATATAAAAGAAGTGTTATGGTATTATGAAAACATAACAGAAACGTTTTGGATTGTGAAACGTAACGTGTTACGTGGTTGTGAAAATATGGTAAAAGTGTTTTACAACTACGAAAACGTGATAATATGATTTTTCTTTGTTGAAAGTACGGTATGATTCTTGTTGAACCAAAGGTCCATACACCGTTTGTGAGAAAATGACATATTTGTCTATGATTGGATTTGGTGCATTATACATGCATTGGAATGGTCCGATGAGGACTGGATATGGCTGATTACCTAGGAGAAATACACCTCTTGAGTGGGTGCGATATGCGTAGTGTAGGTCACTTGTTGACCTTGGGGGCATCGGGGTGCAGGTTGCTTATACGGGTGGTTGGTCGCGCTTCTTCCCGTAGGTTAGACCGATGCAACACACCGATGATCCTGACCGAGACACTATTCTTAATCAAGATCTGATAAAGACTGTGGTGTATGTGCTAGACGTGCAAAATCAAAATGAGGATTATAGCACGTGGTCTGAGGCATGTGGTACCGACAGATCTTTTCGATCATTTCTCCGACCTGAGTTTAGCTCTATGGAGTAGGAAATCGAGTCTTGTGTACATGCATAATTTGAACACTTATATCTGTATGATATATTAATTGAGGAATATTGGCTATGACAACTGTTTTGAATACTTGGATTGATATATGATGGGATGATGATAGTTGATTAATATTGAATATATTATTGGAAGTTTGGTGTGATATCCCTGTATGATATTGCTGTTTATGTTATCTCTGTGCTGCCATGTTGGTATTGGCATAGGTGATCTCACCTCTTTGTTATGTTGTTTCTTTGTGTTTGTCTTGTTAAAATCAAATAATAGAAAGATCGAGTTGTCTTAGACATAACGGCGATGGATACTCCGAGATTGGTGACAACAATAAGGAGTGGACATTCGGGACTCGAAAGTGTGCGGTGTTGACAAAGAACGGATGTAGAACGGATGTATCGATGCAACAAGATGAATACACATCGAATAAGTATGTTAAGTTTTAACGTTAGTGTTGTGCCGTCTTTATTAAGTAGGACCCGTCATGGGGTTTGCTACTTGTTAAAAAAAAAGAGTCTGTTAATTTTATATTTCTATTTAAATTGTGAAATATTAATTGGTGTTAATATTATATATTAATTAGTTTAAATATATTTTTAGTAATACTTATGAATTTCAGTAAGTTTATGTGTCAGTAAAGAAAGAAATTTTAAAACCCATCTTTTTATAACTCAAACCTTGTGTGAACTTCTTTTCTGATTATGAGTCGGGAGTCAGACATGTGATACCCTAGGGAGAGTGTTACATATCCAACGTGGATACTAATAATCATATATTTTATACATTAATAAACTCTCATTTTTAGTCATTTACACTCTCTATGTACTTAATTGATTAAGCATGGTTATGTTTTGTAAGTTTGGACTCAAATTAGACTTAATTAATTTTTTTAGCACTATTTTGGTCTTACATTATTTCTGTATTTCGGTCATATCTTGAGTTCTAGATGTGTGATAATTATGTATCTTACCTTGTATAAAAGATAAGAGAGAGCTCTACAACTTTCATGAGAGCTCCAGGGCTCAATCGGACATCTAGTAGAGCTAAATGGGCTTGGAAGTCAGAACATGAGTTTTGAAACTGGAACCTGAATAGTATGCAGTAATCAGATCATAACTCGAGCTGTAGGAACTTCCTAGGGCTGAAATTTGGATATTTGAAAGTTAAGACCCATATCTACAACTTTCGTAAGAACACAAAACTCAGATCAAACTCGTTGAAGGTGATATTGGGCTTTGAAGTCAGAACAGAGGTGCTGTACTCAGACCTAAACACTGTTTAGTAATTGGGTCATATCTCGGGCTGTAGGTGGCCTTTGGAGCTGAAACTAGTGCCATTGGAAAGATAAGACAAAATGCTACAACTTTCATGAAGACCATTTTGCCATTTTCTGACGTCATCCATGAGATCAAAGCTGAATGATTTCAGAGACAAAGAATCTCACTAATTTTCCACTCATCAACTCACTATTTGACATTTTTCACTCATCCACCCACTCATCCACCTACTCTTAATCAGCCCCCTTGTCATTTTGTATCCCTAATCCTCTATAAAAGGCACCATTGGTTGATTATTTAGTACTTTTGGTGTTAGGCTTAGTTTTTAGAAGTTATGGTCATGCTTGTTTATTGTTTTCCTTTGTTATAATTTTCTCTTGCTCTAAATTGAAGCTACATTCATCTTTCTCTTCTTTTCTCTTTCTTTCTTCTTGTTTATGGGTAACTAAATCTTCATCTTGCTTGGGTGAAAGAGTGAAACTCTTAGTAATGAAATAAGGTTAGATTATTCTATTTCTTGTGCTTAAATGATATTATCAAGTAGACATTATATGTGTTGTATTTTGTTTCCAATCAATTTAGAAACCTTCTTTGTATAATAGAGATCTTGAATTATTGTAAACAAGAGGATTGGTACAATGAATGTTTGAACTCATTTATAAATGTTGGTAGATAATTAAAGGAATCATAATATGATTGCATATATAATTAAACTTTGAATGTTATATTTTTCGATTGGAACTTCCTTTATGTGTAGATTTCAATTGAGTTATAAAGAGAAATAATCTTACCTTTAATTTATTACCAAGAGTGGATCTCCTAACCTAAGCAAATCTTTTTTTATCTGTGAACAACTTTTATTACCTTTGGTGTTGTGACGAATCCTTTTCTTACCTCAAATAATTTCTCTTCATCAATTTCCTGTGAATTGACCTCGGACTCCCGAGAATTTATTACTTGAGATAACCTGCACTTGAGTTTGCATCCTTTAATTTGCATCAAGTTTTTGGCGCCGTTGCCAGGGACTTGATTTGAGGTTTTAATTTATTGAGGTTCTTTTTCTTTAATAAAATCTATTCTCTCTTCTCACTCACCGGAGTAAAAGATCGGCTTGCCGATCCTTCGATTTTTTTACTAACTCTCTAACTTTCTAACTTACTAACTTACTAACATACTAACTTTCTAACTTTTAATTTATGTTATTTATTTTTGCTTACTAACTTTTATTTTCTGCTCCCCAACTTTTAATTTACGTCATTTATTTTCTCGCTTCTCTAACTTTTTAATTTACAATGTTATTTATTATTGCTTTCTAACGTAATGAAATAATCTTTCTTCTTCTCTTCTCTTTCACCGAAGCTCTGGTGGGGTTTTGCCTCTCTCTCTGGTTTTCATATTTTAAATTTATTTTCTACAATTTACTTTCTACACTTTATTTTTCTCGTATTTTACTTTATGCATTCTAACTTACTAATTATTAACTCTCTAATTATCTAACTTTTTAATTTATCAGTTATCTAACTTTTTACTTGTTAATATTTATTGAGTGGTTGGTTTATACCACATCCTTGTTAATATTTAATGGCAGGTGTAAATCGCCGATTTGTACATTATTTTTTCTATTTTAAGTCATTTATTTATGCTTAATTAGTATCATGATTTAAATTCTAGTTGTTTAGTTAAAATGAATTTTGGTACTTTATATATTGATTTGTTTGAATCACAATTATACGCAACTGACACAATGACTGAAAATGAAAGTGTAAATGATGAACATAAAAATCAACCGTTGCGAACCATGCATGAATATTTGTAACCACCTCGAAATTCTAGTTCATCATGTTTTATCTTTCCACTCAATGCCAACAATTTTAGATTTAAGTCATGTATGATTTCTTTATTTCCTAACTTTCATGGTCTAGAATCTGAAAGCCCATATTTACATCTAAAAGAATTTGAAGAAGTATGCATTGCTTTCAATGACCAAAATTGCACTGAAGAGATTGTTAAGCTTAAATTGTTTCCTTTTTCTTTAAAAGATAAAGCAAAAACTTGGCTTAACACTTTGAAACCAAGATCAATTGACACATGACAACAAATGCAAGATGAGTTCTTAATAAAAATTTTTCCAACACATAAAACCAATGCTATGAAAAGACAAATCTAAATTTTTTTCCAAAATTCAAATGAAGCATATTTTCAATGTTGGGAACAATTTAAAGATTCGTTAAATTCTTGCCCACATCATGGTTTTGAAAAAAAACGTACTATAAGCTTCTTTTATGAAGGTTTAACACCTGAAACTAAACAATTTGTGGAAATAATGTGCAATGGTGAGTTTCTTGATAAAGAACCTAATGAAGCTTTAGACTATTTAACTGAAAATTCTCAATCTTGGCATAGTACTAATCCTTCTGAAAATTGAATTAGATCTAACCTTTCAAGTGCTAATAAAGAAAAATATCACCTTAGTCAAGAGGAAGATCTAAATGTTAGGTTTGCCAGTTTGGCTAGAAAAATTGAAGCAATGGAATTAGGAAAAATAAAAGAAATCAAATCTGTACAAAATGAAGAAATTTGTGGCATTTGTGATGACTTAGGACACTCAACACATGAATGTCCTAAGATTCCTATTTTTAAAGAAGTTGTACATGAGCAAGTAAATGCAATGAATAATTTTAAAAAGTCATTTACTTCTTCTTTTTCAGATACATACAATCTGGGTTAGAGAAATCACCTGAACTTCAGCTGGAGGAATAATAATCAGTTTCAATTCGTGCAACCACCACCTCCTCAAGCACAACAGGACTCTCAAAATTCTCAAGGATATACACCTTATGTCCTACCATATAGGAAAAACCTTGAAAAAATAATGCATGCATTCATAGAAAAACAAGCGGCCATTAATAAACAAAATAATCAAACCATGAGTAACATAAAAGAAACTCTTACTAAACTTTCTTCTGCACTCACCATTCACGAGAAAGGAAAATTTCCTTCTCAACCTCAACCAAATCCCAAGGGTCAGTACAGTTTAAATGAGGGGAGTTCAGAAAACCAACAAATGGACCAAGTCAAGTCAGTGATAACTCTTAGGAGTAGAAAGGTTGTTGAAAAACAAATTCCCGAACCTTGTGAGAAAGAAGATGAACCAATTCCCCAAGAAAATGAAGAAGTTGAACAAAAAGAGACCAAACTCTCACTTGCACCACCATTTCCTTAAGCATTAAACAATTCAAGGAAATTAAACCATAACATTGAAATTTTTGAAATTTTGAAACAAGTGAAGGTTAATATTCCTCTATTAGATGTTATCAAACAAATTCCTTCTTATGCCAAATATTTGAAGGACTTGTGCACTATTAAAAGGAAACTAAATGTGAAAAAGAAATTTATGGCTAAATAGGTAAGCTCCATTCTTCAGAATAATAATGTGTTGAAATATAAAGACCCTGGTTGTCCTACAATTTCATGCATTATTAGAGAACATAAAATTGAGAAAGCTTTACTTGATCTTAGTGCTAGTGTCAATTTACTTCTATATTCAGTTTATCAGTAACTCAACTTGGGTGAGTTAAAACTAACTTCTGTAACTCTTCTACTTGCAGATAGATCAATTAAAATTCTAAGAAGAATAATGGAAGATGTGTTGGTTCAAGTTGATAAATTCATATATCCTGTGGATTTTATTATCTTAGATACTGAACCTATGGTTGATAGTTGCAAGTCAATTCCTGTTATTTTAGGCCGTCCATTTTTAGCAACATCTAATGCTTTGATAAACTGTAGAAATGGAGTGGTGAAACTAACATTTAGAAACATGACACTGGAGCTTAATGTTTTTAATATGTGCAAGCAACCATAGGAAGTCCTTGATGTAAATGAGGAGGTTGAAGGAATTGAAGCCATTATAGATGATCATCTTCAAACAAGGAGTTCTTCTGACCCATTAGAAATTTGTTTAGTCAATTCATTTGATTCAGGCATGCAATTGAAGATGATATCTCTGAAATATGCTATTTGCTTGATTGTACACAGGTAATGGAGTATGAGGAATGTAAACCAATATTTGAAGAGCTAAAACCCATGAATGATAATAACCATAAAGAAGTACCCACACCGGAACTAAAGTCATTACCTGTTGGGTTGAAGTACACATTTTTTGGAGAAAAGCAAAGCTTTCCAGTAGTAATTTCCTTGTCTCTTACTGAAGAAAAAAATGTATATTAATAGAAGTACTTAAAAGGCATAAAAGTGCAAGTGGATGGACATTAAAGGACATAAGAGGTATTAATCTATTAATTTGTACACATAGAATACATTTAGAGGATAATGCTAAAACTTCTCAACAACCTCAAAGAAGATTAAATCTGCACATGAAAGAGATAGTTAGAGCTGAAGTCCTTAAATTGCTTGATGTTGGAATTATCTATCCTATCTCTGATAGCCAGTGGATAAGCCCTACATAAGTTATGCCTAAGAAATCTGGAATAATAGTAGTTGAAAATGAAAAAGGTGAATTAATACCTACGCGAGTCTCATCTACTTGGCATATGTGTATTGATTTTAGAAAATTAAATGTTGCTACTAGGAAAGATCATTTCCCCTTGCCATTTCTTGATCAAATTCTGGAAAGGGTAGTAGGACATCTATACTACTGTTTTCTTGATGGTTATTCGGGTTATAATCAAATATCAATTGCATTGAAAAATCAAGAAAAGACTATTTTTACATGTCCCTTTGGTACTTTTGCATATAGAAGAATGTCTTTTGGCCTTTGTAATGCTCCAACAACATTCCAAAGATACATGCTAAGCATTTTTAGTGACATGATTGAGCGTTATTTAGAGATTTTCATAGATGACTTGACAGTTTTTGGAGATTCATTTGAAATTTGTCTTGATAATTTGAAAAAAGTTCTTAAAAAATGCGAAGAAAAAAGATTTGTGCTAAACTGGAAAAAATGTCATTACATGGTTACCTCAAGAATAGTGTTAGGTCATGTGATATCTTCTAAAAGAATTAAAGTTGATAAGGCCAAAGTTGAATTAATTGCCCATTTGCCTTCCTCAAAAACAATCAGAGAAGTTTGTTCTTTTTTAGGACATGCAGGATTTTACAGAAAATTCATAAAGGACTTTAGTGTCATATCTAGACCATTATATAATCTTCTGTTGAAAGATACACCATTTGATTGGACTTAAGAATGTCAAAAATCTTTTGAAAAATTATTTAGTCTTCTGACATCTGCTCCTATCATTCAATCTCCTGACTGGTCTTTGCCTTTTGCGTTGATGTGTGATGCTAGTGATTTTGCTGTGGGCGCTGTTTTAGGCCAAAGAAAGGAAGGTAAGCCTCATGTAATTTGTTACGCAAGTAGAACTTTAAATAGTGCACAAATGAATCAAACCATTACTGAAAAAGAACTACTTGCTGTAATTTTTGCACTGGACAAATTTCAATTTTACTTAATTGGTTCTTCTATTGTGATTTTCATCGATCATGCTGCTATTAGATATTTGATGTCTAAGCAGGATGCCAAACTAAGATTGATACGGTGGATTTTATTGCTTCAAGAATTCAACATCACAATAAAAGATAAGAAAAAAGCAAAAAATGTTGTCGCTGATCATTCGTCCAGACTTACAACAGACTCACCTTTTGATAGCACACCCATCAATGATTCTTTTCTCAATAAATTTTTATTTTCTGTCAATTCCATGCCTTGGTTTGTTAACATAGTCAATTTTCTTGTAACATGAAAGATGCCACTTCAATGGACGCATCAAGATATAAGGAAATTTTTGATAGAGGTGAAAAATTTTTATTGGGATGACTCATACTTGTTCAAATATTATCCTGACCAAATTTTTGGAGATGTGTACCCGACAGTGAGGTAGGTAGTGTTATTAAATTTTGTCATTCAGAAGCATGTTAAGGTCACTTTTCTTCAAAGAAAATAGCTTCAAAAATCTCACAGTGCGGATTTTATTGGCCCACTTTATTTAAGGACTACTATACTTTTTACAAAAGTTGTGAAAATTGTCAAAAATTGGGCTCAATTTAAAAAAGAAACATGATGTCGCTGAACCCTATCTTTGTCATTGAAATTTTTTATTGTTAGGGAATTGATTTCATGGGTCCATTTCCATCCTCATTTGGATTTGTGTATATTTTGGTTACAGTTGATTATGTCTCAAAATGGATTGAGGCGATTCTATGCCGACACAATGATCATAAAACCGTTCTTAAATTTTTAAAAGAAAATGTGTTGTGTCTATTTGGAACCCCTCAAGCTATCATCAGTGATAGGAAAAAACATGTTTGCAATAAACTATTTAAATCTTTAATGAAAAAATATGGTATTACACACAAAATTGTCACCCCTTATCACCCTCAGACAAATGGACAAGTTGAATTGGCAAATAGGGAGATTAAACAAATTTTGGAAAAAACGATTAACCCAAATCATAAAGATTGATCTTTAAGACTAAATGATACACTTTGGGCTTACCGTACTACTTTCAAAACATCTTTAGGCATGTCACCCTATTGGTTAGTCTATGAAAAACCTTGTCACTTACCTGTAGAATTGGAACATAAAGCATTTTGGGCCATTAAAGCTTTCAATCTAAATCTTGATGATGCTTGCAAGATATGTAAATTGTAATTAAATGAACTGGAGGAATTGAGAAATAATACATATGAAAATTCAAATATTTATAAAGCTGGAACAAAAGCTTTTCATGACAAGACAATTTTGAGAAAATCTTTTGAAATTAGTCAAAAAGTTCTACTTTATAATTCTCGTATGCACCTATTCTCTGGAAAATTGAGATCTAGGTGGAGTGACCCTTTTGTTATCAAATATGTGTATCCACATGGGGCCATAGATATTGAGAATCCTATGAATGGTAATGTGTTTAAAGTCAATGAACAAAGACTCAAACCATTTCTGAAAAACTAAGTTGATAAGGTAAAATTCATCTCTCTTTCTGATCCTTGTTATGAATAGAATTTATTTTAATATTATTGCTTTCTTTTTGTAGTTCTTTGTGTTACCGGTTAAGTGGCGGATAATGGTACTCTGTGACTCTCAAGTCGGTTTGTTTTTCAGTTTCTCAAAATAACTGAATCCTTCTCCTTTAAAATAGATGTCATTCTTTAAAACTTGAGAAAACATTTTCCTTCCTTCCCTCAAAATGTTCTGACAAAAATCTACAAAGTTAGATGTGAAAGATTGAGACTATTAATGCACAAGAGTATGCTAGAAAATGTATGCTGGATAATTGAATCAAAGGTCTGACTAGTAGGTGAGTCTATAATTTCATTTGACTCATACATGCCAGGTCTTGGAAAAAGTTCATATTCTAAAAAGAGAAGAGCAAAAAGGTTACAAGTCTATCACAAATGTGCATGATGGAATTGTAACAAGCGATATCGTTCTTTGGGGATGGTTTCTACAAACAGAGAAGATAAACTTTTCTTCATTAAGAATGAACTGAGTAAGGAGTCATTAGATGATATCTTATTGACTCTTGAGACGTATTCTTATGAATTTGTGCATCATGAATTTCTTAATTTATGGAATCTCTTCAAGGATGAAGAAGAACACTACAGTCTTGGGAATCTAACTCTAAAAGACCATGTTTGCCAATTTATAAGAAAATTGGATGGGAAGCTTATCCTCGACTCATAGAAGGCATTTAAGCCATTACTGGACGTTAAACTAGAGGTAGATGTGAGCCATATCCACAACAACCTGTATATATTTTCTTCTTCTTCTTCTTCTTCTTCTTCATGTTCTTCTTAAAAAAAGAAAAAAAAAGAAAAAAAATCTTTTGAACAGGGGCAATCCGGAAGGAGTATCATGACTTTAATTAGCTGTGGAGCCCCAGCCTTTGGTTGACCCGTCATTGACTCAGGTGGACCTTTGCACGCTAGTCCTTAAAAAAGGTTCGTGTACCATGCTTTGTAGAGAGCAGCACTCTATAACCCAATGTTTACCATCTAGGTACTGTGAAGTTGATAGATAGGCAGAAGCGTCTCACTCTGGTTATTAGTGAGAAGTAACCCGCGGCTGCCAAAGCATATGAGGCATCTGAGCTTGACCATCTCTTTTATTAGAAGGGGCTCTCAGCGCCCTAGGATGGGATATTTTGGATCTTGGACATTACGGGTTTCAGATTTTAGCATCTTTGTTGATGTAACGAGCCTAAGTGTGAGCTCTTTAGGTTCCAGACCCAGGATGGAAACCCACGATGGTTTCTTCTTTCTCATTTCTTCAAATAAACAGATGTGAGTATCTACTGCACTGGTGACACGCAATATAAAGATATACACTACTACACCCATGACGCGCAATATAAAGATACGCCATGAAAACTGTATATAAATGTATGTCATCATTTGTTATTATATTTCTTTTATCTTTGTATGATTTTGTTATATTTTGATTTTGGATAGATGATCCTTTGAGCAGGGTCCTTCAGAGGTTTCTAGACTTCTTTACCCTGATGGTTTTCTTGAAGTAAAAAAAAACAAAAACATAAAAATTAAAAATTAAAAAAAAAGATTATGTGTTTCTTAATTCCAAACTTTTTTGACAATAAACAACCTACCCTTATAGGTGTTATTATTACCCTTTCTATTCTTTTTCTTATTTAAACATTCCATTTTCTTCACTTTCCTCCAACTCAGAATCATTCAAAAAGAAATGTGAGTATAGAAATGGAAGGTGTTTCTGTTCGTCAACTTAAAAATATCTGTATATTTTGTGGGTCTAAGTATGAGAAGGGTTTAGAGTTTGTAAATGCAGCTACTATTCTTGATCAATCACTTGCTGCGAGAAATATTCATCTTGTATATAAGGGAGGTTGCTGTGGGTTAATGGGAGTTGTGGCACTTGCTGCATATAGGAGACAGTCAGGTTTTAGGTGTTATTCTTGAACCTTTAGCTCAACAGAACATCACTGGAAAGATAATTAGGGAGAAACTTAAGGTATCATTAATGTATGAACGAATGAAGATAATGTTTGACAACTCTGATACATTCATTGCCTTACCAAGTGATTTTGGTACCTTAGAAGAAGTTTTTCAAATTGTCTCTTAGGTCCAACTGAACATCCACCATAAACCCATAAGTTTGTTGAATGTAACTAATTTCTTTGATATTTTGTTACTTTTTCTTGACCATGATGTGGAACATAAATTTATCACACCTTCGGCAAGACAACTTCTTATCTCTGCTTCCACTATTGATGAGTTGATTAATAAATTAGAAGCTTTTATTTATAAACCTAACCTAACAATAGCTCAGATAGATTGGTCAGCAGGAAGCAGTGAGGGAAACATGAAGACAAGAAAGCCAGATTTGACACTTTGTTTATAGCTTTCTTTTACCTTTGATTTTATTTATTGTGCTTTGTTTCTGTTTAAATTTGTATCAGATTTCTCCAACAGGTAATATCTTCTATCCTTTACTCATCTTTATTTTAACATTGAAGACAATGTTGTGATCTGGTTAGGGGGGAAGGATAGTTGACAAAAAAATAGTTTTTTTTTTTTGGAAGTATGATATGATTATCATGGACTTACTAAACCAATGAATGATGGCAGAGTAAGGAGTAATTTTACTACTGAGACGAATTTAAATTGGGAAATATATTTAGTGATATGACTGTCAGAAATCTATTCGTAGTAAAACCAATAAAGGATGACAAAGTAAGGAGTAAATTTTGTCTTGGAGGTAAGTTTACTCTTGAGACACATCTTAGTTGAGGAAATAATTATTTTGTGCAGAAGTAGCAAATGGATTCTTAGATCTTAGCATAAATTGTCTTCTATCTTAAATTACATAAGCTTGAATATAAATGTTGATATGGTGGATTGAGAATGATAGAAATATGCCTTGTGAGATTTTGAGCCTATTGATGAATTGATTGAATATTTGTATCATTCTCTTCTTTCTTGTGTGATTTTCACTCATGGAATTATTACTCTAAAACTTGCTTTAATTCTTTTTTAGGCTATATTTTCATATGCATATATAAATATGAGTGAGGCATTTTGAAATAACTACTTTGACCAAATAGTCATCCTTGTATATTTTCTCTTGTGTAACCCTTTTGAGCTTATTTGATCATTCCTTATTTTTAGCTCATTACGTGCCTTAAAAAAAACATGTTTTTATGCAACCTTAGGGAATAAGAGAGCATTGACCTTATTCTTGAACAAGTGTGGGGGTGTGTGTGCAAAATAATAATAATAAAAAAGAACTGACCACTATTGCAAGAAAAGGAGAATGTTCAGACCTAACAATGAATTCAATTCACCAATTTGGGATTGATCTTCAATAAAATGTTAGTCAAATATTGGTCATTGTCCTTTGTGATGAATGTTCTCAATCATCTTCTCCACGCTAATTGTACCATAATGCTCTTTTATTCTCTTTGATTTTTATCTTCTCATATCCATATTATCTCCTCTCTTTTACCATGACGCCATTACAACCTTGAATAAAGTCATCTTGATTTTTGTATGCATGTATTTTGAGTAGCGAAAAAGTAGAAGATAAGCAAACTTATGATAGTGCAATTGTTCATGGGTTGAATAGAGTGAAATACTTACCTTTTAAACATTTGAGAGATTGAGAGTGAATTCTGTGAGGATCTATCATTCTTGATTCATTTTTTCAATTGAAGTTTCTTTGCTTGTTGGTTTGAGATACAAAGAAATGTTATCTCATTAATACTCTAATTCCTTGAATTTCTGGTTACTCTTCTTGATTCATCGAGTCTTTTAGAGTTTTTAGCTTTTGAGTCTGTGTCGTTTTTCTTTGTTTCCTAACTTTGGTCTTATGTGTTTTACCCAGGAGTACAAAAAGCTAAGTGTGGGAGAATTTGATAATCACATATTTTATACATTAATAAACTCTCATTTTTAGTCATTTATACTCTCCATGTACTTAATTGATTAAGCCTAGTTATGTTTTGTAAGTTTGGACTCAAATTGGACTTAATTAATTTTTTTAGTACTATTTTAGTTTTACTCTATTTCTATATTTCGACCATATCTTGAGTTCTAGATGTGTGATAATTATGTATCTTATCTTGTATGAAAGATAAGAGAGAGCTCTACAATTTTCATGAGAGCTCCAGGGCTCAATCGGACATCTAGTGGAGCTAAATAGGCTTGGAAGTCAGAACACGAGTTTTGTGACTGGAACCTGAACAGTATACAGTAATCAGAGCATAACTCGGGCTGTAGAAACTTCCTTGGGTTGAAATTTAGACACTTGAACTTAAGACCTATATCTACAACTTTCATGAAGAACATAAAACTCAAATCGGACGCCTTGAAGGTGATATTGGGCTTTGAAGTCAGAACAAAGGTGTTGTACTTGGACCTGAACACTGTTCAGTAATTGGGTCATATCTCGGACTGTAGATGACCTTTGGAATGTTTGAAAATGATAGAGAAACTCATATTAATGCTCAACTCAATTTTTCAGAGTGATTAACCAACCAACATAAATGCCCAACAACTTGTATTTATAGCTCATCAATGAAAAGAGTCGTTGGAGAGGTGGTTGGGAGCATTAATAGCAGTAAACTATCTGTTATTTCCTTTTCTAGAACAAGCTCTTATTCAAATAACAACTTTATTATTCGAATAAAGCTTTAAATAACACAAAGTTATTTTGCCTCTGTAACGTGTTATTTGAATAACACATATGTTATTCGAATAACCACTTTAAAAACTAGTTTCTGGAAAAACTTGCTATTCAAATAACAATCTTGTTATTCAAATATTATATTCAAGAATTTGTTTCTGCAAAATGTGTTATTCGAATAACCATATATGTTATTTGAATAATAGCTTATGCGCCTTGATAATTTTGAATTGTTATTCAAATAACACAGGACATTATTTGAATAAAGCTCAACCAGATGAGATTCTTGGCTTCTTTGACATTGGTTATTCAAATAACAAAACTTGTTATTCGAATAAGCCATTAGAAAATCATTTCTCATAGATTTTAAACATTGCCAATTGATCTCAAATGATATAGTAAGCTTTTGGGCAGTTTGTGTTTATTTCTTTGAAAACCAAAAACCATTTTGAAGCTTTGAAAGTATGTGTACTATTTGAGTTCTTTGAAAATGGTTGATAATAGAGCATTAGTGTGAATCTTTTGTACCTTTACAAAACATGGCCTAAGTCCTATAACTTGTCTTGAAGGTCTTTAGACTTGATCTTGCAACATCTTCATGTTTATTATCATCAAAACAAAGTTTTTCATAAGATAATAGCCAATTACAATTTTGTGAGACTCTGTGGTTGATGAATTTTGTATACATTTGCTTAATATTGTTTCTATTGTTATGACCATATTTTGGATAACTCTGCAATATTGTGTTCCTTTCTATTTTGGAATTTATGTTGTTGAAGAGAGATGTTGAGTTTTAGACTCACATTGAGTACTCTACCACAGAGCTGATAGTCCCACTAATAATGATGTTACCATTAGAGTATTTTGGAACTTTTGGACTCAAATGGGGTTGTTATTGTTGTTTTGTTTTGATATGTTAGATTAGTGGGAGAATATACATTATAATTATAGTTATTATATTATCTCAAGACTCATTAAAACTGTTGTTGCCATATGTTGTTATTGTTCACATTTTTGTGATAATATGGCGTATTGTTGGAGACTTTAGTACTCGATCTCATTTTGTTGTACTGAGATATTTTCTTTGAATTATTTTGTTGAATCTCAGTAGGCATCCTTGGTAGATGCCTTGGTCATTTTGTAGGGAGTTGCACATTGATCACACTTTTGGCAAGCAATTTTGTTGTGCTTTCCCTTTGACCCACATTCCATATTTTGTTAAGTCATCAGGTCATAAGTATATTGCATGTATGATATCAGTACTCCTATCGAGTATAATTTTCTGCATTGTTGAGGTGCTTGTAAATTAATTTTGGACCGATGGTTGGAAGTATTTGCTCATAATTGACATTCTTGTGGCCACGTTAATCTGGAGAGTTATTTTGTTTAAAATTAAGTGTCTATGTTGTCCAAGTGAGAGATTGTTAGATTTTGTTAATATGCTGTGTGGACTAGCATAGTCACTAATTTTATAAAACCTAGATTAATTGAATGTCAAATATTGTGAAGCATCTATTAGTTTAGCCTATTTGTGATCAATTTTGTTATTGGGCTCTTATAAACACTTAAACCCATGTGGATAATATTGTTTTGGGTTTGTAGGCCTTGTGTATGAGTTTTCTATGATGGGTAAGTTAACTCATATTGTAAACACAAGGAGAGACCCATATTCTCATCCTATATGTATTGTGGTTGCCCCATTGAGGCCACAAGGATTTTGCGCATATAGGAAATGAGAGTAGTTTCTCTCCTTTATGACAATAAAGATTCTTGACTATTTTTCTCTCATGGTGTCTTCTCGAAGATGTGATTTATTTTTGGTATAAGGTAATTCTATATCTTAAATCTTAATTATTGATTAGTTTATATATATGCCATAAATTAAGTTTAAAGGTGAATCCATTAATTTTATTCTTGTGAGTTTAAAATTTTAACAGTTTATATCTAGACAATTCACCTTGCAGCTTATTTTTTCCTTTAACTTGGCAGCAACACACTTAAACAGACAATTACTGTAGAAGGTATGGTCATATTTTTGGCTTTGGAACATATCAGATTGCTGCTTTGAAATCAAAGCATATACCACAAAAGCCTTGTGATGATTCACTTCTTTCTTTTATCTTCTTAATCTTAGTTTTCTTCATGAAAGTATCAGAAGAAAACTCAATAAATTTCAATATTTACTTTCTTCTTTCCATCATCCCTAAAGCATAGTTTTCTTTGTCTTATTAACACCAAAGTCCCACATTGAATATATCGAACAAAAGTATCTTATTGCCTTATGTAGTTACTTTGTCTTGTCAATACTAAATTCTCACATCAACTACTTTACGAATCAAAAGCAAATACTTTACCTATAAATAAACTAATTGATACTCATGTTTTCTAACGTTATAATACATTATCTAGTAGGCATGTGAAATATATGTGTCTTTGAACGTCATTTCTCAACCAACACAGTAATCAAAGAGTGCGAGATCTATGTGAAATGGGTTAAGTACTCTAAAAGTACATGTAACGTGACATTTTTTTTATCAACGTGAAAAATACTAAAGAAAGTGACACATCTATGTGAAAAACGCTAAAAAAGTTACATATTCACATGGAAAATGCCAAATAGGATAATGTTTTCAGTGTAAAAACGCCTCCTTCTTTAATATTTTTCACGTGGATACGTCACTCTCTTTAACATTTTTTACATGAACAAAAAAACTAAGACTAGACAAAAAAAATGATAATTTAATATATAATTTAAAAAGAATAATATTTTGAAAAATAATTTTAAAAAAATCACATTTTAATAAATAATTTTACTATAAAAAAGAGTTTGGTAAAAATGCCTTACATGTCGTCTACCCCTTTGTCCAATCTGCCAGCTGTAGCTTAGCATCTTGAAGATCAGTATTTGCCTTCTGATTCACAGAATCAAACTCCTCAACCAACATCATCACAAGTAATAACTCAGTCCCCACCCCTGTTCAACAATTTTGTCAGTATCAGCAGCCACAGCAACGGGTGCAGGCTCAGCAGGTTCAGCCTCCACAAACTACCCTCAATGAATCTCAAATGAGAACCCCCCTCCCCCAAACAAATGTTTATCCTCCATTCCCTCAAGCCAAACTACAACTTTATCTCCCATAAATCCATTGTGGAGATTTGGAGCTAGGAGATTTAGGACTGAGAGATCAGGGTTCTTGGGCTGGGAGACTTGGGAGATTAGGATTCATTACCATGTAATATCCAATGTCATATTCCTATTTTTCACGCTGGTAATGTTTTGTTTTGGACGGCAATGTAACAGAAGGATAAAGTTGGAAGGAAATAAAATTTCAAAGGACTAAATTAAAAAATTTAAAATTGCTGGGATTAAAATCAGAAGTTGCTAATTTTAAGTTAAATTAAAATTTTAGCCACTATAATATATACTTGTTTTCAAATTAAACTTTAGAATTATAAAAGTTTTCAAAATAATTTTTGCCATTAATTTTTATTCTAATATTATTAATTTAGTTTATATTAATTTTTTTCAAAGTAAAAATAAACAACTAAAAGAGAATTTAATGAATAAAAAATACATACTCAAAAGAAATAAACATTCACTAAGTTGAAGAAGTATCTATTAAATAAAAGAGTATCTATTCACAAGAAATAAGTACTTACTAATTAATATGAATGAACACTTATTTGATATTTTATGAAAAAAATAGGTATTTAAAAGAACTTTTATTAGATTAAAAATATTTATTTTATTAGTCAACTAATAGTGTTATAATGACATTATATTAAAAGTAAATGACAAAAAATATTTTGAAAACTTTTTAAAATGTGTAGACTGATTTGAAAAAAAAATTATAGAAACTAAATTAAAAAAAAATGTGAAATATAAAGATCAAAACTTTAATTTAACCCTAATTTTATAAAGATTAAAAACATATCTAACCAAAAAAATGTAATACATGTATGAATGAAGAATATATGAAAAATGATAGATAGGAATGCAAAATGATTTTTTTTTTCAGGGATGAAGACCTCTATTTAAAATGCATAGTAAAATGATGCGAATTATTTTAGCCGATGAAACGTTCTTTCCTTAACGGTACTGGATGAATCTCGAAGAAAAAGGATGGGTCCGGTACATCATTTAAATTTAAAGTAAAACTTGACTCAAACTCTTTTATATTTTTTTATTTAATTATTAAATCAAAAATAATAACATATAAATAAAAAAATTATTGTTAAATTAAGTGTATATTATTTAATTGAAATTTTTTTACATATCATTATTTAATTTAAAAACTAGATAAAAAAAATAAAAAACTTGAACTAAATTTTTTTCTTAAATTTAAGCCATTAAACCGATTTTACTTGGGTAGGTAATGGTATATCGGTCTTGGTCCTTTATATTATGCCTTTTATTCTTAGCTCTTCTTCCTGGTAGCTGGGAACACAAACTAGGTGTAGATACCTCGTTTAAATATAAAGAAACAAACTCATTCACACAACTCTCTCAAGGAAAGAAAAAAAATACTCCAAAATTTAGTACCATATATAGTTTATTGTACAATAAGCTACCCACAATCCAATCATTTAATTTTTCAACTTGAACTAACACCAAATTAAAAAACTTCCAAAGCCGTTTCATAGTTATTTAACTTATTTGTGCAGCATTAAAATTCCTTTCTTTCTTTTCCATTCAACGCACATGGATGCATTTTTCTTTACCTATCATTTGTTTCTTTGTGAATCTTTACACTACCTATAACAGCAGAGAGAAAGAGAAAGTGAGCAACTAAGAAATGGAGTTTTTTAAAAAAAAAACTGCTTGCATAGTTGACCGTTTGTGGCAAGAAAAACTGGCATTGGACCCAACAATGGCCCACAAGCATGTGCACCATGCATGTCAGCCATGTTTTTGAGTTAAAGTCATAAAGTAAATATCCAAGTTTCAATCTTTGCTATGTCAATTTTAGGTTTCAGCAATTGCTAAAGCATACAATAGTCAGTCAGCCATATACATATACATATACATATACATATACATATATAATATAATACATATTGATCTTTTCGAGAATAGCACATTATGAGTTTTATGGGTAAAAATGGAATAGTCCTGTGCCTGTGTTGCTTCCTCCCTCAGTACCAGAGCCCACGTGGCGACGACTACTATTAAATTGGGCAAAAATTGGCAATCAAGCTCTTTGATAGAAGTCCACCAAAGATTATGAGACAATAGTCCTGATTCCATTGGCTGTGGCATGAGATCACAACTGTAGAAAAATATTATATACACGAATAACAAATTTTGGAATAGGAAAAATCTCTTGGAGCAGTCCAGATCAGGTTAAGACATATAATTGAGTCAAGTTGAAGAGGACAGACCAACAAGCTGATGATATAAAAAATTGATTTTCAGGAGGCATTGATACTGTATGCTAAACTAACTTATTACAAACTTTATATTCATTACCAAGAAGAAAGAAAAGACCCATACATCAAATATTCAAAATTGACAGTAACAAGAATTTTTTGGTGTCTGCTATCTGTGGACCCCGCTGGCCACCCATAATTCAGTAGACAAAGTGATAGATATATCAGAAGGATAATTGTGGGGAATTCATGTGAAAATCATGGTTGAGAAAGCAAGGCCTACCACTTAGATGAACCTAAAGAGAAGCTGCTCTCAAAAGGTAAACAAGCTGTACAAACACATGTAACAACAGAAAAGATAGGTATAGATTGAAGACACTAGACAAAACGAGTGTTAAGTAATATTTAGGTGTAAAATTAAGACATTATATCTAAAGGCATGTTATTCAATTCCCACATGGGAAACAAATTAGCTGAACTGTAGCCTTCTGGAGCCCATGCTCGTCTATATTCCTTTTTTATTTTTTCTTCTTTTTTCTCCTTTTACTTCTTTTTCTTTTCTTTTAATTTCTTTCTTCTTTTTCTTTCCTCTTTATATAAATCCAATTCTTTATTGGAGAATCATAAAAGACAAACAGCTCTATTTTTATGCACCCTCCACTCATAATATCTGTACCTCTAATCAAACCCCTAGCTTGGGAAAACGTATCAACATGTATAGTGATGCTCAGGACAACTTCTTTGGCACATCCTCCTCCTCCACGTCCACCACCATGCCCACCAACTCCACCAACATTAAAACCACCACCGCATCCTCCTCCTCCTCTTCATCAACAACAACAGCACCAACATCTTCTACCTCAAACTCAAATTCAGGCACCAATCAAGACTCCCAAAAAAGTCCTCCAAATGATTCAACAAGAGCTCAAAACTCACAAAATGGCAAGGAGTGCAAGAAGAGGCAGAGAAGTGACAATGATGGCAAGCACCTCACTTACAGAGGTGTAAGAATGAGGAATTGGGGAAAATGGGTGTCTGAGATCCGTGAGCCAAGAAAGAAGTCAAGAATATGGCTTGGAACATACCCTACTGCAGAAATGGCAGCTAGAGCCCATGATGTTGCTGCTTTAGCTATCAAAGGCCATTCAGCTTACCTCAATTTCCCTAAATTGGCTCAAGAGCTTCCAAGGCCTGTCAGCACATCTCCCAAAGACATTCAAGCTGCAGCTGCAGAGGCAGCAGCCACTGTCTTTGAGGAGGCTAAGCATTGTCAAGCTGATGCTGAAGCAGAACAAAACCAAGCAGAACAAGCTTCATCGTCAACTCTGTCCATGGACAATTCTCAAGAGTCTTCAAGTTCTCCGTCAACTAAAGATGATGAAACATTGTTTGACCTACCAGATCTTTTCCCTGATGGAAACAATGGACTTTTCTCTTATTCTTCTTCTTGGCATTTATGTGCAGTTGACAGTGGGTTCCGGCTTGGGGAGCAATTTTTGTGGGAGAATTACTAGTACTAGAGATTGTTTTATGGGGAATAAAGATTGAAAAAGAACAAAAAGAAAATAACATTCAGAGTTTATCTTCCGGTTTAGTCACTGCATTCTGATAGCAGAATAACACTTGAGGAAAAGTTTACATTTGAATCTGTAAAAGGGTGTTGTCTATTGCTATTTTTATCAGTTTAGTTCTGAAGTGATTGGATAGAAAGCAAAAAAAAAAAAAATGATGGCAAAGATGACAAATGTTGGGCACTGTACAAAGTAATAAAGAAGCTTCTTTGTGTAAATCAGATCAGAAATTTCATATCAGTCTAGGTGTCTCTTTTACTATGAATGGTATTTTCTAAATTTGGGAGAATTGGAGCTCAGCCTTCTTTTATTTGGAATGGCCTATTTGGTAATTAGACGAATAGATCTTGTTTTAGAAGTTAACATTATTCTTCCTTGATTTTGTTCCCAACATTTTGATGAAGGTTTGATGCAGTTGACTGTAAAGCTAGGCAACCTGAACTCTTTCTTGCTTTTCTTTATCCTTTTGTTGGAAAGATACCCATAAGATTAAATGCATCATACAGTAATCATTTCTTTACCAATTGGCCAATAAATTAAACTATCAGATAACATGTTGTGCTTGTATAAATAATCAGAAGGACCAAGATGGAATAAACTTTTTCCCGCTGCATCACTTTTTGCTTCATGATTAGGCATAAGAAATTTGTATATCTGATTCCCAGTTTGTATAGACACACATGTAGGTACCTAAAGAAGTTGGCAACATACATCATCTAACCAAAGAAAATTTAGATATAACGAAAGTATTAAATTCGCAAAGCAAAGGGCCCTGTTTTCCAATTAGAATTATTCAAAAGCCACTAAATAAAAGTGTTAAATGATTTCACCCTTGTGCAGACAAAAGAGGAAAAAAAAGAGAAAGAGTAGACATCACTATCAGGTACTATTTCTCCTTTGACACTAATAAATAATTGTACACGATTCATTTTGCAATTGGCCAATTATCTTTTCTATGTAAGAATTGGCTTAGGATTCAAAGTACAATGATTATTGCCAGCTTTTCCCCACATAAATTTTTGCAAATACAAACAAGCTAATTAATAAACCTGACCCGCTGTAACATTCCCAGTCAACAAGTAATCTAAGGAGGAAAAAATAAAACTTCAGAGAATGGGACAAAAACCAAAGATGGATGGAGTGATACAATTTAACATCTCTGTGGTTCAAGTTATTGATAAGACTCTCTCTCATGATTATAACAACTAAAGATGAAATTTTTGTTTCCTGATCTGACAACTAAAGATGGAATTAACCACCACTATAATGACATTATTGTTTAGATGATAGTAATAATTGTTTTTCATTAAATGTAAGAGGTATTAATAACGAGAACGGTTTTTCAGAAAAACAAAAAGTTTTATTAATCAGCCACCTGAAAATATATTAATAGAGACTCTCAATTTTTCCTTACAATAATTAAAAAAAAAACATAAGGACCATAGTACACAACTTAATATCCTATTGATTAATCACTTAATTATGTTTCTTTTATCTAATATACCCTTCGTGTTATGTCTTTAAAAATTTGAGTTACCATATTTTTAAAAATAAGTAATTTCATTTCTAAAATAAAAATATCATTATTTAAGTTAATAAAAAAATTGATGCATGCATTTGTTAGTTAGAATAAAATATATTATTAATATTTTATACTTATTTAAAAGCAGCTGGTAAACAATTATCATAATTTCATGACAATTATCAACTCTCTCAAAAGGTTTAAATAATTAGGTGAAGTGAAGGTACGTGAATAATTTTATATCTTTAATATGTCTCCTTACATAAGAATCTTTTAAATTTGAAGCATGAATAATACATAACCCTATCACTCTTGTATTAAAATTTAACTTTTTATTAAAAAAAAAATTAGATACTTAACCAGTTCAACATTTTAAGTTAGTTGGTCAAATTGGATAACGTTATAAAATAATCTTTAACAACAATATGAAAATCTATAAAACAAAATACTCATGAAATGTGTATATATATAACAAAAAAATCTAGTAGTCATCGTTGAATTGGTTGGTTCAACCTAGTTTTCACCAACTCATTTAAATTTTTAATATATGGCAAATAACAAAGATTAAGAAGTGAAAGTAAGTAGGTTAGTTAGATCATTTAAGTACAAATTGTGGTTGAACTTGATTCAACAATTGTGTTCTTAGACTGTTATATCTTTATTGAGTCTTAGATACTTAATTTGTCTCAATTTGATCTCGGTCACCAAAACAATGAAGTTATATATGATTAAATTACTAAATAATAGACATTCATTGGATATTGCAACTTATATACCTTAACACTTGGCATGCTTAGCTTATCAATTATCGAGTTGGTAACTATAGATTGGTAAGTCCTTATCGGGCCAAAGCCCAATGGTATGTACATGACCCACTATCTTAGGTCCTAGGGGCCTCATACCCTTTGCAAGCACATGGAGGATTTTTATCTTAGTTATGTTCATTTCTTTGCTAATACCCTTCTCCCTCATTTCACTCTAAGACTAACTTACGTATTAGAGTATTTTTCCACATACTCTCATCCTGTCTCTAATTGATAGACTGCCATGGTTGACCCATGTGGAACTCTCCAGCGTCATCACGCAATCTTAAACCACCCCTCAAATATATGTAAGAACATTTAAATTTATAATTTAAATTTATTAAATTTTGGTTTAAATGGATTCTTTTATATATGTTAAAAATCTAAGTTATCAAAACTAAATTACATGTGATTCTTTGTTAAAGGGTGAAAGTTAAGAGGTGCATGTCATTCACATTTTTCTTTAAATTATATTAAATTACTAATTACCATTATTGATAAATTAAAGAAAAATTCAAAACGCATTACGTAGTTATCAACTAATGATAAATACTAAGTAACATTAAATGCTTATTAACATTAAGCCACTAGTTCAAAAGACTTTAAAAGAAAATTAAGCAATTTAAATTGATAATCATGCTATATGCGGGGAAAAAATTTGCCTTAGATCCAATGACTAAGTGCGTGTTTGGTTCTCCGTTCATCTTCACCAACGTTTGTTCATCCTCCTCGAACGATGGATTTTTTTCGTTTGGTTTTTTTCTATTTCATTTGTTTCAACTGAGTTTACTCCTCTAATCAACGTTGAGGCAAAAGTAAGAAAATTTTGCTTTTACATTGAATTTTTGTTCGTTGAGAAAACCTCCAACTACCTTTTCACTATTTTAACCTTCCCTCTTTTCGTTTGGCCTTGGCTCTATTTTTTACTCTTTTTGCACATCATTTATATTTAGGTTGCAAATCACATCACAGAGGAACATTGTAACACCCACCGTAGGGTGCCACATTTATGTTACTTAATTACCAAATTACCCCCAAGTTCATAAAATGTGATGTTGTGATAAAAATACGAGTTGTAAAATTTTTTTTCTTCTTTGATAATGATAAAATAAACTTAGCAGAAAATAAAATATTATACATCATCACACATAATTTACATCATCATATATTACAAACGTACTGTCAGGATTATTTATATATAGACCAAGTCTCAAAAGTATTTAAACAGTATTTAAACAACAGACTTGCCCAAGTATAAACTAAACAGTAGAACCCTCAGATGGGTCCTCCTCAGATTCCTCAGCAGATAGGAATCCGTTATTACGTGAAGCTCTACGGACAGGTGTCCGCGCAGATGACACGATACTTATCACACTAGGAGTACAGTAGAAAGCTCCCCAGTACTGCCTAATGGTTATAGGAAACTCTAACTGTACATAAATATTGACACTAAAATAAGGGTTCCCTTGATAAAGCCTACTGTAGGTAATGTTCAGGTCCCCTATATAAAATATACATTGTCGATCCAAATGAACATGCCACGCCTCCGGACCTTTGCGAAACTGTAACGTCACGTATCCTAGAAAGCTGGACATTTCCATCTTCTCAAAACTCTGTTTCCTCTAGAGTCTACTCTTCTTTACCCTCTTGTTCAGTCCCTTGTTTAGTGTCTTTACAAATATAAATACAGTACATAATAAATATACAAAGTGGTGAGATCACCTATGCCAATACCAACATGGTAGCACAGAGATAACACAATCAGCATACCATACAAATACATCATACCATAATTACAATCATGCCATCAACATTATTATCATCATCATCATCCAAGTATTTTTCAATAGAATAATTATCATAGCCAATATTCTTCAATTAATATGTCATACAGATATAAATGCTCATATTTTATGCATGCGCACATAGACTCAATTTCCTACTCCATGGAGCTAACACTCAGTTCAGAGAAGTTGATCCGAAAGATCTGTCTGTACCAACATGCCTCAGACCACGTGCCACATTTCTCATATGTGTTTGCACATCTAGCATATACATGACAGTCTTTACTAGATCTTGATTAAGAATAGTGTCTCGGTCAGGATCATTGGTGTGTTAAATCGGTCAAACTTATTGGAAGAAGAGCTACCAACCACCCATGTAAGCAACCCGTACTCCGATGCCCCCAAGGTCAACAAGTGACTTACATTATACATATGGCACCCACTCAAGAGGTGTATGTCTCTCCTAGGCAAATAGCCTCATACAGTCCATCGGACCTTTCCAATGCATGTTCAATGCACCAATGCTAATCATAAGCAAAATTTATATACAGTGTCCATACACCAGTTCATGCCTATAAAATGCACCATTCTCAGTTCAAATTCACAATTTCATAATCAGGGTCATCATATTGTATATTTAATTGTGAAATCATATTATCGCGTTTTCGTAGTCGCAAAACACATTTGTCGTGTTTTCACAATAGTGCAACGTTTTTGTTGCGTTTTTAAATCACATATAGATTTTTCAACGTTTTCATCAATTACGTAAAAATATTCCACCATTTTTAAATCACGTAGTGATTTTTTAACACTATCTCAAACGCGTAAAAATATTTAAATGCTTTTCAAATTGCGTAGAAATATTTCAACGTTTTTCAAATCGCGTGGAAATATTTAAACATTTTTTTTAAATCGCGTAGCTTAAAAATCAGTTTTTTAGTTACTTAAATCATTTTTCACTATTTTTTAACCACGTAAAATATTTCTCAACGTTCAAAAAATTCAATTTCAACATTTTTCAAAATAATATGACTTCTCACATTATTTTTCACATTTTCTTACTCAAGAAAATCCTTTTTACAATTTATTCCATACATTCACCATTCCATTGAATTAAATCAATGTTTCTAACTTTAAAATTTACTAACGCTTTCCAAAACCCAAAGAACGAGTTATATGTTAGAAAATTCTGTGTCACCAATGTATTCTTTATAATTCCAAATGAATTCTAAAAATCAATTCTCTTTAAAATAAATTGAGGTTCAAACACTTTCAACCTCTCTTTTCCATTCACATATGAAAATTCCATTTCTCAAGTGATAAAACACTCTGATTCCCTTTCCAAATTCCTTATATTAAATCAAGTGATATTTCCACTTTGAAAATCACTTTGTTTTCACAAAACCAAAGCATTTCAAGTCTTCAAAATTGTGGACATGACCATTGAAACCATTCTTATATTTTTTTTCCTTCTAAATCAACTAAGTTCCATTCTTGGTTTTTACACAAACAAAACCATTAAAATTCCTCACCAAAACCGTGAGCACTTGTTTCTTGAAAACAAACCATTTGTTTATTTTTCTAGTTGTTCTAAACATTCATTTTTACCATTCATGAAAATATTAATTTGTGAACACCTATTTTGATGTGTTAAGGCCGAAATTCACCATGGTCTTTGGAACAAAAAAAAAATAATTTCTCCACTTCATAATTTCTTTAAACAAATCAATTTCCTTGTTCTTGAAAAATTTCAACATGAAACCCTAATTTTTGGGTGTCAAAACCATAACCTTCCCTTGGTTATTGAAGCCAAAATTTCTTGTTTTATCATACATCCATCATAATATATTCAACATATCTTCATCATGCGTATCATAAACATACCATATTCTCATCATACATATTATAAGCATACCATATAAGCAACAAAATCATGCAAAGCATATCAAGCATAGGCAAATAATCAAAGCACATAAATACACATAAATTATTACATGACCATGGATATGAATCCTCATATGGATGCACCATCCATCAAATATAAAATCATCTTTCACCACCATACTTGGTTGGTGAGATGGATCTCCCTCTTACCTCTTGAAGAACCACAAAAAGCTCCTTGCTTTGTATTTTAAACAAGATCTCCACTAACAAAAGTCTCTTGAACATAAAGCAAACACAAAGAAATTAGTATATTAAGCTTGAATGAGAAAAATCATGGATCAAACATGGTTTAGAACATGAAAAAGAAGAGAAGAAATGAAATTTCCTCACACTTCACCAACAAAAATCCTAGAACTTGCTCTTGGACAAAGTCCTTCAAGATGGAAGATTTAGTACTTGCTCCAAACTACAAAGTGTCTTAGAATGAGGTAAAGATTCAAGAAGTATGGTTGTTTGAAATTAAAGAGTGATAGAAGAGGAATTTAGGGTGCTTGATCGAATGGTCTTCTTAGGGAGAGAGAATGGAGTTTGCTTTTGTTTACTTCTTGAAACTTGAGTGAAAAGATGAAGATGTGATAATGTGAAGTGTAGAAATGAATTATTTGGTCTCCTAATTCAATGCATGGCCGAAACTTGCATGGAGAAGAGTGGAAAGAAAAGTTTGAAAAGCTTTAGCTTTTTGGAATTATCATTAATGATCAATATGGAAAATAATTGGTGTCTTGAAACTTGGCTATTGTCTTAAGCCTCGAAAACCTTCTCCCCCTCTTCATGCACTCCAAATGTGTGACAAATTTTACAAGCCATTATTTGAAGCATTCCTAACCATTGATTAGTTCAATGGTTAGGATTAAGGTAGACTTTAGGTGTAGCTTTAGATTAGAAGACTTGATATAGGCCATTGGATCTTTCTCCTTTAAATCTTAGCCCTTAGATGTGTCTCCAAAATGAAGGGTCAAGATTACTCCTTCTTACTTTACATCCAATGGTCATAAATGGTCTTTGTCACTTTTTAAGACTAAATCTCCACCATTGATTAAATCTTCATCCAATGGTTATAAATGGTCATAGCCATTTTATAAGACTAAATCTCTACCCTTGATTTAATCTCCATCTAATAGTTATAAATGGTCATAGCCATTTTATAAGATTAAATCTTCATCATTGATTTAATCTCCATCTAACGGTTATAATTGATCCTATTCACTTTTAGGATCAGGTCTCCACCGTTGATTAAATCAAGATCAAGTCTCTAACATTGATTAAATCGATGGTGGATATCCAGACCACCAATGTTGACTTAATAGTATAATATTTATTTTTATCTGCTATAACTTTATGAAAGAATATATTTACTATATTTTTATCACCAGATAAATAAATACAGTACAAAACACTTGTAAAAGAATTTTCTAAAACTGTTTCGGATTCAGGTTTAGTAAGATCTCCCGTCTCCGTTTCAACAGTACAAAATTTTCTAGTTACAGAAAATTTTCACTTTGTGGGACCCACCCCGGGCCCACATAAGGACACTTGGGCCCACGTATAGCTCCCTAGGCCCACAAACAGTCCAAAAAAAATAAAAAATTCATAATCATCCACAAAATCATGAAAATTAGAAAATTCATGAATATCAAATCAGATTACATAAAATAATTAAGACTTAACAGTAATAATTAAATTACGTAAAATTTTCCCCAGCCCTAAAATTTTATTTTTTTGACACGGAGTAAATCACACAAAATGATCAAATGTATAGATGGAATATTCAAAATAATTTTACAGCACACAGAAATTACTAAACAGTAGAATTCTGTTAACTGTCAAAATTACTGTCTATTAAATAGAGAGTTTGGGGTGTTACAATACTCTCCCTCTAAAAAGAAGTTTCATCCTTGAAACTTAATAAACTTGACTTCACACCCTCAGAATAAATGCAGATATTGTTCTTTTATTTTTTTCTTCTAGTTCCCATGTAACTTCATCGCTTACGTCGTTCCACACGATTTTAACCATTGAAATCTCCTTACCTCGAAGTTGTTTAGTTCTTCGATCTTCAATCTTGACTAGAAACGTTTCATAGGTTAAGTTCTCTTTCAGTTGTACTGTGTCTGGCTCGATAACATGGGTAGGATCAGGAATATATTTCCGTAGTTGCGATACGTGAAATACATTATGAAGATTTGACAAAAAAAGTGGTAATGCAATCTGGTAAGCTACCGGACCTACTCGACGGAGTATCTGATATGGCCCGATAAACTTTAGAGTAAGCTTCTTAGACTTAAGCACTCGTCTAACTCCAGTCATAGGTGTCACTCGTAGAAATACATGTTCACCTTCTTCAAACTCAAACGATTTTCTCCTTTTATCAGCATAATTCTTTTACCGAGTTTGAGTCATTCTCATCTTGTCTTGAATTATATTTACTTTCTCAGTTGTCTGTTTAACAATCTCTGGTCCTAATACAACACTTTCACTGTCCTGATACCAACATAACAGTGTTCTGCATCGCCTCCCATACAATGCCTCATAGGGTGCCATCCCTATGCTCGAATGAAAACTATTGTTGTAGGTGAACTCTATCAATGGTAAGAACTCATTCCAACCTCCACTTTCTTCCAGAACACATGCTCTCAACAAGTCCTCTAACGACTGAATTGTCCTTTCTGACTGACCATTAGTTTGTGGATGGTAAGCAGAACTCAAACGTAGCTTTGTTCCCATCGCTTCTTGCAAACTATTCCAAAATCTCGACGTAAACCTTAGATCTCAATCTGAAATAATATTGAATGGTACACCATGAAGTCTAACAATTTTATTGATGCACACTTAGGCCAACTTTTCCATTGAGTACTTAATATTAATCGGTAAAAAGTGCGCTGACTTAGTAAGCCGATCAATAATTACCCAAATAAAATTGTGACCTTTTCGAGTTTTGGTAGTCCTGTTACAAAATCCATCGCTATGTCATCCCATTTCCATTCAGAAATAGACAAAGGTTGCAACATTCCCGATGGTCTTTGATGTTCCACCTTAGCCTTCTGACAGACTAAACAGGATGATACATACTCAGTGACATCCTTTTTCATTCCTTGCCACCAATATAATTGTTTTAAATCCTGGTACATCTTTGTGGCTCCTGGATGCATACTCAACTTACTCCTGTGAGCTTCATCCAAAATCAATCTCCTAAGTTCTGAATCATTAGGCACACAAACTCTTCCTTGAAACTTCAAAATTCCATTAGCACCTTCGCTAAATTCCATCTCTACACCTTGGCTCTTTGCTTCTTTTGCTTCTTGCAAATACTGATCACTGTTTTGTCCTTCTCGTATTCTATCCATCAAATCATTTGAAATGGTGATCATGTTTAAATGCATTTTCCCTGGCGTCAATTTCACAGATAAACGCATATCTCGAAATTCTTCTATCAGTTCTTTCTCCTTGATCATCATAACAAAAGCACTAAGTATTTTCCTACTCAACGCATCCGCTATGGCATTTGTCTTTCCGGGATGATATTGTAACTGAAAGTCATAATCCTTCAAAAATTCTAACAAATGCCTTTGTCTCATGTTCAACTCTTTCTGGTTAAACAAGTACTTCAAACTTTTATGATCACTAAAAACAGTGAACATTGCCCCATAGAGAAAATGTCTCCACACTTTCAACATAAACACCACAGCTGCCAACTCCAAGTCATGAGTCAGATAATTCCTTTCATGATTTTTCAACTGTCTTGAAGCATAAGCCACCACCTTACGATTCTGCATAAGTACACAACCTAATCCTTGATATGAAGCATCACAATATACATCGAAAGGTTCGTTTGGATCAGGTAGAATCAATACCGGTGAAGTAGTCAATCGTCTCTTCAACTCTTGAAAACTTTCTTCGCATGCATCAATCCATACGAACGGTTGATTCTTCCGTGTAAGTTGGGTAAGAGGTCCTGCAATCTTCGAAAACCCCTCAATGAACCGTCTATAATAACCAGCTAATCCGACAAAACTACAAATTTCTGTTATAGTCGTTGGTCTTTCCCATTCCAAAAATGTCTCCACCTTTGAAGCATTAACTTCAATTCCTTTCTCCGATATCACGTGTCCCAAAAATTGAACTTCACTTAGCCAAAATTCACATTTGTATAACTTGGCATACAATTTATTCTCCTTCAAAATCTGGAGAACCACTCTGAGATGTTCAGCATGTTCCTCCTGACTTCGAGAATAAATCAAAATGTCATCTATAAAGACAACAACAAACTTGTCAAAGTACGAACGAAAAATTCTATTCATAAAGTCCATGAATATGGCAGGTGCATTCGTCACACCAAACGACATTACCAGATATTTATAATGCCCATAACATGTCCGAAATGTAGTTTTGGGAATATCCTCCACCTTCACACAAATCTGATGATAACCAGATCGTAAATCAATCTTGGAAAATATTGCGGCTCCTCGCAATTGATCCATCAGATCATCAATTCTTGGAAGTGGATATTTATTCTTAATCGTAACCTTGTTCAATTGTCGGTAGTCTACACATAGACGTGAAGTTCCATCCTTCTTCTTTACCAACAATACTGGAGCTCCCCATGGTGACACACTAGGTCTCACGAATTGTTTCTCCAACAAATCCTCCAACTATTTCTTAAGCTTTGCCAACTCTACCGGCGACATCCGATAAGGCGCAATAGATATAGGTCCAGCTCCAGGTACTAAATCAATAGCAAACTTAATTTCTCTTTCTGGCGGTAATCCAACTATATCTTCAGGAAATACCTCAGGAAATTCATTGATCACGAAAATATCTTTCAAGGCATCTTCACACTGCACCTCCAAAGAAGACAACAATAGATACCCATGATCTCCTTCCTTCAAACAAGCTTCTATTTGAGTAGCCATTAGGAATCTAGGATCCTTAGCCTCAGGAAATACTAGTGTCTTATTCGAACAATCAATTAGGATATGGTTAGAAGATAACCAATCCATTCCTAAGATTACATTAATCTTGGAAAGAGGCAAACACATCAAATCTACATGAAAGATTCTATCCCTAATACATACAAGGCAATTCAAACATACTTTTGTAGTTATCACAGGCTTATTAGTAGGAGTAGCAACACTTAAATCATATGGCAATGTAGTCACAGTCAATCCCAAACGCTCCACACAATCACATGTAATAAAAGAATGTGTTGCTCCCGAATCATAGAGTATGGTTCAAGATTAAATTCAATAGCACACTCCTCTATGATTAAGTCCTCAGATTTCGCGGCTTCTTCCCCGCTTATAGTATACACTCGACCACTCACCTGTGACCTTGCAGTACGAACATTTCCCATAGAAGGATCCCTCTTTATCTGATCACAATCCCTAGACAAATGTCTAGGTTTCCCACATCTAAAACAAATAAGTCCTTTATGCTGACAATCCTTGGTCAGATGGTCCTTCCCACACTTGAAACATTTATACGTAGGAGTTCCAGCTTGACTTGCCATACTGATTTGGTATACAATTTCTGTTGAAAACGGTTTCCTCCACTATTTTTTTCTCTCATGAATCTTGTAGGTCCAAAGTTCTTATTTCTGGCCGCCCGTTGAAGATCAATCTCCTCAACCTTACGACACTTATCCAATAATTTTGGAAACTACTCAATTCCTAGGGTTGCTACAGCTCGCTTAATGTCAAGCTTCAATCATTCCTCAAATTTTCTACACTTCCAATCTTCATCTAGGTGCATTTGAAATTACCTCGAAAACTTTGACAAGCTTTCGAACTTTACCGCATACTCACTGACAGACATCACCCCTTGCCTCAGATTAAGAAATTCCATCTCCTTAGCATGATACACACTTGCTGGAAAATACTTTCCTAGAAACTTCTGTTTAAAGAGCTGCCATGTCACAACTCTTCCTTCAGCTTCTAACAATCTTCAGGCTCCTGCCCACCAGTTTTCACCATCTCTGACTAACATAAAAGTCGCAAAAAGTCAGTTTGCGTTCATCAGTACAATTCATACCTTAAAATATTTTCTCTAATTCCTTAATCCATAGATTCGCTTTGTCTGGGTTAAACTCTCCCTGAAACTTCGATGGATTATTCTTACAGAATACTGACAAACTGTGAGCATCCTAAGTTGCCCTTTGATTTTGCTGTGCAACGACATCAGCCATCCATTGCATTGCTGCTACAGGTGCAGCTAAATTCTGGTTGTCATTACCAGCCTTTTCCATTCTTGTTCTAGTATTGACACGTCTTTGTCCTCTTCCAGCCATTACTTTTCTCCACTTAAACTGGACAACACAAAGAAAGCAAGGTCAATCTTCAAACAATATTGTTTCTTTTCAGAAAACAATAACAGAGAATCACACAACACAAACAAGATAGACCTAACCACAAACCCAAAAGACTCTAACTTGGGCTCTGATACCAACTAATGTAACACCCACTGTAGGGTGCCACATTTATGTTACTTAATTACCAAATTACCCCTAAGTTCATAAAATGTGATGTTGTGATAAAAATATGAGTTGTAAAATTTTTTTCTTTTTCTTTGATAACAATAAAATAAACTTAGCAGAAAATAAAATATTATACATCATCAAACATAATTTACATCATCATATATTACAAACGTACTATCAGAATTATTTATATACAGACTAAGTCTCAAAAGTATTTAAACAATATTTAAACAACAAACTTGCCCAAGTATAAACTAAACAGTAGAACCCTCAGACGGGTCCTCCTCAGATTCCTCAGCAGATAGGAATCCGTTATTACGTGAAGCTCAACGGACAGGTGTCCGCACAGACGACATGATACTTATCGCACTAGGAGTACGGTAGTAAGCTCCCCAGTACTGCCTAATGGATATAGGAAACTCTAACTGTACATAAATATTGACACTAAAATAGGAGTTCTCTTGATAAAGCCTACTGTAGGTAATGTTCAGGTCCCCTATATATAATATACACTGTCGATCCAAATGAACAAGCCACGCCTCCGGACCTCCGCGAAACTGTAATATCACGTATCCTAGAAAGTTGGGCATTTCCATCTTCTCAAAACTCTGTTTCCTCTAGAGTCTGCTCTTCTTCACCCTCTTGTTCAGTCCCTTGTTTAGCGTCTTTACAAATATAAATACAGTATATAATAGACATACAAAGAGGTGAGATCACCTACGCCAATACCAACATGGTAGCACAGAGATAACACAACCAGCATACCATACAAATACATCATACCATAATTACAATCATGCCATCAACATTATTATCATCATCATCATCCAAGTATTTTTCAACAGAATAATTGTCATAGCCAATATTCCTCAATTAATATGTCATACAGATATAAATGCTCATATTTCATGCATGCACACATAGACTTAATTTCTTACTCCATGGAGCTAACACTCAATTCGGAGAAGTTAATCCGAAAGATCTGTCTATACCAACATGCCTCAGACCACGTGCCATATTTCTCATATGTGTTTGCACATCTAGCATATACACGACAGTCTTTACTAGATCTTGATTAAGAATAGTGTCTCGGTCAGGATCATCGGTGTGTTGCATTAGTCAAACTTACGGGAAGAAGAGCTACTAACCACCCATGTAAGCAACCCACACCCCGATGCCCCCAAGGTCAACAAGTGACTTACACTACGCATATCGCACCCACTCAAGAGGTGTACGTCTCTCCCAGGCAAATAACCTCATATAGTCCATCGGACCTTTCCAATGCATGTTCAATGCACCAATGCCAATCATAGGCAAAATTCATATACAGTGTCCATACACCAGTTCATGCATATAAAATGCACCATTCTCAGTTCAAATTCACAATTTCATAATCAGGGTCCACATACTGGCCCAATAGTAATCATACTGTTTATTTAATTGCGAAATCATATTATCGCGTTTTCATAGTCGCGAAACACATTTGTCTCATTTTCACAATCATGCAACGTTTCTGTTGTGTTTTTAAATCACATATAAATTTTTCAACGTTTTCCTCAATTACGTAAAAATATTCCACTATTTTTAAATCACGTAGTGATTTTTCAACACTATCTCAAACGCATAAAAATATTTAAACGCTTTTCAAATTGCATAAAAATATTTTAACATTTTTCAAATCGCGTGGAAATATTTAAACATTTTTTTAAATCGCGTAGCTTAAAAATCACGTTTTTAAGTTACGTAAATCATTTTTCACTATTTTTTAACCACGTAAAATATTTCTCAATGTTCAAAAAATTCAATTTCAACATTTTTCAAAACAATATGACTTCTCACATTGTTTTTCACATTTTCTTACTCAAGAAAATCCTTTTTATAATTTATTCCATAAATTCACCATTCCATTGAATTAAATCAACGTTTCTAACTTTAAAATTTACTAACGCTTTCCAAAACCCAAAGAATGAGTTATAAATTAGAAAATCCCGAGTTACCAACGTATTCTTTATAATTCCAAATAAATTCTAAAAATCAATTCTCTTTAAAATAAATTGAGGTTCAAACACTTTCAACCTCTCTTTTCCATTCACATATGAAAATTCCATTTCTCAAGTGATAAAACACTCTGATTCCCTTTCCAAATTCCTTACGTTAAATCAAGTGATATTTCCACTTTGAAAATCACTTTGTTTTCACAAAACCAAAGCATTTCAAGTCTTCAAAATCGTGGACATGGCCATTGAAACCATTCTTATATTTTTTTTTCTTCTAAATCAACTAAGCTCCATTCTTGGTTTTTACACAAACAAAACCATTAAAATTCCTCACCAAAACCGTGAGCACTTGTTTCTTGAAAACAAACCATTTGTTTATTTTTCTAGTTGTTCTAAACATCCATTTTTACCATTCATGAAAATATGAATTTGTGAACACCTATTTTGAGGTGTTAAGGCCGAAATTCACCATGGTCTTTGGAACAAAAAAAAAATAATTTCTCTACTTCATAATTTCTTTAAACAAATCAATTTCCTTGTTCTTGAAAAATTTCAACATGAAACCCTAATTTTTGGGTGTCAAAACCATAACCTTCCCTTGGCCATTGGAGCCAAATTTTCTTGTTTTATCATACATCCATCATAATATATTCAACATATCTTCATCATGCGTATCATAAGCATACCATATTCTCATCATACTTATTATAAGCATACCATATAAGCAATAAAATCATGCAAAGCATATTAAGCATATGCAAATAATCAAAACACATAAACACACATAAATTATTACATGACCATGGATATGAATCCTCACATGGATTCACCATCCATCAAATATAAAACTATCTCTCACCACCATACTTAGTTGGTGAGATAGATCTCCCTCTTACCTCTTGAAGAATCACAAAAAGCTCCTTACTTTGTATTTTAAACAAGATCTTCACCAACAAAAGTCTCTTGAACATAAAACAAACACAAAGAAATTAGTATATTAAGCTTGAATAAGAAAAACCATGGATCAAACATGGTTTAGAACATGAAAAAGAAGAGAAGAAATGAAATTTCCTTACACTTCACCAACAAAAACCCTAGAACTTGCTCTTGGACAAAGTCCTTCAAGATGGAAGATTTAGAACTTGCTCCAAACTACAAAGTGTCTTAGAATGAGGTAAAGATTCAAGAAGTATGGTTGTTTGAAATTAAAGAGTGATGGAAGAGGAATTTATGGTGCTTGGCCGCATGGTCTTCTTAGGGAGAGAGAATAGAGTTTTCTTTTGTTTACTTCTTGAAACTTGAGTGAAAAGATGAAGATGTGATAATGTAAAGTGTAGAAATGAATTATTTGGTCTCCTAATTCAATGCATGGCCGAAACTTGCATAGAGAAGAGTGGAAAGAAAAGTTTGAAAAGCTTTAGCTTTTTGGAATTATCATTAATGATCAATGACGAGCGCCGAACTCAGTCAAAATTATAACCGAAGTTATTACCTAAACTTGTAGTATAGTGAACAACACCGGATCGTCTCCTCAAGGATCGTAGATGCAATTTGATCAAATCAAGTGAGAGTTAGAAAAAAGGGGGGTTTTGATGGTTCAAGGATCGCAGTGACAAGATTTAAAGAGAAATAACAATTAAAAGAACAAATCAATTCAAATCTATCCGAGATTGGGTGGATTCAATCATAGACCTTTCAACAAACACCTGAAATACATTTGAATGGTTAACTTGGATCTAACCGAGATCTCTCGCATCGATCCGTAATTCATACTAGACAATCGTCTTAATTCAATTGACAAGTGATAAACACAAATCTGCAATCGCACCATTCATGTAAATATATGTCAATTTAAGCACCGAATTCAATTAACCTAGGCACAAATCAGTAACCTAACCTCTTCAATTACGTGATTAGTTTAGATCAATCAGTTCTAAATTTCATCACAATACTTAATCTTAAACCAAGATCAAATCGGATCAAACATAAACAGAATTACCATTCATGCATTCAAGATCAAGAGAACGAAGAAGAAGAGAAGAGGAATTCAAATATAAATCAAATACATTACATAACCAAGGTCTCAAGAATCCAAGCCACAATCTCTTCAAGAGTCCCGAATTGACTAGAAGTGACTTAGCTCTCCATTACAATGAAGGAAAAATATACAAGAACTATGAAAAACTATCTTTAACACTAAGTGTATGTTGTGTTTAGAGCTCTCCTCATGCTTCCTTTTATAGAGGATTCAGAGTAGTAGTAGATGGGTAGATGAGATTAGTAGGTGGAATTAGTAGGTGAGCTTGGTAGGTGAGCTTGGTAGGTGAGCTTGGTAGGTGAACTTGGTAGGTGAGCTTCCTTGTCTCCGAAAGTATTCATTGCTGAACTCATTGATTTCGTCATTTTTGAGCCAAGTGGTCTTCATGAAAGTTCTAGGAAATTGTCTAAGCTTTCCAATGGCTCTGGAAGCACCCAAAAATTCGTCCTACAACCCAAGATATAACCCAATTACTACAGACTGCTCAGGACCAGTTTTAGCACCTCTGTTTTGACTTTCGGACCCAATATCTCCATCAAGGAGCCCGAATCAAGTTTTGTGTTTGTCATGAAAGTTGTACATATGGGTCTTAACTTTCAGATCACCAATTTTCAGCCCATTCTATAAACCCAAACTCGAATTATGTTCTGGTTACTACACACTTTCCAGTCACAAATCCCGTATTCTGATTTCCATGCCCAATTAGCTCTACTAGATGTCTGAATTTGACTTCGAGCTCTTCATAAAAGTTGTAGAGCTCTCTCTTATCTTTCCTACAAGGTAAAATTCATAATTATCAGACATTTAGAACTCAAGATATGGCTAAAATACAGAAATAGTGTAAGACCCGAATAATGCTTGAAAAAAATCAATTAAGTCCGATTCGAGTTCAAACTTACAAAACATAATCAAATTCAGTCAATTAAGTACATGAAGAGTGTAAATGACTAATAATGAAGGTTTCTTAATGAATAAAATATGTGATTATCAAATTCCCCCACACTTAGCTTTTTGCACTCCTGGGCAAAACATATAAAACTAAAGTTAGAAGACAAAGACAAACGACACAAACTTAAAAATTAAAAACTCTAAAGGACTCAATGAAGCAAGAAGAGCAACAAGAAATTCAAGGGATCAAAGCATAAATGAGGTAACATTTCTTCACATCTCAAACCAACAAGCAAGGAAACTTCCGTTGAAAAGAATGAATTAAGAATGATGGATCTTCACAAGATTCCCTCTCAATCTCTCAAGTGTTTAAAAGGTAGGTATTTCACTCAATTCAACCCATGAAAATTGCACTACCATAAGCTTGCTTATCTTCTACTTCTCCACTACTCAAAACACATGCACACACAAATCATGAGGACTTTATTCAAGGTTGTAGTGAGGTCAAGGTAACGAGAAGAGGATAAAATGGATATGAGAAGATAAATACCAAAGAGAATAAAAGCAAATGAGAGGCTGAGTTCAAATAACGAGCATAAAAGTTCATCTCAACTCTAATGTATATCCCTTTACATATTCATTTCCCAATCCTTTTCTCTCTTTTTTTTTTTTATATATATATAAACATAACTATATACATACATTTCTCTTTTTTTTTTTTTTTTTAGGCACTCTTTCTTTTTCTTTTTTTTTTCAACAACCATTTTGTACACACAACCCCACACTTGTTCAAAAACTCATCCATTAACCAGGCTAATGTTCTTTTATTTCTTAAGGTACAGTAAGAACACGATTTTTCATTTAAGGCACATAATGAGCTAGAAACAAGGAATGGTCAAATAAGCTCACAGGGGTTAAGCAAAGGAAAATATACAAGGTTGGCAGGAATTAGAGAATTTTCGAGAGGTCAAAAGAGTGCTTGATATCATATTGAAAACAAGGTTGGCTATTTGGTTAAACTAGCTAAGAAAGAGGGCCTCAATCATGTTCATGCATGCAAGTGAAATGTAGCCTCAAAAAGAATCAAAGCAAGTTCTAGAGTGGTCATTAACATGAGTGAAAATCACACAAGAAAGAAGAGAATGGCATAAATGTTGAATCCATCCATTAGGCTCAAAAATCTCACAAGGTATGCATTCATCAAACTCAATTCATCAATTCAATCATCCATCACCAAGCATATCAGTTCAAGAAGGGAGAAAAATTATTCAATCATGCAATGAACCCCTTTTTTATTATTATTTTTTTTTTGAATTTTTTTTTTAATTTTTTTTTTTAACAAACGAAAAGAAACAGAAACATGCTAAAATCTCTCCCCCACACTTAATGTAACATTGTCCTCAATGTGAAAGAAAGAGATAGAAAAGAGCAACACAACCTGATAAGAAGTGAATCAACGCCTAGCAGAAAAGAAACTGTCAGTGCCGCATCAGACCCTGAAAAGAAATCAAACAAGAAAACGTTAGTACTTCCACAAGTCAATACTAATTAATTACTACCTAAAAAAACTCCTTACTCTGCCACCAATTAAGATGCGTCTCAAGAGTAAAATTACTCCTTACTCTGCCATCACTAATTGGTTTAATAAGTCCATGACAATCATATCATACTAAACAAAACAACAACAAATTTTTTTTTTTAAATCAAACCCATTAAAGAGAAAGTTTCAGATCGGGCTCTTGTTTCTTGTTACTTCCTTCGCTGCTTCCTGTTGACCAATCTATCTGAGCTAATACCTGATCAGGTACATACTCAAAAGCTTCTAATTTATCAATGAGCTCATCAATAGTGGAGGCAGAGATAAGAAGTTGTCTTCTTAGAAGGAGTGATAAATTTACGTTCCACATGACTTTGTCAAGAAAAAATAACGAAAGATCAAAGAAATTATTAACATTCAACAAACCAATGGGTTTATGGTGGATGTTCGGTTCGCCCAAGAGACAATTTGAAAAATTTCTTCCAAAGTACCAAAACCACCTGGTAAGGCAATGAATGCATCGAGTTTTCAAGCATTATCTTCATGCGTTCATGCATTGATGATACCTTAAGTTCCTTCTCAATTGTCTTTCCAAAGGTGATGTTACGGTTGAGCTAAAGTTTCAGGAATGATACCTAGAACTCACTGTCTCTTACAAAGGCGAAGCAAGTGATACAGCCCCCATTAACCCACGACAACCTCCCCCATATACAAGATGAATATTTCTCGCAGCAAGTGATCGACCAAGAGTGCTAGCTGCGTTTACAAACTCTAATCCCTTCCCATAACTCGACCCACAAAAACACAGACATTTTTTGAGGTTACGAATAGAAGGCCCCATTCTATACTCTTCCTCCCTTTGAGTGTTTCTGAGTTTGAAGGAAAATGGAGAAAATGGAGTGTTTAAATAGGAAAAAGAATGGAAAGGAAATAATTGCACCTATAAGGATAGGTTGGTACATTGTCGAAAAATGTTGAAATTAAGAGACACGAGAATCTTTTTTTTTTTTTTTTTTTTGACTTCAAGAAAACCATCAAGGTAAAGAAGTCTAGAAACCCCCGAAGGACCCTGTTCAAAGGATCGTCAATGTACAAAAATCAAAATACAACAAAATGATACAAAGATAAAAGAAATAGAAAATGATGACATACCAGTATGTACAGTCTCCATGGCGTATTTTTATACTGCGCGTCATGAGTGCGATGAGACATCACGTCCTTTTTTTTTTTTTGAAATTGTTAGAAAAACTTGATGAAAGATGAGTGTATACTTACTTAAGATTGGGATGGAGGTAGTCGCTCTTTCACTTTGTGCCAAAGCATTGTTGACCAATATTCAACCCATTCAAGACCAACAACATAGGGCTCCCAAAAGGGACAAGTGGCCATAATACGACTGGCTGCCTCACATGTGGGATACAATCTACCTTCTTTGTTTTTCAATTAAGAAGGCTGGATCAGGATGCATGCATTTCCCCATTCACGGTTTGTGTTACCAAAACCAACCCTAAGAAGTAGACATTTTTTTTTCATTTTTTGTTGTTTTTTTGTTTTTTTTTGTTTTTTTTTTTGATTTGATTTTTTTTTTTTGAAAAATGACATGAAGAAGAAGAGGATGATATGTACAGATTGTTTGTGGATATGGCTCACATCTGCCTCTGGGTTAACGTCCAGAAACGGCTTAAACGTCTTCTATGAGTCGAGGATAAGCTTCCCATCCAATTTTCTTATAAATTGGCAAACAGTAGTCTTTTAGAGTCGATTCCCAAGACTGTAGCGTTTTTCTTCATCCTTGAATAGATTCCATAAATTAAGAATTTCACCCCGCATCAATCCATAAGAACGCGTCTCAAGAGTCAATAAGATATCATCTAATGACTCCTTACTCAATCCATTCTTAATGAAGGATTTATTTGCGGAAATCATCCCCAAAGAACGACATTGTCTGTTACAATTCCATCGTCCACATTCGTAACAGACTTGTAACCGTTTTGCTCTTCTCCTTTTAGAATATGAACTTCTTCCAAGACCGGGCATATATGAGTCAAATGAAATTGAGGACTCACCTGCTAATCGGACCTTTGCTTCAATTATCCAACGTACATCTTCTGGCATACCTTTGTGCATTAACAGTCTCAATCTTTCACATCGAACTTTGTAGATTTTTCTCAGAGCATTTTGAGGAAGAGAAGGAAAATGTTTTCTCAGGTTTGAAAGAATGACATCCATTTGAAGGAGAAGAAGGGTTCAGTTATTTTGGGAAACTGAAAAATAAACCGACTTGAGAGTCACGGAGTACCGTATCCGCCACTTAACCGGCAACACAAAGAACTCAAGAACTTGGTTTTCCAGGAATGGTTGAGTCTTTGTCCATTAACTTTAAGCGCAGTACCATTCCTAGGATCCTCAATATCTACGTCCTCAGAGTAGGTGCAGACGATAATCTCAAAGCAGAACTTTTTGACCAATTTCCGCAGCTTTTGCAAAAGGTGTAACAGACCTTTAATAAAGTAGGCCAATAAAATCCATACTGCAAGATTTTCGCAGTTGTTATCGCTGAAGAAAAAATGACCTCCACATGCTTCTGAGCGACTCTACCTACCTCATTGTCGGGCACACAGCTATTTTTTTTTTCTTCTTTTTTTTTTATTCATAATGCGGATGGAGAAGGTTCATCACCTCCACTTCTGCATTCTCTGGACGTTCATGATACTGTTTGAGGCGGTGTCCATTAGTCTTATTAAGTGAGGTTGGTGAAAAGACTCCACCAGGATCCCATTGGTTGAAACGTGATGACCAGGTTATGGTTGACACAACATGATAGCTTCCACTACAGTCCCATTGGTTGAAGTGTAACGACCAAGTGAAGCTTGAAGCATGAGGGTTCACATTGGGGTCCCATTGGTCTTCCTTGACTTCACCAATGGCATGTAATACATGTAATTTTGCAATCTTGCTTTCATTGATAATGCTGGACCATGGCCTAAAAACAAAATCCACTTCAGTAGTTACTGTCATATGTTGCCTTTCCTCCTTCTTTGAAAATTCCTCAATGGCCTTCAACTCCACCTCCCTATATGTTTCAGATTCTGCAACTACATTGTTGATAGACCCTTCTATATCATTAGATCCTGCGTAAACAGAATCATTAGTTTTCAAATATGCAGAAATTTCAGCACACACAACACATTTTATATCACCATCATGATCAGCACATGAGTTGCAATTGATAGAATCATCAAAACCAATTAAATCGGAAATTCACACAACTCATCATGAGTTTCCTCAACTAAGTCTGCATGTAAATCAATATGACAATTAGAATGCAGGGAGTTGGGAATTGTTTGGGGAAAAAGTTGGCCTGACTCTTGACATCTCAGTTCATTAACAGTGGTTGTCAACTGGTCAATTTGGGTTGTTAAATCTGAATAGTGGCAGTGAAATTCCCTGGAACTCAATTTGGGTTTTCATCAAGTCCTCCCATGAAGGCTCAAGTTTTGTGGTTGATGGACTTGTTATCTCTTTTGGAATGGCTGCTCATATTGAAATGATTGTTCTTTGTAGTGATGCCAGTATTGCCATATCCCGATCTGGACCAAGTATTCCCGCCTAGGGTTGTATGTGTTGAAGAAGGGGTCATAACTCGTTGTTCTTCTTGGAATGTGGTTTATCGGAAAAATAACCAAATTTGTTGCAACAAATTGATCTGGAAAAACAGAAACTACCATACTGAAGTGTAGGGCATGCATATGTGGGGTGAGATGAACAAAAACAAATGTTACACACAAGTGTAGCTTTCTGCACAGGTGATTGTTGTCTCACTACTATATGTCTTACCAAAGAAGTCAACTGCTCAAGTTTTGACTCCATTATGCATGGTCCATTGTATCCTTAAAATACAATAGAATGCAACAAAATGATAATGAAAGAAAAAGAACAAAATTAAAAAGAAAGAGTTAGTATGTGATCAACACTCAAAATATGCAAAAATAAATTTAGTTAATGTATCTAAACATTTTTAAAAATTATGGAATCAACACAGAACAAAATTTACATAAAAATGAAACTAGAAAATGCAATAAAAAATAATAAAAAATTGAAAAAGTGGTCTAAATGATAGAATTTCGAAAAACCAGGGGTGACCTCACAGTTTACTGTGAGTCTTGTTTATCAGGCTGTTTTCCTTCAACCGACCAAGTTTCAGCTCATTCTGGGCATGTTGCAGTTCGAAAATTGCAATAGTTACCCGTAATCACCTGTTTTCCTTCTTTCCTAAATCAGAAAAATTCAAAAGCTAAGATAAAAATGTTAGTATGGTATGAACAATGTTAGTAAATGAAAAATAACTGTTAGAATAAGTAAGAAAGAACAAAAATTAGTAAGGTTACTCAAAATGAAAAGATTACACCTACGAGTTCCCGTGAATTCGCTAAAATTCGACTTACAAAATTATAACCGAAGTTATTACCTAAACTTGTAGTATAGTGAACAACACCGGATCGTCTCCTCAAGGATCGTAGATGCAATTTGATCAAATCAAGTGAGAGTTAGAAAAAAGGGGGGTTTTGATGGTTCAAGGATCGCAGTGACAAGATTTAAAGAGAAATAACAATTAAAAGAACAAATCAATTTCAGAAATCTATCCGAGATTAGGTGGATTCAATCATAGACCTTTCAACAAACACCTGAAATACATTTGAATGGTTAACTTGGATCTAACCGAGATCTCTCGCATCGATCCGAAATTCATACTAGACAATCGTCCATAATTCAATTGACAAGTGATAAACACAAATCTGCAATCGCACCATTCATGTAAATATATGTCAATTTAAGCACCGAATTCAATTAACCTAGGCACAAATCAGTAACCTAACCTCTTCAATTACGTGATTAGTTTAGATCAATCAGTTCTAAATTTCATCACAATACTTAATCTTAAACCAAGATCAAATCAGATCAAACATAAACAAATTACCATTCATGCATTCAAGATCAAGAGAACAGAAGAAGAAGAGAGAGAGGAATTCAAATATAAATCAAATACATTACATAACCAAGGTCTCAAGAATCCAAGCCACAATCTCTTCAAGAGTCCCGAATTGACTAGAAGTGACTTAGCTCTCCATTACAATGAAGGAAAAATATACAAGAACTATGAAAAACTATCTTTAACACTAAGTGTATGTTGTGTTTAGAGCTCTCCTCATGCTTCCTTTTATAGAGGATTCAGAGTAGTAGTAGATGGGTAGATGAGATTAGTAGGTGGAATTAGTAGGTGAGCTTGGTAGGTGAGCTTGGTAGGTGAGCTTGGTAGGTGAACTTGGTAGGTGAGCTTCCTTGTCTCCGAAAGTATTCATTGCTGAACTCATTGATTTCGTCATTTTTGAGCCAAGTGGTCTTCATGAAAGTTCTAGGAAATTGTCTAAGCTTTCCAATGGCTCTGGAAGCACCCAAAAATTCGTCCTACAACCCAAGATATAACCCAATTACTACAGACTGCTCAGGACCAGTTTTAGCACCTCTGTTTTGACTTTCAGACCCAATATCTCCATCAAGGAGCCCGAATCAAGTTTTGTGTTTGTCATGAAAGTTGTACATATGGGTCTTAACTTTCAGATCACCAATTTTCAGCCCATTCTATAAACCCAAACTCGAATTATGTTCTGGTTACTACACACTTTCCAGTCACAAATCCCGTATTCTGATTTCCATGCCCAATTAGCTCTACTAGATGTCTGAATTTGACTTCGAGCTCTTCATAAAAGTTGTAGAGCTCTCTCTTATCTTTCCTACAAGGTAAAATTCATAATTATCAGACATTTAGAACTCAAGATATGGCTAAAATACAGAAATAGTGTAAGACCCGAATAATGCTGAAAAAATCAATTAAGTCCGATTCGAGTTCAAACTTACAAAACATAATCAAATTCAGTCAATTAAGTACATGAAGAGTGTAAATGACTAATAATGAAGGTTTCTTAATGAATAAAATATGTGATTATCAATCAATATGGAAAATAATTGGTGTCTTGAAACTTGGCTATTGTCTTAAGCCTCCAAAATCGTCCCCCCCTCTTCATGCACTCCAAATGTGTGACAAATTTTACAAGCCATTATTTGAAGCATTCCTAACCATTGATTAGTTCAATGGTTAGGATTAAGGTAGACTTTAGGTGTAGCTTTAGATTAGAAGACTTGATATAGGCCATTAGATCTTTCTCCTTTAAATCTTAGCGCTTAGATGTGTCTCCAAAATGAAAGGTCAAGATTACTCCTTCTTACTTTACATCCAATGGTCATAAATGGTCTTTGTCACTTTTTAAGACTAAATCTTCACCATTAATTAAATCTTCATCCAATGGTTATAAATGGCCATAGCCATTTTATAAGACTAAATCTTCACCCTTGATTTAATCTCCATCTAATGGTTATAAATGGTCATAACCATTTTATAAGATTAAATCTCCACCATTGATTTAATTTTCATCTAACGGTTATAAATGATCCTATTCACTTTTAGGATCAAGTCTCCACCATTGATTAAATCAAGATCAAGTCTCTAACGTTGATTAAATCGATGGTGGATATCCAGACCAGCAATGTTGACTTAACAGTATAATATTTATTTTTATCTGCTATAACCCCATGAAAGAATATATTTACTGTATTTTTATCGCACGATAAATAAATACAGTACAAAACACTTGTAAAAGAAATTTTGTAAAATTATTTTCGGATTCAGGTTTAGTAAGATCTCTCGTCTCCGTTTCAACAGTACAAATTTTTCTAGTTACAGAAAAATTTTCACTTTGCGAGACCCACCCCGAGCCCACATAAGGACACTTGGGCCCATGTATAGCCCCTTGGGCCCACAAACAATCCAAAAAAAAATAAAAAATTCATAATCATCCACAAAATCATAAAAATTAGAAAATTTATGAATATCAAATCAGATTACGTAAAATAATTAAGACTTAACAGTAATAATTAAATTATGTAAAATTTTCTCCAGCCCGAAAATTTTTATTTTTTTGACACGGAGTAAATCACACAAAATGATCAAATGTACAGATGGAATATTCAAAATAATTTTACAAAGACACGTAAAATCACTAAACAAGAGAATTACATTAACTTGTCAACATTATTGTCTATTAAATAGAGAGTTTGGGGTGTTACAAACACCGGCATGGTGGTCGGGTCGATGTTCTGGGCGATAGATTCGAGTTCGGTGGCGGCGAGGGAGTGGGCGAAAGAGTTGACAAAGGAACATGAAACATGTTAGTGTGAGTGAGTGATAGTGTGGTGTGGTGTGGTGTGTTTGTGCCGAAGAAGCCGTAACAATCAATGGTGGTTGCCTCCATATGCCTTCCTTCTTCCCTCAATTCTTTGGCACCGCATCGCTCTCAATTTTCATGCCGTTGGTGTTGGCGTACCTCTTTCATCTTATTCCCTACCATTGCCCTGTGTTGCTGGAAAGTACGTTTCAAATTTCCCTGTGTTGCAATTATGTTAGATTAGGAATTAGGATGACATTTTTCTTCCTTTTATTTGGATGTTAGTCCAAATATATGATTTCTTGATGGTTTTAGGTTTGCCCCAGTATAGAAATTATAATTTGTTTTCTTTTTTGAACTTATCAAGACTCTGCTGGAACATGCACAAAATTAATAGTTAGCAATTAATAAATGATTTATCAAATTAATCAACTTGAAGTTACTGCTCCTGCCTGGTCAAATTTGTAGTTTACTTTCAATATATTGCTATTATAGTTTTTATTATATACCAAAGAAGCCCAAAATTGATCCATTAACAATTAAAGAATTTTCACTATTTGTGATCACAGTTTATGCATTAGAAAAACCTTTAATGAATTGAAGCACTGAACTGGTAGCATGTACATGGATATGTATAGTATGCATCTGGGTCATTATAGAATTGTAGATGTCAACGAGTTTTTGTTATTTCTCTTGAAGATAGTCTTGTATGTGTAGACTTTAATTAAGTCTGAATTGCCTAGTCATGATATGATATATGTTGTGTGTTAGGAAATAGTGATATCTGAACTATGGATATATGGAAGTTTTTAAAACTGTAAGATGGGATTTAAGGCCATTTAGGTTCGGCTTCAAGGCAATACCAAATATGATTGTATTGTGTGCTTGTTGCATTTGGGTGTTGATGACAAATTTGTTTAATTGTCTCAGATTTTTCTATCACAGTGCTCTCTACTGGTTTCCTGCATTTGGGTTAGTTCACCCGTTCAATTCTGTAGCTATTTTTTATGTTGTTACTTGAGAACGCTTCTCCTTTTTTCCATATTTTCTTTTTGTGTTTTTTAGGATAAGAAATGATACAACATTAATAACAAGGGTAAGGAACTGGAGGTAGTGTAAAACATTTGAATGGGACATATGCAGATTGGGAAAAATTACGTGAACAAACTAGTGAGGTATAATGGTATATGCACAATTTGGACCATTCAGAAAAAATGTTACAGTGGACCAGGGTGTTATCGAATGTCTTGCATGGATGTATGTGAGGAGTGTGTGAGTGTAAGTTTATGCAAGTATCCTTGGTTCCTTACTCATGCAAAATAAAGAGGGATTAGCAAATATCTGGAATGTATTTTTATACTAAAAATTTAAGAGACAAAAGTCTTAGAAGACTTGTACATCTTTTCTTTACATAGTAGCAGTGGCATTTCTTTCTTGTTTTTAATGTTTTTTTCTCAAGTATCTCTTGATTATTAAGCCTAAAATTTATGAAGTAGTTAGAGTTCTTATAGGTTTTCTTCTTGTATTTTAATATGACTAGTATAATACTTGTTTGAAATAATAAGAAGTCTTACAGGTCATGTAGATCTAACTCTGCTTCTCTCTTCTCTCTAGGTCTTGATGATCTTAGAGATTGGACAAACAATGTTCAGTCTTATATTCCAATATATGTATCCAAGCGTGACTTTGAGGTCCTCTCTCCAGTGCTTCCCTTCTTAAATCAAAATTGTCAATTTTACTTTCCGCATATTATCTGTATGTGTACGCTACGATTGTAAACTTGTACTTAAGATTTAAGGGTGGAAAGGCCTTCTATATCTATGCACCATATGAAAGAGATCAATGCATTTTCATGAGAAATTGTGATTCATTGATGGTTTATGTTACATTTGAGTCATCTTGATTAAACCTTAAATAATCAGTTCTTAGGTCCTGATAAATGGTGTTGATGCTTTCTCTGGGATTTCCCAAGGAAAAGTATACAACTGATGTTATTGAAGTATGTATTTATAGGCTACTAAATGCCAATGAATCTCTGCATCTGCTTCCTCATTTACACTACATAAATTCATTATGCATTGAAAGTGAAAAAGATTATATGGTGAATAGGAGGTATTCTGGTTAAAAATTGAGAAGGATAAAAAGGTGGATTTAATTATAAATGCCTTTACTAACCTACAAAAAGCATTTGTACTGAACCCTAAAATATGGTGAACATCTGAAGAAATGAAATCTTCCTTTTTGGTATTAGAAAATCCTGTCCAATGTCTCCAAAGGTTATATCTTTTCTAATTTGCATGATGGAACAATTTTTTCACTATTTGATATTCTGAAATCATACCTGAGGGAGGCTAGCCCATCTTGCATTCTAGTCATGCTTATCTCTTAAGAATCTATTGCACTTTTAAGATCACTTCCATTACTTAGATCACTGTAGTAGAAAAAAGAAGAATTGTTTTAGGGGAAATTTTTAAACCTCGTCCTACTCAAATATTTTAACTTTTGGGATGGAGCATAATAAGCTTGACTTCTTGAGGTTTACTTGTCATCCTTTTTACATATTTACTTTCCTCATGTGCTGTGGATTTGGAGTTCCTCCTAGCATCACCTGTAGCTTTACCCTGGAGGGAAAAAAGAATGAAAGCTTGTGGTGGTCATGTTTAATGATCACCTGACTCATTCACCATTTATTACTTGAATGAGCAACTGTTGAGATATGTTTCTTTGTGAATTTATTCATGCATTCATTGCTGAAATAAGCAGGTGATGAAGAAGACCAATTATTATTTAGTAGATACAAGTGTTATCTTACTTTGATATATTGAAATTTTAGTTACCTTTATTTATTGGATCAACTATATATATAATTTAACGTTTTAGATTAATTATGCATATAATTTAACGTTTTGTTATATAATTTATTTAACTATGTATATAATTTAACATTGTGTTATAATTTTTTATTTATAATTTAACTCTACCACTAAAAGTAAAAAAAAAATGAAAATATTTATATAATTTGTTCATGTACACTTAAAAATAATAAAATGAAATAAAAGGTAATATTAATATTGGAATATAAACTCATACCCTTTTTAGTAATTACACATTTAAAAGTGATTTTGATTATTTTCATCCAAACAACATTCATTTTGTCAAACTCACTTTTGAGACAAAAGTTTCCAAACATAAATCATGTTAATGTAAACTCACTTTCAACCCAACTTAAATTCACAAACTCAAGTTGACTCAAACTTAAATTTGCAAACTCCAATCCAAACACACACTAAGAATCATAAAAGGTGCTTTGGAAGAAAGAGGATTAGAGTGGAAAAGAAAGGAAGAGGCCTAAAGATTGAGCTTATTCCATGTTTGGTACTAATTTAACAGTGGATTGGAAGAGATATGTCTAGAATGATGGATTTTATGTGGGACCCTTCACTTTCCATCCTTACATTATCCAACGGATTTGGAGGGAAAAAGAGAAGTAAGATGACTTTTTATGGGTCTCACATTTATTTATTACATGTGTTTTGATCCATTCTTATCCTTGATGGAAGTCATGAAACCAAACATAGGAAGGAAAATGTCTATTCTTTTCTATTGGATGATACCAAACAATGTGTGTGATAAATCCTCCACTTATCCTTTCCTTTCTTTTCTATTCTTTTATGTTTTATTCTTTCTTTTCTTTTCCCCTCCATGGTACCAAACAAAGAATAAGAAATCAAATAAGTTGAGTAAGTTATTTTTAGTTTCAGACAACTGGCTGAAATTAAGTCAACTCGATACCCAATGAGGTTTATTCAGGTATCTATTACCCATGATAAGTTGTCAAATAGTTGTTTATTGAAAATATACTTTCAAACATTTATTATATATAAAATTGATAACTAATTGCTAGAAAATGGGATGTCCATCATGGGCTGACCCATATTCATAATCCAACTCGACTAGTTAATTAATTGATTAATTAATTAGTTAATTATTTGAATTGAGGGTTGGAGCAATTACATAACTCCCTTAGGTTAATGACTTCCAATGTGTGGAAGTGTAGGAGTGGGAGGTTACTTACTATATGTATGAGAAAACATTTATAAAAAGAAGTGCTAGGCACTCCATTCTCACAAGAGACAAGTGAACGAGAAGAGAAACACAAAATGAGAGGATACAACCTTTAGATTTGAGTGTGTTTGATGTGAAAAACACACAAGGTTCCACAGGTGATCTTGTGTAAAACTGTATGGTTCATTACGTGGTGGTATAAAGCACATCCTTGGAGAGCAACTATGGTTGGACTTAATCAAGTTATGATTTTATTCTGTTGTGCTTAAGTTTCCAAGTTCTCTTCGCTACTTTTGTATCAGAGAAAGGTTGGCTCTTCAAGGTCAGATGTACTTTATCCTTCATTCACATGTTATTTATCATTTTTTAAGCATTTTTGAACTTTTAATGTTAGAAAAACGTAGGGACTATTATATGCTATGATTTTCACATATAATGATGATTATATGATGGATAACATGTGGTTAAAATTTGGTATAAAAATGGATAAACCATTAAAAAGATATTTGAAACCCAATCTTTGATGAAATTGTGGTGAGCAACCTAATTTTTTTTTAATTTCTCTCTCCACAGGCCATATTAGTTTGAGAGTTATATATGGCTAGAAAGCTCTTTTTCACAAGATTTTCAATAAGGTCCATATGGGCAATTTTGTCGCTAAATGAGAGAGATATATCCATTAGAAGATGGCTGCTTAACCATTGAAGTTGTTGGAAAATTTTGGGTTTAGAGGTTAAAGATGACCTCATGGTAGCAACTTCATAGGGAGCACAAGGGTGCCTCCCTTGGCCAATTTGGTCATTCTATATCTCGTTTTAAAGCTTATCTTACAAGCTTTCTTATATTATATAATTTGCTTATTTTTGACACCCAAACAAAATTTTTGGTGTCAACATGTTAAAAGTTATAGTTGTAATGAAAGTGGTTGATGCGGTAAAATTATCGACTTGTTGAAAGTTATCGACACGTTCAGAATGGTCGATGTGTTGAGAGGTGTGGGCATGTTTTTTAGTATGTTATGTTTTTCATTATAACAAGTTTTCATGCTTATCATATGAACATGTGATGGTTTGATTTCCATAATTTGAATAATTGTGATTAATTATTCTTAGATATTGATTTATGTTCATATGGTTGCATGAGAAATATGTGTTATACATATTGAAAGCTGTCGACTTGGATTTTTATAATCCTAGTGGGAGTCCTTAAATTGGTAAAAAAGGGGCTCGTTTAAGGACTGTATGGACATTTGTTCGAGTAGGAGTTCTTAAATTGGTAGATTAAAGGCTCATTTAAGAACTATTATGAATTGATATTGTGTGCATCATTGAATTATAAAAAAGATGGTATGGTTAGGTGACATGTGATGAAAGTAAGACAAATTTAGACTTTCGATCATGAACATAATATATACCATTGTTAGCCTGATTGCAATGTGAAGCAAACATGGATATTGTGTATGTGTTGAAATGTGCTATGCCTATGTGTACAGATAAGTTTGAGACATGGCTTCTGAGAACATTATTACTGAGCTTAACGAAGGTGAAAAGCTGAATGAGGGATAATTATGATATCTGACATCGCAAGGTTCAGTACATCCTTGAAGAGTAGGATGTTTCAGAGACTCTGAACCATGTTATGATTGAGACAAGACGTGGAAGTACACAACAACATAGGAGAGATCATGAGGCTTTTCAAGCTTGGAAGAGAAAGAACAATATTGCCTACATAATGTTATAACACCAAATTCTGTAATACCGAATGTGAAAAATTAACTAAAGTTTCCACATAAATAGTTAATATGATGGAAATAAATATGAAAAAATTATTTCTTAGCTAAAAACAATTGATAAGAGTTGTAGTAAATTTTACAAAATCATATGAAATGATCTAGTATTTTTAACGACACTGAATGAAAGTTTAGAAGACCGTTTGGACATTTAAAGTAACTTAGAAAATTATGAAATTTCATGGAGATGATAAGTAAAATATGGAAAATATTTTGGTATAAAATATCAACTAAGATAAGTATTAGCAAGCATATTTACTTAATTCCTAAATCTACTTTAACTTAGGACAAAGTAATAAAGCTTAACTGATAAATAACAATATATGAAAAATTATAGAAATATGGATCCAAGGACTAGGTTGAGTCCTAAAATTTTTCATAACACTTATGGACACTTGGAAGTTTAACTTTGGAAGATTAAAGTGTATGTAACAGATTCAAAAGTTTTAGCATGAAATTTTTATTCATGTTTTAAGCCACCCACAACCATACACTTTGTGCTCATCTTTTTCATTTTTATTGACTTTTCCTTCCTTGTTTTGTTACTCATTTCACGCACCAAGCAACCCCTAAAATAGAGCAAAAGATACGATAGCAGAGAGGAGAAAAGGAGGAGAGAAAAAGGAAGAAAAATGTGAAGAAAAATTAAAGAAAATTCGAAGGACTAAGGCTAGAGAAGCAAGGAGGAAAGGTAGGGGTTCTTTGCCTTTAATCTACTCTCTTTCTTCTGTTGTTTTTTGAGTTTAAATTTTGGTCTTTAGTATTCATGGAGGATACAACCAAACCAAAAAAATGGAAGGATATTTTGTGCTTTTGTTCCTTATTTTCATCTAGTTTTTATTCTTGATGAATTCTTGAATGAAAATTCATGATATTGGTTGAATTCTTGAATGGTATAACTCACGGCTAAGCCTTGATTTTAAAGGAATTCCATTGTTTTAATTGCTCTTCCTCTTTTATTAATGCTTGAGTTGAATTTGTGATGTTGAAATTGATGAAAAAATGGTTAGATTTTGGACTGAATAGTCACAATAGTGCTGCCCTATTTGTGACTAGAATGGTCATTTTGGACTAGAATTTTGAGTGCTTTTATGCATGAATTTGAGACTTGAATGGTAATTGAAAATCATGGCAAAATACTGCTCTATTTTGATAGAAATTTTTATGGATTTGTGCTTAAATTGTGACTTGAATGGTCATTAGAAGTTAAGGCAGAATGCTGCCCTATTTTAACCAGAATTTTGTTGTTTTGGGTGTGTGAAATTGTGGTTGAAAAGGTTGAATTGGTCTTGGTAGAATGCTGTCTTGTGGTGACTAGAATTTGAGTGCAACTATGTCATTCATTAGTGAATGATTAATGAAACTACCAAGTTGGTCATGAAAGAATATCTTGGCTGTGTCTTGTCTATGGCCACTCATGCTTGTTTTTAATCAATTATGTTTGTTATTAGATAATGTGAAGTATTAAGAATTTATATAAAAACCTTAGTGCTTGTATTGGCCATATAGGCTGAATTGGAATTCAAGGAGATATGGTAATCTCCATGTTGCATTCAAGCTTTAAGTATTTGAATTGTGCTTGAATTATAATTTGTATAGAAATTTCTTGGAATAAATTGTATTGTGCTTTCATGAAATGATTTAGTTACTTGATTAGTAAAGTAACTAATGAATGTGTATTGAATGTGATCAATGAAATAGTTTTGGAAACTTGTTGTGTATTTGAGATTATATTACTCCTTGACAAATCAAGTTCAGCTAAGAAATTGTATTGCTCCCTTAATTCTTTAAGGTTGAACTAGAATGTGTGATAGATTAAACAATACTCAAAGAATTTGGATTTGAATTGTATATGAGAATTTTGGACATTTGTCGTTGAATGGGATTGATAGTGTGAGGAATGATGATTCCCTCCCTATCTTAGATGCATGGTAATATGAGGAATGATGATTCCCTCTTTACCCTAGATGATTGATAGTGTGAAGAAGGATGATTCCTTTCTATCAAAGTAGTTGAGGACGAACATTCCCTCTCTACTTGAATTGAGAAATATTAAATGAGGAATGATTATTCTTTCATTATTAAGGTAACATGAGGATGGACAATTCCCTCAGTATCTATTTGATGACTATGATATATGATGAATAAGAACTAAGGTGAATTTGGAATTGATATTCATATTATGACCTAGTTATGATATAAGAACCATTGAATGAATTTGAGATCATGATTCTTGTTTGGAAATTGTTACTGAAAGTGTTTATGGATATAATTTTTTATGCTTGATAATAACTGTTTTCAGAAACTGTTAATAAATGGAATTTTGTTTTGGGAAGAGAAATGACTTGATTTGACACTTTGCCACATTTCTATTATATGAAGCATCTAAGTTTTAAAATGCATTTTTCTATAAAATAGCTAAAAATATTATGATGACACTATTTTTTTTTAATAGTACTACTAGGAATTCTTAGAATTTTCACCCATTTTCTGTTTGTATTTCCATAATATTTTTCAGGGATGCGCACTACAGCAAGCAGGCAAAGGAAGCAGATATAGACTAGGACTTAATGTCATTTTGTATTTTGAGATGTATATTTAGTACTTTGTAATAAATTATGTAATTATTGAGTACTATATTATATTTTGCATACTATTTTTCATAATATATGTATATTATATTAACCCTCGATAGGCTCATATTTTGTGTAAATTGTATAAATGAAATTTTAATTTATTTTATTAATTTACGTGACATGCTTAATTCTAGATGTTAATACATAATTCCGTATATGTATTTAGTAATGTTATTAAGGATGTTACAACATTGCGCACCATCTCGTTCTTGATGATGAATGTTGTGAGGTTGCTAAGACATTCAAGCAAGCTTTTGTGGCTAAATCTACTAGGATTGCTATAACACCCATCGTAAAGTATCACATTTAAGACTAAAACTTTTATAACTTACCCAAGTTGTAAAAGAATTAATCTTATAATGATATTGATTTTAATATTTTGTTTGCGAATAGTATAAAAATTAGATAAATAAATAAATCTATACAATACATAACTGAACAGTACTCACTCATAATATACAGAAATATAAACTCAGTTTACAAATAATATACATACATAAGATTGTATTTCAAAAAGTAAATATATACAACTGTTACTTCAAAACTTTAAACTAACCAAAGCTAAAACTTCTAGTGACAAAATTCCTTAGAAGGATCTTTCTCAGTCTCCTCCGAAGATAAAAACCTCGGGTTCTACGCAGACCTAGGAACAGGAGTATGCGCAGACGACACCATAGAATTCTCTCTAGGGGTGTAAACAGGAATACCCCACAAATCCCTCATAGGCATCGAGAACTCTAAATGTAAAGAAACAGTAGTAGACAAAATGAGGTTCACATTACAGGTCCTACTAAAAGTTAGGGTCAGCTCCCCAACATAAATAACACGATCTTTCTCCAAATATATAGTCCAAGCATCTGTATCCTAGTGGAACTGTACACGCATAAACCCGATGATGCCTCGTCGGTACGCTATAATATACAATAGATAAACTATCTCAAACAGAATCCAGGTGATCCTGACTCTTCTTCTACACCGTCTTTATTTAATATAAACATACAACATAATAGACATAACATGAAGAGGTGAGATCCCCTACATCAATACCAGTATGGCAGTATAGAGATAACAGAAAACATACAAATATATCATTAACAAGTAAAATCATGTTATCGTATCACAAATAAAATAACAGATAAGTATAATTGTCACATCAATATGCTGACCCACTATGCATATGTACACAGACTAATTCTTACTTTATAGAGCTAATCACAATTTCGGAGAGAATGATCCATAAAATCTGCTTATATCTCATTAGCCTCCAATCAAGTGCTAAAATAGAATTTCAGCGTACGCAACATGACTTATACAAGACAGGCTACACCAGATCGTGATTAAGGATAGCATTTTATCGAGATCGTTGGTGTGTTGCACAGTACACCACGGCCCAGTGGTACTACACCGATGCCTCCAGTGATCAACTAGTGATCAACACTACACATATCGCACTCGCACTAAGGTGTAATTCATCTCCTAGGCAATTTGCCTTTACTAATAAGATTGACACACTTTTTGATGCATGATTTATGATACAATACATATACATACATTCACATCATAGTTTTTCATAAAAACACACCATCATTTGGCAAAACAATTTTGCAACATATCTGGGTCCACTAGGTTGCCCCAACAACAAACCACTGTTATTCTCAATCGCGTAATGCTTTTATCGTATTTTCACAATTGCGTAACATTTTTGTTACGTTTACAAATCGCGTAAGTATTTTTCAACGTTTTCTAAATTGCGTAGAGATTTTTGAACGTTTTATCAATCGCATAGGGATTTTAAATCATTTTCTCAATCACGTATCTCAAAATCATTATTTTTCAATCGCGTAAATTATTTCTTGACTTTTTAATATAAACTTTTAACACTTGTGTGTGTGTGTCTATATATATATATATATATATATATATATATATATATATATATATACCTTATTTAAAATACTTTCTTCATTTAAAATTAATTTAAACAATATTTTCTACTATTCTTTATAAAAATTCTTGTTTCTTTGATTTAATCCAACTTTTAAAGATCAAAGTCTACCAACGCGCTTCGAAACCCAAATAAGTGAGCTATACATTCATAAACTCAAATTCTTTTAAATTTTAACCCATTCATAACTGAATTGTACTTTCCAAATTATTCCAAAAGTTTGTTTATTTCCTTTTTATGCTTCAAAATCTACTAATTTGATTTCTTGTTATTTAATCCTCTATGGCTACACTTAGGAAATTATTTTTTATCTACATTTCCAATTTCTTGGCATGTTGGCTGAAAATGAAGTAGTATTTCTTTGCAAAATATTTGTTCATTTCCTATTTCTTTTTCTTTGAAAAACCCTTAACTCATTTACTTATTACCTACTCAACTAAATCCATACTTGATACAATATTTTTGATTGGTTTGCTTCAAAATAGGTGTGAAGGCTGTGAGCCTCTAGGTTCTTTGGAACCAAAATCTCTTTCCTTTTCACGTGATTCACATCCTATATTACACATACATCATCAAGCTTCAACTATCACATATTCATGCATACTAATAAAATAATAAAAGCATATTAATCAAAGCAATTACAAAGCATGAAAACATATACATACAAATGAATAAATCCTTATGGATTTTTTACTAACAACCAATTTCATCCCTCACCACCACATATGATTGATGAGGTTAATCTCGCTCTTACCTCAGATGAAGATCAGTCAAGTCTTTGCTTGTCCTCTTAAAGATTTCATCCACCAAGAACTCAAACCCTAAAAATCTTTAAACCATTCCAAAGACTTAATAAACAAGTTTAACAAATATCTCTAGGTGTTGGTCATATGCATGTCATTGTTTGGTCATCTAGGTTTCTCTTGGTTCAAGCTTAAGAGTCATTGCATGACTCACAAAATGGTGAAGGTCCTAGATTCCTCTTGGCCGTGGACCACCAAACCAAAGGCTAACCAAGTTTGTTCCCATAATCACTTAGTTTAAGTAGTTAGTTTCCTATTAGTTCAAGACAAGTCCAACCATTATTATTGACTAGTTTTCATTGGTTACTCTTAAGTAACTAGCTCTCTAATTGGTTCCCCAAAGTAAGTCTTCAAGAATGCTCTAGAAAAATGACCAAGACTTTTCCACAGGCTTTTATCCAATGGACAGAAGTTACCGAAGCTATTACCCAATGGATAGAAGCTTATTGTCCAATGAATAATAAAACACAAATTTTTTTTATTTGATAGATAAATTCTAAAAATTATAAAATTGAGAACTGTGTCTTTCGGTTTCAAGTTTAGTAAGCTCCCTTGACCCCGAATAAACTGTCTAAGATTTTTTCTGGCCCAAAAATTTTATTTTTTTGGCACTGAGTAAAACACACAAAAAGTCCAAAAACAATCATAGAACAGTCAAAATAAATTAAGCAGGGCACAGAAATCATAAAACAGTAAAATCCCATTTTACGAAGAAACATGAAATTTTGGGGTGTTATAACTTTCCCCCTCTAAAAAAATTTCGTCCTCGAAATTTATCGTACCTTAAAATAGTATCTGCCGTCACCTTATTCCAGATCATTTTCACTAACATAATCTCTTTCCCTCTGAGCTGTTTCACTCTATTGTCTTTAATCTTATCAGAAAGTGTCTCATAAGTCAAATTTTCTTTTAATTGTATCATATCATGTTGAATGACATGAGTTGGATTAGGTATATACTTTCCCAACTGCAACACATGAAAGACATTAGGAAGGTTGGAAAGAAAAGGTGGTAAAACTATTTGGTATGATACTAAACCTATCCAACGAAGAATTTGATATGGTCCAATAAATTTGGGAGTAAGTTTTTTGGATTTAATAGCTCTTCCGACCCCAGTCGTGGGTGTAACTCGCAAAAACACATGCTCACCTTCCTCAAATTCAAGGGATCTCCTTCTCTTATTCGCATACCTTTTCTGCCGACTCTGAGTTGCCCGCATTTTCTCCTGAATCATCTTAATCTTTTCTATCGTTTGTTATACAAGCTTAGGTCCTATTGTCACACTTTCTCCATTTTGGTACCAATATAATGGGGTTCTGCATCGTCGCCCATACAACGCCTCATAGGGTGTCATCCCTATACTTGAATGAAAACTATTATTATAGGTGAGTTCTATCAGAGACAAGAATTCATCCTAACTCCCAGTTTGTTCTAACACACAAGCCCTTAATAAATCCTCTAACGACTGAATAGTCCTCTCTATCTGACCATCGGTTTGTGGATGATAAGCAGAACTTAGATGAAGTTTTATCCCCATAGCTTCTTGTAAACTCTGCCCAAACGTCGATATAAACCTTGGGTCTCTATTAGAAATAATACTAGAGGGTACACCGTGAAGTCTAACAATTTCTCTAATGTACACCTGGGTCAATCTCTCCATCAAATACTTTATATTAATTGGCAAGAAGTGCGCAGACTTCGTAAGCTGATCAACAATGACCCATATAGAATCATAACCTTTCCTAGTCTTTGGCAATCCGACGACAAAATTCATGGCAACGCTATCCCATTTCTATTCGGGAATAGTTAGAGGCTGTAACATTCCTGCTGGTCTTTGATGCTCTACCTTAGCCTTTTGACAAACTAAGCATGATGACATATGCGTGGCAACATCTCTCTTCATCCTTTGCCACCAAAACAATCGCTTCAGATCCTGATACATCTTATTCATTCCTGGATGCATATTCAACTTACTGGTATAGGCTTCGTCAAGAATCGACTTCCTAAGCTCTGGATCATTGGGTATATAGATCCTACCCTTGAATTTTAAAACTCCATCAGATCCTTCCTCAATTGTTGACATAAGACCTTGCTTTATTAGGTCCTTCTCATTTTGCAAAAATTAGTCACTTTCCTGCTTTTCTCGAATCTCTTCCAGCAGGTCATTCAAAATAGTAACCATATTCAAACGAATTTTTCCTGGCACTAACTCTACAGACAACCACATATCCTTAAACTGTTCTATCAACTAGCCTTCTTTGATCATCATAGCAGATACACTAAGCATTGTCCTACTCAAACCATCTCAAACCATCTCAAACCATCTGCTACAACATTTGCCTTTCCTAGATGATATTGAAGCTGAAAATCGTAATCCTTCAAAAATTCCAACCAACGTCTCTGCCTCATGTTCAACTCCTTCTGATCAAACAAATACTTTAGACTTTTGTGATCATTGAAGACATTGAACATGGCTCTATAAAGAAAATGCCTCCAAATTTTCAACGCAAACACAACTGCCGCTAATTCCAAATCATGAGTGGGATAACTTTTTTCATGCACTTTCAGTTGTTTTGAAGCATACGCTACAACCTTTCTATTCTGTATCAGTACACATCCTAAACCTTGATAGGAAACATCACAATACACCTCAAACGGTTCGTTGGGATCTGGCAAAATCAAAACTGGTGTGGTAATCAAACGTCTTTTTAATTCTTGGAAACTCTCTTCGCATGCATCAGTCCAGATAAAAGCTTGATTCTTCCGGGTGAGTTGTGTGAGAGGTCCCACTATCTTGGAAAAATCTTTGATAAATCTTCGATAATGCCCAGCTAATCTTGTAACACCCTCCCTTAGGGTATCACATGTCTGACTCTCGACTCATAATATGAAAATCAATTCGTAAAAGGTTTGAGTTATGAAAATATGGGTTTCAAAATTTCTTCTTTACTGAAATGTAAATTTACTGAAAATATTAGGTAATATTGAAAATCATATTTCAACTATTCATTATGCAATATTGACACCAATTAATATTTTACAACTGAAAGAGAAATATAAAATTAACAGACTTTTTTTTTAACAGTAGCAAACCCCATGACAGGTCCTACTTAATAGCACGGTACAACACTAACGAGAAACTTTAACATACTTATTCCTTTTTCTGTCCATCTTGATGCATCAGACATCTGTTCCTTTGTCAACACTGCACACCTTCGAGTCCTGAATGTCCACTCCTTATTGTTGTCACCAATCTCAGAGTATCCATCGCCCGTTATGTCTAAGACAACTCGATCCTTCTATTATTTGATTTTAACAGTATAGACACAGCAAAACAACATAACAAAGAGGTGAGATCACCTACACCAAAACCAACATGGCAGCACAGAGATAACACAAACAGCAATATCATACAGGGATATCATACCAGACTTCCAATAATATATTCAATATTAATCAACTATCATCATCCAATCATATATCAATCCAAGTATTCAAAATAGTTGTCATAGCCAATATTCCTCAATTAATATATCATACAGATATAAATGTTCAGATTCATGTATGTGCACAAAGACTCAGTTTTTCAAAAACAACTCCATGGAGGTTTTCACAATTTCGAGAAGAATGTTCTAGTTAATTGTCAGCCTTAGCCCAAAGACAATATCCCAGTCGTTGAAAAGAATCATGTTCTTGTCGGGTATCGTCAATGCGTTGCAATGGACTGCATCGCTAAGTGGCACAGGGTACTCGCCAACTGTCCACTGGTCGACTGCCGCGCCTCGACGCCCCCAAGATCCATCATAGACTTCACTATCAATTCTCATTCCCTCTTCAACCATAAGGGCCATAATAGCTATTAGCTATATTTTATACAATGCATGAATATATCAGTGCAAGTCCAACCCCAAAGGGCCAAATCTTTTCAATTTCATTTGTTCAATGTAATCATATGCTTCAACGCATATTTTTCCAATGCACGTATAATGCACCAAATCCAATCACAGGCATATCTTTCCAATGCATGTATAATGCACCAAATGCCAATCACAGGTAAAACATGTCATTTTCTCACATAGCATTTATATACTGGTTCTACAGTATTTATACAGTATTTTCAACAGGAAAATCATATTATCACATTTTCATAGTTATAAAACACTATCGTTGTGTTTTCACAAAATTGCGCAACATTTTCGTTTCGTTTTTACAATTCCAAAACATTTCTGTTACGTTTTCACAATTCCAAAATGTTTATATTACGTTTTCAAAATTTCGTAACACTTCTGTTACGTTTTCAAAATGCCGCAACTCTTCTGTTGCACTTTTAAATCACATACTAATTTTTTAATATTTTTCTCAATTGCGTAAAAATATACATTTCTCAAATCGCATATCATTTTTCCACTGTTTCAAAATCGCGTAACTTAAAAATCATTCTTTTAAGTCACGTAAATTATTTTTCATCATTCTCAAAATATTTAAAACACTTTCCAAATCACATTATGATTTTTCCGTCATTTTCACAATCATGTAAAAATAATTCATCACTTTTAAATCACATATTGATTTTTTAACAGTAGTTCAAATTACGTAAAATATTTAAACATAATTCAAATCGCGTAGAAATATTTTAACGTATTCCAAATCACGTAGAAATATTTTACTGTATTTCAAATCATTTTTAAAGTACGTAAAATATTTTCAACATTTTACAATCACATAAAATATTCCTCAATATTCCAAACATTATTTTGGACTTAAATAAATCAATATCATTTTCAACACATTTTTTCAAATTGCGTAGCTTAAAAATCATGTTTTTAAGATACGTAAAACATTTTTCAACACAATTTCATTACAGAAAATTTTTCTTAACCTTCAAAAATTCCTTTTCAACTTTTCTCAAAATAATATAACTTTGTACTTCATTTAATACTTTTTCTTACTCAAGGAAATCTTTTTCCACATTTCTTTACTCAAGAAATCCTTTTCCAAAATATAATCCACAAAAATCACTTTTCTATTGATATAAATCATCGTTTCAAAACTTAACATTTTCTAATGTATTTCAAAACTCGAAAATAAATTATATGTTAGTAAATCTTCAAAACACCATTATATTCTCCATTTTTCCTAAATCATTTCCAAAATCAGTCTTTTTCAAAATAAATTGAAATTCAAACGTTTTCAACCTCTCTTTATTTTCCGTTACGAAAATTTCTATTCTCTCAAGTGATAAAACACTCTGATTCCCTTTCCAAATTCCTTGTATTAAATCAAGTTATGTTTCCATTTTGAAAATCACTTTGTTCATAAAAATCAAGGCATTACAAGCCTTCAAAAACATGGACATGACTATTGAAACCATCAAATATTTTTTCCTTCTAAATTGATATGGTTTTACACAAACAAAACCATTAAAAATTCTTTAACAAAAACCGTGAACGTGTTCTTTGAAAACTGTCAAATCTTTCGAGTAACAAAACACTTCGTTTTATAAAATATCATTTTGTTCCATAAAAATTTAGGCATAACCAGTTTTTCAAAACCGTAGAGTATTTGGCCATTGAAGCCATCAAACATTTTTCCTTCTAACTCAATTATTTATTATTTCTGTTTTCACACAAACAAAACCATTAAAATCTTTGTTTTCAAAACCGAAATACCGATGGTCATAAAAACCAAACCCATTTGTTCAAATTCATTTTTACTTTTTTTACAAATCCTTTTTCACTTTCTTTGTAAAACCTTAAAATCAACGTTTGCCCGTTTCGTTTTTCGAAATCAAGTTTAATAAACACTTAGAAACTTTTTACACAAAATAATGTTGGGAATTGCGGATCAAAAGTCTCGCAGCGGAATAATAGAATTCCCTCACAGGATCCATGCGAAAAAGTCCATAATCTGAGTTTTTAAAAATTACCTCTTAAAGCGTGATAATCACAAGCGAGGTGAATCACCAACACCGTAATAGTGACGATGTCTCTGCGGTATCCACACGAACAGACTTGCAAAAGGGAGTCACGCCTCTGTTTTCGTAGTGCTAGCTGCGAAGAGAGGAGAAGAAGACCTCACTATCTCTCACTCACTTTCTGTAGGTGCGGCTAGGGTTGTGTTGTAACCAAATAGCAGCCCCCTTAGCAGTACTATTTATAATAGTGGCTGCCTTAAGTGAGTGTGAGTAGTAGCAAGGTAAGTGTGCAACCCTAAACCCATCTGTCATGAGTTAGGCCCACAATTGAATCCGAGTCTAACTTGGATCCTTATTACTCCAATCAAGTCTGTTCTAAGTGTGCGACCCTGCAGGTTCTCATGATGTTGGTAGTAATATTAAAATCTCATTTTAATATTACAAACAGTGAGCGGTATCTAGCAACACATCACTGCTACCCAAGTAATGAGAATGTCAGTGATTTGACATAACCTATCCGTGACCAATGTTTCCGTGTAGTTTAGTCCCTTTGTCCAGATATTCAGATTGAACACAAGGCATGGAATGTGTCACCCTTTTTTAGTTCAATCTTCAGTTTCGTGATTCCCGAGTAGACATAGTAATAACAAATGAGATCAATATCTCATACTGACTCAATTGAGCATGGCCATGCATTTCGTAATCTCACTCAATCAGGGGGCCCGAAGATATCACTCCTGTTATGTAGGAGGGACAAGTCCCATCTAGGTCACTCATATCCCTCCACATGTATCACGGTATGTCTAATAACCAACTTTATAATCGTCTTGTTACAGATGACGTTTGATGGCATTAAAACACACAACTCCTCATGTAGGAATCGTAGTGATTTCAGGTCAAAGGACCACATACACCATTATCACTATGAGAATCGCTTATGACACTCACATAACGATCCACGTAGCGTTCTCATGGCAGGTCTGTCCAATACATCATTACTCTAATATGTATCCATGTGTGGACTTGATATCTCATATCCATAACTCGTGAGATGTGATCATCAGTCTACGAACGTACTAGTCTCAATGCATTATCGTTGTCCTATTTGACAATAATACTTGACTAGGGACATTTTAAGAATAGTGCTCTATCCAATAGGATCTCACAATCAAGTCATCCACTTGATGTCCTATGGTATCAAACTTACTATTCTAAGGACTTTATTATGTCTACCAAAAATAACACAATAAATGAAATGCCTCATATATCAAAAAATAGCATAATATAATGTATGTAAACACAGACAAAATGTATTGGCCTCTAGGGCATACACCAACAATCTCCCACTTGCACTAGAGCCAATCAGGCATATTTCTAATGCCTAAAGACCTAGTGTGACCCTCATGCTTCTGCTGTGCAAGAGGCTTCATCAGTGGATCAGCAATGTTATCATCTGTCGGTACTCTGCATATTTTCACATCTCCTCTATCGATGATTTCTCGAATGAGATGGAAGCGCCTAAGTATATGTTTGGATCGCTGGTGAGATCTAGGCTCCTTAGCTTGTGCAATGGCTCCATTATTATCACAATAGAGGTCCACTGGGTCCACAATGCTAGGAACTACACCAAGCTCAATAATGAACTTTCTAATCCAAACGGCCTCCTTTCTTTGCATTGGAGGCGACAATATACTCAGCCTGTGTGGTAGAATCGGCGATCCGTCTCCTGCTTTGAACTCTTCCACTCACAAATTTCCCACCATTTAGGCAATAAACAAAACCCGATTGCGATCTGGAGTCGTCTTTATCGGTTTGGAAGCTAGCATCAGTGTAACCCTTTACAACTAGTTCCTCCTCAGCTTAATATACCAAGAACGAATCCTTAGTCCTTCTCAAGTACTTAAGGATGTTCTTGACAAAGACTCCAAGAACTCTCACCGGATCGATCGGTACCGCTCGTCATGCTCAAAGCATACGAGATATCTGGTCGAGTACATAACATGGCATACATGATAGATCCAATTGTAGATGCATATGGAATTTTACTCATGCGATCCCTCTCATCCCGGGTGGAAGGGATTGAGCCTTAGATAGGCTTATACCATGCGACATAGGCAAGAGTCCTTTCTTGGATTCATGCATGTTAAATCGTCTTAACACTTTGTCTATGTATGTACTCTGACTTAGGCCAAGCAATCTCGCGATCTATCTCTAGATCCTTATACCTAATACATAGGTGGCTTTGCCTAAGTCCTTCATAGAAAAGCACTTCCCTAACCAAGTCTTTACAGACTGTAGGGTAGGGATGTCATTTCCAATTAGTAGTATGTCATCTACATACAGTACTAAAAAGACAACTGTGCTCCCACTAACCTTCTTGTAGACACAAGATTCTTCTTCATTCTTGATGAAACCAAACTGTTTGATTGTATCATCAAAACGAAGATTCCAGCTTCTGGAAGCTTGCTTCAATTCATAAATAGATCGTTGCAACTTGCATACCTTTCTAGCATCCTGTGGAGTGGCAAAACCCTCAGGTTGTGTCATGTACACATCCTCGAGAAGATTTCTATTAAGGAAAGTAGTTTTGACATCCATTTGCCAGATTTCATAATCATGGTATGCTGCAATATCAAGCAAGATCCGAACGGATTTAAGCATCGCAACTGGGGAAAAAGTTTCATCATAGTCTACACCATGAATTTGCTTGAAACCTTTAGCCACTAATCGCGCCTTAAAGGTATGCACATTACCATCCATGTCGGTTTTCTTCTTAAAACCCACTTGCACCCAATAGGTTTTACCTCTTCAGGTGGGTCAACCAAGGTCTATACCTGGTTGGCATACATGGATTCCATTTCAGATCTCATGGCCTCAAGCCATTTTTCAGATTCTGGGCCAATAATGGCTTTCTGGTAAGTCACAGGCTCATCTTGATCCATGAGCAATACGTCACCTTGTTGAGTCATGAGAAATCCATATCTCTTTGGTTGACGATGTATCCTGTTAGACCTATGCGGGTCTTGTGCTACTAGAGTAGATTGCGGTTCCACAACGATTTGTGGAGGCTGCTCTATTTCCACCATTGGTTCGCTGCTACTCTGTGAACTTTGAATTTCTTCAAGTTCTACTTTCCTCCCACTAATTCCTTTGGAGATAAACTCCTTTTCTAGGAATACAGCAATCCATGCGACAAACACTTTGCCCTCGGTAGGATTATAGAAATAGTATCCCTTGGTTTCCTTAGGATACCCCACAAAGAAGCATTTATCTGATTTTGGGCCAAGCTTGTCAGAAACTTGACGTTTCACATAAGCTTCGCAACCCCAAATCTTCATAAAAGACATACTGGGTCATTTCCCAGTCCACATCTCATATAGTGTCTGTTGAACCGTCTTAGATGGAACACGGTTAAGTGTGAAGGCTGCACCTTATTTCGTAGCATGTCCCCGAAGGAGCCTGGAAGGTCTCGCATGACTCATCATGGATCGGACCATGTCCAACAAGGTCCAGTTCCTCCTTTCAGAAACACCATTCCATTGTGGTGTTTTAGGAGGAGTGAGTTGAGATATTATCCCACACTCTTTCAGATGATCATCAAACTGTTGGCTTAAGTATTCACCTCCTCGATCTGATCGAAGGATTTTAATACTCTTGCCAAGTTGGTTTTGTACTTCATTCTTGAACTCTTTGAACTTTTCAAAGGATTCTGATTTGTGCTTCATAAGATATACAAATCCATATCTACTAAAATCATCAGTAAATGTAATGAAATACTGAAAACCGCCTCTAGCTAGTGTGTTTAGTTACCCACATACATCACTATGTATAAGGCCTAAAAGATCACTAGCCCTTTCACCTTGTCCAGTGAATGGGGCCTTAGTCATCTTTCCCAATAAACAAGATTCACATGTCTCATATGATTCGTAATCAAACGAGTCCAAGAATCCATCTTTATGGAGTTTGGAAATGCGGTTCTTATTTATGTGGCCCAAACGACAATGCCAGAGATAAGTTGGGTTCATATCATTTGACTTGAACCTCTTTGTATTTACGTTATAAATGGGCGTTTCGAGATCAAGGACATAAAGTCCATTACTCAAATGTGCACTACCATAGAAAATATCATTAATATAAATAGAACAACATTTGTTCTTTATTATAGAAGTAAAACCTTTCTTGTCCAAACAAGAAACATAAATGATATTCCTGCTAATAGCAGGCACAAAATAACAATTATCCAATTCAATTACAAGCCCAGTGGGTAAAGCTAATAAATAAGTCCCTATGGCTAATGCAGCAACCTTTGCTCCATTTCCCACTCGTAGGTCGACTTCGCCCTTGGTTAATGGTCTACTGCTCTTTAGATCCTGCACATTTACACAAATGTGAGATCCACATCCAGTATCTAATACCCATGATGCAGAAGTAGATAAATTGACTTCTATAACAAAAATACCAAGTGGAAGTCTCACTTCTCTTCTTCTTCTTGAGCTCCTCTAGGTACTTGGCACGCTTCCTCTTCCAATGTCCGGTCGACCGCAATGGAAGCATGTACCTTCCTTAGCCACTCCACCCACTGGGTTTCAAGCTAGAAGTGCTAGGCTTGGACTTTTCCTTGCCCTTACCCTTACACTTGTCCCGGGGCTTTTTCTCATTGTTTCTTGCTTTATTCTTATGGACCATCATTATGGCCTTTCCTTTGCCTTTGTTTATGTTCTCGCTCAAGAGCTTCTCAACATGCTTAGCAGCTCAGTAGTGATTTGTCAATTTCATTCATGTTGTAGTTCATGACAAATTGACTAAAACTCTCCCAAGCAACGATTGCAGGGACTAAGTCAGTGGCCAACTCTTGGCCCATAAGAAAACCGAGTCTCTCAAAGTTTTCAATGTACCCAATCATCTTGAGTACATGAGCACCAACAGGGCTTCCTTCTACCAGCTTGCACTGAAAGAGTGCTTTGGAGACCTCATATCTCTCATGTCTAGCCTGCTCTTGATAAAGCATTTTAAGATGTACGATCATATCGTAGGCTTCCATGTTCTCGTGTTGCTTTTAGAGCTCAGAGTTCATGGTGGCTAGCATTAGACATCCAATGTCCAAGGCATCATCTTGATGCTTCTTATAAGTATCTCTTTCAGCTCTAGAGGCATTAGCAGCAGGTGGCTCAGGAATAAGCTGTTCTAAAATATACAGCTTTTTCTCTTGCTTGAGGACAATCCTCAAGTTCCTGTACCAGTCTAGGAAATTTGTCCCAGACAACTTGTCCTTCTCAAGGACTGATCGCAATGATAAGCTACTTGATGTGTTTATTGCCATGGTAATCTATCAACAGAAATATGCAAAATATAAGTATTATGCTATAAACATATTTAACAAGGTCTTTTAATTAAATACGCCTCCCACTATTTTATTCAAATCAATGACCCTCAAATTGACTCAGAAAATCCCATTGAAAGATTTCCTAGTGGGCCAAGATCCATATTTCACCTAGTTTTGAGTCAGCTTTGGCTGATCGCCCAAAATTTAGTTATTTAGGTAGGAAACTCTTTCCAATTACATCACATGCAACTCTTGGATAGTTGGGTGAATAACACTTATTCTAATCCATCTAATGGACTAAAGCCCAACTTCATGCCTCTAAGCCTTCAATCCTATTGAAATGGCCTAATTAAGTCAAACCCAATGGTTGACATTTGGATATTACTATTATCCTATCGTATCTTACTAATATAGTTAAAGGCACCCTGCTTTGGCAGACCTACACTTGATCGATATTAGTCTTGACGAGTGCCACACATTGGAAGGCATCACATAATGACTTAATATTTTCTTTGAGAGAATTTTATTATTAGATCTCACCATTTATTAAACTAGTTTAACATACCATAAACATCATCCATGCATCTCATACATATAATGCATATAATAAATGTGACATGGTTATGGCCTCTAAGAGAGTAGCATTAATTAATGCCAGCTTCACCAAGCGTCTCCCACCAACGTCCTCACTTGATGTCGTCTCCTTGTCTCCACATGAAGATTACATTATAGAAACCTCTTTTACATTCGAGGGGAGTTAGATGAGAAGAGAATGTACAATCAGAATGTAGAGAGAAAGGCACGACACGCAGGTCGTATTTAAAATAACCAAAATAGTATAAAATAAAGACTAAGGCCATAACCATGCACCATGCATCTCTAAGAATACATAAACACAAAGCAATAACACATTATTATTTTTGTGAATTATAAAAACAGTTTTGAATATTGCACTTTCGAATATCACACACCACGAAACAGGATTCGAGGCAGCGCCTCGAAGGGGATCCCGCTGCCCGGTCAACGGGCGGGGGTCAAGGGGAGGCCGCCCCCCGGTCCAAAATTTTTCATTCATATACCACCACTGGTTACTTGAACAAAAATTCGAGTCGGACCCCTTCTGCCTCTATGACGGCTAGGGCAACAACACTTGAACCCTAAGGCCCGTAAACACATGAACGCTTCATGTGTCGTAGGGGTTCCTCACAGCCGTCATCACCTATCCAGAAACAAGGTTTCCAGAATGCGTGAAGACATGAACACTTCATGTCATGAGGAAGCTTCATAGCCGCCGCAAAACGGAAACAAGGTTTCCAAAACCTTGTGTCGCGCTGCTGTGTATATCGCATTCATACAGAAAATATGCAGAAACAGAAAGTTTTCAAAATAGTTTTCGCAGAAACATATGAACATCTTCATGGTTTCAGAAACATCAACATGTTTCATAAACAACAAATAAAACAGAACACGATTTCATACATCATTATTTTGATTTCAGAAATAACATATAAAGATCATATCTTTTATCAAAAGAAAGCAACGAATCATGTTATCGCATATAACAAGAAAAGTAGAAAACCGAATCATGGTTTCACAAGTGACTCTGATACCACTGTTGGGAATTGCGGATCAAAAGTCTTGCAGCGGAATGATAGAATTCCCTCACAGGATCCATGCAAAAAAGTCCATAATCCAAGTTTTTAAAAATTACCTCTTGAAGCGTGATAATCACAAGCGAGGTGAATCACCAACACCATAATAGTGACAATGTCTCTGCGGTATCCACACGAACAGACTTACAAAAGGGAGTCACACCTCTGTTTTCGTAGTGCTAGCTGCGAAGAAAGGAGAAGAAGACCACACTATCTCTCACTCACTTTTTGTAGGTGCGACTAGGGTTGTGTTGTAACCAAGTAGCAGCCCCCTTAGCAGTACTATTTATAACAGTGGCTGCCTTAAGTGAGTGTAAGTAGTAGCAAGGTAAGCTGTGCAACCCTAAACCCATCTGTCATGAGTTAGGCCCACAATTGAATCCGAGTCCAACTTGGATCCTTATTACTCCAATCAAGTCTGTTCCAAGTGTGCGACCCTGCAGGTTCTCATGATGTTGATAGTAATATTAAAATCTCATTTTAATATTACAAACAGTGAGCGGTATCTAGCAACACATCACTGCTACCCAAGTAATGAGAATGTCAGTGATTTGACATAACCTATCCGTGACCAATGTTTCCGTGTAGTTTAGTCCCTTTGTCCAGATATCCAGATTGAACACAAGGCATGGAATGTGTTACCCTTGTTTAGTTCAATCTTCAGTTTCCTGATTCCCGAGTAGACATAGTAATAACAAATGAGATCAATATCTCATACTGACTCATTTGAGCATGACCATGCATTTCGTAGTCTCACTCAATCAGGGGGTCCGAAGATATCACTCCTGTTATGTAGGAGGGACAAATCTCATCTAGGTCACTCATATCCCTCCACATGTATCACGGTATGTCTAATAACCAACTTTATAATCATCTTGTTACAGATGACGTTTGATGGCATTAAAACACACAACTCCTCATGTAGGAATCGTAGTGATTTCAGGTCAAAGGACCACATACACCATTATCACTATGAGAATCGCTTATGACATTCACGTAACAATCCACGTAGCGTTCTCATGGCGGGTCTGTCCAATACATCATTACTCTAATATATATCTATATGTAGACTTGATATCTCATATCCATGACCCGTGAGATGTGGTCATCAGTCTACGCACGTACTAGTCTTAATGCATTATCGTTGTCCTATTTGACAATAATACTTGACTAGGGACATTTTAAGAATAGTGCTCTATCCAATAGGATTTCACGATCAAGTCATCCACTTGATGTCCTATGGTATCAAACTTACTATTCTAAGGACTTTATTATGTCTACCAAAAATAACACAATAAATGAAATGCCTCATATATCAAAAAATAGCATAATATAATGTATGTAAACACAGACAAAATGTATTGGCCTCTAGGGCATACACCAACAAATAAATCAATAAAATCCCTTCAAAACCGTGTTCTTGTTCTCTTGAAAAAACAAACCCTTTGTTTATTTTCCAGATTCTTCAAATCATCCATTTTCATTATTCATGAAAATATTAATTTGTGAATACCTATTTTGAGGTGTGTTGGCCGAAATTCACTAAGTTCTAGGGACCCAAAATTCAATTCCCTTGTTCTTGAAAAATTCAATATGAACCCTAATTAAGGGCATCAAAAACCGTAGCCTTCTCCCTTGGCCATTAGAGCCAAAATTTGATTTCTTTTCCATCAACACATCATGGCATACACATACATATTTCATCATAAATACTGCAAGCATGCCATATACTTATAATGGATATTATAAGCATACCATCAAAGCCATAAAATCATGCAAAGCATACCAAACATAGACAAATAATTAAAGCACATAAACACCACAAATAAATTACAAGACCATAGATATGAATCCTCTCATGGATTCACCATCCACCAAATATAAGACCATCTCTCACCACCATACTTGGTTGGTGAGGTGGATCTCCCTCTTACCTCTTGAAGATCCTCAAAAGCTTATTGATTTCCTTCTCTTTCCAAGTCCTTCACCACCAAAGGCTTCTCAAATACAAAACAAAACACATAAAAATTAGTATACTAAGCTTGATTAAGAGGAACCATGGATCAAACATGGTTTAGATCATGAAAAAGAGAAAAGAAATGAAGTTTCCTTACACTTCACCATAAATACTCCATAACATGGATCTTGAAGAAAATCCATGAAGATGAATGATTTAGAGGAAATCTTCAACATGAAAGTTGTTTAGAATATCATGTAGATTCAAGATCTATGGTTGGATGAAAATAAAAGAGATTGGAGAGTGGATTTAAGTGTCTTGACCGAATGGTGTGTTTAGGAGAAAAGAATGGAGTTTTTTTGTGTTTTGCTTTGGAGAAGATGATAAATAGAAAGGAAATTATGATACAATGATAGAAAACAACACTTTTGGCCTTCTTTGAAGTGTATGGCCGTAGCTCACAAGGAGAGAAAGAAGAGAATATATTGTTTTTAAGTCTTGCTTTAGGAAAATCAATGAATGATAAAGATTGATCAAGATAGGTAATAATGGTCTTCAAACTTTTTCTTTGGCCTAAAAAGCCTACTCAAAATTGTCTCCTCCTTCCTTTGCATCTCCAAAACCGTCCTCCCCCTCCAAGTAGTCTTCTAAGGGTGCAAACAAAATAATAAAGGAACATAATTGACTAAAGCAAAGCATAATTGACTAAAGTATCAAATAATGCATTGAAACTTTTCCTTTAGCTCCAAATACAACACAAAACCATCCCCCCTTGCATTATGCATGCAATAATATTGTCATCTTTTCTAGCCATTATTTGAAGCATTCTAAGCCATTGATTAATTCAATGGTTAGGATTTAGGTAGACTTTTGATTTAGAAGACTTAATCTAGGCCATTAGATTTTTCCTTCTTGAAATCTAAGCCATTAGATGCATCTCCAAAACGAAGGGTCAAGATTACTCCTTCTTACTTTTAATCCAAGGGTCATAATTAGTTTTTGCTACTTTTTAAGACTAATTCTCTACCATTGATTAAATTTACATCCAATGGTTATAAATGGTCCTTGTTACTTTTTGAGACCAAATCTCTACCATTGATTAATTCTTCATCCAATGATTATAAATGGTCATAGCCATTTTATTGAACTTATCCTACACCGTTGATTAAATCAAGATCAAGTTTTTACCATCGATTAAATCAACGGTTGATATTAAAGTCTTCAATATTGAACTTGTTTCCTATTGGTCCATCAAAAATTGTCACAATCACTAATATTGACTTAATAGTATAATTTCTATTTTTATCTGCTAAAACCCCACGAAAGAATATATTTACTGTATTTTTATCGTCTGATAAATAAATACAAGAGACAAAACACAAGATAAATAAAATTTTAGAAACTGTTTCCTGGGTTCAGTTTAGTAAGATCCTTTGCCTCTCTCCAGCCTCAACAAGACAAATTTTTTATGCGTAGAAAAATTTTCACTTTGCGGGACCCACCTGGGCCCACGTATGGCCACCTGGGTCCACATACAGTAAAAAAAATTCATAATCATCCACAAAAATCACAAATATTAGAAAACATATGAAAATCAAGTCAGATTATTAAAAATAATTAACAGTCAAAAGAAATAAATATTTAAAGATTTTCTCCGGTCTGAAAATTATTATTTTCCTGACACGAAGTAAATCACTCAAAATGATCAAATACGCTGACGGAATAATCAAAATAATTTTACAGTACACAGAAATAACTAAATAGTAGAATTTCTGTTAACTGTCAAAATTACCGTCAACTGTTTAGGAAATTTGGGGTGTTACAAATCTAAGAAAACTTCGAGTCTCCGTCGTGGTCTTTGACCTTATTTAAAATACTTTCTTCATTTAAATTTTTTTTAAACAATATTTTCTACTATTCTTTATAAAAATTCATGTTTCTTTGATTTAATCCAACTTTTAAAGATCAAAGTCTACCAACACACTTCGAAACCCAAATAGGTGAGCTATACGTTCATAAACTCAAATTCTTTTAAATTTAAACCCATTCATAATCGAATTCTACTTTCCAAATTATTCTAAAAGTTTGTTTATTTCCTTTTTATGCTTCAAAATCTACTAATTTGATTTCTTGTTATTTAATCCTCTATGGCTACACTTAGGAAATTATTTTTGATCTAGATTTCCAATTTCTTGGCATGTTGGCAAAAAATCAAGTAGTATTTCTTCAAAATATATTTGTTCATTTCCTATTTCTTTTTCTTTGAAAAACCCTTAACTCATTTACTTATTACCTACTCAACTAAATCCATACTTGATACAATATTTTTGATTTGTTTGCTTCAAAATAGATGTGAAGGCCGTGAGCCTCTAGGTTCTTTGGAACCAAAATCTCTTTCCTTTTCATGTGATTCACATCCTATATTACACATACATCATCATGCTTTTACTATCACATATTCATGCATACTAATAAAATAATAAAAGCATATTAATCAAAACAATCACAAAGCATGAAAACATATACATACAAGTGAATAAATCCTTATGGATTTTTCACTAACAACCAATTTCATCCCTCACCACCACACATGATTGATGAGGTTAATCTTCTTCTTACCTCAAAGGAAGATCAATCAAGTCTTTGCTTGTCCTCTTAAAGATTTCATCCACCAAGAACTCAAACCCTAAAAATTTTTAAACCATTCCAAAGTTACAAACAAGACTTGAAAACACAAAAAAACCATGGATCAAACATGGTTTAGAACTTTGAAATCAAACTTAAAAGCAAAACTTAAGAACTTTACCTTGAAAAATTAAGAATCCTAGCTTGTAGTAAAGGTAGAAGATGGATGATTTAGCTTATGCTCTCAACATGACAGAGCCTTAGAATGATGTGTAGGTTTATAAAACAAGGTTAGATGAATTTAAGAGAGGTTGGATGATGGTTTTGGAGGGTTTGGCCGTGAGCTATGGTGAAGGGAAAGTGAGAGAGAAATTTTGGCTTAGCTTGCTTTGATAGAAAAAGAAGATGAAGATAGAATTGAAATGAAGTTCTAAACCTCCGTCCTTGGTCGTGGAGTGTATCCATATGGAGAGTCAAAGACTTAATCAACAAGTTTAACAAATATCTCTAGGTGTTGGTTGTAACACCCTCCCTAGGGTATCACATGTCTGACTCCCAACTCAAAATCTGTAAAGAAGTTCACACAAGGTTTGAGTTATAAAAAGATGGGTTTTAAAATTTCTTTCTTTACTGAAACATAAATTTACTAAAAATATTAGGTAATATTGAAAATCATATTTCAACTATTCATTATGCAATCTTGACACTAATTAATATTTCACAATTTAAAGAGAAATATAAAACTAACAGACTCTTTTTTTTTTAACAGTAGCAAACCCCATGACGGGTCCTACTTAATAGCACCGTACAACACTAACGTTAAAACTTAACATACTTATTCTTGTTATGTATCCATCTTGTTGCATCAGACATCTGTTCTACATCTGTTCTTTGTCAACACTGTACACCTTCGAGTCCTGAATGTCCACTCCTTATTGTTGTCACCAATCTCAGAGTATCCATCGCCCGTTATGTCTAAGACAACTCATTATTTCTTCTGTTTAATTTTAACAATACGAGACACAAAGACAACATAACAAAGAGGAGATCACCTACACCAATACCAACATGGCAGCACGAGAGATAACACAAAACAAACAAAGAATATCATACGGGGATATCATACCAAACTTCCAATAATATATTCAAGATTAATCAACTATCATCATCCAAACATATATCAATCCAAGTATTCAAAACAGTTGTCATAGCCAATATTCCTCAATTAATATATCACACGATATAAATGTTCGGATTATGCATGTACACAAGACTCGATTTCCTACTCCATGGAGCTAAACTCGGTCGAGAAATGATCGAAAAGATCTGCGGTACCACGTGCCTCGGACCCATGTGCTTTAATTCTCATTTCAATTTTTGCACATCTAGCACATACACGACAGTCTTTATCGTGATCTTGATTAAGAATAGTGTCTCGGTCAGGATCATCGGTGTGTTGCATCGGTCTAACCTATGGGAAGAAGCGCGACCAACCACCCGTGTAAGCAACCCGCACCCTGATGCCCCCAAGGTCAACAAGTGACCTACACTACGCATATCGCACCTACTCAAGAGGTGTGTTTCTCCTAGGCAATCAGCCATATCCAAATTCTCATCGGACCATTCCAATGCATGTATAATGCACCAAATCCAATCACGACAAATATGTCATTTTCTCACAAACAGTGTATGGACACTTGGTTTAACAAGAATTATCTTGTACTTTCAAAATGAAAAAATCATGTTATCACGTTTTCATAGTTGTAAAATGCTTTTACCGTATTTTCACAATCGCGTAACATTTACGTATGTTTTCACAATCCAAAACATTTCGTTATGTTTTCACAATACCATAACACTTCTTTTATATTTTCACAATCTAACACTTTCAGTTACGTTTTTAAAATTCCAAAACGTTTTTATTACATTTTTACAATACCGTAACACTACTGTTACGTTTACAAAATTTTGTAATATTTCTGTTACATTTTTAAAATGTTGCAACTCTTCTGTTGCACTTTTAAACCATGTACTAATTTTTAACATTTTTCTCAATCGCGTAAAAACATACGTTTCTCAAATCGCATAGTATTTTTCTACTGTTTCCAAAATCGCGTAACTTAAAAATCATTCTTTTACGTCACGTAAATCATTTTCTATCATTCTCAAAATATTTAAAACACTTTCCAAATCTCATAACAATTTTCCCCTATTTTCACAATCGCATAAAAAAATATTCTATCGCTATTCAATCACGTAGTGATTTATCAACAAGATAGTTCAAATCACGTAAAATATTTAAACATAAATTCAAATCGCATATAATTATTTCAACGTATTTAAAATCACATAGAAATATTTTTCCATATCACGTAACTTAAAAATCACGTTTTAAGATACATAAATAATTTTTTACCACAATTTCATTACGTAGAAAATATTTCTTGACCTTTAAAATTCTTTTTTAACTTTTCTCAAAATAATATAACTTTATACTTCATTTATTTAATATATTTTCTTACTCAAGAAAATATTTTTCCACAGCTTCTTTACTCAAGAAATTCTTTTTCAAAATATGATTCACAAAATCACTTTTCCATTGATGTAAATCAACGTTTCAAAACTTAACATTTTTTTAACGTATTTCAAAACTTGAAAATAAGTTATACGTTAGTAAATTTTCAAAACACCATTATATTTTCCATTTTTCCCAAATCAATTCTCTTCAAAACAAATTAAGATTCAAACCCTTGCAACTTTTCTTTTTCATTTTCATATGAAAGTTCATTTCTCAAGTGATAAAATACTTCGATTCCCTTTCCAAAATCCTTATACTAAAACATTTTGTTCAAACATTTTGTTTCCACTTTAAAATTACTTTGTTTCATAAAACCAAAATTATTCCAACCTCCAAAAATCGTAGAGTCCTTGGCCATTGAAGCTGTAACACCCCTTTGGAGGATGTCACACATAAAAGAAAATAAAATAAATAGAAATAAAATCTACCCAAGTTGCGGAATATTTGTTAAAATTATTACGGGTTGTAAAAATAATTCCTGATAAACAGAAATATGTAATAAAAAGATAATACGAAATATACGAAATAAAAAAAAAACATCATTACTGATAATATACATATCGTTAAGTTATAAACTGTACAAATAATTTACAACTAAGACTACAACTATTTAAACAAGAACAAGAAAGAAAGCAATAAAAGAGTTAATATATACGTACATACTGTTGTGCGCCCAAAAAAAAAAAAAACATCATGATTATCTAATCCTCGATGGATCACTCTCAGTCTGAAAATGATCATCGGGAGATAGATATCCGGATGTCTCGACACACGGCGATAACGGGATCGCGCGGTCGATACGATGCTTATCTCACTAGGCTCGGGGTTTTCGGCACCCCAATAACGCCTAATGGATAAGGGCAACTCTAAATGCGAAAAAAGCGTCGTCGTCGCAATCGGATCCCCATCAAACGATGACGTAGAATCACGGTCATACGTCCGGCATAGATAGGTACGAAGCACGATCTCCTCGCAAATGCCAAGCCGGATCACCTCCATGGAATACCAGCTCTATGAATCCCAAAAATGCGGCGTCGCCATCCCCCACACAATCAATCCGAGGGTATGGATGATCGGATGGTTCTTGCTCGTAAAGCGATCGTCGGTCTGGCGATCTCCTCTTCCTCGGGGTACACGATCTCAAGAGGTTGTTCCTCTTCTTCCTCTTCAAACTCTTTACCGCATAAAATAAATAGACAATAGACACATACAATAAAGAGGTAAGACAACATAAAATCATCGCAACATGGCAAATAAGAAGACGACAAATAACAATTACACGCTTCATACAATATGAAGAAGCTATAACAAGTAATACATATTAAATATCCTAGGGTTTCGAACATCATAGATAGATCACAAATAGAGAAAATCACACGTATAAATCAATCTCACGAGATAAGATAAGATAAGAAATAGACAACTAACATAAAAATTATCGATAAATATAAATAGAGAAAATGTAAGAACATCCAAGATATTACCGGATACGAGATAAATAGAGAAAAATGGAATAATATCCAAGATATACTCAAATACACCAAAACACAACCCTACTCCATGGAGCTAAACCCAAACGATATCGAGAGAATGACTTGCAAAATCTATTAGTACCACGGCTGCCCAACCAACTATTACGCGATCACACGTTGCGTCAATAGCCTACGACACGGGAATCCACCATCCAGGCGTAGTATAGTTCACGATCTCCGTTGTGGCACTATAGGCAATGTACTACTAAACTTTACAAACCTCGATTAAATATAGTGAATGTCGAGTACATTAGTGTGCTATCGGTTTACCACGGCCCGCCGGAGCTACTAACCGTCCACATGTGGGATCCCGTACACTAAAGTCTCCAAGTTTATTAGAACAATAAACAACACTACACTTATCGCATCGACAACACGATGTGATTCGTCTCACAACCAAAACACCAAAAATTGGCATAAAGACAATACATAATTCCAAATATATGAAATTACGAAAATGCCCTCAAGATAAAAATATACCTCAATGGCGAGAAAAGCACATGCGGGTTCACATTTTCCCGACAGCGACATAACCTCAAAAGCCTGTACGGGTTCACATTTTCCCGACAGCGAATATATAGTAACGGTCAATCGCGTAGAAATTTTATCGCGTTTTTGAAATCTCGTCGTTTTTACAAACGTTTAAAAATCGGGTAAAAATATTTTTCTGTTTTTAAAATCGCGTAGCATTTTTAATACATTTTCTCAATCGCGTAGAATTTTTAAATCATTTTCTTATTCGAATGCCTTTAAAATTACCATTTAAACAGATAGAAATAATATTTAGTACATTTAAACTACGTTGAATAATTTTTTCATACCGCATACTGTCATTAGGATATTGTTACTATCTTATAGGTTCATTTTTACTAAAAATTGACAGTATTTTGTTTAGAAACTTATAATAATGGTTTTCTAAATTTTCCATAAAATTTCTGTTTACCTAATTTTTTAACCATTTCATTAAATTCTTTTTGAAATCTCTAACATGCTTCAAAACCAAAAGTGAGCTATATGTTAGAAAATTTCTTAATATTACTGTATTTCCTTCCTAATGATAAAATCACTAATTTTAATCCTTTAAACTTAATTCTACTCAATTTGTTTCTTCAAAAATCATCATAGAAAATTTCCCTTTAACTTGTATTGTTTCTTTCTAATTGAAAAAGGTTTGGAATCAAGTTTTTAAAATCATTATTACCTATAGTGGCATGTTGGCCAAATTTATAAAACTTTTGCCTTTGATTTCCAAAATATCTTTCACCTTTTTAAATCATATCAAACGTATTATATTGTCTAAGTTCATTAAATCATTTTAGAAAATAGTTAACAATGGTCAATGTAATCCTTTAGGCATGTTGGCCCAAAATACTAAGTTTGTACCATTTGATTTCTAAATGCATTTTCTTGATCAAATCAATTTGAAACTTTCTTGATTCTCCTAGGTTAATTTAGCTACACTTTAGGAAAAATCAAGAGAACATTTTGGTCCTCCAAACTTGTCATTGCCGTGAGCTATTGGATTGTGTTCTTTGGAACACTCATGCAAACTTACACATGTTATTCACATCCTATGACTTATCATACAATTTCTAACACATGCATTATATTTCTAACATATGCAAAATATTTCTAACACATGCAAAATATTTTCTAACACATACAACCTAAATTAAAGCTTGTAGACATGCATTCAAAAGCTAATAAGCATGCAAAATTATTACAATCATCAAACAAGAAAGCTAATAACAATTACCACATAAACTACTAGCAACCACAAAAATTAACAAATACACACATAAATAACACATGACCACCGAATCCTTATGGATTCTACAACATCACAAATAACTCCATCTTCTTACCACCATCAAGGGATGATAAGAATTGTCTTCCTCTTACCTTAAATGAAGACAAAAACTTGCTTTCTCACCTCCTTAGGTCACGGTTTTCACTCCACCAAACACCTAAAATTTTCAACAAAACCTACATGTTACTAACCATGAAAAAGAAGCTAAACCATGGAAGAATCATGGCTTAGAACTTTGAAAAAGAAGAGAGAAAAGAAAAGTATGAAATTTCACCTTCTAGGTAAAACTTCCAAGGTTGGTTTCCAAGCCTTAGATGGAAGAATTTGAAGAAACTCCCAACTACAAAGGTTCTTAGAATGGTGTTTAGATTAAGGAAACTTGGTTAGAAAAATTTTTGGATGGTTGGAGTGTTAGGAAACAAGCTTGGCCGAATATGGTGGAGAAAATGGGCAAGAATGGTGGCTAGGGTTCTTGATGAGAGAGAAGAGAGAAAAGTGATGAAGACAAAGTGATTTTTAGGTCACCAAAAGCCTCTTGGCCGTGGACTTCAAGTGGGGTGCAAGGTGGGCACCTTGCTTGGCTTCATCCAAGTCATTGGATGAATCAAAGGCTAAGATTAAGCCTTGGTGAGCAAGCTTAATTCCCATTGGTTGGTTCCTGACTCACATGGCTTAGTCACACTTTGCGTAATAAATGCTCTGCTGAGTCGACTAGTGAGTCGACTTGTTCTGAAAGTTCTACGACCTACGGTGATTAATTAAGCTACCGATCTAACTGTTACGCTAATTGTGGGTCCCGCAAAATATTTCCTGGTCCACTTTGTCACTAAAACATATACTTGACTAATAAAATAATATTATAATAATATAAAATTATTTTATTTGTGATTAAATCCTAAAAATTAAAAGATTATTTTTAGACTTTCATTCGAGAATCGGGTTAAGTAAGATCCCCCAATTCTAAATAATCAAATAAGATTTTCCCGGCCCTAAAAATATTATTTTCTGCCCGAGCAAATCGCACAAAAAGTCCATATAAAATCACAGACAATATTTTCTCGGCATTAAATCAAGAAGAAAACAATTAAAAACAGACAAAACAGAGAAAACGATGACGTTCGGGACGTAACGGTCATTTCCCCATTTTTTCCCACAACGTAGGTAATCGTCCAAAACGTTCAAATAAAATATCCAGCGGTATTATTTAGGTATATCTTTCAGAAAAATTAATACAATAGCTCGAGAAAAATTTTTATTTTACCGTCTCGAAGCAAACTACGTAAAACGATCAAATAAAATTTGAACCTGTATTATCGTAATTGTTTTCATACAAAATTCAAGAACGAGAAAAATAGGGACACAACGGTCATTCATACAAAAGCATGAAAAACAGAAAACAAGACATTCGAATATTTTCTAAAAATTGGGGCGTTACAACACTCCCCAACAAATAAAAATTTCGTCCTCGAAATTCGATGTTCATCCAGAACAAATGAGGATACTTGATCCTTCATTTTATCTTCCGGTTCCCAAGTAGCTTCACCCGTCACCTCATTCCATATAACTTTCACCACTCGATCATCTTCCCTCGAAGTTTCTTTACCTTCTGTCCTCTATCCGACGGGTAAAGTTTCGTAAGTCAAATTCTCCTTTAATTGTACGTCATCGGACCGTATAACATGTGTCGGATCGCATATACTTAGTAATCGAGACACATGAAACACGTCATGCAAATTGGATAGAAACGGCGGCAAAGCAATCGATATGCTACAGGGCCAATACGTCGGATAATCTGATATGGTCCAATGAATTTAGGAGTAAGCTTCTTAGACTTAATTACTCTTCCGACACCAGTCGTAGGAGTAACTCTCAGAAATACATGCTCACCCTCCTCAAACTCAAGAGGTCGTCTTCGCTTATCTGCGTAACTCTTTTGTCTGCTTTGCGTCGTCCTCATCTTCTCTTGTATCATCTTGACTTTATCCGTAGTTTGTTGTACAAGCTCCGGTCCAACAGTCATACTTTCTCCATCTTGATACCAGCATAACGGCGTTCGACATCGTCTTCCATACAATGCTTCATAAGGTGCCATTCCGATGCTTGCGTGAAAACTATTGTTGTAGGTGAATTCTATCAAAGATAAAAATTCATCCCAACTTCCCCGTTGTTCCAAAACACAAGCACGCAATAAATCCTCCAAAGACTGTATAGTTCTTTCAGTCTGACCGTCAGTCTGCGGATGATACGCTGAACTCAGTCGTAACTTAGTTCCCATAGCTTCTTGCAGACTTCGCCAAAATCTTGACGTAAACCTCGGATCACGATCAGAAATTATACTTGTCGGTACACCATGTAGTCTGACAATTTCACTGATGTATAACTGGGTTAATCTTTCCAATGAATATTTGATATTGATCGGTAAGAAATGAGCCGATTTCGTAAGTCTATCGACTATAACCCATATTGCGTCATGACCTCTCCTTGTCTTTGGCAAACCAGTAACGAAATCCATAGAAATGCTGTCCCATTTCCATTCTGGAATCGATAATGGTTGCAACATCCCAGCTGGTCTTTGGTGTTCAACTTTCGACTTTTGACAAACTAGACAAGTTGACACGCATCTAACTACATCACCCTTCATTCCATGCCACCGAATAACTTCTTCAAGTCTTGGTACATCTTTGTTATACCTGGATGCATACTCAATAGACTAGTATGGGCATGTTTCACAATATATCTTCTCACTCTCGATTACGAGGAACACAGACTCTACCCCGAAATCTCAGAATTCCATCAGTTCCTTCCTTGAACTCTAGTGTCTCGCCTTGCTTCATTTGCTCCCTTATTCCTTGCAAAAATTTATCGGCATTTTGCTTTTCCCTTATGTCTTCCATCAACTCGCTCGAGATAGTAACCATGCTAATACAGATCTTCCCCGGTTTTAACTCAACAAATGACCACTCATCTCTAAACTGTTCAATGAGTTCCTTTTCCTTGATCATTAGAGCAGAAACACTAATAATTTTCCTGCTCAAAGCATCGGCCACGACATTCGCTTTACCAGGGTGGTACAAAAGTTGAAAATCGTAATCGTTCAGAAATTCCAACCATCTTCTCTGCCTCATATTCAGCTCCTTCTGGTCGTATAAGTACTTCAAACTCTTGTGATCACTGAATATGTTGAACGTTGCTCCATAGAGAAAGTGTCTCCATATCTTCAAAGCAAAAACCACCGCAGCCAATTCCAAATCATGCGTAGGATAATTCTTCTCATGCATCTTCAATTGTCGAGAAGCATATGCTACCACGTTCCGATCTTGCATGAACACGCATCCTAGTCCTTGATAAGAAGCGTCACAATACACATCGAAAGATTTCGTCGAATCTGGTAGGATTAACACCGGCGCAGTTGTTAACCTCTTCTTCAACTCTTGAAAACTAGCTTCACGCTCTTCCGTCCATTCGAAAACTTGACTTTTCCTCGTAAGTTGTGTAAGTGGTCCAGCAATCTTGGAAAAACCTTCGATAAATCTCCGATAATAACCAGCAAGTCCAACAAAACTTCGAACTTCTGTTACTGTTTTAGGTCTCTCCCACTGTAAAACAGTCTCCACTTTCGATGGGTCCACCGCTATACCTTCTTTAGAAATTACGTGTCCAAGAAATTGAACTTCTTCCAACCAGAACTCACACTTAGACAACTTCGCATACAACTGCTTCTCCCTCAAAATCTGAAGAACAACACTCAGATGTTCAGCATGTTCTTCCTTCGATTGAGAATAGATCAGAATGTCATCGATAAAGACAACGACAAATCTGTCTAGATATGGACGAAATATTCTGTTCATATAATCCATAAATATAGCAGGAGCATTCGTCACCCCGAATGGCATTACGATACTCATAATGTCCATAACGAGTTCGAAAAGCAGTTTTCGGCACGTCTTCCCCTTTACACGAATACGGTGATAACCCGATCGTAGATCTATCTTGGAAAATATCACGGCTCCTCTCAATTGATCCATCAAATCGTCGATTCTTGGAAGCGGATATTTATTCTTGATAGTCACCTTGTTCACCGCCGATAGTCCACACAAAGTCGTGATGTTCCATCCTTTTTTTAACCAAAAGCACTTGGTGCACCCCATGGGGAAACACTAGGTCGTACAAATTCTTTCTCCAACGGTTCCACCAATTGCTTTTTCAGCTCCTCCAACTCTACTGGCGACATACGATATGGTGCAATTGAGATAGGACACATTCCGGTACTAAATCAATTGAGAATTCGATCTCCCGCTCGGGCGGTAAACCGTACATCTTCGGGAAAAACATCCTGAAATTCGTTGACAACGGGAATAGTATTCACATCCTTCTCATTCTTAACTTCTAGAGAAGACAATACCGGATATCCCTGCGCTCCATCTCTCGGTAAAAGACTTGACCTTAACGGCGGTTAAGAATCCGGACTCTTCTTCCTTAGGAAAAACTATAGTTTTCTTCGCACAATCTATGAGGATATGGTTAGAACATAACCAAATCCATCCCTAAGATTACATCTATCTCAATAAGAGGCAAACAAATCAAATCAACCAAAAACAAACGGTCCTTCACAACAATAGGACAATCCAAACGGACCTTAGAAGTAACTACAGGTTTAGCAGTTGGTGTAGATACATTCAACATAACATTCAGAGAAGATATGGGCAACTTCAACCTTTCCACACAATCATATGCAATAAACGAGTGTGTAGCACCCGAGTCATACAAGACAGTCAGAAGGTTACCTCCAATGTCTCCTTCTCCTTGAATAAGATCATCGGATTTAGAAATCTCAGATCCCATCATTGTATACACTCGTCCTTCAGATCTCGGTTGAGTACTTCCAGATTTTTGCTGATTAGCTTTAACATACCGAACAACGGCCCGTTTCTCTCCCATTTGTGGACAATCCTTTGCTATATGCCCGGGTTGTTTACAATTGAAACAAACGCACCTTTAGCTTGTACACTCGGGAGAAATATGACCTTTCTTCCCGCACTTAAAACATGTTGGCGTAAACGCCACCCTGCATCCGGCTCCACTACCACTTGCACTTCCACTCGGATGGTCGTTGAGATTGACTTCCGTTGGCTTTGGTATACGGCTGGCCGAAACCGATTGGCATTACCACCTCCACCTCTCTCGGAACCTTGTCGGTCCAAAATTCCGATTCCTTTGATCTCTAGATGGCTCCAACTCTTCAAGTCGAGCACAAGCATCCACCAAAGCATGAAACGAGTCATCCTCAAAGATACCACTCCTCGTTTCAGTTCCACCCTTAAACCTGATTCAAACTTCCTGCATCTCCACACATCATCTTGTCGTGTCTGAGCATAATCTGAGAATTGAGATAAACTCTCAAATTTTGTGGCATACTCATTCACCGTCATATTCCCCTGTCGCAAACCAAGAAATTCCATTTCCTTGGCATGCCTAACACTCGCAAGAAAATATTTATCCAGAAAAGTATTAGAAAACACTTCCCAAGTGATCTCAGTCCCTTCAGCTTGCAACACTCGGCGGATTCCTCTCCACCAATGTTCTGCATCTCCTCTCAGCATGAAAACAGCATAAGTTACTTTCTTTTCATCGGTACATCTCATCCCCTCAAATATTCTCTCTAAATCTTGCATCCACTGACTCGCTTTCTCCGGATCCACCTCGCCTCTAAATTGTGGCGGATTATGACGCCTAAATTCAGATAAATTTAGGGCATCAGCTGTAGCATCTTGCTGTTGGGCTGCTCTCAAATTTTGCTGAGTAATCACTTCAGCCATCTGCCGCATAGCCTCAGCAGCAACCAACATCGGATCCTCATCTCGATTTACGTTAGCACGTCCTCTGCCTCTACCAGCCATCTCCTTTCTTCAAACATAACAAAACAAAGTCAGATACATCCTTTAAGATATTTCCAAAAGGATATAAATCACAAAGATCACAGAGAATCACACAGCACAAACAAAAACAGACCCAACCACAACCCCAAAAGACTCTAACTTGGGCTCTGATACCAACTAATGTAACACCCTTTGGAGGATGTCACACATAAAAGAAAAAAATAAAATAAATAGAAATAAAATCTACCCAAGTTGCGGAATATTTGTTAAAATTATTACGGGTTGTAAAAATAATTCTACGATAAACAGAAATATGTAATAAAAAGATAATACGAAATATACGAAATAAAAAAAACATCATTACTGATAATATACATATCGTTAAGTTATAAACTGTACAAATAATTTACAACTAAGACTACAACTATTTAAACAAAACGATAAAGAAAGCAATAAAAGAGTTAATATATACGGACATACGTTGTGGCGCCCAAAAAAAAAAACATCATGATTATCTAATCCTCGATGGATCACTCTCGGTCTGAAAATGATCATCGGGAGATAGATATCCGGATGTCTCGACACACGGCGATAACGGGATCGCGCGGTCGATACGATGCTTATCTCACTAGGCTCGGGGTTTTCGGCACCCCAATAACGCCTAATGGATAAGGGCAACTCTAAATGCGAGAAAAAGCGTCGTCGTCGCAATCGGATCTCCATCAAGCGATGACGTAGAATCACGGTCATACGTCCGGCATAGGTAACGAAGCACGATCTCCTCGCAAATGCCAAGCCGGATCACCTCCATGGAATACCAGGCTCTATGAATCCCAAAAATGCGGGGCGTCGCCATCCCCCACACAATCAATCCGGAGGGTATGGATGATCGGATGGTTCTTGCTCGTAAAGCGATCGTCGGTCTGGCGATCTCCCTCTTCCTCGGGGTACACGATCTCAAGAGGTTGTTCCTCTTCTTCCTCTTCAAACTCTTTACCGCATAAAATAAATAGACAATAGACACATACAATAAAGAGGTAAGACAACATAAAATCATCGCAACATGGCAAATAAGAAGACGACAAATAACAATTACACAGTTCATACAATATGAAGAAGCTATAACGATAATACATATTAAATATCCTAGGGTTTCGAACATCATAGACGGATCACAAATAGAGAAAATCACACGAGATAAATCAATCTCACGAGATAAGATAAGATAAGAAATAGACAACTAACATAAAAATTATCGATAAATATAAATAGAGAAAATGTAAGAACATCCAAGATATTACCGGATACGAGATAAATAGAGAAAAATGGAATAATATCCAAGATATACTCAAATACACCAAAACACAACCCTACTCCATGGAGCTAAACCCAAACGGATATCGAGAGAGAATGACTTGCAAAATCTATTAGTACCACGGCTGCCCAACCAACTATTACGCGATCACACGTTGCGTCAATAGCCTACGACACTTTGGAATCCACCATCCAGGCGTAGTATAGTTCCACGATCTCCGTTGTGGCACTATAGGCAATGTACTACTAAACTTTACAAACCTCGATTAAATATAGTGAATGTCGAGTACATTAGTGTGCTATCGGTTTACCACGGCCCAATGAGCTACCAACTCATCCACATGTGGGATCCCGTACACTAAAGTCTCCAAGTTTATTAGAACAATAAACAACACTACACTTATCGCATCGACAACACGATGTGATTCGTCTCAAATCAACCAAAACACCAAAAATTGGCATAAAGACAATACATAATTCCAAATATATGAAATTACGAAAATGCCCTCAAGATAAAAATATACCCTCAATGGCGAAAAGCACATGCGGGTTCACATTTTCCCGACAATGACATAACCTCAAAAGCACATGCGGGTTCACATTTTCCCGACAATAAAAATAAATATAGTAACGGTCAATCGCGTAGAAATTTTATCGCGTTTTTGAAATCTCGTCGTTTTTACAAACGTTTAAAAATCGGGTAAAAATATTTTTCTTTTTAAAATCGCGTAGCATTTTTAATACATTTTCTCAATCGCGTAGAATTTTTAAATCATTTTCTTATTCGAATGCCTTTAAAATTACCATTTAAACAGATAGAAATAATATTTAGTACATTTAAACTACGTTGAATAATTTTTCATACCGCATACTGTCATTAGGATATTGTTACTATCTTATAGGTTCATTTTTACTAAAAATTGACAGTATTTTGTTTAGAAACTTATAATAATGGTTTTCTAAATTTTCCATAAAATTTCTGTTTACCTAATTTTTTAACCATTTCATTAAATTCTTTTTGAAATCTCTAACATGCTTCAAAACCAAAAGTGAGCTATATGTTAGAAAATTTCTTAATATTCTTGTATTTCCTTCCTAATGATAAAATCACTAATTTTAATCCTTTAAACTTAATTCTACTCAATTTGTTTCTTCAAAAATCATCATAGAAAATTTCCCTTTAACTTGTATTGTTTCTTTCTAATTGAAAAAGGTTTGGAATCAAGTTTTTAAAATCATTATTACCTATAGTGGCATGTTGGCCAAATTTAGTAAAACTTTTGCCTTTGATTTCCAAAATATCTTTCACCTTTTTAAATCATATCAAACGTATTATATTGTCTAAGTTCATTAAATCATTTTAGAAAATAGTTAACAATGGTCAATGTAATCCTTTAGGCATGTTGGCCCAAAATACTAAGTTTGTACCATTTGATTTCTAAATGCATTTTTCTTGATCAAATCAATTTGAAACTTTCTTGATTCTCCTAGGTTAATTTAGCTACACTTTAGGAAAAATCAAGAGAACATTTTGGTCCTCCAAACTTGTCATTGCCGTGAGCTATTGGATTGTGTTCTTTGGAACACTCATGCAAACTTACACATGTTATTCACATCCTATGACTTATCATACAATTTCTAACACATGCATTATATTTCTAACATATGCAAAATATTTCTAACACATGCAAAATATTTTCTAACACATACAACCTAAATTAAAGCTTGTAGACATGCATTCAAAAGCTAATAAGCATGCAAAATTATTACAATCATCAAACAAGAAAGCTAATAACAATTACCACATAAACTACTAGCAACCACAAAAATTAACAAATACACACATAAATAACACATGACCACCGAATCCTTATGGATTCTACAACATCACAAATAACTCCATCTTCTTACCACCACCACAAGGGATGATAAGAATTGTCTTCCTCTTACCTTAAATGAAGACAAAAACTTGTTTTCTCACCTCCTTAGGTCACGGTTTTCACTCCACCAAACACCTAAAATTTTCAACAAAACCTACATGTTACTAACCATGAAAAAGAAGCTAAACCATGGAAGAATCATGGCTTAGAACTTTGAAAAAGAAGAGAGAAAAGAAAAGTATGAAATTTCACCTTCTAGGTAAAACTTCCAAGGTTGGTTTCCAAGCCTTAGATGGAAGAATTTGAAGAAACTCCCAACTACAAAGGTTCTTAGAATGGTGTTTAGATTAAGGAAACTTGGTTAGAAAAATTTTTGGATGGTTGGAGTGTTAGGAAACAAGCTTGGCCGAATATGGTGGAGAAAATGGGCAAGAATGGTGGCTAGGGTTCTTGATGAGAGAGAAGAGAGAAAAGTGATGAAGACAAAGTGATTTTTAGGTCACCAAAAGCCTCTTGGCCGTGGACTTCAAGTGGGGTGCAAGGTGGGCACCTTGCTTGGCTTCATCCAAGCCATTGGATGAATCAAAGGCTAAGATTAAGCCTTGGTGAGCAAGCTTAATTCCCATTGGTTGGTTCCGGTGACTCACATGGCTTAGTCACACTGCGTAATAAATGCTCTGAGAGTCGACTAGTGAGTCGACTTGTTCTGAAAGTTCTACGACCTACGGTGATTAATTAAACTACCGATCTAACCGTTACGCTAATTGTGGGTCCCGCAAAATATTTCCGGGTCCACTTTGTCACTAAAACATCTTGACTAATAAAATAATATTATAATAATATAAAATTATTTTATTTGTGATTAAATCTAAAAATTAAAAGATTATTTTTAGACTCATTCGAGAATCGGGTTAAGTAAGATCCCCCAATTCTAAATAATCAAATAAGATTTTCCCGGCCGGAAAATATTATTTTTTCTGCCTCGGAGCAAATCGCACAAAAAGTCCATATAAAATCACGAGACAATATTTTCGGCATTAAATCAAGAAGAAAACAATTAAAAAGACAAAAAACAGAGAAAAAGATGCGTTCGGGACGTAACGGTCATTTCCCGTTTTTCCCACAACGTAGGTAATCGTCCAAAACGTTCAAATAAAATATCCAGCGGTATTATTTAGTGTATATCTTTCGAGAAAAATTAATACAAAGAGCTTCGAGAAAAATTTTTATTTTACCGTCTCAAGCAAACTACGTAAAACGATCAAATAAAATTTGAACTGTATTATCGTAATTGTTTTCATACAAAATTCAAGAACGAGAAAAATAGGGACACAGCGGTCATTCATACAAAAGCATGAAAAACAGAAAACAGTACATTCAGAATATTTTCTAAAAATTGGGGCGTTACAACACTCCCCAACAAATAAAAATTTCGTCCTCGAAATTCGATGTTCATCCGAACAAATGAGGATACTGATCCTTCATTTTATCTTCCAGTTCCCAAGTAGCTTCACCCGTCACCTCATTCCATATAACTTTCACCAGCTCGATCATCTTCCCTCGAAGCTGCTTTACCTTTCTGTCCTCTATCCTGACAGGTAAAGTTTCGTAAGTCAAATTCTCCTTTAACTGTACGTCATCTGACTGTATAACATGTGTCGGATCTGGCATATACTTAGTATCGAGACACATGAAACACGTCATGCAAATTGGATAGAAACGGCGGCAAAGCAATCTGATATGCTACAGGGCCAATACGTCGGATAATCTGATATGGTCCAATGAATTTAGGAGTAAGCTTCTTAGACTTAATTACTCTTCCGACACCAGTCGTAGGAGTAACTCTCAGAAATACATGCTCACCCTCCTCAAACTCAAGAGGTCGTCTTCGCTTATCCGCGTAACTCTTTTGTCTGCTTTGCGTCGTCCTCATCTTCTCTTGTATTATCTTGACTTTATCCGTAGTTTGTTGTACAAGCTCCGGTCCAACAGTCATACTTTCTCCATCTTGATACCAGCATAACGGCGTTCGACATCGTCTTCCATACAATGCTTCATAAGGTGCCATTCCGATGCTTGCGTGAAAACTATTGTTGTAGGTGAATTCTATCAAAGATAAAAATTCATCCCAACTTCCCCGTTGTTCCAAAACACAAGCACGCAATAAATCCTCCAAAGATTGTATAGTTCTTTCAGTCTGACCGTCAGTCTGCGGATGATACGCTGAACTCAGTCGTAACTTAGTTCCCATAGCTTCTTGCAGACTTCGCCAAAATCTTGACGTAAACCTCGGATCACGATCAGAAATTATACTTGTCGGTACACCATGTAGTCTGACAATTTCACTGATGTATAACTGGGTTAATCTTTCCAATGAATATTTGATATTGATCGGTAAGAAATGAGCCGATTTCGTAAGTCTATCGACTATAACCCATATTGCGTCATGACCTCTCCTTGTCTTTGGCAAACCAGTAACGAAATCCATAGAAATGTTGTCCCATTTCCATTCTGGAATCGATAATGGTTGCAACATCCCAGCTGGTCTTTGGTGTTCAACTTTCGACTTTTGACAAACTAGACAAGTTGACACGCATCTAACTACATCACCCTTCATTCCATGCCACCAGAATAACTTCTTCAAGTCTTGGTACATCTTTGTTATACCTGGATGCATACTCAATAGACTAGTATGGGCATGTTTCACAATATATCTTCTCAACTCTCGATTACGAGGAACACAGACTCTACCCCGAAATCTCAGAATTCCATCAGTTCCTTCCTTGAACTCTAGTGTCTCGCCTTGCTTCATTTGCTCCCTTATTCCTTGCAAAAATTTATCGGCATTTTGCTTTTCCCTTATGTCTTCCATCAACTCGCTCGAGATAGTAACCATGCTAATACAGATCTTCCCGGTTTTAACTCAACAAATGACCACTCATCTCTAAACTGTTCAATGAGTTCCTTTTCCTTGATCATTAGAGCGAGAAACACTAATAATTTTCTGCTCAAAGCATCGGCCACGACATTCGCTTTACCGGGTGGTACAAAAGTTGAAAATCGTAATCGTTCGAAAATTCCAACCATCTTCTCTGCCTCATATTCAGCTCCTTCAGTCGTATAAGTACTTCAAACTCTTGTGATCACTTGAATATGTTGAACGTTGCTCCATAGAGAAAGTGTCTCCATATCTTCAAAGCAAAAACCACCGCAGACCAATTCCAAATCATGCGTAGGATAATTCTTCTCATGCATCTTCAATTGTCGAGAAGCATATGCTACCACGTTCCGATCTTGCATGAACACGCATCCTAGTCCTTGATAAGAAGCGTCACAATACACATCGAAAGATTTCGTCGAATCGGTAGGATTAACACCGCGCAGCTTGTTAACCTCTTCTTCAACTCTTGAAAACTAGTTTCACGCTCTTCCATCCATTCGAAAACTTGACTTTTCCTCGTAAGTTGTGTAAGTGGTCCAGCAATCTTGGAAAAACCTTCGATAAATCTCCGATAATAACCAGCAAGTCCAACAAAACTTGAACTTCTGTTATTGTTTTAGGTCTCTCCCACTGTAAAACAGTCTCCACTTTCGATGGGTCCACCGCTATACCTTCTTTAGAAATTACGTGCCCAAGAAATTGAACTTCTTCCAACCAGAACTCACACTTAGACAACTTCGCATACAACTGTTTCTCCCTCAAAATCTGAAGAATAACACTCAGATGTTCAGCATGTTCTTCCTTCGATTGAGAATAGATCAGAATGTCATCGATAAAAACAACGACAAATCTGTCTAGATATGGACGAAATATTCTGTTCATATAATCCATAAATATAGCAGGAGCATTCGTCACCCCGAATGGCATTACCTGATACTCATAATGTCCATAACGAGTTCGAAAAGCGGTTTTCGGCACGTCTTCCCCTTTACACGAATCGGTGATAACCCGATCGTAGATCTATCTTGGAAAATATCACAGCTCCTCTCAATTGATCCATCAAATCGTCGATTCTTGGAAGCGGATATTTATTCTTGATAGTCACCTTGTTCAGCTGCCGATAGTCCACACAAAGTCGTGATGTTCCATCCTTTTTCTTAACCAAAAGCACTGGTGCACCCCATGGGGAAACACTAGGTCGTACAAATTCTTTCTCCAACAGTTCCACCAATTGCTTTTTCAGCTCCTCCAACTCTACTGGCGACATACGATATGGTGCAATTGAGATAGGACCTGTTCCCGGTACTAAATCAATTGAGAATTCGATCTCCCGCTCAGGCGGTAAACCAGGTACATCTTCAGGAAAAACATCCGGAAATTCGTTGACAACAGGAATAGTATTCACATCCTTCTCATTCTTAACTTCTAGAGAAGACAATACCAGATATCCCTGCGCTCCATCTCTCAGTAAAGACTTGACCTTAACAGCGGTTAAGAATCCAGACTCTTCTTCCTTAGGAAAAACTATAGTTTTCTTCGCACAATCTATGAGGATATGGTTAGAACATAACCAGTCCATCCCTAAGATTACATCTATCTCAATAAGAGGCAAACAAATCAAATCAACCAAAAACAAACGGTCCTTCACAACAATAGGACAATCCAAACAGACCTTAGAAGTAACTACAGGTTTAGCAGTTGGTGTAGATACATTCAACATAACATTCAGAGAAGATATGGGCAACTTCAACCTTTCCACACAATCATATGCAATAAACGAGTGTGTAGCACCCGAGTCATACAAGACAGTCAGAAGGTTACCTCCAATGTCTCCTTCTCCTTGAATAAGATCATCGGATTTAGAAATCTCAGATCCCATCATTGTATACACTCGTCCTCCAGATCTCGGTTGAGTACTTCCAGATTTTTGCTGATTAGCTTTAACATACCGAACAGCAGGTTTCCTCTCCGGCTGTGGACAATCCTTTGCTATATGCCCAGGTTGTTTACAATTGAAACAAACTGCACCTTTAACTGTACACTCGGGAGAAATATGACCTTTCTTCCCGCACTTAAAACATGTTGGCGTAAACGCCACCCTGCATCATCACTCCACTACCACTTGCACTTCCACTAACGGATGGTCGTTGAGATTGACTTCCCATTGGCTGGTATACGGCTTCGCCGAAACCGATTGGCATTACCACCTCCACCTCTCTCGGAACCTTGTCGGTCCAAAATTCCGATTCCTTTGATCTCTAGATGGCTCCAACTCTTCAAGTCGAGCACAAGCATCCACCAAAGCATGAAACGAGTCATCCTCAAAGATACCACTCCTCGTTTCGGTTCCACCCTTAAACTTCGATTCAAACTTCCTGCATCTCCACACATCATCTTGTCGTGTCCGAGCATAATCCGAGAATTGAGATAAACTCTCAAATTTTGTGGCATACTCATTCACCGTCATATTCCCCTGTCGCAAACCAAGAAATTCCATTTCCTTGGCATGCCTAGCACTCGCAGAAAATATTTATCCGAGAAAAGTATTAGAAAACACTTCCCAAGTGATCTCGGTCCCTTCACTTGCAACACTCGGCGGATTCCTCTCCACCAATGTTCTGCATCTCCTCTCAAAGATGAAAACAACATAAGTTACTTTCTTTCATCTAAGGTACATCTCATCCCCTCAAATATTCTCTCTAAATCTTGCATCCATGACTCGCTTTCTCCGGATCCACCTCGCCTCTAAATTGTGGCGGATTATGACGCCTAAATTCGATAAATTTAGGGCATCACCGTAGCATCTTCTTGTTGAAATTTGCTCTCAAATTTTCTTGAGTAATCACTTCAGCCATCTGCCGCATAGCCTCAGCAGCAACCAACATCGGATCCTCATCTCGATTTACGTTAGCACGTCCTCTGCCTCTACCAGCCATCTCCTTTCTTCAAACATAACAAAACAAAGTCAGATACATCCTTTAAGATATTTCCAAAAGGATATAAATCACAAAGATCACAGAGAATCACACAGCACAAACAAAAACAGACCCAACCACAACCCCAAAAGACTCTAACTTGGGCTCTGATACCAACTAATGTAACACCCCTTTGGAGGATGTCACACATAAAAGAAAATAAAATAAATAGAAATAAAATCTACCCAAGTTGCGGAATATTTGTTAAAATTATTACGGGTTGTAAAAATAATTCCGATAAACGAAATATGTAATAAAAAGATAATACGAAATATACGAAATAAAAAAAAAAAAACATCATTACGATAATATACATATCGTTAAGTTATAAACTGTACAAATAATTTACAACTAAGACTACAACTATTTAAACAAGAACAAGAAAGAAAGCAATAAAAGAGTTAATATATACGGACATACGTTGTGACGCGCCCAAAAAAAAAAAAAACATCATGATTATCTAATCCTCGATGGATCACTCTCGGTCGAAAATGATCATCGGGAGATAGATATCCGGATGTCTCGACACACGGCGATAACGGGATCGCGCAGTCGATACGATGCTTATCTCACTAGGCTCAGGGTTTTCAGCACCCCAATAACGCCTAATGGATAAGGGCAACTCTAAATGCAGAAAAAGCGTCGTCGTCGCAATCGGATCCCCGTCAAACTGATGACGTAGAATCACGGTCATACGTCCAGCATAGGTAACAGAAGCACGATCTCCTCGCAAATGCCAAGCCAGATCACCTCCATGGAATACCAGCTCTATGAATCCCAAAAATGCAGGCGTCGCCATCCCCCACACAATCAATCCAGAGGGTATGGATGATCGGATGGTTCTTGCTCGTAAAACTGATCGTCGGTCTGCTGATCTCCCTCTTCCTCAGGGTACACGATCTCAAGAGGTTGTTCCTCTTCTTCCTCTTCAAACTCTTTACCGCATAAAATAAATAGACAATAGACACATACAATAAAGAGGTAAGACAACATAAAATCATCGCAACATGGCAAATAAGAAGACGACAAATAACAATTACACAGTTCATACAATATGAAGAAGCTATAACAGTAATACATATTAAATATCCTAGGGTTTCAGAACATCATAGACAGATCACAAATAGAGAAAATCACACAGATAAATCAATCTCACAGATAAGATAAGATAAGAAATAGACAACTAACATAAAAATTATCAGATAAATATAAATAGAGAAAATGTAAGAACATCCAAGATATTACCAGATACAGATAAATAGAGAAAAATGGAATAATATCCAAGATATACTCAAATACACCAAAACACAACCCTACTCCATGGAGCTAAACCCAAACAGATATCAGAGAGAATGACTTGCAAAATCTATTAGTACCACGGCTGCCCAACCAACTATTACGCGATCACACGTTGCGTCAATAGCCTACGACACTGGGAATCCACCATCCAGGCGTAGTATAGTTCACGATCTCCGTTGTGGCACTATAGGCAATGTACTACTAAACTTTACAAACTTCGATTAAATATAGTGAATGTCGAGTACATTAGTGTGCTATCGGTTTACCACGCCAAATGGAGCTACCAACTCCATCCACATGTGGGATCCCGTACACTAAAGTCTCCAAGTTTATTAGAACAATAAACAACACTACACTTATCGCATCGACAACACGATGTGATTCGCTCTCATCAACCAAAACACCAAAAATTGGCATAAAGACAATACATAATTCCAAATATATGAAATTACGGAAATGCCCTCAAGATAAAAATATACCCTCAATGGCAGAAAGCCTGTACGGGTTCACATTTTCCCGACAGCGACATAACCTCAAAAGCCTGTACGGGTTCACATTTTCCCGACAGCGAATATATAGTAACGGTCAATCGCGTAGAAATTTTATCGCGTTTTTGAAATCTCGTCGTTTTTACAAACGTTTAAAAATCGGGTAAAAATATTTTTCTGTTTTTAAAATCGCGTAGCATTTTTAATACATTTTCTCAATCGCGTAGAATTTTTAAATCATTTTCTTATTCGAATGCCTTTAAAATTACCATTTAAACAGATAGAAATAATATTTAGTACATTTAAACTACGTTGAATAATTTTTTCATACCGCGTACTGTCATTAGGATATTGTTACTATCTTATAGGTTCATTTTTACTAAAAATTGACAAGATATTTTGTTTAGAAACTTATAATAATGGTTTTCTAAATTTTCCATAAAATTTCTGTTTACCTAATTTTTTAACCATTTCATTAAATTCTTTTTGAAATCTCTAACATGCTTCAAAACCAAAAGTGAGCTATATGTTAGAAAATTTCTTAATATTCCTGTATTTCCTTCCTAATGATAAAATCACTAATTTTAATCCTTTAAACTTAATTCTACTCAATTTGTTTCTTCAAAAATCATCATAGAAAATTTCCCTTTAACTTGTATTGTTTCTTTCTAATTGAAAAAGGTTTGGAATCAAGTTTTTAAAATCATTATTACCTATAGTGGCATGTTGGCCAAATTTCGTAAAACTTTTGCCTTTGATTTCCAAAATATCTTTCACCTTTTTAAATCATATCAAACGTATTATATTGTCTAAGTTCATTAAATCATTTTAGAAAATAGTTAACAATGGTCAATGTAATCCTTTAGGCATGTTGGCCCAAAATACTAAGTTTGTACCATTTGATTTCTAAATGCATTTTTCTTGATCAAATCAATTTGAAACTTTCTTGATTCTCCTAGGTTAATTTAGCTACACTTTAGGAAAAATCAAGAGAACATTTTGGTCCTCCAAACTTGTCATTGCCGTGAGCTATTGGATTGTGTTCTTTGGAACACTCATGCAAACTTACACATGTTATTCACATCCTATGACTTATCATACAATTTCTAACACATGCATTATATTTCTAACATATGCAAAATATTTCTAACACATGCAAAATATTTTCTAACACATACAACCTAAATTAAAGCTTGTAGACATGCATTCAAAAGCTAATAAGCATGCAAAATTATTACAATCATCAAACAAGAAAGCTAATAACAATTACCACATAAACTACTAGCAACCACAAAAATTAACAAATACACACATAAATAACACATGACCACCGAATCCTTATGGATTCTACAACATCACAAATAACTCCATCTTCTTACCACCATCAAGGGATGATAAGAATTGTCTTCCTCTTACCTTAAATGAAGACAAAAACTTGTTTTCTCACCTCCTTAGGTCACGGTTTTCACTCCACCAAACACCTAAAATTTTCGAACAAAACCTACATGTTACTAACCATGAAAAAGAAGCTAAACCATGGAAGAATCATGGCTTAGAACTTTGAAAAAGAAGAGAGAAAAGAAAAGTATGAAATTTCACCTTCTAGGTAAAACTTCCAAGGTTGGTTTCCAAGCCTTAGATGGAAGAATTTGAAGAAACTCCCAACTACAAAGGTTCTTAGAATGGTGTTTAGATTAAGGAAACTTGGTTAGAAAAATTTTTGGATGGTTGGAGTGTTAGGAAACAAGCTTGGCCGAATATGGTGGAGAAAATGGGCAAGAATGGTGGCTAGGGTTCTTGATGAGAGAGAAGAGAGAAAAAGTGATGAAGACAAAGTGATTTTTAGGTCACCAAAAGCCTCTTGGCCGTGGACTTCAAGTGGGGTGCAAGGTGGGCACCTTGCTTGGCTTCATCCAAGCCATTGGATGAATCAAAGGCTAAGATTAAGCCTTGGTGAGCAAGCTTAATTCCCATTGGTTGGTTCCCGGTGACTCACATGGCTTAGTCACACTTTGTAATAAATGCTCTGTGAGTCGACTAGTGAGTCGACTTGTTCTGAAAGTTCTACGACCTACGGTGATTAATTAAGCTACCGATCTAACCGTTCGCTAATTGTGGGTCCCGCAAAAATATTTCCGGTCCATTTGTCACTAAAACATACTTGACTAATAAAATAATATTATAATAATATAAAATTATTTTATTTGACAGTTAAATCCTAAAAATTAAAAGATTATTTTTAGACTCATTCAGAATCGGGTTAAGTAAGATCCCCCAATTCTAAATAATCAAATAAGATTTTCCCCGGCCCGGAAAATATTATTTTCCTGCCTCGGAGCAAATCGCACAAAAAGTCCATATAAAATCACAGACAATATTTTCTGGCATTAAATCAAGAAGAAAACAATTAAAAACAGACAAAAACAGAGAAAACAGTACGTTCGGGACGTAACGGTCATTTCCCGTTTTTCCCACAACGTAGGTAATCGTCCAAAACGTTCAAATAAAATATCCAGCAGAGTATTATTTAGTCAGTATATCTTTCGAGAAAAATTAATACAAGATGGCTTCGAAAAAATTTTTATTTTACCGTCTCAAGCAAACTACGTAAACGATCAAATAAAATTTGAACCTCTGTATTATCGTAATTGTTTTCATACAAAATTCAAGAACGAGAAAAATAGGGACACAAATGGTCATTCATACAAAAGCATGAAAAAGTAAAACAAGACATTCGAATATTTTCTAAAAATTGGGGCGTTACATGTAAGCCATCAAATATTTTTCTTCTAAATTGATATGGTTTTACACAAACAAAACCATTAAAAATTCTTTGTTTTCAAAACCAAAATACCGATGGTCATAAAAACCAAACCCATTTGTTCAAATTCATTTTTACTTTCCTTACAAATCCTTTTTCACTTTCTTTGCAAATCCTTAAAATTATCATTGCTATTTTCATTTAAATCTCATGTTTAGTAAAACACTTAGAAACTTTTTACACAAAATAAATCAATAAAAATCCTTCTAAAACCGTATTCATGTACTCTTTGAAAAATAAATTCTTTGTTTATTTTCCTTACTTTTCTAAACATCCATTTTCATCATTCAAGAAAATATTAATTTTGTGAACACCTATCTTGAGGTGTCTTAACCGAAATTCACCATGTTCTAGGGATCAAAAATTAATTCCCTTGTTCTTGAAAATTTTCAACATAAACCCTCATCATGGTATCAAAACCGTATTCCTTTCCTTTGGCCATTGGAGCCAAAAATTAATTTTCTTTCCATCATCAAATCATAGCATACATATACATAATTTCAACATATTCTCATCATGCATATTATAAGCATACCATATTATCATCATGCATATTATAAGCATACCATATAAGCCATAAAATCATGCATAGCATATCAAGCATAGGCAAATAATTAAAACACATAAACACCCACAAATAAATTACATGACCATGGATATGAATCCTCACATGGATTCAACACCCATCAAATATAAGACCATCTCTCACCACCATGCTTGGTTGGTGAGATGGATCTCCCTCTTACCTCTTGAAGATCCTCAAAAACTCCTTGTTTTGCTTCTTTTTCCAAGTCCTTCACCACCAAGGGTTTCTCAAATACAAAACAAAATACATAAAAATTAGTATACTAAGCTTGATTAAGAAAACCATGGATCAAACATGGTTTAGATCATGAAAAAGAGAGAATAAATGAAGTTTCCTTACACTTCACCATAAATACCTCATAACTTTGATCTTGAAGAAAGTCCATGAAGATGAATGATTTAGAGGAAGTCTCCAACATGAAAGTTGTTTAGAATATCATGTAGATTCAAGATCTATGGTTGGATGAAATTAAAAGAGATTGGAGAGTGGTTTTAGGGGTCTTGACTGAATGGTATCTCTTGAAGAATAAAGATGGAATTTTTGATTTTTGTGAGAGAAAAGCTTCTTAGATTTGGTTAAGACAAAGGATGAAGTGAAAACACTTCGTTTTCCTTCCACCAATTTCGTGGATCTCCATGGAAAATTCCTAAAAAAATTACAAACAAATGTTAAAATCAATAACAAGTGTAGAAATAGGTAAACCATGGTTCAACCATGGCTTAGAAAATCAAAACTAGAAGATTAGAAGAAGAAATATGAAATTTACCATTTTTGGTAGAATCTTGAAGCTTGGATTTTGAAGTACTAGATGTTGGATTTTGAAGAAACCTTCAACATGAAAGTTGTTTAGAATAAGGTAAGGATCCAAGAAACTAGGTTGGATGAAATTAAAGAGTGATGGAAGCCACATCAATGGTGCTTGACTGTGAGCTTACTAGAAGGAGAAGGAGAAAAAATTTTCTAAGAGCTTTGCTTGAAGGAAAGTTTCAAAAATGATGAACTATGGTCAATAATGACCAAAGGTGACCAATATGGTCTTCAAATGTCACTTTTGTCTCTAAATGCAGCCAAAAACCGTAGCCCCCCTCCATGCTTCTTCAAAGAGTTCAATAATGATGCAACATTGATCAAGACATCTAACAATGACATAAAGCATCAATTAATGCATTGAAACTTTTTCTTTAGTTCCAAAAACATGCAAAAACCGTCCCCCCTTCATCCTTGCTTCTTCAAAGTTGTCATCTTTTCAAGCCATTATTTGAAGCATTCTAAGCCATTGATTAATTCAATGGTTTGGATTAATGTAGGCTTTAGGTGTAGCTTTAGATTAGAAGACTTAATCTAGGCCATTGGATCTTTCTCCTTTAAATTCTAGTCATTGGATGTGTCTCCAAAAATTAATGGTCAAGATTGCTCCTTCAAACTTTTAATCCAAGGGTTATAATTAGTCTTTGCTACTTTTTAAGACCAAATCTCCATCATTAATTAAATTTACATCCAATGGTCATAAATGGTCCTTGTTACTTTACAAGACCAAATCTCCACCCTTGATCAATTCTAAATCCAATGGTTATAAATGGTCATAGCCATTTTATTAAACTTATCCTACACCGTTGTTTAAATCAAGATCAAGTCTTTATCATCGATTAAATCAACGGTTGATATCAAAGTCTTCAAATCTTAGATTTATTTCCTATTGGTCCACCAAAAATTGTCACAATCACTAATGTTGACTTAGCAATATAATTTCTATTTTTATCTGCTAAAAACCCATGAAAGAATATATTTACTGTATTTTTATCGTCCGATAAATAAATACAGTACAAAACACAGTACAAGAAATTTTCTAAAACTGTTTCCTGATTCAGGTTTAGTAAGATCTCCTGTCTCTGTCTAAACAGTACAAATTTTTCTATGCGTAGAAAAATTTTTGCTTTGCGGGACCCACCTGGGCCCACGTGTATGGCCACTGGCCCACATAGGACCACCTGGCCCACATACACAAAAAAATTCATAATCATCCACAAAAATTACAAATATTAGAAAACACACAAATATCAAATCAGATTACATAAAATAATTACCTAACGGTAAAAATTAAATTACGTAAAGTTTTCTCCGGCCCAAAAATTTTTATTTTCCTGACACGGAGTAAATCACTCAAAACGATCAAATACGCTGACGGAATAAACAAAATAATTTTACAGTATCCAGAAATTACTAAATAGTAAAATTCTGTTAACTGTCAAAATTACTGTTTAAGAGATAGGAAATTTTGGGATGTTACATTAGTCATATGCATGTCATAGTTTCGTCACCTTGGTTTCTATTGGTTCAAGCTTAAGAGTCATTGCATGACTCACAAAATGGTGAAGGTCCTAGACTCCTCTTGGCCATGGAACACCAAACCAAAGGCTAACCAAGTTTGTTCCCATAATCACTTAGTTTAAGTAGTTAGTTTCCTATTAGTTCAAGACAAGTCCAACCAATATTATTGACTAGTTTTCATTGGCTACTCTTAAGTAACTAGCTCGCTAATTGGTTCCCCAAAGTAAGTCTTCAAGAATGCTCTAGAAATATGACTAAGACTTTTCCAGAGGCTTTTATCCAATGGACAGAAGTTACCGAAACTATTACCAAATGGATAGAAGTTATTGTTCATGAACCAGTAGTTATTGTCCAATGAATAATAAAACACAAAAAAATTTTATTTGACAGATAAATTCTAAAAATTATAAAATAATGAACTGTGTCTTTCGGTTTGGGGTTTAGTAAGCTCCTCCGGCCCCAAATAAACTGTCTAAGATTTTTCCTAGCTCAAAATTTTTTAATTTTTCCAGCATCGAGTAAAACACACCAAAAGTCCAAAAATAATAACAGAACAGTTAAAATAAATTAAGCAGGACACAAAAATTACAAAATAATAAAATCCCATATTATGGAGAAATATAAAATTTTGGGGTGTTACAATTGTAGGTCCCAAGCAAAAGGACAAGGGTAAGAAACCTTGGAACAAGAAGCATTGGCATAAGATGAGAGGAAAACATGGTCTCAAAAAGTATGATGTGACCAAGATTGTATGTTATATTTGCCATAAGAAAGGTAATTTTACACGAGATTGCCTAAAGCAAAATTAGGTAACACCACATGATGATCATCCTCATTTTGTTTATATCTTTTGCACTACGTTATTGGCTAATGCTATTTCATTGTGGACTAGAAACTCAAGAGTCACAGACCACATAGCTAGAGATAGAAGATCATTTATTGAGTACTGTTGGCTGCCTTATGGCTTTATCTAGGAAATAATGTAAGTATGGAAGTGAAAGGGGTCAATACATACAAACTATGGTTGCTTGGTGGACAAATCCTATTCCTACATGATGTGTTATATGTTACAGAAATCTAATAGAACTTAGTTTCAGTTATTTCTCTTCTTAAACTTGATTTTAATATGAATTTATATGATAGTTCTATAGATATTGTTCTTGAGACAAGACATTATGGTTTTGTATTTGTTGGATGGTTTTATTATGTTGGACACAATTTGTGGTAAAGATTATGTTTATGATAATCATGGTTGCTTTGCTTTATCTACTAGCCCAAATTTAAACTCAGATGTAAGTGTATGGCATGCTAGGCTTGGATATGTAGGTTCTAAAAGAATGAATAGGATGGAAAAAGAAAGACTATTGGAGTCCTAACAAAGATAGAATTGCTAGTAAGTGAGCATTGCCTAACAGGAAAAACAACTAGAAAACCATGCAACAAAGGAACTAGATCTGAGTTTCCATTGTAGTTAATTCATTATGATATATGTGGTTCTATGAGTGTGAGGGTAAGGCATGGAACCTTATATTTAATCACTTTCATTGATGATTATACTCATTACGACCATGTTTATTTGATCTCTTATAAGTCAGAAGCATTAGAGTTCTTTAGACATTTTATGAACATGGTTAAGAATTAATTGAATCGAAAGATAAAAGCTTTAAGAACTAACCGTGGACATAAGTATTTACTAGATTAATTCAAAGATATGTGTGATGAAAAGGAATCATAAGACACTTGACAATTCCTAGTAGTCCACAATAGAATGAAGTTGCAGAGTGAAAGAATAGGACTTTGCTTAAGACGGTTAGGTTGGTAATGGCCTAAGATAACTTATCCATTTCCTATTGGGCGAGATGCACTGATGGTTGTAGCCTTTATACTTAACCATGTGCCCTTTAAGTCTGTTGCTTCCATACCTTATGAATTGTGGATAGGCTGAAAGCCTGATTTGGGTGTATTATGACCTTAGGAATCAGTAACTTATGTGCATAATTCTTTTCATAAGTATAGGAAGTTAGGCCGTTGGGGTAAGAAATCTATTTTCATAAGATATTCTGAACACTCAAAGGGTTATGTCTTCATTGGTGAGAATGAAGATAGAAGTATAACAGAGCTTGAATAATGGGATGCCATATTTTTAAAGACTAAATTTCTTAGTAAGGGTGATGTCAATAAAATTGTGTCATTTTATGATATTGTTGACCAACAGGTAGATGATCAAAACCAAAAAAGTGAGGAAAAAATATTTGATCATTATCTGTTGTGGATTTTCTGTTATTTTAATTTGGGATTTTATTTTATTAGTATCTACTTTATAATTATGATTTCAATTTTAATTAGATTTTATCCAAATCTCAAATCTTATCATTAGCTAGTAGTATTTAGTTTGTTTTGTTCGAGGGCTATAAATACCCCTCTTATCAGCACTTTAGAAGACATTGTTGTTGATTATTGAATTTGGTTTGAAATATATTTCTATTTTTGAGACTAAGTCTCTTGGCACCGATTGCCTGGCACCGATGTTACACATATCTTGCTAGATCGCCCTTGGTTATATGACCATAATGTTACCAACCATGGATGTGATAGCACCTTTGTTTACAAACATCTTGGTGGCCAAATTACCTTAACTCTGGCCATACCTAAAGACACCACTACTTCTCACAAGAAAAATTAAACTCCTTAGGCTAACCCTAAGAAAAAGAATCTTCATTTGTTGACCTATAAGGAATTCGAAAGAGAGAGTTTGGAGTTAGATGTTGTGCTAGCTGTCTTACCAAAAGGTCAATTAGAGTTCCCTACTTCTTCTCGTATAGAATTTCCTCCAAAGCTTCATCCTTTGCTAGAGGAATTTCAGGATTTCATGCCTGTTGAGCTTTCTATGACTTTACCACCCATGTGAGATAATTAGCATGCTATTGAGGTTATCCTAAGTTCTACTTTGCCTGACCTTCCCCTTTATTGGATGAATCCTAAAGAGCATGAAGAGGTTACTAAGTAAGTAGGCAAACTATTACAAAAAAGTTTAATCCAGCCTAGTCTTAGCCTTTGTGCTTGTCCTGCTTTGTTGACTCCTAAAAAGGATGGTTCCTTGCATATGTGTGTTGATAATAGAGCCATTAACAAGATCATCATCAAGTATAGGTTTCTTGTTCCTAGGCTCGAGGACATGTTGGATCAGCTTGTTGGTTCTCTAAAATCAATTTGCGTAATGGCTACCATCATATCAGGCTCAAACTAGGAGATGAATGGAAAATTGCATTTAAAACCTAGGAATGTTGGTTTGGGTTATTAGTTATGCATTTTGGTTTGTCTAATGCTCCAAATACTTTTATAAGGTTTATGTATCATATCTTTCAACCTTTCTTAGGTAAATTTTTGGTTGTTTACTTTAATGACATCTTGATCTTTAGTAAGTCTAAGGTTGATCACTTGAGTCATCTTCGACAAGTTTTCCTCACTTTAAGGAACAAAAAATTTTATGTTCATCTTAAGAAATGTTCCATTTTATAGACTTTAGTTGTTTTCCTTAGTTTCATAATCTCTGTAACACCCTCCCTAGGGTATCACATGTCTGACTCCCGACTCAAAATCTGTAAAGAAGTTCACACAAGGTTTGAGTTATAAAAAGATGGGTTTTAAAATTTCTTTTTTTACTGAAACATAAACTTACTGAAATTCATAAGTATCACTGAAAATATATTTAAACTGATTAATATATAATATTGACACCAATTAATATTTCACAATTTAAAGAGAAATATAAAACTAACAGACTCTTTTTTTTCAACAGTAGCAAACCCCATGATGGGTCCTACTTAATAGCACGGTACAACACTAACGTTAAAACTTATCATACTTATTCTCACATTTGTGTATCCATCTTGTTGCACCATACATCCGTTTTCGCATTCTCGTTCTTTGTCAACACTGCACACTTTTGAGTCCTGAATGTCCACTCCTTATTGTTGTCACCAATCTCAGAGTATCCATCGCCCGTTATGTCTAAGACAACTCGATCCTTGTATTATTTTATTTTAACAGTACAGACACGGCAAAACAACATAACAAAGAGGTGAGATCACCTACGCCAATACCAACATGGCAAAGACAGAGATAACACAAACAAAGAATATCATACAGATATGTCATACCAGAATTTCAATAATGCACTCAACATTAATCAACTATCATCATCTTACTATTAACATTATTATCATCACACAATAATCATAAAAATGCCATCAACATGATTATCATCATCATCATCCAAGTTTTCAAAACAATTGTCATAGCCAATATTCTTTGATTAATATATATATCATGCAGATATAAATGTCAGATTATGCATGTGCACGAAGACTCAATTTTTCAAAAACAACTCCATGGAGGTTTTCACAATGTCGAGGAGAATGCTCTGTCAATTGTCAGCCTTAGCCTAAAGACAATCTTCCAGTTGTTCAAAAGAATCGTGTTCTTGTCGGGTATCGTCAATGCGTTGCAATGGACTGCATCGCCAAGTGGCACAGGGTACTCGCCAGCTGTCCACTGGTCGACTGCCACGCCTCGACGCCCCCAAGATCCATCATAGACCTCACTATCAATTCTCATTCCCTCTTCGACCACAAGGGTCATATACATTGCACGAGTATATCCGTGCAAGTCCAACCCCAAAGGGCTAAATCTTTTCAATTTCATTTGTTCAATGTATCATATGCCTCAACGCATATTTTTTTCCAATGCATGTATAATGCACTAAATCCAATCACAAGCATCTCTTTCCAATGCATATAAAATGCACCAAATTATACTGTATTTTCAACAGCAAAAATCATGTTATCACATTTTCATAGTTATAAAACACTTTCGTCATGTTTTCAAAATTGCATAATATTTCCGTTTCATTTTCACAATTCCAAAACGTTTCTGTTACGTTTTCACAATTCCAAAATGTTTATATTACGTTTTCAAAATATCGTAACACTTATGTTACGTTTTCAAAATTCTGAAACGTTTCATTTATATTTTGACAATACCGTGACACTTCATTACGTTACGCTTTCACAATACAAGAATATTTACATTTACGTTTTCAAAATACCGCAACTCTTCATTTGCACTTTTAAAACAAGATACTAATTTTTTAATATTTTTCTTAATCGCGTAAAAATATCGTTTCTCAAAATCGCATAGTATTTTTCCACTGTTTCAAAATTGCATAACTTAAAAATCATTCTTTTAAGTCGCATAAATCATTTTCCGTCATTCTTAAAATATTTAAAACACTTTCCAAATCACATAACGATTTTCCGCTATTTTCACAATCACATAAAAATAATTCGTCACTTTTCCATCACGTAGTGATTTTTCAATAGTAACTCAGATTACGTAAAATATTTAAACGTAATTCAAATCGCGTAGAAATATTCTAACGTATTTAAAATCGCGTAGAAATATTTTTCCATATTACATAACTTAAAAATTACATTTTTAAGATACGTAAATAATTTTTCACCACAATTTCATTACAGAAAATATTTCTTGACCTTTAAAAATTCCTTTTTAACTTTTCTCAAAATAATATAACTTTACACTTCATTTAATATATTTTCTTACTCAAGAAAATATTTTTCCACAGTTCTTTACTCAAGAAATTCTTTTTCAAAATATAATTCACAAAATCACTTTTCATTGATGTAAATCAACGTTTCAAAACTTAACATTTTCTAACGTATTTCAAAACTTGAAAATAAGTTATACGTTAGTAAATTTTCAAAACACCATTATATTCTCCATTTTTCCCAAATCAATTCTAAAATCAATTCTCTTCAAAACAAATTAAGATTCAAACCCTTGCAACTTTTCTTTTTCATTTTCATATGAAAGTTCATTTCTCAAGTGATAAAATACTTTGATTTCCCTTTCCAAAATCCTTATACTAAAACATTTTGTTCAAACATTTTGTTTCCACTTTAAAATTACTTTGTTTCATAAAAACCAAAATTTATTCCAACCTCCAAAAATCGTAGAGTCTTTGGCCATTGAAGCCATCAAATATTTTCCTCCTAAATTGATATGGTTTTACACAAACAAAACCATTAAAATTTTGTTTTCAAAACCGTAAGTCTTGTGGTCATAAAAACCAAACCCATTTGTTCAAATTCGTTTTTACTTTCTTTACAAATCCTTAAAATCAACATTTGTCCGTTTCATTCAAAACTCATATTTAGAAAAACACTTAGCATCTTTTTACACAAAATAAATCAATAAAAATTCCTCCAAAAATCATATTCTTGTTCTCTTGAAAAACAAATTCTTTGTTTATTTTCCATACTCTTCAAATCATCTATTTTCATCTTTCATGAAAATATTAATTTGTGAACACCTATTTTGAGGTGTGTTGTTCAAAATCCACCATGTTCTAAGTACTCAAAAATCAATTCTTTTGTTCTTGAAAATTTTCAACATGAACCCTAATCAAGGGCATCAAAACCGTAGCTTTTTCCTTGCTATTGGAGCCAAAAATCAATTTCCTTTCCACCATCAAGTCATGGCATATACATATATATTTCATCATAAATAATATAAGCATACCATCAAAGCCATAAAAGCATGTATAGCATATCAAGCATATCATCAAAGCTATAAAATCATGCAAAGCATATCAAGCATAGAAAATTAATCAAAGCTCATAAACACCCACAAATTAATTACATGACCATGGATATGAATCCTCACATGGATTCCACATCCATCAAATAAAATACCATCTCTCACCACCATGCTTGGTTGGTGAGATGGATTTCCTCTTACCTCTTGAAGATCCTCCAAAGCTTCTTGATTTGTTTCTTTTTCCAAGTCCTTCACCACCAAGGGCTTCTCAAATACAAAACAAAACACAAGTTAATTAACATATCAAGCTTGATTAAGAGGAACCATGGATCAAACATGGTTTAGATGATGAAAAAGAGAGAAGAAAATGAAGTTTCCTTATACTTCACCTCAAAAACCCAATAACTTTGATCTTGAAGAAACTCCTTGAAGATGAGTGATTTAGAAGAAGTCTTCAACATGAAAGTTGCTTAGAATATCATGGAGATTCAAGATCTAAGGTTGGATGAAATTAAAAGAGCTTGGATGGTGATTTTAGGGGTTTTGACCGAATGATATCTCTTGAAGAACAAAGATGAAATTTTTGATTTTTGATAGAAACTTGAAGCTTGAATTTGAAGATCAAGATGAATGATTTTGGAAAAACTCATAACTAGAGATGTTCTTAGAATGATGTTTAGGTTTAGATAATCAAGTTGGATGAAATTTTTGTGTGATGGAAGGTGCTCTTGGAGGGCTTAGCCGAAATCTAGAGAAGAAAGGAGATGGAGAGAAAATTTTATAAGTTTCCTTCTTGAAAATGAATCAATGAAGACCAAGGAAGACAATAATGACTAAAGCATGCAATTATGGTCTTCCAAACTCCTTCATGCAGCACCAAAACCGTGCCCCCCCTTCAAGCATTCTCCTTGGAGTGCAAAAATCAAAAGTAAGCCATTATGATGTCTAACTTGACCAAGACATGCAAAAATGACATAAAGCTTGTCTCTTTGTCTTCTAAACACTCCAAAACCATCACCTTCTCTTCATAATGCATTCAATAAAGTTATCTTCATTATTTGCCACCATTTGAAGCATTTCTAGCCATTGATTAATTCAATGGTTAGGATTTAGGTAGATTTTTAATTTTAGAAGACTAAATCTAGGCCATTGGATTTTTCTCCTTTAAATTCTAGCCCTTAGATGTGTCTCCAAAATTAAGGGTCAAGATTGCTTCTTCAAATTTTAAATCCAAGCGTCATAATTAGTCTTTGCCATTTTAGAAGACCAAATCTCTACCCTTGATTAATTCTTCATCCAATGATCATAAATGATCTTTGTTACTTTTTAAGATTAAATCTCCACCCTTGATTACATCTATGGTTGATATCAAAGTCTTCCTAACCAAGCTTATTCTCACACCATTGATTAAATCAATGGTTATTATCCAAGGCTTCTTTATTAAGTTTGTTTCTTAACCTTTGATTAAATCAATGGTTAATATTCAAACTAAGTATTCTCATCCAAGGGTATAAATCAAGTCAAGCTCTCTTTGTCTTGTATCCTACAAATAATATTTTTACTGTATTTTTATCATCCGATAATTAAATACAGTACAAAACACAGTACAATAAAATTTTAAAAACTGTTTCCAGATTCAGGTTTAGTAAGATCCTCGTCTCCGTCTAAACAATACAAATTTTTCTATGCGTAGAAAAATTTTTGCTTTTATGACCCACTGGCCCATGTAAGGTCACCTGGGCCCACATAGGACCACATGGGCCTACATACAGTCAAAAAATATAATCATCCACAAAAATCACAAAAATTAGAAAATGCACAAATATCAAATCAGATTACGTAAATTAATTACCTCACTGTAAAAATTAAATTACGTAAAGTTTTCCCCAGCCCGAAAATTTTTATTTTCCTGGCACGGAGTAAATCACCCAAAACGATCAAATACGCTGACGGAATAAACAAAATAATTTTACCAGCACAAAAATTACTAAACAGTAAAATTCTGTTAACTGTCAAAATTACTTGTTTAAGAGATACGGAAATTTGGGGTGTTACAATCTCTGCTTAGGGTTTATCAATTGACCTTGATAAAGTTAAGTCCATTAGATAGTGTCTTATTCCTATATCTCTTTCTGTGATTCGTAGTTTCTATAGCGCAACTTTTTTTTCTATAGGTGATTTGTTTTTGGTATTAGTACCATTATGTCTCCTATTACTGAGTGCCTTAAATGGGATTAAGTTTTCGTGGCCTCATGTTGCTAACAAAGCTTTTGAGACAATAAAGAAAAGAATGACTGAAGCGTCTGTTTTGAGACTTCCTAATTTTTTTAAGGTTTTTGAAGTCTCTTGTGATGTATCTGGGATTAGGATAAGAGGTTTTTTGAGTCAAGAGTGTCACCATATTTCTTTCTTTAGTGAAAAACTCAATGAGACCAAGCAAAAGTATTCAATTTTGACAAAGAATTTCATGCCTTGGTTAAGATGCTTTCCCATTAGTAATATTACCTACTTCCCAAAAAGTTCATTCGTTATTCTAACCATCAAGCTTTGGCATATCTTCTGTCTCAAAAGAAATTGAATCCTCGATATATCAAGTGGGCAGAGTTTTTCTAACAGTTTAATTTCGTTGTTAAGCTTAAGTCTGGAGTTGAGAATAAGGTTACCAATGCTCTTAGTTGCATGAGCTTAGTATTGCACACTATGAATGTTCATGTTATTAGTTTTGATCGACTAATGGATGATTATCCCACTTGTTCTAATTTTAGTGTCACATATTCTGATTTGCTTATGGATAACTGTCATGATTTTGTTATCCATGATGGCTACTTATTTCGTGGTACTAAACTATGGATCCCTTCTTCTTCTTTGAATGATTTCTTAATTTGGGAGATGCATGCAGGTAGGTTAGCTAGTCATTTTGGCAAAGATAAAACTATTACTTTAGTTTAGGATATGTTTTATTGACCTTCTTTGAAGCATGATGTTGCTCGAGTAGTTTCCTAGTATCGTACTTGTCAAATTGCTAAGGTTAAAAAATAAAACATTGGTTTGTATACTCTGCTGCCTATTCCTTATGAGCCATGGAAAGATTTGAGTATGGACTTTGATCTTAGCTTACTCCGTACTACTAGGACACATGATTCTCTTATGGTTGTTGTTGATAGGTTTCCTAAAATAGCTCATTTTATTCCTTATAATAAACTTGTTGATGCTTCATATGTGGCTAAGTTGTTCTTTAGGTGTAATGCCCCAATACTAATACTATAGTATATCCAGAATATATATGAGTAAATATGATTAGGCACGCCACTTCTAACATAAAAACATATAACTACTTTGATAATAAATATACATGTTATTATATAGAGCCTTGGGAGAGAAATGTAACTTGTACATGAGTAAATATACATCTGAAAAGTCTTTTTCACCCTAATATAACAAGTTCAACCAACTAATACATTAATGTTTAAGTATATACAAACTAAGCCTCAAAGGCATATGTACAATACAACTTAAACTTTCCATTGCATAACTATATAACACGAAACAAAGGTCAAAAGAGTAAATAACTTTAATCTATCTCATCCACTTCATTCTTTCTCCTCGGGTGGACCTCGTATTGGAATTATGATGGAAACAAGGTAAAGGGGTAAGAATTCAAAAATCCTAAGTAGTGCTAAAACATTTAATGGCATCACAATAATTCCAGCTGTTTCATGGAAAAATCATTTCAATATATAAAATATAACTTAGAAAGGTGACATAAGCCAAAAAATGTTCCTTTATCTTCTCGAGGTAGATAATTCAATTATTGCTATGGTTTAATTATCTCATAATCAACTACTCATATCAAACCATCACAAAATCAATAGATCATAGAAAACACAAGTATATGAGTCAGATATGAGTCACAACTCACTATCACTTAACATTCATATACTCTCTTTGTGTAAACATCCATAATGCAAATCCATCATCTATATATGTAACTAACATCTCTTTAATGATATAAAAATGCTCACACAAGTGTAAGTCTTATGCTAATGTTCATGTAATGTCATATGCTAATGCTCATGTAATGTCATATGCTAATGTTCGTGTAGTGTCATTATGCTAATGCTCATTTAGTGTCATCTCTCTATGCATACTCCCATGTAACCCTAGCCAAATATCCAAAGGATTACTATAATTTCCTAGATCATATCTAATCTAAGGTATCCAAAGGATCACCATCATTTCCAAAGGATAACTATCTAAGATCACCATCATTTCCTAGATCTAGATTTAGGATCACCGTCATTTCCTAAATCAATTCTATGGTTTACCCCTCATAAGGGAATATGATATAAGGATCATGTCGTAAAGGATCACCATCATTTACTTTAGCATATCCAATTTCTTTAAATTAATGTGTACTTAGAAATGTACTTTACATTTCAATTCAATTGCTAGCTCCATTTTAAATTTCTAAGGAGCAAATCACTTTTGTAGTACACCTCGTATTCATAAAATTCAATACAAGCTCAAGTTTATCAATTAAGGAATCTATTCAAGTTTCTAGTATACTTTCATAGCTAAACTTTAGCAATTAAAGGAGCAGTTCATGTTTCTAGTATACTTTATGAACATGACAAGGATACATGTCAAATTCAGCTCATTATGTATTTATTTAGTGCACAATGTTCCACTACTCAAGTGAACTCAGTACACAAAATCATCATCCCACATAAGAACTAAATACATAACACTATCACTTCTCAAGTGAATTAAGTGCACAATGTAATCATCAATATGTCACATTCAAAATGCATAAGGTGTTACCCCACAAGTAACTAAATGCATAAGATCATCATTACATAAGTACACAAAGTGCTCATTCCTAGGTTAAGTCACTTCACTTAGTGAAGACCTTCAAATCTCATCGCAATTTAACATATGGAATCTCAAATTTCTCAAAACATAGCACTATTATTTGAATAGCACTTCATGCTATTCGAATAGTGCACAATAACATGGCAGTATGTAAGAGTCTATTCAATTAGACCCCCTAGTCTATTCGAATAGCCTTCACAAAATTGTATTTTGAATCATTCTGGCAAAACCTATTGAATAACACCCCTGGTATGTTCGAATAGTAGCCACTTAAAATGCATTCTGATGCATTCTAGAGTTGTCTATTTGAATAGCTCATATGGTCTATTTGAATAACACTCAGAATATGACAATTTTTTTGTCATTTTGGAATAGTCTATTCGAATAGACTTCATGGTCTATTTGAATAGATCATGCGAAATTGCATCAAAAACACCAGAAACTACCATTTTCTTCTTCTCTTTCATTCCCATAACAACAAACTCACTATATACATCAATTCATACTATAAGCTATGTAGTAAAGCATTAGAAATTCATCAACACCAACTCTAATAATGTGTTCACATGTGTGTGTGTGTGTGCATATATATATATATATATATATATATATATATATATATATATATATATATATATATCTACAACCCTATCCTTATAGAGTTTCATAAGGAATTTTTATGCAAACCATCCATACAAACTCCAAGAAAACAAGATGGATAGAGCATAGCAAAATTGCATAACAGCCCCTACCTAAACTCCTTATGGATGGTGTTCTATTCCTTTTTCTTGTTCTTCCTTGTTTCCTTTCCTTTTCCTTCTTCCTCTTCCTTCTTTCTTATTCCTCTCCTTTCTTTCCTTTCCTTTTTCTCCTTTTTCCTTTTGTTGCAGAGTGTTACGTGAGTGAGTGGGAGAAGTGAGTTATAAGAGATAAGAAGTCAAAGAAGACGGTGGAGGAAGAATCAAAGATAAGAATGTTGGACTTTCATGCACAAATGAAAGTATTGTATCTCTAAAGAATACTTTGATCTTCCATTAACGTATTTTCTAACTTCCATAAGGGTTGTAAAAAAATTTAGGACTTCATTTAGTCCTTACACTCATTTTTAATGACTTTCTATATACTATTAACTATCACTTAAGCTCTATTACTATTCCTTGAGTTGAGTTAAACATAAAGAATTAAGTTAATAGGCTTACAAGTATCTGTCTTAACTTGTAATCATGTTAAAAAAAACTCTCTATCTTCTACTTGATATTTCTACAAATTCTCATAATTTTTCAAGCTACCTGTTTATTTAATTTGGCCTTTAAACACTCATCATGTGTTATTAAAAATGCCAAATTAGTTCAGTTAAGTCTCTAAAGTTTGATACATAATATTCTATTCATTTGTGACCTAGAAATAAATTTTTGATATTTATTTCTATCATCTATGCAATTGATGCTAAATTCTGAGTTACTATAAGTTATTTTTCACATTTAATATTATTGCAATATATCCAAACTAACTCAAAAGGTCACCAGAATTAACAAGTAACTTATTGAAGTGTTACTAATCTTCTATAACCATGATTAAGACTAAAAGGTTATGAAGGATGTCACAATTCTCCCATCTTTTTTTAAAATTTTGTCCTCAAAATTTAGTTATCTGATATGAGAAACTTCAGGTAATGTTTTATCATACTAGACTTTAACTCCCAAGTAGGTCTAACTCTCAAGTAACTTCCTTTGATTCATTTCCCTCCCATACCACCTTACCAGTGGAATCTATGTTAATTTACCTTTCTATGAGTTCCTTGACTCTAATCTAGGTACAACCATAAAAGTAATATTTGGTCCTAGTTATGTTTTATCAGCTTCAACATCAATACAACTATTTAAAGTTCTTAATAAACATAACAACAACCATATACCTTATTCTTTTTCCATTAAAAGCCCAAAATCTCATCCAAAAAGGTTAATATTTATGACTACACCAATTTCACCAATCTTTAAGAATTTCTTAAAGAGTTTCCAACAATTAATACATTCACAAAAGTATTTTCCAAAACAAAGTTCATTTATACTTTGTCAACTTGGCAAACATGTGGAGCAATTCATAATGAAACTCAGACACAAGTAAGCCTAACAACTTTTCACCATCATAAGAATTAAAAGAGTGAAATGCTCCTAAATCACACAGTATAGTTAAGAAGCTATCTACAATTATGCCTTCACCTTAAGTTAGAACGAAAGATCACGTTGCCTCTTCTCCACTTAGAGTGTAAACTTTTCTCTTGGTTTATGGTCTTGGATTAGTTTTCACTCCTAGTCCCTAAGGAAAATTCCTAGCATAATGCCCTGTCTTACTACAAGTATAACATACTATTCGATCTAATATACAAGCCTTATTACCATGATTTCTGCCACATTTTGTGCACTTTGGTCCCCGCATTTCTACTTAAATATGTTTTTCTTTGTCTCGTGGAAACTTAGGCTGAGAAGTATCACCTTCAAACCCACTATCTATCTTCTTCCTTTTCAGGAAATTTTGTGGCTTTTGCTCTAGTGGAGACTTAACATCATAACCTTCTACAATCTTACACTTATACATCAAAGTAGGAAAATCCTGAATCTTTAAATGTCATATGGCCCCTTTTATATCTTCTTTCAATCTGGACTCAAATTTTACACACTTCTAATTTTCTTCCAGATTGTATCTAAAGTAGGAAGAAAATTTAGACAACTCCTCAAACTTGGCCACATATTGACCTGCTGACAATCTTCCTTGTTCAAGCTTCAGAAACTTCAATTCCTTCACATTTTGTAAGTTCTTAGGGAAATATTTATCCAAAAAGGTTGTCTTAAAAATTTCTTAGGTAATTTGAGTTCCTATTGCGTCCATCAATCTCCTGACATCAGTCCACCAGCTCTCTGCTTCTCCCACTAACATATACAAGGCAAACATAACCATTTGCTCATCTGTACAATCTATAACATTGAAGATTTTTCCATCTTCTTTAACCATCCTTTGGCCTTAACTGGGTTGTACTCTCCTTTAAAAGACAAAAGGTTAGCCTTCCTAAACTCTGAAAGGTCATAGAAGGTTTGGTTCCTTACTATTGCTGCATCATTAACTGGTTGTAAAGATGGATTCACCCTTATCCTTTCCAGTGCTCTATTGGTGACGACAGCCTGCTCCCTCAGCACAACCGCCATCTCCCTAAACATTCCAGTCATATCTGTTGTATTTTTAGTAGGAGATTCTCTATTTCCTTAAGTATGCCTAGGGGATGCCATAATTTCCTATACACACAGAATAATACATATTAAGTTGATTAGTCTTAATATCATATAACAAGGTGACAGTAACTATTAACTTTTATACCTAAGGCTATCATGTAATTCTATTCATATATCTCACATCGAGATAAGAAAATGCATAACTTATAACTTGAACATCTAAACATGCTAAAAGCATAGTTAGTTCATACCCTAACTCAACAGGATGAATTACTCTAATAAAATAATGTAACACCCAAATTCTAATACTATAGTATATATGGAGAATACATGAGTAAATAGGATTAGACACATCACTTCTAACATAAAAACATATAACTACTTTGATAATAGCTGTACATGTGATTATATAGAGCCTTGAGAGGGAAATGTAACTTGTACATGACTAAATATACATCTTAAAAGTCTATTTCTCTATGATATAACAAGTTCAACCAACTAGTGCATCAATGTTTAAGTATATACAAACTAATCCTCGAAGGCATATGTACAATACAACTTAAACTTTCCATTGCTTAACTATATAACACGAATAATGGTCAAGAGAGTAAATAACTCTAATCTATGTCATCCACTTCATTCCTTCTCCTCGGGTGGACCGCATACTGGAATTATCATGAAAACAAGGTAAAGGGATGAGAATTCAAAAATCTTGAGTAATGTGAAAACATGTAATGTCATCAAAATAATTCTAACTACTTTGGGGAAAAATCATTTCAATATATAAAATACAACTTAAAAAGGTGGCATAAGCCCAAAACTGTTCCTTTCTCTTCCTAAGGCAGATAATTCAATTATTACTATGGTTCAATTATCTCATAATTAAACATTCATATCAAATCATCACAAAATAATAGATAATAAAAATCAGAAGTATATGAGTCAGATATGAGTTACAACTCACAATCACTTGACATTCACATACTCTCTTTATGTAAACATCCATAATGCAGATCAATCATCTATATATGTAACTAACGTCTCTTTAATGATATAAAAATGCTCACACAAGTGTAAGTCTTATGCTAATGTTCATATAATGTCGTATGCTAATGCTTATGTAATATCATATTACTAATGTTCATTTAGTGTCATTATGCTAATGCTCATTTAGTGTCATATCTGTGCATACTCCTGGGTAACACTAGCCAAATATGCAAAGGATCACCGTCATTTCCAAAGGATACATATATCAGATCTAGGATCACCGTCATTTCCTAGATCTTATCTTAACTAAGGTATCCAAAGGATCACCATCATTTCTAGAGGATACATATCTAGGATCACCATTTTTTCCTAAATCTAGATTTAGGATCACCGTCATTTCCTAAATCAATTATATGGTTTACCTTTCATAAAGGAATATCATATAAGGATCACGTCATAAAGGATCATTGTCATTTCCTTTAGCATATTCAATTTCTTTAAATTAATGTGTACTTAGAAATGCATTTTACATTTCAATTCAATTACTAGATCCATTTTAAAATTATAAGGAGCAAATCACTTTTCTAGTACACCTTGTAATTATAACAATTTAGTGCAAGCTCAACTTTATTAATTAAAAAAGCTATTCAGGTTTCTAGTACACTTTCATGACTCAACTTTAGCAATTAATGGAGCACTGGTATACTTTATAAACAAGACAAGCATACAAGTCAACTTAATCTAAGTATATATTTATTTAGTGCACAATGTTCCACTACTCATATCAGATATGAACTAAATACATAACATTATCACTTCTCAAGTGAATTAAGTGCACAATGTAATCATCAATACATCACATTCAAAGTGCATAAGAGGTTACATCACAAGTAACTAAATGCATAAGATCATCATTACATAAGTACACAAAGTGCTCAATCCTAGGTTAAGTCACTTCACTTAGTGAAAACCTTCAAATCTCATCATAATTTAACATAAGGAATCTCTTATTTCTCAAAATAGAGCATTGTTATTCGAATAACACTTTCTGTTATTCAAATAGTACATAGTAACATGGCAGTCTATAAGAGTCTATTCGATTAGACCCCTTGGTTTATTCGAATCGCCTTCATAAAATTGTATTTTAATGCATTCTGGCAACGCCTATTTGCATAGCACCCCTGGTCTATTCAAATAGCAGTAACTTAAAATGCATTATGGTGTATTTTTGGGTGGTCTATTTGAATAGCTCCCACAGTCTACTCGAATAGAACTCAGAATATGGCAATTTTGTGCCATTCTAGATTAGTCTATTGATAATCACATATTTCATACATTAATAAACCCCTATTTTTTAGTCCTTTACACTCTCCATGTACCTAATTGATTGAGCTTGACCATGTTTTGTAAGTTTGAGATCAAATTGAGCTTAATTGATTTTTTCAGCATTATTAGGATTTTATATTGTTTTTATATTTCGATCATATCTTCAGTTCTAGATATCTAAAAATTTTGTATCTTGTCTTGTAGGAAGGATAAGAGAGAGCTCTACAACCTTCATGAAGAGCCCAGAGATGAATCAGATATCTAGTGGAGCGAATTGGGCTTGAAAGTCAGAACAAGGGTGTTACCACTAGAACCAAAGCATCGTGCACTAATGGGCCCATAACTTGGGCTTTAAAGGTTTTTTGGAGCTGAAACTAGTGCCATTGGAAATATTACACACAAGGCTCAAACTATTATGAAGGCCACTAATTGAAACTACAATGTTTTGATGGTATTCTAGCCTTGTGAAGTTGGCTAATGAGTCTAGAGGCCCATTGAGAGTGATTTGGGCATAATTCTCTCATCTTAAGCCCAAATCAAGTGATTTTGATGGCTAAGGGAAGCTAAGAGGCTGAGAATTAACTTTAACCTAGGGGTAAATTATGATTCTTAATTTTTAAGTCAGTTACTTTTATATAAATAGGGGACCTGAGATAGACACTAACCCTAATTAGTACTACTTGATTCTTTTACCTAGAATTTTCTCTTTTCTTTTACAAACCGTATGCTGCAGCCATAGAAAGCTAAACATTTGAGATCAATCTAAGGATCTTGAGAAAATTCTAGTTTGACTTTGAGATTATATACCTAATTTTGATTTTAAATTGAATTAATTATCTTTTTCTTCTCTTGATTTGGATTTCAAATTGCATGATTAGGGATTTCTGTTGTGGGATGTGATCTAATTGGATCCTTAATCCTAATTGAGATTTGTGATTAAATTATGATTGATTAATTATGGTTTAGTCATATGAATTGAAGATGGTTAGGTTGGCAGATTTGTTAATCTAGGTTAATTGAATTCTAGTTGTTAAATTAGCATATGTTGCATGAATCTAGAAACTATAGGTTTATAAAACATTTGTTAGTTAAATTCTAGGTGATTATCTAGTGTTGGATTTTATGTGTTTGATGCAGAGATTTCGGTCAATCACATATTAACAAATTAATTCAATCCAGATGCATGTTTAGTGATCAATGAGAAGCCAACTAGGTTTCTACCAGTTTCTTAGATTGATTGCTTTGCAATTTGATTTTTGTTACATTTAATTATTACATTTACATTTTGTATACATAATCCCCCTTATTTGACCTTGATTTGGTTTGATTGGTATCTTGATCCTTAAGAAAGGACTCGGATTGCTGCCTTGTGCTACAAGTTATCTGTAGAACTTAAATTTTATTATTTTGGTTAAGCTCGGTACTCGAATAAAATTTGGTGCCATTGTCGGGGATCATTAGGTGTTAATTAATCATATCAAGACTTTCACTAACCTCCTAACCCGTTTTCTTCGTTGTTTTGGTGGTTTTCAAGTGAAAATGGGTGATTTCAAGTCATTTTTTTCTGAATTTTTGTACGTACAAACGTGCTTTGAATGAGCTGAAACTTGATCAGCTAAAGAAAAATGACCTAATAAACAAGGCTCACGCTTTTTCGTAAGGTCACCCTTGCTTTGCCCAAATTCCATTATTTAGATCACTTTTTCAATTTTTTAAGATTTTTTATTTTACTGTTTAGTAGTATTTGTGATTAGTTTTCACCCTGTGGTAGTTCCATAATTTTTAAAAATATGTAAATAAAGTTTTGTTGAGTTTTTGTGTGATTTTTATCATTGCTTTGTGTTTTTGTGTGTTAAGTCAGTTTTGAGTCCCTATGATGTTATCTGATGCATGACTAGGTCTTCTGATAGTCATATACTTGACATTGATCCTGAAATTGAAAGAACCTTGAATGTATTGAATAGGACTTGTAGGATTAGTGAAAGAATAACATTTGCGGTTGAGACTGATGTTGCATTTGAAACTAAAGGTGAGCATATAGATAACACTACACCTATAGCTGATAACATGCAAAATAAGACCTTAAAGGAACTAGTTGCACCTAATGTGAACTATTAACCATTGTGCATTCAATATCCTAATTTAGATGCTGATTTTGAACTTAAATTTGGTTTAATTCACTGGCTGCCTAAATTTCATAGTCTTGCAAGAGAGGACCCTCACATGCACTTAAAAGAGTTCTATGTGGCCTGTTCCACCATGAAACCACAAGGAATTGCAGAGGAGCACATCAAGCTGAGAGTCTTTCCCTTTTCATTAGATGGTGTAGCCAAGGACTGGTTATACTACTTGCAACAAAGAGCTATCACTTGCTAGAATGACATGAAGATATTGTTTTTGGAGAAATTTTTCCCTGCCTCAAGAACGGCTGCAATCAAAAGGGATATATGTGAGATCAGACAGATGAGTGGTGAGACCTTGTATGAATACTAGGAGAGATTCAAGAAATTATGTGCAAGCTGCCCACACCACTAGATTAGTGATTAGCTATTGATCTAGTACTTTTATGAAGGCTTGTTACCAATGGACAGAGCGTGGTGGATGCTACGAGTGGAAGTGCCTTAGTTGACAAAACCCTACTTGCTGCCAGAGACTTGATTGCAAACATAGCTGCCAACTCACAACAATTTGGTACCAGAATCATAACTCCAACAAGCTGAGTCAATGAAGTCCAGTTTTCTAATACTAATAAATAAAGACTAGAATATAGACTTGATGAGCTAACCTCTTTGATGAGACAATTGGCAATAGAGAGGCACTAACCATCTCTATAAGGACGTGCTCGAGTGTGCAGTATCTGTTCTTGTCCTTCACACCCTACAGATGTATACCCTACACTTCATGATGACATATTTGCATTCTAAGACCAATCTGTTGCTGTAGTAGGTGTCTTTCCTGGTATACCACAATTTTAGCAGTAACAACAATGATATGATCCATTCTCCAACACATAAAATCCTAGCTGGAGAGATCATCCTAACATAAGATATGGGAATGTAGCACCACAGCAGCTGTACAAGTAGCCCTTCTAACAATCAATGAGATAACATCAATTTCAATATGCTGGACCAAGCAGACCACCCTTCCAACAACAACCACAAGATTCTGCAGCCACAAAATCTGAGCCTACTTTGGAGGATCTAATAAAGCATATAGCCACCAACAATATACAGTTTCAATAGAGGACAAAAGCTTCAATTCAAAACTTGGAAACTTAAATTAGATAGTTAGCTTCTACTCTGAGTCAATTACAAAATCAAGGATCAGGCCAACTCCCTTCCTAAACAATTCCCAATCCAAAAGGGAATATGAGTTCCATTATGCTGAGGTTTGGAAAAATAGTGGAGGTGGATTCCCAACCAGCAGTGAACAAACAACTGCACAAATCATCAACAGTAGCCATACCTGATTCTGATGCACTAGCCTAGAAATTTGGTAGTGATGACAAGAAAGCAGCCGCTGGAGCCAAACAGAAGCCTCAACCTACCATATTTATTCTTTTTTCTCAAAAGCCACACAATCTAGAAAAATAGAAGAGGCTGAGAAAGACAAAGAGCTACTTGAGACTTTTAGGAAAGTGGAAGTAAACATCTCACTACTAGATGCAATCAAGCAGATACTAAAATATACCAAGTTCTTGAAAGAACTTTGTACACACAAAAGGAGGCTGAAGGGCAATAAGAGAATTAGCATGAGGTAGAATGTTTCAGCCCTTATCTAGCATATGCCACAAAAGTGCAAGGATCCAAGGACTTTTATAATTCCTTGCATAATAGGAAATTGTAGATTTGAGAATGCCATGCTAGACTTAGGTGCTTCCATTAATGTAATGCCTATGTTTATTTTTAATTCCCTTGAACTTAGTCCTTTTTAGGCTACAAGTGTGGCGATCCATCTAGCTACTAGGAGTAACGCTTACTCAGCTAGTTTGGTGGAGGATGTGCTGGTCTGGCTGAATAAGTTGATATTCCTAATTGACTTCTACATTTTGGAGATGGAGGAAGAGTCGTCATCCAACAAGACTCCCATTATTATAGGGAGACCTTTCCTCAAAATAGCACATACAAAGATTGATGTGCATGTAGGAGTTCTATCCATGGAGTTTGGAGATTCCATTATGAAATTTAATATTCTTGATGCTATAAATATCCCATGGAAGAACATTTTGTCTTTCATATTGATTTAATTAATAATTTGGTTAATAATTCATATGCTGACTTGTGTGAGGAGTTTCCTAAGATTGCTGATTTTGGTGACTCTATGTGCAGTGATGTGTGTGCTAGTTGCGATGGTGATAAGTTGTATTCTGTGTGTTCTAAAATTTATGCATTTTTGGGATATAATGAATTTGTTCCTATTTTAGTAGATTGTACAATAAGTGATATATATATAGAGGTTCAAGCAGCAGAAGCAGAGCAACAACAACCTATTAGATTATTACCTTTTGTAGTGTAGCCACCAAAATTGGAGCTAAAGTCGTTACTTGAGCACTTGAAGTATGCATACTTGGTAGATAATGAGTAGCTTCCGGTGATTATAACCAGAAACCTCCATGTTGAACACAAGATGAGATTGCTACATATTTTGAGAGAGAATAAGAGGGCCATTGGAAGGACACTAGCGAATATTCCTGACATTAGCCCTTCCCCATGCATGCACATAATTTTACTTAAGGATGTAACTAAACCAATGAGGCAGCCTTAGAGGAGACAGAGTCCTCTAATTTTGGATGTGGTGAAGAAAGACGTGACCAAGCTACTACAGGTTGACATTATCTATCCAATCTCTAATAGTCAATGGGTGAGCTCGGTGTAGGTTGTCCCCAAGAAATTTGGAGTGACTATTGTGGCCAATCAGAAGAATGAGCTTATTCATACTAGAGTACAGAATAGCTGGAGAATCTACATTGATTACAGAAGGCTCAATCAGGCTACTCAGAAGGACCATTACCCCGTTCCATTCATTAACCAGATGCTAGAGTGGTTGGCTGGCAAGTCACACATTTGCTTCTTAGATGGTTACATTGAATACTTCTAGATCCACATTGCACTTGAAGACTAAGAGAAGACCGCATTTACTTGTCCCCTCGGCACTTTCGCTTATAGACGGATGCCCTTTGACCTCTGCAATGCCCTTGGCACCTTCCAATGGTGTATAGTGAGCATCTTTTCAGACTTTTTAGAAGAGTGCATGGAGGTATTCATGGATAATTTTACTATTTATGACTCTTCTTTTGATTCTTGTTTGGATAGTCTAGCTAAGGTAATGCATAAATGCATTGAAACTAACCTTGTTTTAAATTTTGAAAAATGTCATTTCATGATAGCACAGGGTATAATTTTAGGCCATGTAGTCTCCAGTAAGGGCATTGAAGTAGATCCTACTAAAATAGATATCATCACTTATTTATCTTATCCTACATATGTGCAGGAGGTACTTTTTTTTAGGACATGCAAGTTTTATAGGCGCTTCATCTTGGATTTTAGCAAGAACGCTTATCCATTATCTAATTTGCTGCAAAAGGATGTGGAGTTTGTCTTTGACCAGAAATGTCAAGAAGCCTTTGATTATTTAAAGAAGGCGTTGACTAGCACTCCCATCATCCAGCTACTTGACTAGACACTTCTATTTGAGCTTATGTGCGATGCCTCCAATTATGCAGTGGGAGCTGTCCTGGCACAGAGAGTAGGGAAAGATCCTCATGTAATCTACCATGCCTCTAAAATTATGGATGTTGCTCAAGCCATCTGCATAACTATAGAAAAAGTACTCTTAGCTATTGTATTTGCTTTAGACAAATTTAGATCATATCTGCTTGGTTCTAAAGTAGTTGTGTTTTCTGATCATGCAGTGCTAAAGTTTCTTCTAAAGAAACCCGAAGCTAAACTATGACTAATTAGGTGGATGTTGCTGCTCCAGTAGTTTGATATTGAAATCCGGGATAAGAGTGGAGTAGAAAACCTAGTGGCTGATCATTTGAGCAGAATTGAGAGAGCTTCAGAGGTGTCTTGCCATCCATGACTCCTTCCTAGATGAGCAGCTTTTATAATTGGAAGGTAAGACTACCTCTCCTTGGTTTGCTGACTTAGTTAATTACTTAGTTGCTAGTGCACTTCTTGTATATTTCACTGGGGCTTAGATTAATAAATTAAAGAGTAAATCTAAGTATTATGTGTGGGATGATCCTTATCTGTGGAGATTTTGTAGTGACCAAGTGATTAGGAGATGCACACCTGATCATGAGTTTGATTATGTTCTTAACTTTTGTCATACATTTGCGTGTGGTAGACATTTTGGACCTAAACGTATAGCTATTAAAGTCTTGGACTATGGTTTATATTGGCTTACCTTATTCCATGATACATACTTGTTTTATAAGTCTTATGAACAGTGCTAGAGAACAAGGAACATTTCTCGCAGGAATGAGATGCCCCAGAAACCTTTGTTGTTTTGAGAGATTTTTTATGTACGGGGTATTGCTTTTATGGGACCATTTCCTATTTCTTTTAGTTTTGTTTGCATTTTGCTAGCTGTTAATGATGTATCTAAGTGGGTGGGGGTAAAAGCCACTTGGATTGATGATTCTAAAGTTGTTGTGAATTTTGGTAAATCATAAATTTTCTACAGGTTTAAAGTCTCAAGGGCCATCATTAATTATCAGGGTTCATATTTCTATAATCAGAGCAGGCTTTGATGAAGAAGTATGGAGTCATGCATGAAGTTTCTACACCTTACCACCCCAGACCAATAGGCAATCCGAGGTTTCCAACAGAAAGATCAAGCAGATACGTCAGAAGACAATCTAACTTAACAGAAAGGACTTGAGCAAGAGGCTTGAGGATGCTTTATGGGTTTACAGGACTGCCCATAAGACACCGATTAGGATGTCTTCTTATCAGATTATCTTTGACAAGGCATGTTGTAACACCCCAAATTTTCTAACTATTTGACAGTAATTTTGACAGTTAACAGAATTCTACTGTTTAGTGATTTCTGTATACTGTAAAATTATTTTGAATGTTCCGTCAATACATTTGATCGTTTTGTGTGATTTACTTCATGTCAAGAAAATAATAATTTTCGGGCCGGGGAAAATCTTACATAATTTAACTATTACTGTTAAGTCTTAATTATTTTATGTAATCTGATTTGATTTTCATAAGTTTTATAATTTTTATGATTTTGTGGGTGATTATGAAATTTTTATATTGCTTTGATTATTTTTGGGCTGTCTGTGAGCCCAGGTGGCTTTACGTGGGCCCATGTGGGTCCCGAAAAGTGAAAATTTTTCTGCGGATAGAAAAATTTGTACTGTTTAGACGGAGACGGGGGATCTTACTAAACCTGAATCTGGAAACAATTTTTAAAATTTTCTTTTACTGTGTTTTATACTATATTTAATTATCGGACAATAAAAATACTGTAAAAATATTATTCGAAGGGTAATAGCAGATAGAAAAATACATATTATACTGCTTAAGTCAACATTGGTGCTTTGGATATCCACCATTGATTTAATCAACGATGGAGACTTGATCTTGATTTAATCAACGGTGGAGATTGGTCTTATAAAGTGGCTAGGATCATTTATGACCCTTGGATGTAAAGTAAGAAGGAGTAAAGATCCAATGGCCTAGATTAAGTCTTCTATCTAAGGCTAAACCTAGAAAGCTACATTAATCCTAACCATTGATCTAATCAATGGTTAAGATTGCCTAAAATGGTGGCTAAGAGATTAGTCACATTTTGAAGAAGCAAGGAAGGGGGGGACGGTTTTGGTGAGTGCTTAAGAGCATGGATAGGTTTCAAGACCACATTATTGATATTATTGATCACCTTTGTCTCCTCCAAAAAGCCAAGACTTCATCAAAATTTTCTCTCCTTTCTCCTTCAAGCTTGTTTCGGCCATGACCCTCAAATCTATCTTCCATCACTCTTTAATTTCATACAACCTTATTTCTTGAATCCTTACCTTAGTCTAAGCAACTTTTATGTTGGAGACTTTCTCTAAATCCATCATCTTCAAGGATTTTCTTCAAGAGCAAAGTTATAGGTTTTTTATGGTGAAGTGTAAGGAAACTTCATTTCTTAATTCTTTTTCTTGTTCTAAGCCATGTTTGATCCATGGTTCTTTTTGTTCAAGCTTGATATGCTAATAAACTTGTGTTTTGTTTTGTATTTGAGAAGCTTTTGGTGGTGAAGGACTTGGAAAAAAGAAGCAAAACAAAGAGCTTTTGAGGTTCTTCAAGAGGTAAGAGGGAGATCTATCTCACCAACCAAGTATGGTGGTGAGAGATGGTTTTGTATTTGATGGATGATGAATCCATGTGAGGATTCATATCCATGGTCATGTAATTATTTGTGAGTGTTTATGTGCTTTAATTAATTGCTTATGCTTGATATGATTTGCATGATTTATTGCTTTTGTTTATGGCATGCTTGTGATATATATGATGAATATGTATATGTATGCCAGGATGTGATGATAGAAAGGAAAATAATTTTTGGTTCTAAAGAACCATAGAGGGACACGGCCTTAAGAATATTTTTGGAGCAAAGGATTCTAAATATTTTATTAATCATGAGATTTTAGATGAAAAGAGTAATACGTTGATGATTTTAAGGATTTGCAAAGAAAGTGAACATGAAAATGAACAAATGATTTGATTTTAAAGACCATGAGTGTCATGGTTTTTGAAGGAAATTTTAATGGTTTTGTTTGTGTAAAAACAAGAATGGTTCTTAATTGATTTGGAAGGAAAAATATTTGATGGTTTCAATGGCCATGTACCACGGTTTTGAAGGCCTGTAAATGCCTTGGTTTTATGAAACAAAGTGATTTTCAAGGTGGAAATATAATTTGTTTTAGTATAAGGATTTTGGAAATGGAATCAGAGTGTTTTATCACTTGAAAAATAAGAAATTTCGCTTATGAAAGAAAAAGAGAGGTTGAAAGTGTTTGAACCTCAATTTATTTTAAAGAGGATTGATTTTGGAATTGATTTGAGAAAAATGGAGAATATATTGGTGACTTGAAAATTTACTAGCGTAAATCTCATCCTTTGGGTTTTGGAGCGCGTTAGAAAATTTTAAGTGAGAAACATTGATTTAATTCAATGGAATTGTGAATTTGTGGAATATATTGTGAAAAGGATTTTCTTGAGTAAGAAAATGTGGAAAATAATGTGATAAGCCATATTATTTTGAGGAAAGAATTTCTTAAAGGAGAAATGTGAAAAATGATGTTAGAAATAATATTAATTTGTTTGAAAGTCCAAAATAATATTTGGAATATTGAAGAATATTTTACGTGGTTGTAAAATGGTGAAAAATGTTTTACGTAACTTAAAAACGTGATTTTTAAGTTATGCGATTTGAAAAACATTTAAATATTTCTATACGATTTGAAAAATGTTGAAATATTTTTACGCAGTTTGGAAAGTGTTTAAATATTTTTATGCATGTGAAATATTGTTGAGAAATCGCTACATGATTGAAAAGTGATGAAATATTTTTACGTGATTGAAAAATGATGGAAAATCACTAAGCGATTTGAAAACGTAACAGAAATGTTACGAAATTATGAAAACATAACAGAAATGTTGCACGATTGTGAAAAAAGCGATAATATGATTTCGCGATTTAATATACAGTATGATTACTGTTGAACCAGTGTATGGACACTGTATGAGAAAATGATGAATTTTGCCTGTGATTGGCATTGGTGCATTGAACATGCATTAGAAATGATGAATTTTACCTGTGATTGACATTGGTGCATTGAATATGCATTGGAAAGATATGGAGTGAAGCATATGATGAAATTGAAAAATATGCATTAAGGCATATGATGAAATTGGAAAATATGCATTGAGGCACATAATGAATTTGAACAAAATTGTATTGAGATATTCGTGCATTGAACAAAAATTAATAACTGATAGCTATTGTGACCCTTGTGGTTGAAGAGGGAATGAGAATTGATAGTGAGGTCTATGATGGATCTTGGGAGCGTTAAGGCGCGGCGGTCGACCAGTGGATGTTAATTGGCAAAATGACCATGTGCCACTTGGCGATGCAGTCTGTTGCAATGCATTGACGATATTCGACAATAACACGATTCTTTTTGACGATTGGGAGATTGTCTTTGGGCTAAGGCTGACAATTAACCAGAGCATTCTTCTCGAAATTGTGAAAACCTCCATGGAGTAGGACATTGAGTCTATGTGCACATGCATAACATATGCATCATTATTGAGTATTGGTTATGATAATTGAACTGTTGAATACTTGATAATGTTGAGGGCATTATCTTAAATATTGAATAATTATATCTGTGTGATATGTTAATTGAGGGATATTGGATGATGATGATGATAAGTAATGTTAATGGCATGATTGTAATTATTGTATATGTGTGATGACAATAATGTTAAGGGCATGATTGTAAATATGGTATGATATATGTAACACCCTCCCTAGGGTATCACATGTCTGACTCCCGACTCAAAATCTGTAAAGAAGTTCACACAAGGTTTGAGTTATAAAAAGATGAGTTTTAAAATTTCTTTCTTTACTGAAACATAAACTTACTGAAAATATTAGGTAATATGGAAAATCATATTTCAACTATTCATTATGCAATATTGACACCAATTAACATTTCACAATTTAAATAGAAATATAAAACTAACAGACTCTTTTTTTTTAACAGTAGCAAACCCCATGACGGGTCCTACTTAATAGCATGGTACAACACTAACGTTAAAACTTATCATACTTATTCTTTGTATATCCATCTTGTTGCACTAGATATCTGTTCTATATCTCGTTCTTTGTCAACACTGCACACCTTCGAGTCCTGAATGTCCACTCCTTATTGTTATCACCAATCTTAGAGTATCCATCGCCCGTTATGTCTAAGACAACTCGATCCTTCTATTATTTTATTTTAACAACACAAACACAGCAAAACAACATAACAAAGAGGTGAGATCACCTATGCCAATACCAACATGGCAGCACAGAGATAATACAAACAGCAATATCATACAAATATGTCATACCAGAGTTTCAATAATGCACTCAACATTAATCAACTATCATCATCATACCATTAACATTATTATCATCACACAATAATCACAATAATGTCATCAACATGATTATCATCATTATGATCCAAGTATTTCAAAACAATTTTCATAGCCAATATTCATCAATTAATATATATCATGCAGATATGGACACTCAAATTTATGCATATGTTATGCATGTGCACATAGACTCAGTTTTTCAAAAACAACTCCATGGAGGTTTTCACAATTTCGAAGAGAATGCTCTGTCAATTGTCAGCCTTAGCCCAAAGACAATCTTCCAGTTGTTGAAAAGAATCGTGTTCTTGTCGGGTATCGTCAATGCGTTGCAATGGACTGCATCGCCAAGTGACACAGGGTACTCGCCACCGTCCACTTGGTCGACCGCCGCGCTCGACGCCCCAAGATCCATCATAGACCTCACTATCAATTCTCATTCCCTCTTCAACCACAAGGGCCATATACAATGCACGAATATATCCGCAAGTCCAACCCCAAAGGGCCAAATCTTTTCAATTTCATTTGTTCAATGTATCATATGCCTCAACGCATATTTTTCCCAATGCATGTATAATGCACCAAATCCAATCACAAGAATCTCTTTCCAATGCATATAAAATGCACCAAATTATCTTGTATTTTCAATGAAGAAAAATCATGTTATCACATTTTCATAGTTATAAAACACTTTCGTCGTGTTTTCAAAATTGCGTAATATTTCCATTTTATTTTCACAATTCCAAAACGTTTCTGTTACGTTTTTACAATTCCAAAATGTTTACATTAAGTTTTCAAAATATCGTAACACTTATGTTACGTTTTCAAAATTCAAACGCTTTACGTTATATTTTCACAATACCGCGAATGACACTTCATTTACGTTTTCACAATACAGTAACATTTCTTTTACATTTTCAAAATATCGCAACTCTTCTGTTGCACTTTTAAAACACGTACTAATTTTTTAACGTTTTTCTTAATCGCGTAAAAATATACATTTCTCAAAATCGCATAGTATTTTTCCACTGTTTCAAAATCGCGTAACTTAAAAATCATTCTTTTAAGTCGCATAAATCATTTTCCATCATTCTCAAAATATTTAAAACACTTTTCAAATCAGATAACGATTTTTCGCTATTTTCACAATCACGTAAAAATAATTCATCACTTTTTCATCACGTAGTGATTTTTCAATAGTAATTCAGATTACGTAAAATATTTAAACGTAATTCAAATCGCGTAGAAATATTTTAACGTATTTAAAATCGCGTTACGTAACTTAAAAATCACATTTTTAAGATACGTAAATAAATTTTCACCACAATTTCATTGCAGAAAATATTTTTTGACCTTTAAAAATTCCTTTTTAACTTTTCTCAAAATAATATACCTTTACACTTCATTTAATATATTTTCTTACTCAAGAAAATATTTTTCCACAGTTCTTTACTCAAGAAATTCTTTTTCAAAATATAATTCACAAAATCACTTTTTCATTGATGTAAATCAACGTTTCAAAACTTAATATTTTCTAACGTATTTCAAAACTTAAAAATAAGTTATACGTTAGTAAATTTTCAAAACACCATTATATTCTCCATTTTTCCCAAATCAATTCTAAAATCAATTCTCTTCAAAACAAATTAAGATTCAAACCCTTGCAACTTTTCTTTTTCATTTTCATATGAAAGTTCATTTCTCAAGTGATAGAATACTTTGATTCCATTTCCCAAATCCTTATACTAAAACATTTTGTTCAAACATTTTGTTTCCACTTTAAAATTACTTTGTTTCATAAAACCAAAATTATTCCAATCCTCCAAAAATCATAGAGTCTTTGGCCATTGAAGCCATCAAATATTTTTCTTCTAAATTGATATGGTTTTACACAAACAAAACCATTAAAAATTCTTTGTTTTCAAAACCGAAATACCGATGGTTATAAAAACCAAACCCATTTGTTCAAATTCATTTTTACTTTCCCTACAAATCCTTTTTCACTTTCTTTACAAATCCTTTTTCACTTTCTTTGCAAATCCTTAAAATTATCATTGCTATTTTCATTTAAATCTCATGTTTAGTAAAACACTTAGAAACTTTTTACACAAAATAAATCAATAAAAATTCCTCCAAAAATCATATTCTTGTTCTCTTGAAAAACAAATCATTTGTTTATTTTCCATACTCTTCAAATCATCCATTTTCATCTTTCATGAAAATCTTAAGTTATAAACACCTATGTTGAGGTGTCTTGGCCAAAAATTCCATAGCCTTTAGAACCAAGAAAAATTCATTTTTTCTCCACTTCATAATTTTCATTAAACAAATCAATTTCCTTGTTCTTGAAAAATTTTCAACATGAACCCTAATCAAGGGCATCAAAACCGTAGCTCTTCCTTGGCTTTTGGAGCCAAAAATCAATTTCCTTTCCACCATCAAGTCATGGCATATACATATATATTTCATCATAAATAATATAAGCATACCATCAAAGCCATAAAAGCATGTATAGCATATCAAGCATATCATCAAAGCTATAAAATCATGCAAAGCATATCAAGCATAGAAAATTAATCAAAGCTCATAAACACCCACAAATTAATTACATGACCATGGATATGAATCCTCACATGGATTCCACATCCATCAAATAAAATACCATCTCTCACCACCATGCTTGGTTGGTGAGATGGATCTCTCTCTTACCTCTTGAAGATCCTCCAAAGCTTCTTGATTTGTTTCTTTTTCCAAGTCCTTCACCACCAAGGGCTTCTCAAATACAAAACAAAACACAAGTTAATTAACATATCAAGCTTGATTAAGAGGAACCATGGATCAAAGATGGTTTAGATCATGAAAAAGAGAGAAGAAATGAAGTTTCCTTACACTTCACCACAAATACGCCATAACTTGGATCTTGAAGAAACTCCTTGAAGATGAATGATTTAGAAAAAGTCTCCAACATGAAAGTTGCTTAGAATATCATGTAGATTCTAGATCTAAGGTTGGATGAAATTAAAAGAGCTTGGATGGTGATTTTAGGGGTTTTGACCGAATGATATCTCTTGAAGAACAAAGATGAAATTTTTTATTTTTGATAGAAACTTGAAGCTTGAATTTGAAGATCAAGATGAATGATTTTGGAAAAACTCATAACTAGAGATGTTATTAGAATGATGTTTAGGTTTAGAAAATCTAGTTGGATGAAATTTTTGAGTGATGGAAGGCATTTCAAGGTGCTTGGCCGAATGGTGTTTGGAGAAGAGAGATGGAGAGAAAATTTGCTAAGTTTCCTTCTTGAAGATGTTCAATGAAGACCAAGGAAGACAATAATGACTAAAGCATGCAATTATGATCTTCCAAAGCTCCTAATGCAGCACCAACCGTCCCCCCTCTTCATGCTTCTCATTGATGTGCAAGTTATCAATATTGGTCAATATAATACCTAATTGATCAAGACATGCAAAAAAACTTGTCCTTTGTCTTCTAAACAAGCCAAAACCATCCCTTTCCTCTTCATTATGCATTCAAAATGTGACAATTTTCAAGCCACCATTATTTGTGCATTCCTAGCCATTGATTAATTCAATGGTTAGGATTTAGGTAGATTTTTAATTTTAGAAGACTAAATCTAGGCCATTGGATTTTTCTCCTTTAAATTCTAGCCCTTAGATGTGTCTCCAAAATTAAGGGTCAAGATTGCTTTCTTCAAACTTTAAATCCAAGGGTCCTAATTAGTCTTTGCTACTTTAGAAGACCAAATCTCCACCATTGATTGATTCTTCATCCAATGGTCATAAATGGTCTTTGTTACTTTTTAAGATTAAATCTCCACCCTTGATTTAATCTAAATCCAATGGTTATAAATGGTCTTTGTCATTTTTCAAGACCAATTCTACACCTTTGATTACATCTATGGTTGATATCAAAGTCTTCCTAACCAAGCTTATTCTCACACCATTGATTAAATCAATGGTTATTATCCAAGCTTTTTATTAAGTTTGTTTCTTAACCTTTGATTAAATCAATGGTTAATATTCAAACTAAGTATTCTCATCCAAGGGTATAAATCAAGTCAAGCTCTCTTTGTTGACTACGCAAAGTATAATATTTATTCTTGTATCCTACAAATAATATTTTTCTTGTATTTTTATCATCCGATAATTAAATACAAGATCAAAACACAAGATCTGATAAAATTTAAAAAGCTGTTTCGGATTCGGGTTTAGTAAGATCCTGTCTATCTCTATCTAAACAAAATATGTACAAATTTTTCTATGCGTAGAAAAAATTTTGCTTTGCGGGACCCACCTGGGCCCACGTATGGCCACTTGGGCCCACGTATGGCCACCTGGGCCCACATACACCTCATGGGGCCCACAAACCATAAAAATTTTAAAATCACCCATAAAATCACAAAAATTAGAAAATTCACAAATATCCAATCAGATTACATAAATTAATTATCTAACGGTAAAAATTAAATTACGTAAAGTTTTCCCCAGCCCGAAAATTTTTATTTTCCTGACACGGAGTAAATCACTCAAAACGATCAAATACGCTGACAGAATAAACAAAATAATTTTACAATGCACGAAATTACTAAAAAGTAAAATTTTGTTAACTGTCAAAATTACTGTTTAAGAGATACGGAAATTTTGGGATGTTACAATATATCTATATGGTGTGCTATTTGTGTTATCTCTATGTTACTATGTCGGTATTGGCGTAGGTGATCTTACCTCTTTGTTGTATTATTTTGTTGTGCTTGTATTGTTAAAATTATATAGTAGATGGAACGAGTTTCTTAGATATGACGGGAGTCAGACATTCTGAGTTCGGTGACAATATCAAGGAGCAACCATCCCAAACTGGTTAGTGTACAGTTTTAAGGAGGAACAGATATATGACGCATCAAGACGGATACAAGACGGAATAAGTATGTTGAGTTTTTATCATTAGTGTTTTACCGTGCTATTAAATAAGACCCGTCATGGGGTTTGCTACTGTTTAAAATAAAGTTTGTAAGTTTTTTTATTTCTTGAATAATTGTAAATATTAAGTGGTGTCTGTTTTATGAGTTTTAATCAATTTAAATCTATTTTTCAGTATTACTTATAAATATCAGTAAGTTTACATTTCTGTGAGAAGAAATTTTAAAACCCATGTTTTATAACTCAAACCTTTTATGAACTATTTTTGAAGATTAGGAGTTGGTAGTCAGAAATGTGATGCCCTAAGGAGGGTGTTACACATGTCACCTGCCGCTAGAAATTGTGCATCGCATATTTTGGGTAATGAAAAGGTGCAACTAGGACTTAGACCAAGCGGGCATGGAAAGGAAGTTACAATTGTAGGAATTAGATGAGATCCACTTAGAGGCATATAAGAGTTCCAAATTTTATAAAGAGAAGACAAAAGTCTTTCATGATAAGATGATTATGAGAAAAACATTTGAGATTAGTCAAAAAGTGTTTTTATATAATTCTCGTATGAAATTGATGCCCGAAAAATTGAGATCTAGGTCGGAAGGTCCTTTTGTTATTACTAATGTTTTTTCTTATGATATAGTTGAGCTTCAAGATGTGACTACAAAGAGGAGCTTTAAGGCTAATGGCCATAGACTCAAGCATTTTTATGATGGTTTCCAAAAGCATACCATGGAGGAGGTGGCATTGCTTGATGCTACTTATCCAACATGAAAGAGGGAGTTTCCTTTTCTTACTTGTTTATTTTCTGTTTTAGTTTTTTTGTTTTTAATTTAGTTTTCTATTTTTTTGTTTATTTATTTTTTTGTCTGTTGTTTTCTGTTTTCTATTTTTTGTTTTTATTTTTATTTTTGTTTTTTATTTTAATTTACATTGCTATTTCTATTTTTCATCAATTTTGTTTTCTATTTTTTGTTTTAAATTATGTTTTTTGTTTTGTTTTTAAATTTTGTTTTGATGTTTTTGAAAAAAAAAATTGTGTGCTTCTTGTTTTTAGTTTTAAATTGCTTTCTAATGGTTCTTGAGATGTGTGGAAGTTGTGAGTTTGGACAAATTGAGGATTAGAAGTTTATGACATAAGTGAATGAATTATCTTTCATCTTGAATTTGACTTGTTTGGTAATAGAAATTGAATTAGTAAATTAAGTCTGATAGACTTATACCTTATGAGAATTTGAGCTTATTGATGAATGAATTAAGTAATTTTACCATTCTCTTCCTTCTTGTTTGATTTTCACTCATGAATTTTGATCACTCTAGAACTTGCTTTGATTCTTTTTTAGGCTACATTTTCACATGTATACATGAACATGATTGAGACATTTTTTCCTTGCATTAGTTACTTTAGCCAAATAATCAACCTTACATATTTCCCCTCGATTAACCCTCATTGAGCTTATTTTCCTACTCTTTGTTGTTTTTAACTCATTATATACCCTTAGTGAAAAAAAAACCATGTTGCCCATTTACCTTAAGGAATTGTTCTTGTGTTTATTGTTTGATGTGCTTATATTGCTCAACATATTTTTTCTTTGGTAATTTGTCATCATAAAAAAAGGGAGATTGTGGAAATAAATTTGTCCTAATGGTTTAATATGTTAAGTTTTGATGATGATAAATACAAGACAAAAATAACGATGCTTATGCTACATAGATGTACTTTATAAATTATATGAAGATATTGAATTATGAGTTTGGACTAACTATATTTTAAGTGAGCAATACTTTGTAGGATCGTCTAAGTTCCAAGACTGAGTATTGCAACAAGAAAACAAAGATCTCAATTATGTTCAACTTAAGGAGAATGTGCATGTCTATTTCATGAAGGTTTTGATAACAACAAAGACATGTCAAAGACCAAGTCCAAAGGAAGATTAAATGGTATAACTTATAGGACTTAGCATCTTTTATGTAAGAAACCTTCTAGATATCTCAAATATGTTTTCAAATCTTTACAAGTAGTTTTCATATGATAAAATGGCTAACAAATAAGTTTTGAAAAGTTAGTTATGATGGTAGTTCAAAACTATGAAAAATAGTCAAGTTTGAGTTTTGCAAAACTGACTTTTGGTTACTCTTTTGATCATAACTTTCAAAATACTTTGAGTTTTGTTTTGAAACTTGTTCCATTTGAAAATAAACTCAAAGATCTTTCCAATGAGTGGTTATTTTATTATGTGAAAACTATTTTTAAAGATTTGAAAATATATTTGAGATATCTAGAAGGCTTCTTACATAAAAGACGCTAAGTCCTATAAGCTATACCATTTAATCTTCCTTTGGACTTTGGTCTTTAACATGTCTTTGTTGTTATCAAAACCTTCATGAGATAGGCATGCACATTCTTCTTGAGTTGAACAAAACTAAGATCTTTGCTTTCTTGTTACAATGCTCACTCTTGGTACTTAGACTATCCTATAAAGTATTGCTCACTTAAAACATAGTTAGTCCAAACTCATAATTCAATATCTTCATATAATCTATTAAGTACATCTATGTAGCATAAGCATCATTATTTTTGTCTTGTATTTGTCATAATCAAAACTTAACATATTAAACCATTGGGGCAAATTTAATTCCACACCACAAAATGAATTTCTTGAAAAATTTAATGAACACATTAAATATCTGAATACAATAGTCCTTGAAACACCTCAAAAGAATCAAGAGTCTCAAGCATCTAAATCTTTAACAATCAATACTACAAAATAATCTAATTCAAATAGTGAATTAAGTTCTAAAACTAGTTCTGTGATTAAAGTTAATCTAGTAATTAGTCAAACACTTAATTAGAGAAAACCATCCAAACTTTACTATCAGAAGGCGACATAGATGGTCAAACTGAGTATAATATTATCAATACTCTTGAACATATGACTATGGTCTTAACAACTTATCAAACAACTTATGATAGTCCAGAAGATATGATTGTCAATATTATAGTCTCAAGATTTATTGGTCAACTTAAAGGATAGTGGGATAATTATCTCACTAATGAAGAAAAAGTTAAAATCTCTATAGCAATCCAAACTGATTCGAATGGACTTCCCATCCTTAGTGAAGGGAAAGTTATTCCTGATGCTGTCAACACATTAATCTTTACAATCGCCTAATATTTTATTGGAGATCCTTCTTTATGGAAAGATAGGTCTGCTAAACTCCTTTCAAACCTCAAATGCAAAACCTTAGTAGATTTTAGATGGTATAAGGATACCTTCATAACTAGGGTTTATACCAAAGAGGATAACCAACAACCTTTCTGGAAAGAAAAATTCTTAGTTAGTCTTCCAAAGTCCTTAGGCAATAAGGTAAGAGATAAAAACATAAGTCAATCCATTAACGGAGAAATTCCATATGAATAATTGAGTCATGGACAACTCATTGTTTTCATCCAAAAGGTAGCCTTAAAATTTTTTCAAGACGATAAAATCTAATATCAATTGGTTAGAGAAAAGGTTCAAACCAAACGAGACTTAGGATCTTTCTATAAACAATTCGGTCTCCCTTGTGCAAAAAGAAAATCCAAACCCAAACCAAAACATGTCTAGAAGACTAAATATTACAAACATAAGGCAAACACCCCCCCTAGGAAGCTTAAACAAGAATTTAAGTCTAAATCACCAATTGACGTTAAAATCCCAAAGAAACTTGTAATTTGTTACAACAGTGGCAAACCATGCCATATTAGTAAATATTGTAGATTGAAAGGGAAAATAAAAGCCTTAAATCTTGAACAATCTGCAGAAGAATAAATTAACAATCTATTAATTGAAACTTCTGAAGAAGAATCCGAAAAGGAATCTTCTGAAGATTTCAAACAAATCCAACATGATGACATAATTTTTGAAGAATAATAAAATGAAATCAATGTCTTAACAAAGGAGTAAGATCTCCTCTTTGAAACAATAAACTTGATCCCAGATCTTCAAGAAAGGAAAACTTATGTAGATAAATTAAAATCATAAATGAAAGCAAGTTCTTCTAAACCAAAAGAATTGGTCATTGTAAACAAATTAAATCTTAAAGAAACTCTTAAAAAAAACTAGAAAGGAAGTCTTCTTCAAAACCCGTAATAGTCCAAGACCCCCAATATGAGATTCTTAATCTCAAAATGGAAGTCAAAGAACTAAAAGAACAACAACAATTGCACCAAATAATTATATCCTAATAACAGGACTTCCAAATTGAATCTTCAGATTCAGAAAAGGATAATATTCCTGACAAACAAAATTTAGATTCTAAAAACGAAGATGATGAATTTCTAGGATTAATTAATCAGTTAAAAATCCAGAAATTCTATATCAACATCAAAATATTAGTTGATGAGTTTGTCCTTTAAACAATCATTTTATTCGACATAAGAGCATATTCAAATTGTATCCTAGAAGGACTCATTCCAACCAAAAATTTTGAGAAAACATCAGAACAACTTAGCACTGCTAGTGGTTTTGTAACATCCTCCCTAACCTAATAGCTCTAATCAGAGTTATAGAAGCTTAGTAATATTAGTTAGAATTATCTGTTAATTTGAATAATTTTCTAAACTAGTTTGAGCATAATTCTATAATATTGAACACAATAGAATAATTAAGGTATCTACTGAATTAGTATAATGGAAATAAATGTGAAAAATTTATTTCCTAGCTAAGGACCATTGATAAGACTTGTGGAAAATTTATTTCCTAGCTAAGTACCATTGATAAGACTTGTGGAAAATTTTGGAGAATCAACTGAGCAAGTTTGATATTTTTAAGAATATCGAAGATGAATAGTTGGAACAGTTATAGAACAACTAAGTAACTCATAAAATTATGAAATTTCATGGAGGTGACAAGTAAGATATAGAGAATAATTTGGTATAACATTCCAACTAAGATAAGTATCAGTAATCTTATTACGTAATCCATTCGTTTAATTTAACTTGGGACTAAATAATGAAGCTTAACTGATAAATAAAAGTATATAAAAATTTATGAAAAAATGGATTTGAGGACTAAAAATTTATTGAAAGATTAAAATGTACATAACAGGTACAAAAATTTCAGCACAATTTTTTTATCTAATTTTTTACTTCCACCGCCAATATACAATTGCACCTTTATCTATTACTTTTAACTTTCCTCTTCACAGTTTTGGCTTCATTTTCACATGCAAATAGCAGTTGAAGAATAGGGGAAGGGTGGCCAAAGAAAAAGAAAAGAAAGGAAGGAGAAGAAAAGTGAAGAAAAATCAAGAACTAAAACTTCTACAAGCTAGGAAATTTGAGGTAAGGGTTGTTGAACTTCTACCATGCTCCTCTCCTTTCTTGTTATTGTATCTTGCATGATTGATTTTTGTTTGGTTGAATTATTGCATTTGGAGGTTATGGATGGGTGAGTTTTCGTATTCATGTGGAAGATGGAATTTAGTTTAACCACTATTTTGAGTTGTATGGAGTTTCTGGTCCTATATATATATAGGATGGATGTACGTTGTTAGTGGGTTACAAGTTTGTAATTTTACTAGGATGTATGTTGATTTTTATTGATTAGACGTTACTGGGAGTAAATATTTGAAGTTCTCTTTTGATCATTCATTTTGGTAAGTCTTAGGCGATGAAATCTAACAGATTGAGGAAGGAAGAAATATAATTTGTGTATTGATGTTTAAAATAGAAAACTTAAATGCTTTCCATTCTTGACTTTAATGACTTAATGAAGTTAAATATGAGTAAGTGTATTTATTTGAGTTTGAAGTCTTGGTTAGGAAGTGGAATGAGAAGACATTTCATATCTCCTTGTTTATATGATTGTGTAGCTAAGAAAAAGAAGCTTTTTGAAACTTATTTGTGAAGGTGTACGTGTGTGGAATCCATGTAAAATGGTTAGAATTTTGCTTGCTTTCAAGGAATGAATATGATCGTTTAAAAGTGATGATAATGGAAGTTTTGTTTTAAGAATTCATAGGCATGATTATACTTTTACTTGATTGTAAGTATTAAGAATTTTAAGATGATTATGATATATTATGAATTTGATTATGAAAAGACTATATATCCAAACACATTTGAGAATTTATAATATGATTGGATTAGATCAAATGAGATTGAACAATAACTGATTGATTGATTGCCCATGATAGGAATGACGAATTTATGCATTTTGTTGCATATTCGATAATTTGATGTATAAAGAGATTTGATGAAATAACTTGATTTTCATGGGTATCCCTTTATGGAACTGTGTTAAGTGGATTTTGGATATACCTTAGATTTAAGGTAAGTCTTGGACAATAGTAAGAGGGAAATTGAGAATCTCTCTCTTTACTAGAGTAATTGAGGTGGAGGAAGACCTCCCTCTTTACTTGAGCTTCCCTAATAATCAAGTGGTAGAGGATAACTTTACTACTTGGGGTGATCCTAAATCTGGGATGGTGTAAAGATTACTGTGCGTCTTATCTATCCCAGATGGCTACTAGTATGAGGATTTCTATGCATCCTTTCTATTGTGGTAGTTATAGTTTATCCTTATATTTAGATTGAGGATTTCTGTGCATTCTCCTTCCTAGATTGCGGTAGATAGGGCCTAGTTACTAGAGTAATCCTGTGTAGCAAATTGATCATCATAAATGGGTTGAAGTACACCAACCCGAATGCAGACTACTACTAAGTGAATGAATGATATTATGAGCTCATAACTTTGAATATAAAAAGAGATTGATGAATCAAGATTGGATAAATTGATTCATGATTTGAAGAGTTTTCATAAACAAGATTTATTGATAAAATTTTGATGTTATTGATATTTTTGAATATTGATAACATGATCTACAATAGAATGATATGAAACTTAAGGATATGATTTATGATGTGAATTTTTTACGATATACATTATTTTCATAAAGATAAAATGAACTAATTATTTCGGGAAGAGGAATGACTTGTTTTGGCTTTCTGCCACCTTCTTAGAATATTATTGAATGTCATATAATAAATTTTCCCCCGAAATAGTTAAAATTATTGTGATGACACATTTCTTTTTAAACTAAATTAATGAGAATTCATAATTCTCAACCCCCTACATCTATGTTTTCTGCGATGAAGATAGATGAAGCTTTGAAACGAAGATATAGTTAGTATCTTTGGTTTAACTTTTGTACAGTGGTATTGTCTATTATGTAATGTTTAGTAATATATAATTTTTGTATAATTCCTTTCATAATGTATGTATCTTACATTTCTGTGAAAGGCTCATATTTTGTATATTATCAAATTATTTAATTTAATTTTTTTTTTGGATATTCATAAGTAATATACCAAATTTTTAGTTATTGATGCATAAACCAGTTATGTCATTAGTACTAGTACTTTGGGATGTTACATGTTCTAAATTAAAAATCAACTTCAAACTTTCAAAAGCAATCATAGAAAACCAAGGTTTCCAAGTTGAAACATCTTTCCTATTAGTCAAGAACCTAAAAAATGGAGTGATTCTAGGAACATCATTCATAAGATCACTTTTCCCATTAGAAATGTTTGACAAAGGAATTGCTACCCATTATTTGGGAAAACCAATCATCTTTAGGTTTCTTAGTAAGCCAATCATAAGAGACCTCAATCTGATCCAACACAAACAAAACCAAATTAAATTTCTTAAAGAAGAATTTCTTTTAAGAATATAAACTCACAGCTTAATCAACCTTATGTCCAAAAGAAAGTTCAAACTCTTCTTCAACAAATATAAGAATCAATTTGTTTTGACTTTCCAAACGCTTTTTGGGAAAGGAAAAAACACACAATGGACCTTCCCTATGAAAAGGATTTTCATGAAAGGAAAATCCCTACAAAGGCTAGACTAATCCAAATGAATGAAAACTCCTTCAATATTGTTAGCAAGAGATCAATGACCTCTTGGCAAAAGGACTAATCCAGAAAAGCAAGAGTCGTTGGTCATGCTCTTCCTTTTATGTCAATAAGCAAGCTGAAATCGAAAGGGGAACTCCCCAATTGTTTATCAATTACAAACCACTTAATCAAGCTCTTCAATGCATTCAGTATCCAATCCTTAATAAAAAGGACCTTCTCAAATGACTATATTCAGCCAAAATATTTTCCAAATTTGATATGAAATTTGGATTCTGGAATATCCAAATCAAAGAAAGTGATCGTTACAAGACCGTGTTCACTATTCCTTTTTGGGCAATACGAATGAAATGTAATGTCCTTTGGATTAAAGAATGTTCCCTCAGAATTCCAAGGGATCATGAATGAAATCTTTAATCCTTATTCAAAATTTACCATCGTCTACATTGATGATGTTTAAATCTTTTCTCAATCAATTGATCGACATTTCAAACATATTAATATTTTTATAGGAGTCATAAAGAGGAATGGTCTCATAGTCTCCAAAACAAAGATAAATCTATTCTAAACTAAAATTAGATTTCTTGGTCATACCATTCATCAAGGAACAATATATCCAATCAATAGAGTTATTGAATTCGTAGACAAGTTTCCAAATCAAATTATTAATAAAAATTAAAGACAAAGATTTCTTGGTTGTTTAAATTATGTCATCAAACCTCTCCATGATCGTTTGAAAAAGAGTCCTCCTCCTTGGTTAGATGCTCATACAAACATTGTTAAATAAGTAAAAGCTTAGGTAAAGGATGTAACGCCCCAATTTTTAGAAAATATTCTGAATGTACTGTTTTCTGTTTTTCATGCTTTTGTATGAATGACCGCTGTGTCCCTGTTTTTCTGTTCTTGATTTTTGTATGAAAACAATTTCGATAATACAGGTTCAAATTTTATTTGATCGTTTTACGTAATTTGCTTCGAGACGGTCAAATAAAAATTTTTCTGAGCTACTGTATTAATTTTTCTGAAAGATATACAGCTAAATAATACTGCTGGATATTTTATTTGAACGTTTTGGATAATTACCTACGTTGTGGGAAAAAATGGGAAAATGACCGTTACGTCCCGAACGTACTGTTTTCTCTGTTTTTGTCTGTTTTTAATTGTTTTCTTCTTGATTTAATGCCAGAAAATACTGTCTGTGATTTTATATGAACTTTTTGTGTGATTTGCTCCGAGGCAGGAAAATAATATTTTCCGGGCCGGGGAAAATCTTATTTGATTATTTAGAATTGGGGATCTTACTTAACCCGATTCTGAATGAGTCTAAAAATAATCTTTTAATTTTTAGGATTTAATCACAAATAAAATAATTTTATATTATTATAATATTATTTTATTAGTCGATATGTTTTAGTGACAAGTGGACCGGAAATATTTTGCGGGACCCACAATTAGCAGAAACGGTTAGATCGGTAGCTTAATTAATCACCGTAGGTGTAGAACTTTCCAGCAAAAGTGACTGACTCACTAGGTGACTCAAATGCGAGAAAATTAAATACACTCGTGTGACTCGGCATGTGAGTCACCATAAGCTAACCAATGAGAAGAAGGCTTGCTCACCAAGGCTTAATCTTAGCCTTTGATTCATCCAATGGCTTGGATGAAGCCAAGCAAGGTGCCCACCTTGCACCCCACTTGAAGTCCACGGCCAAGAGGCCTTTGGTGACCAAAATATCACTTTGTCTTCATCACTTTCTCTCTTCTCTCTCATCAAGAACCCTAGCCACCATTCTTGCCCATTTTCTCCACCATATTCGGCCAAGCTCATTTCCTAACCATCCAACCATCCAAAATTTTTTCTAACCAAGTTTCCTTAATCTAAACACCATTCTAAGAACCTTTGTAGTTGGGAGTTTCTTCAAATTCTTCCATCTAAGGCTTGGAAACCAACCTTGGAAGTTTTACCTAGAAGGTGAAATTTCATACTTTTCTTTTCTCTCTTCTTTTTCAAAGTTCTAAGCCATGATTCTTCCATGGTTTAGCTTCTTTTTCATGGTTAGTAACATGTAGGTTTTGTTTGAAAATTTTAGGTGTTTGGTGGAGTGAAAACCGTGACCTAAGGAGGTGAGAAAGCAAGTTTTTGTCTTCATTTAAGGTAAGAGGAAGACAATTCTTATCATCCCTTGATGGTGGTAAGAAGATGGAGTTATTTGTGATGTTGTAGAATCCATAAGGATTCGGTGGTCATGTGTTATTTATGTGTGTATTTGTTAATTTTTGTGGTTGCTAGTAGTTTATGTGGTAATTGTTATTAGCTTTCTTGTTTGATGATTGTAATAATTTTGCATGCCTAATAGCTTTTGATTGTATGTCTATAAGCTTTAAATTAGGTTTATGTGTTAGAAATATTTTGCATGTGTTAGAAATATTTTGCATGTGTTAGAGATATAAATGCATGTATTAGAATTGTATGATAAGGTTTAGGATGTGAATAACATGTGTAAGTTTGCATGAGTGTTCCAAAGAACACAATCCAATAGCTCACGGCAATGACAAGTTTGGAGGACCAAAATGTTCTCTCTTGATTTTTCCTAAAGTGTAACTTAATTAACCTAGGAGAATCAAGAAAGTTTCTAATTGATTTGATCAAAGAAAAATGCATTTAGAAATCAAATGGTACAAACTTAGTATTTTGGGGCCAACATGCCTAAAGGATTAAATTGACTATAGATAACTATTTTCTAAAATGATTTAATGAACTTAGACTATAGAATACATTTGATATGATTTAAAAGGTGAAAGACATTTTGGAAATCAAATGCAAAAGTTTTATAAAATTTCGGCCAACATGCCACTATAGGAATTCATGATTTTAAAAACTTGTTTCTAAATTTTTTTAATTAAAAAGAAACAATACAAGTTAAGAAGAAATTTTCTATAGTGATTTATGAAGGAACCAATTGATTAGAAGTAAGTCTAAAGGGTTAAAATCCATAATTTTATCATTAGGAAGGAAATACAGTAATATTAAGAAATTTTCTAACATATAGCTCACTTTTGGTTTTGAAGCATGTTAGAGATTTCAAAAAGAATTTAATGAAATGGTTAAAAATTAGTTAAACAGAAATTTTTATGGAAAAAAAATTAGAAAACCATTATTATAAGTTTCTAAACAAAATACTGTCAATTTTTAGTAAAAATGAACCTATAAGATAGTCAAAATATCCTAATGACAGTATACGGTATGAAAAATTATTCTACGTAGTTTAAATGTACTAAATATTATTTCTATCTGTTTAAATGGTAATTTTAAAGGTATTCGAATAAGAAAATGATTTAAAAATTCTACGCGATTGAGAAAACGTATTAAAAATGTTACGCGATTTTAAAAACAGAAAAATATCTTTACCCGATTTTTAAACGTTTGTAAAAACGACGAGATTTCAAAAACGCGATAAAATTTCTACGCGATTGACCGTTACTATATTTATTTTTCGCTGTCGGGAAAATGTGAACCCGTACAGGCTTTTGAGGTTATTTCGCTGTCGGGAAAATGTGAACCCGTACAGGCTTTTTGTCATTTAGGGCATATTTTTATCTTGAGGGCATTTTCATAATTTCCTATATTTGGAATTATGTTTTGTCTTTATGCCAATTTTTGGTGTTTTGGGTTGACGAGACGAATTACATCGTGTTGTCGATGCGATAAGTGTAGTGTTGTTTATTGTTCTAATAAACTTGGAGACTTTAGTGTACGGGATCCCACATGTGGACAGTTGGTAGCTCCGCTGGGCCGTGGTAAACCGATAGCACACTAATGTCCTCGACATTCACTATATTTAATCGAGGTTTGTAAAGTCTAGTAGTACATTGCCTATAGTGCCACAACGGGAGACTGTGAACTATACTACGCCTGGATGGTAGATTCCCAGTGTCGTAGGCTATTGACGCAACGTGTGATCGCGTAATAGTTGGTTGGGCAGCCGTGGTACTAATGGATTTTGCAAGTCATTCTCTCTGATATCTGTTTGGGTTTAGCTCCATGGAGTAGGGTTGTGTTTTGGTGTATTAGAGTATATCTTGGATATTATTCCATTTTTCTCTATTTATCGGTATCTGGTAATATCTTGGATGTTCGTACATTTTCTCTATTTATATTTATCTGATAATTTTTATGTTAGTTGTCTATTTCTTATCTTATCTTATCTGTGAGATTGATTTATCTCGTGTGATTTTCTCTATTTGTGATCTGTCTATGATGTTCGAAACCCTAGGATATTTAATATGTATTACTTGTTATAGCTTCTTCATATTGTATAAACTGTGTAATTGTTATTTGTCGTCTTCTTATTTGCCATGTTGTGATGGTTTTATGTTGTCTTACCTCTTTATTGTATGTGTCTATTGTCTATTTATTTTATGCGGTAAAGAGTTTGAAGAGAAGAAGAGGAACAACCTCTTGAGATCGTGTACCACGAGGAAGAGGGAGATCGCCAGACCGACGATCGGTTTACGAGCAAGAACCATCCGATCATCCATACCCTCTGGATTGATTGTGTGGGGGATGGCGACACCTGCATTTTGGGATTCATAGAGCCGGTATTCCATGGAGGTGATCGGCTTGGCATTTGCGAGGAGATCGTGCTTCGTTACCTATCTTTGGACGTATGACCGTGATTCTACGTCATCGGTTTGATGGAGATCCGGTTGCGACGACGACGCTTTTTCTCGCATTTAGAGTTACCCTTATCCATTAGGCGTTATTGGGGTGCTTTGAAAACCCCGAGCCTAGTGAGATAAGCATCGTGTCGACTGCGCGATCCCGTTATCGCCGTGTGTCGAGACATCGTGATATTTATCTCCGATGATCATTTTCACACCGAGAGTGATCCATCGAGAGGAGTAGATAATCATGATGTTTTTTTTTTTTTTTTTTGGGCGCGTCGGTATATGTACGTATATATTAACTCTTTTATTGCTTTCTTTCTTGTTCTTGTTTAAATAGTTATAGTCTTAGTTGTAAATTATATGTACAGAGTTTATAACTTAACCATATGTATATTATTAGTGATGATGTTTTTTTTTTTATTTCGTATATTTCGTATTATCTTTTTATTACATATTTACGTTTATCGTGGAATTATTTTTACAACCCGTAATAATTTTAACAAATATTCCGCAACTTGGGTAGATTTTATTTCTATTTATTTTATTTTATTTTATGTGTGACATCCTCCAAAGGGGTGTTACATTAGTTAATATCGAGCCCAAGTTAGAGTCTTTTGGGGTTGTGGTTGGGTCTGTTTTTTGTTTGTCTTTGTGTGGTTCTCTGTGATGTTTGTGATTTATATCCTTTTGGAAATATCTTAAAGGATGTATCTAATTTTGTTTTGTTATGTTTGAAGAAAGAAGATGGCTGGTAGAGGTAGAGGACGTGCTAACGTAAATCGAGATGAGGATCCGATGTTGGTTGCTGCTGAGGCTATGCGGCAGATGGCTGAAGTGATTACTCAGCAAAATTTGAGAGCAGCCCAACAACAAGATGCTACAGCAGATGCCCTAAATTTATCTGAATTTAGGCGTCATAATCCGCCACAATTTAGAGGTGAGGTGGATCCGGAGAAAGCGAGTCAGTGGATGCAAGATTTAGAGAGAATATTTGAAGGGATGAGATGTACAGATGAAAAGAAAGTAACTTATGTTGTTTTCATGCTGAGAGGAGATGCAGAACATTGGTGGAGAGGAATCCGCCGAGTGTTGCAAGTTGAAGGGACTGAGATCACACGGGAAGTGTTTTCTAATACTTTTCTGGATAAATATTTTCCTGCGAGTGCTAGGCATGCCAAGGAAATGGAATTTCTTGGGTTGCGACAGGGGAATATGACGGTGAATGAGTATGCCACAAAATTTGAGAGTTTGTCTCAATTCTCAGATTATGCTCAGACACGACAAGATGATGTGTGGAGATGCAGGAAGTTTGAATCAGGTTTAAGGGTGGAACTGAAACGAGGAGTGGTATCTTTGAGGATGACTCAGTTTCATGCGTTGGTGGATGCTTGTGCTCGACTTGAAGAGTTGGAGCCATCTAGAGATCAAAGAAATCGGAATTTTGGACCGACAAGGTTCCAGAGAGGTGGAGGTAGTAATGCAAATCGGTTTCAGCATAAGCCGTATACCAGGCCAACAGGAAGTCAATCTCAACGACCATCTGTTAGCGGAAGTGCAAGTGGTAGTGGAGGCGACGAGAGGGTGGCGTTTACGCCAACGTGTTTTAAGTGCGGGAAGAAAGGTCATATTTCTCCCGAGTGTACGATTAAAGGTGCGGTTTGTTTCAATTGTAAACAACACAGGCACATAGCAAAGGATTGTCCACAGTAGGAGAGAAAACACGTGTTCGGTATGTTAAAGCTAATCGAAGAAAAATCGGAAGTACTCAACCGAGATCGGAGGACGAGTATATACAATGGTGGGATCTGAGATTTCTAAGTCTGATGATCTTATTCAGGGAGAAGGAGACATTGGAGGTAATCTTCTGACTGTCTTATATGACTCGGGTGCTACACACTCTTTTATTGCATATGATTGTGTGGAAAGGTTGAAGTTGCCTATATCTTCTCTGAATGTTATGTTGAATGTATCTACACCAACTGCTAAACCTGTAGTTACTTCTAAGGTCTGTTTGGATTGTCCTATTGTTGTGAAGGACCGTTTGTTTTTGGTTGATTTGATTTGTTTGCCTCTTATTGAGATAGATGTAATCTTAGGGATGGACTGGTTATGTTCTAACCATATCCTCATAGATTGTGCGAAGAAAACTATAGTTTTTCCTAAGGAAGAAGAGTATGGATTCTTAACTGCTGTTAAGGTCAAGTCTTTGTTGAGGAATGGAGCGCAGGGATATCTGGTATTGTCTTCTCTAGAGGTTAAGAATGAGAAGGATGTGAATACTATTCCTGTTGTCAACGAATTTCCGGATGTTTTTCCTGAAGATGTACCTGGTTTACCGCCTGAGCGGGAGATCGAATTCTCAATTGATTTAGTACGGGGAACAGTCCTATCTCAATTGCACCATATCGTATGTCGCCAGTAGAGTTGGAGGAGCTGAAAAAGCAATTGGTGGAACTGTTGGAGAAAGAATTTGTACGACCTAGCGTTTCCCCATGGGGTGCACCAGTACTTTTGGTCAAAAAGAAGGATGGAACATCACGACTTTGTGTGGACTATCGGCAGCTGAACAAGGTGACTATCAAGAATAAATATCCGCTTCCAAGAATCGACGATTTGATGGATCAATTGAGAGGAGCTGTGATATTTTCCAAGATAGATCTACGATCAGGTTATCACCAGATTCGTGTGAAAGGGGAGGATGTGCCGAAAACTGCTTTTCGAACTCGTTATGGACATTATGAGTATCAGGTAATGCCATTCGGGGTGACGAATGCTCCTGCTATATTTATGGATTATATGAACAGGATATTTCGTCCGTATCTAGACAGATTTGTCGTTGTCTTTATCGATGACATTCTGATCTATTCTAGATCGAAGGAAGAGCATGCTAAACATCTGAGTGTTGTTCTTCAGATTTTGAGGGAAAAGCAGCTGTATGCGAAATTGGCTAAGTGTGAGTTCTGGTTGGAAGAAGTTCAATTTCTTGGTCACGTAATTTCTAAAGAAGGTATAGCGGTGGACCCATCGAAAGTGGAGACTGTTTTACAGTGGGAGAGACCTAAGACAGTAACAGAAGTTCGAAGTTTTGTTGGACTTCTTGGTTATTATCGGAGATTTATCGAAGGTTTTTCCAAGATTGTTTGGACCACTTACACAACTTACGAGGAAAAGTCAAGCTTTCGAATGGACGGAAGAACGTGAAGCTAGTTTTCAAGAGTTGAAGAAGAGGTTAACAAGCTGCGTCGGTGTTAATCCTACCGATTCGACGAAATCTTTCGATGTGTATTGTGACGCTTCTTATCAAGGACTAGGATGCGTGTTGATGCAAGACCGGAATGTGGTGGCGTATGCTTCTCGACAATTGAAGATTCATGAGAAGAATTATCCTACGCATGATTTAGAATTGGCTGCGGTAGTTTTTGCTTTGAAGATATGGAGACACTTTCTCTATGGAGCAACGTTCAACATTTTCAGTGATCACAAGAGTTTGAAGTACTTGTACGACCAGAAGGAGCTGAATATGAGGCAGCGAAGGTGGTTGGAATTTCTGAACGATTACGATTTTCAACTTTTGTACCACCCTGGTAAAGCGAATGTCGTGGCTGATGCTTTGAGCAGGAAAATTATTAGTGTTTCTGCTCTAATGATCAAGGAAAAGGAACTCATTGAACAGTTTAGAGATGAGTGGTCATTTGTTGAGTTAAAACCGGGGAAGATCTGTATTAACATGGTTACTATCTCGAGCGAGCTGATGGAAGACATAAAAGAAAAGCAAAATGCCGATAAATTTTTGCAAGGAATAAGGGAGCAGATGAAACAAGGCGAGACACTAGAGTTCAAGGAAGGAACTGATGGAATTCTGAGATTTCGGGGTAGAGTCTGTGTTCCTCGTAATCGAGAGTTGAGAAGATATATTGTGAAACATGCCCATACTAGTCTATTGAGTATGCATCCAGGTATAACAAAGATGTACCAAGACTTGAAGAAGTTATTCTGGTGGCATGGAATGAAGGGTGATGTAGTTAGATGCGTGTCAACTTGCCTAGTTTGTCAAAAGTCGAAAGTTGAACACCAAAGACCAGCTGGGATGTTGCAACCATTATCGATTCCAGAATGGAAATGGGACAGCATTTCTATGGATTTCGTTACTGGTTTGCCAAAGACAAGGAGAGGTCATGACGCAATATGGGTTATAGTCGATAGACTTACGAAATCGGCTCATTTCTTACCGATCAATATCAAATATTCATTGGAAAGATTAACCCGAGTGATAATACATCGGTGAAATTGTCGACTACATGGTGTACCGACAAGTATAATTTCGACAGAGATCCGAGGTTTACGTCAAGATTTTGGCGAAGTCTACAAGAAGCTATGGGAACTAAGTTACGACCGAGTTCGGCGTATCATCCGCAGAGATCGACGGTGTTTTGACCGAAAGAACTATACAGTCTTTGGAGGATTTATTGCGTGCTTGTGTTTTGGAACAACGGGGAAGTTGGGATGAATTTTTATCTTTGATAGAATTCACCTACAACAATAGTTTTCACGCAAGCATCGGAATGGCACCTTATGAAGCATTGTATGGAAGACGATGTCGAACTCCGCTATGCTGGTATCAAGATGGAGAAAGTACGACTGTTGGACCGGAGCTTGTACAACAAACTACGGATAAAGTCAAGATGATACAAGAGAAGATGAGGACGACGCAAAGCAGACAAAAGAGTTACGCGGATAAACGAAGACGACCTCTTGAATTTGAGGAGGGTGAGCATGTGTTTCTGAGAGTTACTCCTACGACTGGTGTCGGAAGGGTAATTAAGTCTAAGAAGCTTACTCCTAAATTCATTGGACCATATCAGATTATCCGACGTATTGGTCCTGTAGCATATCAGATTGCTTTGCCGCCTTTTCTATCCAATTTGCATGACGTGTTTCCTCTTCTGTTTCATGTGTCTCGATTACTGAAGTATATGCCGGATCCGACACATGTTATACAACCGGATGATGTGCAATTAAAGGAGAATTTGACTTACGAAACTTTACCCGTCGGGATAGAGGACGAGAAAAGGTAAAGCGACTTCGAGGGAAGATGATCGAGCCGGTGAAAGTTATATGGAATGAGGTGACGGGTGAAGCTACTTGGGAACCGGAAGATAAAATGAAGGATCGTATCCTCATTTGTTCGGATGAACATCGAATTTCGAGGACGAAATTTTTATTTGTTGGGGAGTGTTGTAACGCCCCAATTTTTAGAAAATATTCTCGAATGTCTTGTTTTCATTTTTCATGCTTTTGTATGAATGACCGCCGTGTCCCTGTTTTTACGTTCTTGAAGTTTGTATGAAAACAATTTCGATAATACAGTTCAAATTTTATTTGATCGTTTTACGTAATTTGTTTCGAGACGGTCAAATAAAAATTTTTTCTCGAATCTTGTATTAATTTTTCTCGAAAGATATACAGACTAAATAATACTTCGCTGGATATTTTATTTGAACGTTTTGGATAATTACCTACGTTGTGGGAAAAAATGGGAAAATGACCGTTACGTCCCGAACGCATCTTGTTTTCTCTGTTTTTGTCTGTTTTTAATTGTTTTCTTCTTGATTTAATGCCGAAAAATACGTCGTGATTTTATATGAACTTTTTGTGTGATTTGCTCCGAGGGGAAAATAATATTTTCCTGGTAGGAAAATCTTATTTGATTATTTAGAATTGGGGGATCTTACTTAACCCGATTCTGAATGAGTCTAAAAATAATCTTTTAATTTTTAGGATTTAATCACAAATAAAATAATTTTATATTATTATAATATTATTTTATTAGTCAAGATGTTTTAGTGACAAGGGACCCTAAATATTTTGCGGGACCCACAATTAGCGTAAACGGTTAGATCGGTAGCTTAATTAATCACCGTAGGTCGTAGAACTTTCCCGAAGTGTGACTCACTAGTGACTCACAGAAAATTAAATACACCGTGTGACTCAAAGATGTGAGTCACCATAAGCTAACCAATGAGAAGAAGGCTTGCTCACCAAGGCTTAATCTTAGCCTTTGATTCATCCAATGGCTTGGATGAAGCCAAAGCAAGGTGCCCACCTTGCACCCCACTTGAAGTCCACGGCCAAGAGGCCTTTGGTGACCAAAATATCACTTTGTCTTCATCACTTTCTCTCTTCTCTCTCATCAAGAACCCTAGCCACCATTCTTGCCCATTTTCTCCACCATATTCGGCCAAGCTCATTTCCTAACCATCCAACCATCCAAAATTTTTTCTAACCAAGTTTCCTTAATCTAAACACCATTCTAAGAACCTTTGTAGTTGGGAGTTTCTTCAAATTCTTCCATCTAAGGCTTGGAAACCAACCTTGGAAGTTTTACCTAGAAGGTGAAATTTCATACTTTTCTTTTCTCTCTTCTTTTTCAAAGTTCTAACCATGATTCTTCCATGGTTTAGCTTCTTTTCATGGTTAGTAACATGTAGGTTTTGTTTGAAAATTTTAGGTGTTTGGTGGAGTGAAAACCGTGACCTAAGGAGGTGAGAAAGCAAGTTTTTGTCTTCATTTAAGGTAAGAGGAAGACAATTCTTATCATCCCTTGATGGTGGTAAGAAGATGGAGTTATTTGTGATGTTGTAGAATCCATAAGGATTCGGTGGTCATGTGTTATTTATGTGTGTATTTGTTAATTTTTGTGGTTGCTAGTAGTTTATGTGGTAATTGTTATTAGCTTTCTTGTTTGATGATTGTAATAATTTTGCATGCCTAATAGCTTTTGATTGTATGTCTATAAGCTTTAAATTAGGTTTATGTGTTAGAAATATTTTGCATGTGTTAGAAATATTTTGCATGTGTTAGAGATATAAATGCATGTATTAGAATTGTATGATAAGGTTTAGGATGTGAATAACATGTGTAAGTTTGCATGAGTGTTCCAAAGAACACAATCCAATAGCTCACGGCAATGACAAGTTTGGAGGACCAAAATGTTCTCTTGATTTTTCCTAAAGTGTAACTTAATTAACCTAGGAGAATCAAGAAAGTTTCTAATTGATTTGATCAAAGAAAAATGCATTTAGAAATCAAATGGTACAAACTTAGTATTTTGGGGCCAACATGCCTAAAGGATTAAATTGACTATAGATAACTATTTTCTAAAATGATTTAATGAACTTAGACTATAGAATACATTTGATATGATTTAAAAGGTGAAAGACATTTTGGAAATCAAATGCAAAAGTTTTATAAAATTTCGGCCAACATGCCACTATAGGAATTCATGATTTTAAAAACTTGTTTCTAAATTTTTTAATTAAAAGAAACAATACAAGTTAAGAAGAAATTTTCTATAGTGATTTATGAAGGAACCAATTGATTAGAAGTAAGTCTAAAGGGTTAAAATCCATAATTTTATCATTAGGAAGGAAATACAGTAATATTAAGAAATTTTCTAACATATAGCTCACTTTTGGTTTTGAAGCATGTTAGAGATTTCAAAAAGAATTTAATGAAATGGTTAAAAATTAGGTAAACAGAAATTTTTATGGAAAATTTAGAAAACCATTATTATAAGTTTCTAAACAAAATACTGTCAATTTTTAGTAAAAATGAACCTATAAGATAGTCAAAATATCCTAATGACAGTATACGGTATGAAAAATTATTCTACGTAGTTTAAATGTACTAAATATTATTTCTATCTGTTTAAATGGTAATTTTAAAGGTATTCGAATAAGAAAATGATTTAAAAATTCTACGCGATTGAGAAAACGTATTAAAAATGTTACGCGATTTTAAAAACAGAAAAATATCTTTACCCGATTTTTAAACGTTTGTAAAAACGACGAGATTTCAAAAACGCGATAAAATTTCTACGCGATTGACCGTTACTATATTTATTTTTCATTGTCGGGAAAATGTGAACCCGTACAAGCTTTTGAGGTTATTTCGCTGTCGGGAAAATGTGAACCCGTACAGGCTTTTTGTCATTTAGGGCATATTTTTATCTTGAGGGCATTTTCATAATTTCCTATATTTGGAATTATGTTTTGTCTTTATGCCAATTTTTGGTGTTTTGGGTTGACGAGACAATTACATCGTGTTGTCGATGCGATAAGTGTAGTGTTGTTTATTGTTCTAATAAACTTGGAGACTTTAGTGTACGGGATCCCACATGTGGAATGAGTTGGTAGCTCCGTTGGCCGTGGTAAACCGATAGCACACTAATGTCCTCGACATTCACTATATTTAATCGAGGTTTGTAAAGTCTAGTAGTACATTGCCTATAGTGCCACAACGGAGACCGTGAACTATACTACGCTGGATGGTAGATTCCCAGTGTCGTAGGCTATTGACGCAACGTGTGATCGCGTAATAGTTGGTTGGGCAGCCGTGGTACTAATGGATTTTGCAAGTCATTCTCTCTGATATCTGTTTGGGTTTAGCTCCATGGAGTAGGGTTGTGTTTTGGTGTATTAGAGTATATCTTGGATATTATTCCATTTTCTCTCATTTATCGGTATCTGGTAATATCTTGGATGTTCGTACATTTTCTCTATTTATATTTATCGATAATTTTTATGTTAGTTGTCTATTTCTTATCTTATCTTATCTGTGAGATTGATTTATCTGTGTGATTTTCTCTATTTGTGATCTGTTTATGATGTTCTGAAACCCTAGGATATTTAATATGTATTACTGTTATAGCTTCTTCATATTGTATAAACTGTGTAATTGTTATTTGTCGTCTTCTTATTTGCCATGTTGTGATGGTTTTATGTTGTCTTACCTCTTTATTGTATGTGTCTATTGTCTATTTATTTTATGCGGTAAAGAGTTTGAAGAGAAGAAGAGGAATAGCCTCTTGAGATCGTGTACCACGAGGAAGAGGGAGATCGCGGGCCAAGACCGACGATCGTTTACGAGCAAGAACCATCCGATCATCCATACCCTCTGGATTGATTGTGTGGGGGATGGCGACGCCTGCATTTTTGGGATTCATAGAGCTGGTATTCCATGGAGGTGATCTGGCTTGGCATTTGCGAGGAGATCGTGCTTCTGTTACCTATGCTGGACGTATGACTGTGATTCTACGTCATCAGTTTGATGGAGATCCGGTTGCGACGACGACGCTTTTTCTGCATTTAGAGTTACCCTTATCCATTAGGCGTTATTGGGGTGCTGAAAACCCTGAGCCTAGTGAGATAAGCATCGTGTCGACTGCGCGATCCCGTTATCGCCGTGTGTCGAGACATCAGGGATATTTATCTCCTGATGATCATTTTCACACCGAGAGTGATCCATCAGAGGAGTAGATAATCATGATGTTTTTTTTTTTTTTAGGCGCGTCGTACGATATGTCGTATATATTAACTCTTTTATTGCTTTCTTTCTTGTTCTTGTTTAAATAGTTATAGTCTTAGTTGTAAATTATATGTACAGTTTATAACTTAACCATATGTATATTATTAGTGATGATGTTTTTTTTTTTTTTTCGTATATTTCGTATTATCTTTTTATTACATATTTACTTTTATCGGGAATTATTTTTACAACCCGTAATAATTTTAACAAATATTCCGCAACTTGGGTAGATTTTATTTCTATTTATTTTATTTTATTTTATGTGTGACATCCTCCAAAGGGGTGTTACAAAGGATCTTCCATGTCTTTGTCTTCCAAATTCTCAAGCCTTCAAAATTATGGAAATTGATGCCTTTAACATAGGTTATGGTGGCATTCTCAAACAAAAAGTCACAAATAAAGAACATATCATTGCATACACTTCAAAATCCTACATAGCAGAATTATTCTACTGTCAAAAAAGAAGTTTTAGCAATTGTTTTATGCATTTCAAAATTTCAATCTGATTTATTAAATCAAAAGTTTTTGGTAAGAGTTGATTGCAAATATGCAAAAGACATCTTACAAAAAGAAGTTAAAAATTTAGCATCCAAATAGATTTTTGTTAGATGGCAAGCAATCTTGAGTGCTTTTTTTCGATATTGAATACCTTAAAGGCACCTCAAACTCCTTACCTGACTACTTGACTCGTGAATATCTACAGGGAAAATAGCAGGATGCCAAAATCGGCAGCATCAACCTCTTTTAGAGGAAGAGGAAAGGGCAAACTAGTCCTTGCAGGACTAGCTAAATAAGTAAACAAACAAACTGGGTCATCCACCCAGAAACAAACCAAGGCAGACTATGCCATTCCTATCTGGACAGTTCAAGCCTTGCATGATCAGGGTTTAACCAAACTTCCTAGAAAATCTTAAGCAGAAATTGCCTCAAAAGAAGATGAAGACCTTGATATCATCATCCAAAACGTAAAAAGGAAAACTACCAAGGTCAATACCACAAATAGAGAATTGGTAGAACAACCTACTCCAATCTTCACACAGAATCCTTAAACACACTATATTCCCAAAGAGAAATTCTTACTGGTAATCTAAATGGAACCTGTATTTTAGGAAAATAATCTGAACAAATCCCTCCAAAAATCTTTCCAAAAGACTTTTATTTCAAACTAATAACTCTAAATAAAACTCAATAGCTTTATGACTTCATCTTGGTTGACTCTAATTCAGTCTTTATCAAGCATTATAAGGACCCTAAAGATTAGAAAATCATTACTCATTCAACAATCCAAATTCTAAAGGTCATGTCGCCAACAGAATATGAATTTTTTTTAACACATTGACAAAGTTTTCCCAGAATTTTGACCTAATTGGTTACAATTTTTGGGATTACATCCAAGCTTGGAGTAATACATTTTGGCTCCAGAATAAATCAAACCACCACTCATGGCTAATTTACTTCAAACAAAATGTCTGATATAATTTTCCATAGTGGTTTCTTCAATGGTGAGACTTTTTCAGGCCAATTCGGTAAATCCTTCCCTCAATAGTAAAAGAAAGATTCCAAACACTTTCCAAGTAGATCAACCTAGTTAAAGATCTTTTTCCGGTCAATCTGCATTTCTTTGAAAAATTATCTTTGGCATGGATATTTTCTTGGTAGTACAAGTACATGAAGCATGATCATCCTAACCAGTTGCCAATCCTTCAAAGACAAGCCTTTGTCAAGTGGTGGATAGAGTTCAACACGTCTAAAGCCACTCTAGATAGCATCAAACTTCGGTTAAAAAAAACCCAAATTGGTTTATAGTAGCTGATCCAGAGACATGCCAGTTTCTTAATGAAACGGCTCATATTAGAACAGCCCTAGCCACCTCAACCAGCAAACAAAGTTTTGCAAAAAAATTGCAAGATATTCTCAAACTACTTCAAGAAGACGAAGCAGGTTCTTCAACAAAGCATAAGCTCCCTACCTTTTCTTCATCATCAGCAGAGTCATCCTATCAGAATAAAGATGACTGTTTTGACATCGACCTAAATGAGGATTGATGACTACAAAAAAACAAACAATCTCTTAGCAAGTCATTGTAGCAGAAGTCATTGTAGCAGTTGTCATTTAACAACCTTTACTATTGTAATAGTTTCGGTCAAGTTTCCTTTACTATTGTAATAGTTCCAGTCAGGTTATCTGTACTGTTGCACTTTTGAGTCTATTTAAGGGCTTACCATCCCATGTTGAAAGGCACCCTTCAGAATACCAATTTTAGAATGAGAAACTAGAGTGAGAGAGTCTGCCTCTGTAAGCTTTCTCCCTCTTAAATCAATAAATTTCAATCTTTTTTTAATTTATTTTCTTCTTTCTTCTCCTTTCCCTCATTGGAGCAAAAAGGTGGACTACCGCCTCTCTGGTTTCTTTTTTTTATGTTTTAATTTATTTATTTTCTAAATCTTAATATTTTCTTCTCTTCTCCCCTTTCTGGTCTTGTGCGGTACTATCGACGCTTCAATTTTCTTTTTTATGTTTCATTTTTTATCTACCTTCTGCATTTAGCATTCATGTAAACAGTCTATCTGCTCTCTTACTTCTCTCTATCTTTCTTCACTTTTGCCTTTTCCCATGATCTTCGCCCTACGCTCTAGTATCAGAGACAAATATTATCCATGCTTATCCATGATTAACTCTCACCAAACACACCTATATATATATATATAATTCTACAACCCTATCCTCATAGAGTTTTGTAAGGAACTTTCATGCAAACCATCCATATAAACTCTAAGAAAACAAGATGGATAGAGCATAGCAAGACTACATAACAACCTCTACTTCAACTCTTTATAAATGGTGTTCGATTCTTTTTTCTTGTTCTTCCTTGTTTTCTTTCCTTTTCTTTCTTCCTCTTCCTCTTCCTTCTTTCTTCTTCCTCTCCTTTCTTTCCTTTTCTTTTTCTCCTTTTCTTTTTGCTGCAGAGTGTTATGTGAGTGAGTGGGAGAGTGAGTTATAAGAGACAAGAAGTCAAAGAAGATGGTGGAGGAAGAATCAAAGATACGAACGTTGGACTTTCATGCACAAATGAATGTGTTGTATCTCTTAGGGAAACTTTGATCTTCCATTAATAAATTTTCTAACTTCCATAAGTGTTATAAAAAATTATAGGACTTCATTTAGTCCTTACACTTATTTTTAATGACTTTCTATACATTATTAACTATCACTTAAGCTCTATTACTCTTCCTTGAGTTAAGTTAAACCTAAGGAATTAAGCTAATAGACTTACAAATATCTTCCTTAACCTATAATCATGTTTAGAAAACTCTATCCTCTACTTGATATTTCCAGAAATTCTCATAATTTTCCAAACTACCTGCCTATTTAATTTGGCATTCAAACATTTATCTTGTGTTATTAGAAATGTCAAACTAGCTCAGTTAATTCTCTAAAATTCGCCACATAATATTCCATTCATTTATGACCTAGAAATAAACTTTTCATATTTACTTCCATCATTTATGTAGTTTATGGCAAGTTTTGAGCTATTATAAGCTAATTTTCATATTCAATATTATAATAATATATCCAAACTAACTCAGAAGGTCGCCAGAACTAACAGGTAACTTATACAATTATTACTGATCTTCTATAATCATGATTAAGGCTAAAAGGTTTGGGAGGATGTTACATTAGGGAGATTGTATGATTTCATTGTTTGCCTTCTCCTTTGTTTTTGACCGAGATATGTAGTTTACAAGTTATTTTTGAAAAACCTTGTGAAAATTATATGGCACAAATATGAAATTCTCTTATGCTTTTCACCCACAAACAAATGGGTAATCTGAGGTAGTTAACTGTAGTCTAAGTGATTTACTTAGGTGCCTCATAGGAGATAAACCTAGTACTTGGGACTTAGTGTCTACTATTGAGTTTGCCTATAATAGTTTTGTTAATAGGTTTATCGATAGGATCCTATTTAAGATTGTCCATGGTTTGTCCCCTTGGCAACCCATTAATCTTGTGCCTTTGCCTATTGATGCCAGACCTGCTGATACAACTGAGACTTTTGCTTTCCACATTCGTGATGTACATGCTGACATTAGGCATAAGCTTGCATTAAGTAGTTCTAATTATAAACTTAATGCCGATGTGCATCGCCAAGTTCAGGATTTTAATGTAGGTGACTATTTTATAGTACGCATTCGCCTTGAGCGTTACTCTAACCACCGCTTTAAAAAGCTTCATGCTAGAGCTAAATGACCTTAACAAATTCTCCGTAAGCTTGGGCCTAATGTATATTTACTTGATTTACCTACTGATTTGACTATTATTCCTATTTCAATATGGAGGATTTGTTACCTTACCAAGACACCTTTGAGCCTCATTTGTTGTTTCATACTATTTTTACAAGTTGTATTTCTCTGGTTCCTCAAGTTCCTTATGTTCCACCGCGCTATGATGAGATTGATGTTGTCATTGATGATAATGTTGTTGATCATATCTTGGATGATGAGTTTGTTGGTTCTTGTTTTGCTCTATTTTGCCGTTCTCTTATGAAGTGGAAGAATCGACTTACTAGTGATCTTACTTGGATTTCCGAGGATGATCTTTGCCTCTTAGATCCTGCTCTTTTGGAGGAGCACCAGATTCTACCTCTCTAGAGGAGAGTCCTCTCGGTGTTGGAATTTTATTTAGTTAAGGAATTTTATCTATTTTATAATTAGGATTTCAATTTTAATGTGATTTTGTCCAAATCCCAAATCTTATCATTAGCTAGTAGTATTTGATTTATATTTAGTTTGTTTTGTTTGAGGGTTATAAATACCCTTTTTATCAACACTTTAGAAGACGTTGTTGTTGTTGTTGTTGTTGATTAATGAATTCAATTTGAAATATATTTCTATTTTTAAGATCGCGTCTCTTGGCACCGAGTGCCTTTGTCCTTTAGTTCTACATCAATAGTTGTACCTCCACCTGTTGATTCCAGTAGGAAGATAATTTATAGTCCCCAAGAGACACTGTTGCATCGAAGTAGTTGAGGGAATGTTCCCTGTCAACATTTTGAAATCAAAAGGTAAGCACTAATGGTTACTCCACAAGATGATGATGAGCCAAATTTAGTTCAGGATGTTCTCCCATGCCCTATTAAGGAAAAGTGGATAAAAGCAATGGAAGAAGAGGTGGAGGCTATAAGGAATAACCATCTAGGACTTGGTTGATCTTCCGTCAGGCTGAAAAGCTATTAGGAACAAGTGGGTTCTCAAGTTTAAGAGAAAGGAATATGATTCCATTAAAAGACGCAAAGCTCACTTGGTAGATAAGTGGTACACACAATAATAAGGTATTGATTATGAGGATACTTTCTCGCCTATTGTGAGATTCAGTTCTATTATACTTATTTTGACTATAGTTACAAAAATGAACTTGGAGTTACATCTTATGAATATAAATATTGCTTTTCTCAATGGAGAACTAGATGAGAAAATCTATATGGAACAACCATTAGGTTTCATTCAGAAAGGTCAGAAGCACAAAGTTTGCAAGCTCCGATGGTCAATTTTTGGACTTAAGCAATCATCTAGAATATAATATTTGAGGTTTCGTTGAGCAATTTCATCTTATGACTTTCAGATGATCGATGAGGACAATTATATGTATGTGGTAGTTTGAAATAGATTTTATGATATTATCCATTTATGTTGATGGTATATTATTAACCGGAAGTAGTCTTGCTTGTGTGGATGCCATCAAGAGTTGGTTGTTCTTCAATTTTGAAATGAATGACATGGGTGAAGCAGAATATATCATTGGAGTTAAAATCCAAAGGGAATACTCTAAGAATTTGATCACTCTATCAAATAAGTCATATATCGAGAAGATTCTTGAGAGGTTTAAAATGAAATACTACAATGCTCTTGCAACTAAAGTTTCTAAAAGTGAAAGTTTGAGCCTAGAAATGTGTCTTAAGACTCAATTTGAAAAAGATTTATGAAAAGAGTCCCTTATTCCAATGTTGTTAAGAGTTTGATGTATGTAATGATGTTCACACGACCCAACATTTGTTGTGTCATGGGTCAAGTAAGATATTATCAATCCAATACGAGGAATAAACATTAGCAAGCAATTAAGAGAATCTTGAGATACTTAAGGGGAACTGCTAATTATAAATTGTGTTATCAAGGAAATGGCCTATATTTGGTTAGTTACTCTAATGCAGACTGGGGTGGAGATCTGGATGAAAGTAAATCCAATGCTGGTTATGCATTTTTATTAAATAATGATTCTATTTATTGGAGTAGCAGGAAGCAAACATGCATAAGCTCTGTCGACCATGGAAGCTGAGTTTGTCGCATGTTTTGTAGCACTGCAAAAGGTTGTATGGATGAGACAATTCATGGATCATTTAAGGGTCATTAGTGGACCAGTAGATCTAGTATCACTTTATTATAATAGCCAGGTTGAAATAGCATATACTAAGGATCTTAATGTAATTGGCTATTGGTCATTGAAAATTGTTTTGATGATAACAAACATAATGATGATGACAAGATCAAGTCCAAGACCTTCAAGAATAACTTTAGGACTTGTATCATTTTGTAAAGGCAAAAAAGTTCACACTTAAGCTCTAAACTTGTTTTTCAAAGAACCCAAATAGCACACATGGTTTCAAGGCTTTAAAATAGTTTTTGGTTTCTTAAGAAATAGCCTTTAAATGTGTAAAAGCTTGTTGGATCTTTTGGAAACATTTGGCAAGGTTTAAAAGCTAATTAAAGTGTTTTTCAAATAGGCCTATTCGAATACAGGGTTTCCCTATTCGAGTAGCCAAATTCAGAATGTCAAGATTTCCATTCCAACAAGCTCTATTAGAATAGAACAGGGCCCTATTCGAATAGAAGCTTAAAATGGATACGCACCCTTGCATTTTAAAGGAATCTATTTGAATAGCTCAAAGTCCTATTTGAATAGAGTGACCTAGAAACCATTTTGAACTATGCTAAAAATGCATCTATTCAAATAGAAACTTATGCTCTGCAAATAGATAGGTTTCCAGAAACAAAAATTAATGGCTATTTTGCTTGCATTTAATGCTCCAACCACCCCCAACTGATCTTTAAAGTTTTGAGCTATAAGTATAAGTCATTAGGCATTAAAGAGGTTGAGGAAATTAGTCTGAAAAATCTTGTTGAGCATTAATATGAGTTCATCCAACCTTTATTTTTAATTCTCTGTTTATGAGCTAAGAGTGTGAATATCTTTCTACCTATTGAGCTTCAACTTGTATAATCTACTATTTTGAGAGTTTATCATTCTATTTTTCTTTTATTTCTTGTAAAGAAGGTGAGGTATCCCTACAGTGAAAAGGAGAGGTATCCCTTGATTGTAAAAAGGGTGGTATCCCTCAAAAGTTACAAAGGGTGAAATATCCCTATTTTAAGGCTCAAGCACAAAGGGTGAGGCATCCCATAGGAGTGTTGAGTACTCTTAGTTATAGAGGTTTTCAAGCACTTGTTCAAACTTGAAGGTTTAGTGAAAAATCTCAGGTGATTTACTTTAGGACTGGATGTAGGTTTCAAGGTTTAGTGAAAAATCTCAAGTGATTTGCTCTTCTCAACTCTATCTCATTTACTTTGTTGCATTACTTTTATATGCTTGCTTGAATACTCTTCATCTTGGCTTACTTATTTGTGAGTGAAATGATCAATCTCATTTATTTATTCATTTCAATCAATTAATAACTTCAACAAAAATTGATATTCAAGTGTTTTGTGAAAAGTTTGAGAAAAAAATTTATAAACTCAATTCACTCACTCTTGAGTCTTGAAGCCATTTGGTAACAAGTGGTATCATAGCTAGACTCTTGTATAAAGAGCTTGACAGCTTCAGAGGAGTGATGGCTTCTTCAAATGGTTTTCATCTGAGGGTGCTTCTCTCTATAGATCTTTCTTTTTCAATGGGGATAGTTATAATTATTGGAAAGAACGAATTAAATTTTTTATTGAAGCTATTGATCTAGATGTGTGGGATGTAGTAGAAAATGGTTCCTTTGTTCCCATACATGTTGTTAATGGTGTAAGATTTAATACACCAAGAGGTGAATGAACCAATGATGATAAGAAAAAGGTCCAATATAATTTGAGAGCCAAAAACATCATTACCACAACTTTGGGGTATGATGAGTTTTTTAGAATCTCAAATTGCAAAACTGCCTAAGAAATTTAGGACACTTTACAAGTAATCTATGAGGGTACTTGTAACGTCCCAATACTAATACTAATAGCATATCCGAAATTACATATTAGAAATTATACTAATAACATTTATTTGTAAAAACATTTATGAACTATATAAAAATATGAGCATGTTAAGGCTGAAAATGATTAATATACAAAGTTGTACTTCACAACACATTAAATACAAGATATGCCTCTAAGGCATAATTTCTTAAAAGTTATATACAAATTCTTATGCAAAAGTAGAAATAACTATTCTAATTAATTCTTCAACTCAAGTAGTTGTAGAATCCTTCCCTGGAATCATCATGGGAAAATAATAGAAAGGGGTGAGAATTCTATAAATTCTCAGTAGTTCTAATATTATAAGTGACATCTGTAACGTCCCAAAAATTAGTATTTTATTTGTTTGGGTTGATTCTGAATTATTTTGAATAATCCGAATCTTAGTAGTTTTGTAATAATTTTGAGAGTTTTTGTTTTTGATTATTTTAATATTAATTTGGGCATCACTCAATATTTTTTTACTAATTGATTTGATTTTCATGAGTTTCACTTAATATGAAAATATATTTTGAAGATAGAAAGGTGACAAAAACCAACCCTGTCGAAAAGTTTTGTACTTGTTGATTCGAAAACTTACAAAACCCGAATTTTGAAGTTTTATTTTTCTGCGATTTTATCTCGACAAATAAAATCGGTAGAATTCATTGGAATATTTTTCTTGAAAAATATCTATCATTACTAGAATGTTCTAGATGATGACATCGTTGGTGACTCACTTAGGTGACTAGCCTAGTTTTCCAGATCGTTAGAAGGCGCATCGTCAGATCACCAATCAAAAGTTGGTGGTCAACTCATCGCTAATAGAAATTCAACACGTACACCTCAACACTACAAATTTCTAGAAGGTTCCGTTATGACTAGCACTCATAGTGAGTCACCGTTCATTCTCATTCAACTTTACCATTAGTGACTCACCGGTGATAGTCATGCTTGACTCATTATGTGACTCGCCATGCTGACTCACCTGTTTTAGAAAATATCTACGCTGACTCATCATGCTGACTCATCGTAGTGAGTCACATATTCTAGAAGTTTCTCTTCGATGACTCGCTTTGTGACTCATCGAGGGCAATCAGTAGAAAAATGATCAATAATAGTTCTTTGCTTAGTATATTTAGGTATATTTTATTACCCATTAGATAATAGATACCGACCTTATAAGCAAGAATTATTGTTCATTGCTTATAGTATCTTTTTCATGAAATCATCTTAGACTCATTTGCAACTTTGGCAAGAAACTTCATTCTCTCCTATGGTATGTGAGATTCATATTCTAACACATCCTTTTCCCCATCTTTTTTCTCTCCCCCAATTTAAAGCACCAAGAAACCTTCTCCAAATTTCTATAATTCCTACCAATATCATTTCTTGAATCCTCTCATCAATCCAAGACACTTTCATGTTAGGAATTTCTCAAGGTTCATTCATTTTCATCTTCCTATCAAGCAAAGACCACAAAAGCTCATATCTCTTCCTTTCCCAAGCTCACGACCAACCCCACAAAAGTCACCTTCCAAGCTTCAATAATCCTAAACAACCTTAGATCTTGAATCTCCATGCAATTCTAAGGAACTTTCATGTTGGAAATTTTTCTTAAATCATCCATCTTCATCCTTGTTCTTCAAGCTCAAAATTTAGAGTTTTAAGGTGAAGTTTATGAAATCTCTATTATTGATTTATTCTTTCCTTCTAAACCATATATTGATCCATGGTTTTCTTATTCAAACCTTAGGTATTAATATTTCACGTTTTCTTTGTTTTTCAAGAAGCACTTGGTGGTTGAAGTTCATCTTGAAGGAGACAGCAGGAGAACATACAAGGAACTTTGGAGGTTCTTCAAGAGGTAAGAGGGAGATTACCATCATCACCATGTTTGGTGGTGAGGAATGAATGTGTTTGTAGTGAAGAATCCATAAGGATTCATTCACTTGGTTGTTTATTGTTTTTCCTAATTGTGTTTGATTTTGTGTGCAAGCATAGTATGTGTTTTATGATTGCTTTAATATTTTGTATGTGTTTTATGATTACTTTAATATATGGTATGTGTACATAGATGCATGATAATTATTGTAACATGTAAATAACATATAAGGATTTGCAAGAGTTAAAGAACACCAAAGGGGCTCACTAAAAAGAGGACCAAAATGTTCTCAACCATTTTCTAAAACAATGATTTAATGAATTTAGGTAATACAATGAATTTGACATTGATTTAGAAGATGGAAAATGATCCAAAGATCAAATGCAAGGATTTTGGGGAATTTATATATATTGAATTTCTAAAATTATTTTCCAAGGTAGATCAAGTAGTTAATTACAAAAGAATTTGATTTCCTTTGGGAAATAAAATGGAAGAACTTAGTTTTAGAAATTAAAGTTAGAGGATTTTACTATAAATACAATACAAGTGAACATTTGAAAAATGAACATAGAGCTTTTGTGTTTTGAAGCACGTTAGTTTTTTCAAAGTGTAATTAAATTTGTTATAAACAAAAGAATTTAACTCCTACCATTATTATAGATTTTCTAAGTTATATTTTTGTTAAAAATAAACAAGATTAAAAGATATCCAATATAATTTATTCAAAATTACTAGTTCAAATGTATTAAATATTATTTTTGTTTATTTGAATAGTGATTTTTATTCAAGAAAATGATTTACTTACCGTTTTAAAAACAAGATCTGCGATTTCAAAAACAAGAAAATATATTTACGCGATTTAAAAACATTTGTAAAAATGTTTATGAAAACGCGATAAAATTTCTACGCGATTATTTAAAAACAACTTTTACCGTCGGGCCAAAGTGGTGGACCCTGACAGATTGTGAAATAGTACTTGTCAACATATCTTTGCCGGTGAGGGCATTTTCATAATTTTTGCCATTGAGGGCATATTTGAGATTTTTGCCATTGAGGGCATTTCTATAAATACGGATATTTAATACCATTGAGGGTATTCTGGTAATTTTTATCATGCATTTGTGCCAATTTGGTTGATAATTGATGGATTGATTGACGAGGTGAATTACATCGTGTTGTCGGTGTGATAAGCGTAGTGTGGTTCAATCTGAATGAACTTAGAGACATTAGTGTGCGGATTATTCCATTTGTAGACGGTTATCGCTCCTTATACAAACTATAACACACTAATAAGATCTTGTGAAATCTATTTAGTACAAGCCTCGTAGTGACACGACGTTATGCAAGTGTGCTACAATACGTTTGACAAATTATAGACGCAATGTGAGACAAAAACTAATAGATTTTGTGGGTCATTCTCTCGATGTTGTGTTTTTAGCTCCATGGAGTAGGAATGAGTCTATGTATATTGACATATCTTATCTGCATTTTAATGTGGTTATTTATATTCAATGTTGAGATATTATATATGAAGTGTTAATATGAGTTACTATGCATGATGTGATTATGTAGTTTATTGTATCAATTGTTATATCTATCATAATGTTATTAGCTTTGTTCATTTTATTATAACATGTGTTTATTAGAATTATTTGTAAATTGATAACATGACTATATTTGTGATTCATGTGTATGGAGTGACTTTGTCATTCATATCTTTCTTTGCTAAGGTATTGGTGAAAGGGATCTCACCTCTTTCCTGTATTGTTTTGTTGTGTTTGTTTTATTTAAATTCGTATAGTAGATGAAGCAAGTTTCTTAGACCCATTGGAGGCAAAATTCTGAAGATGGTGACGGCGTCGATGAGTGATCTTCTCGGTTCAACAAGATGCATTGGTGGAGAAACGAGGCATGTATTTGGGTTTTTCTCGTTAGTATTGTTACATTAGTAGTACCATAATTGGGTTTGCTACTTGTTTCTCCGAGTCTGTAAATTTCATGTTTTAAATTGTGAATTCAATTAAATTTCTGTTTTTCTTGTAATTTTTTGTAAGTTTATGTTTCCATGAAAAGAAAGTTTAAAATTCATTTTTTAGAACTCAAAGCTTTTATAAAATGATTTTCAGATTTTAAGTGTTAGTAAAAAATGTGATGCCCTATGTAGGGTGTTACAACATCACAATAATTCTAACTGTTTTGGGAAAAAAATCACTTAATATTAAAATATAAGATAAAAAGGTGACAAAAACCAAAACAAGTCTTTTCTCATCCTGAGGTAGAATTCCAATTATTATCATTACTATCAATTCATAATCTTTTGTTAGCAAAGATCATAAGTTGTAATCACAATAACTCTCAAATATGAATTTCAATTCAATATCATATTCTCAATTCAACTTTATGATCTATTATGATAATATTCTCATAATGCAATATGCATATACAATTCTCATTCTAGTGCTCATTTAATTATATGCTCATTGTCCAACATCCAGGATTATTCTCGTATGCGAGATTCATATCGAATATCTTTCTAAGTTAACTTCATATTACGAGGAATATATTCAATATCTACTTAGGACATTCTCGTATCACGAGATTATATCTGGTATATATCAAGGATACTTACTCATCTTTCGAGGATCATCTGTGGGTTTTTACTCCATTCCCGAAGTTTATTTAAGATTATTCCCTACCTAGAGTTTATTCAAGATTACTTCTTACTCAAAGTTTAGTCAAGGTTACTCCATACCTGGAGTTTATTCAAGATTACACCCTACTCGAAGTTTATTCAAGATTACTCCATACCCAAAGTTTAATCAAGATTAATCCCTACCCAGAGTTTATACAACGTTACTCCCTATCCGGAGTTTATTCAAGATTACTCCTTACTCAGAGTTTATTCAAGGTTACTCCTTACTCGAAGTTTATTCTAGATTACTCCCTACCTGGAGTTTATTCAAGATTACTCCCTACCCGGAGTTTATTCAAGATTACTCCCTAATAAAAGTTTATTCAAGATTACTCCATACTCAGAATTTATTCAAAATTACACTATACTCGTATTTTATTCAAGGTTACTCCCTATTCAGAGTTTATAGATTACCTCCCTTTCCGGAGATTATTCTAGATCATCCCAATTCATAATATGCTAAGTGCACAATATCATTATTCTCAAACTATGTGCACTATTTTATCAATTCATCATTCAAGTAAACTAGATACATAATTATTTTAATTCACAATTGTACCAGATGCACCTTAATATCATTTCTAGAGTTTAGTAGATACACGTTTATATCATAGCTACTATAATTTGTGAATTGATTCATAATATAAGCTTCCATTTGATCCTCATAGAGTAAAGAACTCTATTTTCGCAAAATAGGGGGTTGGTAATTGATTATCACGAATGGTAATTGTAACACCCCAAAATTTGCTAATTTACAGTAATGTTTAAATTGTACTATTTTATGATTTTTGTGTGCTATAAATTTATTTTGATTGTTTCGTGACTTTTTTTGATCTTTGTGTGTGATTTATACCGAGTCAAGAAAATAATAATTTTTGGACCAAAAAAATCTTTATCTGATTATTTAGAGCTGGGGATCTTACTAAACCCAATTTCGAGTGATACGTGTACCGATATTTAATTTTTAGAATTTATTCGTGAAATAAAAATATTTTATATTTTAATATTATCTTATTATCTGTTGGACAATACCTACTGACTTAAAAATAGTAGCTTCTGCCTAGTGGACAATACGAATCAGAAAAGTCTTTGTGACTTACAACTTGGTAAACCTAGTCAACTTTAGTGGCTTGAATTTTTCTAAGTCAATAGGACCTAGTCAACAATAATGGTTGGACTAGTTAGCTTAGAAACTAGAAAACCTAACCAAGTTAGCCTAGATTATATGTAGTAACTAAATGGAATGAAACTTAGTTTGCTATTCTTTAGGGATTCTTATTACAAGATTTTTCTAGTACATTCTAGAAGCTTGTTAGTCATGCCTAAGTAACTAGGAAATCTAAGTTAGCTTGATTTAATTAGAAGTTATGGAATTAGAAACTAGGTTAGCTTAAGCTCAACTAGGCAACTAAATGAACGAATCTTGGTTTGTTTCTCCCTTTAGCTTCCATGGCCAAGACACCTTCAAGGAAGGTTCAAGGCTTAAGTTTTCAAGCCTATCACTTAAGGTAAATATCTAGCCTCCATAAATATCTACATGGTAAAAATATTAAGCAAACACTATACCTTCCTCTCCTTGCACCTCCACGGCTAGCACATAAGGAAATAGGATATCATTTCATTTCATCTTCATCATTTCTATCACAAAAATCTATTCTCTCTCTTCCAAGAACACAAAAACTTCATTTCTCTCTATTTTTGGAGCTCTCGGCCTCCACTCTTTGAACCTACATCCACACTTTTATAATTTCATCCAATACCATTTCTTGAACCTAAACACAATCCTAAACACTTTTCTAGTTGTGAACTTAAGCTAGTTCATACATCTTGTGCTTGGAAAACAAGGTTGAAGTTTTCTACTCAACAAGGTAAAATCCTTGTTTCTTATTTCTAAATTGATTCTTGCGTTCTAGAGCCATGATTGATCCATGGTTTTCCTTTTTCAAGCTTAGTTTATGACTTTGAGAATTGTTAAAATTTGTTAGGGTTTTTCATAGAGGGTCACGAAATCTCTAGGCAAGCATCCAAGAAGAGTTTGTCTTCCTTAAAGGTAAGAGGGAGATTTAATCTCATCAACCATGTCTTAGTGGTGATAAAATGGATTTGTTTGTGGTGAAGAATCCAGAAGGATTCATTCACTTGATTGTTTAAAGCTTTTCTTATTTGTAATGATTTTTTATACAAGCATGTTTATAGCTTTGATTATATGTTTTAATGAAGTTATGATAGTTATTGTATATAGTAGGATGTGAACAACATGATAAGGAATTGCATGAGGGTTCCAAAGAACCATGAGGCTCACGGCCTACACCACCACAAAGAGGACCAAATATTCTAAATTATTTTCCTAATCATGTATTAAGTGATTTAATAATAATAAATTGGATTAAGAATTTTTACAAGAGATTAGATGATGGAAAACAATTAAATATGATTTATGGAGCATATAATGATTTTCGGCCAATATGCCTACTTATGATATTTTTAATCCAAAATTATTTCCAAAGTGTGGAATTATGTAATTAATTCAATGAGAACCTAATTAAATGGACTTTTGGAAAAACAATGGAAAGTAAATTAATTTTAGAATTTAATTAGTGAAATTAAGCAATGATATGAAATAGAATAAATACTTGATAAGTACTAACGTATAGCTCACCCGTTGGATTTGAAGTGCGTTAGCAAGTTTCGATATGTAAATATTGGTTAAATCCAAGAAAGGTAATTTTTAAAGGAAACAGTAGGAAATATTACTCAAAGAATTTTTATTAAGGAAATACTGTAAATAGGACTAAAATAGATATATAACGGAGAAAGTTTCAAAATTTAATTTAGAAAGCAAAGAAATATTTTACGCAGTTGAAAAATATTACAAAAACCTTACGCGTATTTAAAATAATGATTTTTAAGCTACGCGATTGAGAAAACGATTTAAAAATGCTACGCAATTACAAAAATGTAGAAAAATATTTATGTAATTTGAAAACATTGGAAAAAGGCTACACGATTGTGAAAACGTGATAAAATATTTACGTGATTGAAAATAATAGCAATTTTCTGTCGAGTTAACATGGTGGACCCGATTACATTAGAAAATGGTACTGCCAAGTGATGGCGTGTGATTATAAGAAATAATGATAATATTGTTATATGTATATTTTTGGATCATGCACCATGCATAGAGAAACATGTCAATTTGGTTGATATTGGCAAGTTGCCTAAGAGATGAATTACACTGTAGTGCAGGTGCGATAGGCGCAGTATTGTTCATTGATTGAACTTGGAGGCGTTGGTGCGCGGAGGATTCCACATGTGAACAGTTGGTAGCTCCTCTAGGCCATGGTACTAGGCAACGCACTAGCGATCTCGACAAAGCGCTATTCTTAATCATGATCTAGCATAGACTGTCTGTTATAATGCCTGATGTATACGATGATTAGACTGTATAGCACTTGGCCAAGGTAGCCGTGGTACAAACATGTTCTTCTAGATCATTCTCTCTGAAAATTGTGGTTAACTCCATGGAGTATGATCGAGTCTGTGTATATATACATATTTGGTCTGCATCACGATGTGATAATTATATTGATCTGAGGTATTGTGTATGATGTGATAACATGATATATTGAATGCTATATCTATGTATACTGTCGTTTTCTATGCTGCCATGCTGGTAATGATGTAGATTGTCTCACCTCTTTGTATGCATTTTTGTATTATTATTATGTTCGGTAAAGATTTTGAGGAGGGAGAAAAGGAGCAACCTTTGGATTGTCAGTACAAGGAGGAACAACATTCTGGTGATCAGTGCAAAGAGGGGGAGCCTCTAGATCATCCTTATTATTTGGATTGATTTGACGTGATATGACGCTACCGAGTTTTTTGGGATTCGTGAGACTGGAGTTCCAAGGGGGCTCTGAAGCCTGGCGTCTGCACGTGGATAGGGAGATTGTTATATATGTGAGATGATTAATTGTGTCCCTCAGTAGGGAATATGATGGAGTTTCTATGTTTTCTATGACTGTTTATGTACATCTAGTGTTACCCTTATCTATTAGGTGCTATTGGGGTGGTCGTTTCCATGCCCCTAGTGAGCTTAGTAGTGTGTCGACTGCACGGACTCCTTTCTATAGGGCTACACGACATCCAGGGTTTCTATCTTTCGATGATCCATCAAAGGAGGATCCTTCGGAGGATCAGAACTTTTAATTTTGTACTTAGGCTAGTTTGTGGCTTGTTTGAGTTGAACAACCTATAATTCTGTCCAATAGTTTATACTTATTGTATCCTTAAAAACAAAATTATATGTATAATTATGGTGTGTATTTAGTAGTTTGTTTTATTTCATGTTTTGTTTATTTTATTTAATGATATAATGTACAAAAGGAAAATTTTTATAATTTATACTATTATATGTTAATAAAGGATTTATAACTTGAGTAAGGTTTTATTATAATTCATCATAAATGTAATACCCTACGGAGGGTGTTACATTAGTTGGTATCAGAGCCCAAGTTAGAGTCTTTTGGGGTTTATGGTTAGGTCTATTTTGCTTGTGTTATGCTATTCTCTGTGATTTGTTTGTAAAAGGTTACATCTGACTTTTATTTGTCTTGTTTGATTGATTGAAGAAAGAAATGTCTTGTGGTAGAGGAACACGTGCGAATATGGGGTATGATACTGATGCAATGACTATAGCTGCTGAGGCCATGCAACGTATGGCGGAAGTAATTATGCAACAGAATCAACGAGCAGCCCAGTAACACGAGGCGACTACTGATGCTCAAAACTTATCTGAGTTTCGACATAATAACCCACCGTATTTTAGGGGCGAGTTTGATCTGGAGAAGGCGAGTCTTTGGATCTAAGAGTTAGAAAAGATTTTTGAAGGAATAGGATGTGCGGACGATCGGAAAGTGACATATGTTGTGTTTATGCTAATGGCGGATGGTGAAAACTGGTGGAGAGGAACTTGGAGGTTACTATAAGCTGAGGGAAGATAAATTACGTGGAAGGTATTCTGTGAGGTATTTCTAGAGAAGTACTTCCCGGCTAGTGCACGACATGCTAAAGAAATAGAATTTCTTGGTTTACGATAAGGCAACATGATTGTTGGTGAGTATACCGCAAAATTTGAGAGCTTGTCAAAGTTCTCAAGGTATTTCCAAATCCAACCTAATGAGGAATGTAAGTGTCGTAAATTTCGAAGAAGGACTGAGAGTTGAATTGAAAAGAGGAGTGCTACCAATGAGGATGAATCAATTTCTTGCCTTAATGGATACGTGTCGATGACTTGAAGAACCGAAGTTATCACGAGACCTGATGAATTACAACTTTGGACCATCTAGGTTCCAAAGAGGAGGGAACAATAATAACAACCGATGTCAGCGCAAACTGTACTCGAGACCACAGTGGAACCAGCCCCAACGTCCATCTTTTGGGGGAAGTCCTAATGGCAACAAAACTGGTCAAACCGTGATGTTTATGCTGAGGTGTTTTAAATGTGGGAAGAGTGGCCACATATCAAGAGATTGCTCAATCAAGGGACTAATTTGCTTTAAATGTAAAAGGCCTGGTTATGTTTCCTAGGACTACAACTAGCCAAAAAGGGAGCCAACTGTGAGTAACGTTCATGTTGCTCAGTCACAATCTGGAGGGCGAGTATACACGATGAGTGGAGTTAAAGCTTCCCAGTCTGAGGATCTTATTCAGGGAGAAGGTGATGTAGCAGGTAATCTTTTAATTGTACTATATGATTCGGGTGTGACGCATTCATTTATTGCATATGATTATGTGGGTCATCTGGGATTGTCTGTGTCTTCTCTGAGTTTTCAATTGATTGTTTCTACACCAACTGCTAAGCCTATTATTACATCTAAAGTATGCTTAAATTGCTCTATTACCATAAATGGTCGAGTCTTTTCTGTTGATTTAATTTGTTTACCTCTAGTTAAAATAAATATAATCTTAGGAATAGATTAGTTATCTTCCAACCATATCCTACTAGACTGTTCCAATAAGACCTTAGTTTTTTCTAAGAATGAGGATTCTGGATTTTTAACTGCCACTAAAGTCGAATCATTATTGAGGGATAGAGCTCAAGGATACATGTTACTGTCTTTTTTAGAAGTCAAGAGTGAGAAAGACGTGAACGCTATTTCTGTCATTAACGAGTTTCCCGAGGTTTTTCCCGATGAGGTACCCGATTTACCATCGAAAAGAGAGATAGAGTTTCTATCGATCTTGTACCATAAGCGGGTCCTATTTTGATTGCACCATATCAGATGTTGCCATCAGAATTACCAGAGTTGAAGAAGCAATTAGAAGAACTGTTGGAAAAACAGTTTGTATGACCGAGTATTTCACCATGGCGAGCGCCAATACTACTAGTCAAGAAGAAGGATGGAACTTCTTGTCTTTGTGTGGACTACCGTCAACTGAACAAGGTCACGATAAAGAATAAGTACCTATTTCTAAGAGTTGATGATTTGATGGACCAATTGCAAGGAGCAGCTATTTTCTCTAAGATAGATCTGCGATCAGGTTGTCATTAATTTTGTGTCAAGGTAGAAGATATGCCTAAGACAACTTTTCGAACTCATTACGGGCATTATGAGTATCAAGTAATGCCGTTCAGTGTAACACCCCAAAATTTTCATATCTCTTAAACAATAATTTTGACAGTTAACAGAGTTTCTAGATACTGTAAAATTATTTTGAATATTCCATCAGCGTATTTGATCGTTTTGAGTGATTTACTCCGTGTCAGGAAAATAAAAATTTTCGGGCCGGAGAAAACTTTACGTAATTTAATTTTTACCGTTAGGTTTTCATTATTTTATGTAATCTGATTTGATATTTGTGCGTTTTCTAATATTTGTGATTTTTGTGGATGATTATGAATTTTTTTACTGTTTATGGGACCATGGGGTGTATGTGGGCCCAAGTGGCCATACGTGGGCCCAGGTGGGTCCCGCAAAGTAAAAATTTTTCTACGCATAGAAAAATTTGTACTGTTTAGATGGAAACAGGGGATCTTACTAAACCTGAATCTGGAAACAGTTTTAGAAATTTTCTTGTACTGTGTTTTGTACTGTATTTATTTATCGGACGATAAAAATATGGTAAATATATTCTTTCGTAGGGTTTTAGCAGATAAAAATAGAAATTATACTATTAAGTCGATATTAGTGATTGTGACAATTTTTGATGGACCAATAGGAAACAAGTTCAATATTGAAGACTTTAATATCAACCGTCGATTTAATCAATGGTGTAGGATAAGTTTAATAAAATGGCAATGACCATTTATAACCATTGGATTTGGATTTAATCAATGGTAGAGATTTGGTCTCAAAAAGTGACAAAGACCATTTATAACCATTGGATGAAGAATTAATCAATGGTAGAGATTTGGTCTCAAAAAGTGGCTAGGACCATTTGTGACCGTTGGATTTGGATTTAATCAACGGTGGAGATGGATCAATTATAACCATTGGATTTAGAATTGATCAACGGTGGAGAATTAGTCTTAAAAAGTAGCAAAGACTAATTATGACCCTTGGATTAAAAGTAAGAAGGAGTAATCTTGACCCTTCATTTTGGAGACACATCTAATGGCTAGAATTTAAAGGAGAAAGATCCAATGGTTTAGATTAAGTATTCTAAAATCAAAAGTCTACCTAAATCCTAACCATTCAATTAATCAATGGCTAGAAATGCTCTAGATGGTGGCTAAGAATGATGACAACTTCATGAATGCATTAGGAAGAGGGGGGACGGTTTTGTGAAGCATTTTGGAGCTAAAGGAAAACTTTATGTCATTGTTAAGTGGTCTTGGTCAATGTTGCATCATTATTGATCATTATTGATCAATTTGCACTCAAGGAGAATGCATTGGAGGGGGGCTACGATTTTGAGGAGCTTTAGGACATAAGAAAGTTTGAAGACCATATTATTGATAGCCTTTATTTCCTTTGTCTTCTCCAAAACCAATAACTCATCAAGCTTTTCTCTCCACTTTCTTTTCATGGAGGTTTCGGTCAAGCACTCCAAGAACACCTTCCATCACTCAAAAATTTTATCCAACCTAGGTTCTTGAATCCTTACCTTATTCTAAGAACATCCCTAGTTATGAGTTTTCTCTAAATCATTCATCTTGATCTTCAAATCCAAGCTTCAAGATTCTACCAAAAATGGTAAATTTCATATTTCTTCTTCTGATCTTCTAGTTTTGATTTTCTAAGCCATGATTGAACAATGGTTTACCTATTTCTACACTTGTTATTGATTGTAACATTTGTTTATGATTTTTAGGAATTTTCCCAAGGAGCTTCACAAAATTTGTGGAAGGAAAAACTAAGTGTTTTCACTTCATCTTTTGTCTTAACCAAGCCTAAGAAGCTTTTCTCTTACAAAAATTAAAAATTCCATCTTTGTTCTTTAAGAGGAATTTCGGCCATACCATCCAAAATCACCATCCATCCTTTTTAATTTCATCCAACCATAGATCTTGAATCTACATGATATTCTAAGCAATTTTCATGTTGGAGATTTTCTCTAAATCATCTATCTTCAACCTTGTTCTTCAAGCTAAAGATTGAAGCTTTAATGGTGAAGTTTGTTACTCTTCACTTTTCTTTTGATTTTCAAGGTTCTAACCATGATACACATCCATGGTTTTCTTATTCAAGCTTAAGATACTAATAAATATATGTATTTTGTTTTGTATTTGAGAAGCCCTTGGTGGTGAAGGACTTGGAAAGAGAAGCAAAACAAGGACCTTTTGAGGATCTTCAAGAGGTAAGAGGGAGATCCATCTCACCAACCAAGCATGGTGGTGAGAGATGGCCTTATATTTGGTGGATAGTGAATCCATGTGAGGATTCATATCCATGGTCATGTAAATTATTTGTGTGTGTTTATGAACTTTGATTATTTGCCTATGCTTGATATGCTTTGCATGATTTTATGGCGTATATGGTATGCTTATAATATGCATGATGATAATATGGTATGCTTATAATATGTATGATGAGAATATGATGAAATATGCATGTGTGTGCCATGATGTGTTGATGGAAAGGAAATCAATTTTTGGCTCCAATGGCCAAGGAGGAGTGGTCACGGTTTTGACACTCATGAGTAGAGTTTATGTTGAAATTTTTCAAGAACAACGAAGTTGATTTGTTTAAATGAAAATTATGAAGTGGAGATAATGAATTTCCTTGGTTCTAAAGGCTATGGAATTTTCGGCCAAGACACCTCAACATAGGTGTTTATAACTTAATATTTTCATGGAAGAATAAAATTGGATTGATTTGAAAAGCATGGAAAATGAACAAAGGATATGTTTTTCAAGAGAACAAGAACATGGTTTTGAAGGATTTTTATTGATTTATTTTGTGTAAAAAGATCCTAAGTGTTTTTCTAAACATGAGTTTTGAATGAAACGAGACAACGTTGATTTTAAGGATTTGCAAAAAAGTGAAAAAGGATTTGCAAAGAAAGTGAAAATGAATTTGAACAAATGGGTTTGGTTTTTATGACCATAAGTCTTACGGTTTTGAAAGCAAAATTTTAATGATTTTGTTTGTGTAAAACCATATTGACTTAGAAGGAAAAATGTTTTGACAATTTTTAATAGTCATGTCCACGTTTTCGAAGGCTTGTAATGCCTTGATTTTGATGAAACAAAGTGATTTTTCAAGTGAAAATATAATTGATTTAATACAAGAATTTGGAAAGGGAATTAGAGCATTTTATCACTTGAGAGAATAAAAACTTTCGTAATGGAAAACAAAGAGAGGTTGAAAATGTTTGAGTTTCAATTTATTTTGAGGAAGGTTAATTTTGGAAATGACTTGGGAAAAATGGAGAATATAATGGTATTTTGAAAATTTACTAACGTATAACTGATTTTCGAGTTTTGAAGTACGTTAGGAAATTCTTAAAGTTTGAAACATTGATTTAAATTAATTGAAAAGTGATTTTGTGGGTTATATTTGAAAAAGAATATCTTGAGTAAAGAACTGTGGAAAAAGATTTTCTTAAGTAAGAAAATATATTAAATGAAGTATAAAGTTATATTATTTTGAGAAAGGTTGAAAAGGAATTTTTGAAGGTTAAGAAATATTTTCTATAACGAAATTGTGATGAAAAATGTTTTACGTATCTTAAAAACGATTTGAAATGCAATAAAATATTTTTATGCAATTTGAAAAATGTGTTGAAAATGATATTGATTTATTTAAGCCTAAAATAATGTTTGGAATATTGAGGAATATTTTAAGTGATTGTAAAATGTTAAAAAATATTTTACGTATCTTAAAAATGATTTGAAATACAGATAAAATATTTCTACGAATTTGGAATATGTTAAAATATTTCTTAGCAATTTGAATTATGTTTAAATATTTTACGTAATTTAAACTACTGTTGAAAAATCAATATGTGATTTAAAAGTGATAGAATATTTTTACGTGATTGTGAAAATGGCAGAAAATCGTTATGTGATTTGGAAAGTATTTTAAATATTTTGAGAATGATGGAAAATGATTTACGCGACTTAAAAGAATGATTTTTAAGTTACGCAATTTTGAAACAGTGGAAAAATACTATGCGATTTGAGAAACGTATATTTTTTATGCGATTGAGAAAAATGTTGAAAAATTAGTACGTAGTTTAAAAGTGCAACAGAAGAGTTGCAACATTTTGAAAACGTAACAAAAATGTTACGAAATTTTGTAAACGTAACGGATGGTGTTACGGTATTGTGAAAACATAATAAACAGGTTTTGGAATTTTAAAAACGTAACAAAAGTGTTACGGTATTTTGAAAATGCAACAGAAGTGTTGTGGAATTGTGAAAACGTAACAGGAATATTGCTCAATTTTGTGAAAACAAGACGAAAGTGTTTTATAACTATGAAAATGTGATAACATGATTTTCGCTGTTGAAAGTACAGTATGATTACTGTTGAACCAGTGTCCATACACTGTTTGTGAAAATGACAAGTTTTGCCTGTGATTGGCATTTGGTGCATTTTACATGCATTGGGAAAATATGCGTTGAGGCATATGATTACATTGAACAAATGAAATTGAAAAGATTTGGCCCTTGTGGTTGGACTTGCACTGATATATTCGTGCATTGTATAAAGTATAACTAATAAGCTATTTTGGCCCTTGTGGTTGAAGAGGGAATGAGAATTGATAGTGAGATCTATGATGGATCTTGGGGTGCGTCAAGGCGCGGCGGTCGACCAGTGGATATCTGTCTGTGGGCTAAGGCTGGACCATATGCCACTTGGCGATGCAGTCCGTTGCAACGCATTGACGATACCCGACAAGAACACGATTCTTTTCTACGACTGGGAGATTGTCTGTGGGCTTAGGCTGGGCAATTAACCAGAGCATTCTCCTCGAAATTGTGAAAACCTCCATGGAGTTGTTTTTGAAAAACTGAGTCTATGTGCGCATGCATGAAACTGAGCATTTAAATCTATGTGATATATTAATTGAGGAATATTGGCTATGACAATTGTTCTGTTGAGAAATACTTAAATGATATTTGAACTGATAAATGATTTGATGATGATAGTTGATTTATGTGGATGGTATGATCTTAATTATGGTATGATGTATCAGTGTGATATGCTATTGTGTTATCTCTATGCTGCCTTGTTGGTATTGGTGTAGATGATCTCACCTCTTTGCTATGTGGTTTTGCTGTGTTTGTGTTAAAAAAAACTATATAGTAGAAGGAACGAGTTGTCTTAGACATAACGGGTGACAAATACCTTTGCGTTTGGAAACAACATCAGAGAATGACCTTTCCAGATTGGATAGCTTACAATGTTGACAAAGAAGAGATGTCTGAGGACAAAGAACAGATGTAGAACAGATGTCTGATGCATCAAGATGGATACACAACAGAATACGTATGTAGAGTTATTTTTCTCGTTAGTATTGTACCGTGCTATTAAGTAGGACCCATCATAGGGTTTGCTACTATTAAAAAAAGAAAAAAAAAGAGAGAGTTTTCTGTTAGTTTTATATTTCTCTTTAAATTGTGAAATATTAATTGGTGTCAACATTACATAATGAATAGTTAAAATATGATTTTCAATATTACCTAATATTTTCAGTAAATTTACGTTTCAATAAAGAAGAAATTTTGAAACCCATATTTTCATAACTCAAACCTTTTACGAATTGATTTTCAGATTATGAGTCGGGAGTCGGAAATGTGATGCCCTAAGGAGGGTGTTACATTAGTTGGTATCAGAGCATGGTTTGAGTCTTTTGGGGTTTGTGGTTAGGTCTATTTTGCTTATGTTGTGTTCTCTGTGTTATTGTTTTCCGAAAGGAAACAATGTTGTTTATAATGGATATCAGATCCATTGTATTTCGATCTGCACGCCTCGAGAAGAAAAAAAAAAGAGAAAATGGCTCGGGATAATTGTACTTGTGTGGAAGTGGAACATGTTACTAGTAATACAGTTGCAGCTACGGGAGCAACGGGAGCAATATAGAAAGACGACTACACGAATAGAGGATTGCTGAACAACAGAAACTAGAAGTTGAAGTTCAGGATCTGATGGAAGAGAATCAGTCTTGGAATATAAGAATTCCTAATTTTGGAACCTGGTATTTCTTTATTAGGGATATTAGGAAAGTGATTGATTTCGACGGAAGATGTATTTACGACCATTGAGAAACAAGAAGCAATACATGATGTGGAAAGGGGCACTTAACGAAGGATTATACATTAAAGAAAACAAATTGTAGAAAAGTTAGACACATTTCTAGAGATTGTGTTCTATTGAAAACAGAGTTTTCTGTTAGTAAAATCTCAGATAGTAGAGAAAGTCGATACGTCGAATGGAACGAGAGTGTTCCGAGCTGAAGATTTAAACAATGGAGATTGTGTCATGGGAGCTAATCTTGTAAACTATCCTATATATTTCTGGGGGTAACCTATTCTTTATGGCAAATGATTGAGTAGATCAATTATATGTTAGAGCTATCCGTTAACCTCTGATTTGTTTACTTCTGTTTCTATTCTTAGCCTATCAAACTACACATGTTATTCAAATTGTTGTTATGGATTAAATCTTTGTGTTGGTTTAATCTATTTATTTCTTCCATAAATAGACGTGATCTTTGAAAAACGGATTGGTTATTTTTCAACCATATCCTATGAGATTGTCTCAATAAGGTGTTAATAATTCAGAAAAAAATTCATTCCTGAAAATCAGGCAAAATCAAATTCTTGTTGAATATGTTTGGTAACATATCAGATCATTTCGCTACCTTTTCTTCCTAAACCTCTATAATGTTCTTTCATATATTGCATTTGCAAGAAAGAATATTTTGCAAGAAAGGATATTCCTATTTATATCCATGTCATAGTATCGGAGTGGCGCAGCGTGAGCGTGGTGGATCCTTCAAAGTTTGAAAACAGTTTTTCAGTGGGAAAGTCAAAAAGACAGTAATGGAAATCCTGGAAAATTTTTGGATCATAGGACTTCTCACCCAGCTTATCAGAAAGGATTAAGCGTTCGTATAGACTGATGCATATAAGAAAAATTTTTAGGAATTGAAATATGTTTGAAGTACTTCTCTAGTATTAGTTTTATCTAATCCTAGTGAACCATTAGAGGTGAACAGTGACGTATTACATCGGAGCTTAAGATATGTGCTTATGCAGAATAGAAGAGTTGTAGGGTATGATTTTAGGAAATTGAAGTCATTTGAGAAAAGTTATTCTACGCATGAATGGAAGTTGGTAGATGTTGTGTTTGTATTAAGAGTATAGATATACTTTCTTTATGGAGTAAAATTTAACACCTTCAGTAATTATAGGAATTTGAGATATCTGTTTGATCAGGAGAAGTTGAATGAGAAATAAAGAGATTTCATTAGTTAAAATCGTTTGGAATGACATAAGAGGTGAAATTACGAGGGAACTGGAAGAAAAGATGGAAGAGGAATAGTTGTATTTATTCCGAGGATGTGAAATCATGACTACCAAAATTTCGAGGACGAAATTTTTGTAAAGAGGGGGAGTATTGTAACACCCCAAAATTTTCGTATCTCATAAACAATAATTTTGACAGTTAACAGAATTTTACTATTTAGTAAATTCTGGATACTGTAAAATTATTTTGAATATTTCGTCAGCGTATTTGATCGTTTTGAGTGATTTACTCCGTATCAGGAAAATAAAAATTTTCGGGCCGGGAAAAACTTTACATAATTTAATTTTTTCTGTTAGGTTTTAATTATTTTACGTAATCTAATTTGATATTTGTGCATTTTCTAATATTTGTGATTTTTGTGGATGATTATGAAATTTTTTATTGTTTGTGGGCCCAGGGGGTGTATGTGGGCCCAAATGGCCAAACGTGGGCCTAGGTGGGTCCCGCAAAGTAAAAATTTTTCTACGCATAGAAAAATTTGTACTGTTAGACGGAGACATGGGATCTTACTAAACCTGAATCCGGAAACAGTTTAGAAATTTTCTTGTACTGTATTTATTTATCGGATGATAAAAATACAGTAAATATATTCTTTCGTGGGGTTTTAGCAGATAAAAATGGAAATTATACTATTAAGTCAATATTAGTGATTGTGACAATTTTTGATGGACCAATAGGAAACAAGTTCAATATTGAAGACTTTAATATCAACCGTCGATTTAATCAACGGTGTAGGATAAGTTTAATAAAATGGCTATGACCATTTATAACCATTGGATTTAGATTTAATCAATGGTAGAGATTTGGTCTTAAAAAGTGACAAAGACCATTTTTCACCATTGGATGAAGAATTAATCAATGGTAGAGATTTCGTCTCAAAAAGTGGCTAGGACCATTTGTGACCGTTGGATTTGGATTTAATCAACGGTGGAGATGGATCAATTATAACCATTGGATTTAGAATTGATCAATGGTGGAGAATTAGTCTTAAAAAGTAGCAAAGACTAATTATGACCCTTGGATTAAAAGTAAGAAGGAGTAATCTTGACCCTTTATTTTGGAGACACATCTAATGGCTAGAATTTAAAGGAGAAAGATCCAATGGTCTAGATTAAGTCTTCTAAAATCAAAAGTCTACCTAAATCCTTCCCATTGAATTAATCAATGGCTATAAATGCTCTAGATGGTGGCTAAGAATGATGACAACTTCATGAATGCATTAGGAAGAGGAGGGACGGTTTTGTGAAGCATTTTGGAGCAAAAGGAAAACTTTATGTCATTGTTAAGTGGTCTTGGTCAATGTTGCATCATTATTGATCATTATTGATCAATTTGCACTCAAGGAGAATGCATTGGAGGGGGGCTACGGTTTTGAGGAGCTTTAGGACATAAGAAAGTTTGAAGACCATATTATTGATAGCCTTTATTTCCTTTGTCTTCTCCAAAACCAATAACTCATCAAGCTTTTCTCTCCACTTTCTTTTCTTGGAGGTTTTGGCCAAGCACTCCAAGAACACATTCCATCACTCAAAAATTTTATCCAACTTAGTTTCTTGAATCCTTACCTTATTCTAAGAACATCCCTAGTTATGAGTTTTCTCTAAATCATTCATCTTGATCTTCAAATCCAAGCTTCAAGATTCTACCAAAAATGGTAAATTTCATATTTCTTCTTCTAATCTTCTAGTTTTGATTTTCTAAGCCATGATTGAACCATGGTTTACCTATTTCTACACTTGTTATTGATTGTAACATTTGTTTATGATTTTTAGGAATTTTCTCAAGGAGCTTCACAAAATTTGTGGAAGGAAAAACTAAGTGTTTTCACTTTATCTTTTGTCTTAACCAAGCCTAAGAAGCTTTCTCTTACAAAAATTAAAAATTCTATCTTTGTTCTTTAAGAGGAATTTCGGCCATACCATCCAAAATCACCATCCAATCCTTTTTAATTTCATCCAACCATAGATCTTGAATCTACATGATATTCTAAGCAATTTTCATGTTGGAGATTTTCTCTAAATCATCTATCTTCAACCTTGTTCTTCAAGCTAAAGATTGAAGCTTTAATGGTGAAGTTTGTTACTCTTCACTTTTCTTTTGATTTTCAAGGTTCTAACCATGATACACATCCATGGTTTTCTTATTCAAGCTTAAGATACTAATAAATATATGTATTTTGTTTTGTATTTGAGAAGCCCTTGGTGGTGAAGGACTTGGAAAGAGAAGCAAAACAAGGACCTTTTGAGGATCTTCAAGAGGTAAGAGGGAGATCCATCTCACCAACCAAGCATGGTGGTGAGAGATGGCCTTATATTTGATGGATAGTGAATCCATGTGAGGATTCATATCCATGGTCATGTAAATTATTTGTGTGTGTTTATGAACTTTGATTATTTGCCTATGCTTGATATGCTTTGCATGATTTTATGGCTTATATGGTATGCTTATAATATGCATGATGATAATATGGTATGCTTATAATATGCATGATGATAATATGATGAAATATGTATGTGTGTGCCATGATGTGTTGATGGAAAGGAAATCAATTTTTGGCTCCAATGGCCAAGGAGGAGTGGTCACGGTTTTGACACTCATGAGTAGAGTTTATGTTGAAATTTTTCAAGAACAAGGAAATTGATTTGTTTAAATAAAAATTATGAAGTGGAGAAAATGAATTTCCTTGGTTCTAAAGGCTATGGAATTTTCGGCCAAGACACCTCAACATAAGTGTTTATAACTTAATATTTTCATGGAAGAATAAAATTGGATTGATTTGAAAAGCATGGAAAATGAACAAAGGATATGTTTTTCAAGAGAACAAGAACATGGTTTTGTAGGATTTTTATTGATTTATTTTGTGTAAAAAGATCCTAAGTGTTTTTCTAAACATGAGTTTTGAATGAAACAGGCAAACGTTGATTTTAAGGATTTGCAAAGAAAGTGAAAAAGGATTTGCAAAGAAAGTGAAAATGAATTTGAACAAATGGGTTTGGTTTTTATGACCATAAGTCTTACGGTTTTGAAAGCAAAATTTTAATGATTTTGTTTGTGTAAAACCATATTGACTTTGAAGGAAAAATGTTTCGATAATTTTCAATAGTCATGTCTACGTTTTCGAAGGCTTTTAATGCCTTGATTTTGATGAAACAAAGTGATTTTTCAAGTGAAAATATAATTGATTTAATACAAGAATTTGGAAAGGGAATTAGAGCATTTTATCACTTGAGAGAATAAAAACTTTCGTAACGGAAAACAAAGATAGGTTGAAAACGTTTGAGTTTCAATTTATTTTGAGAAAGGTTGATTTTGGAAATGATTTGGGAAAAATGGAGAATATAATGGTATTTTGAAAATTTACTAACGTATAACTAATTTTCGAGTTTTGAAGTACGTTAGGAAATTCTTAAAGTTTGAAACATTGATTTAAATTAATTGAAAAGTGATTTTGTGGGTTATATTTGAAAAAGAATTTCTTGAGTAAAGAAGCTGTGGAAAAAGATTTTCTTAAGTAAGAAAATATATTAAATTAAGTATAAAGTTATATTATTTTGAGAAAGGTTGAAAAGTAATTTTTGAAGGTTAAGAAATATTTTCTATAATGAAATTGTGATGAAAAATATTTTACGTATCTTAAAAATGATTTGAAATGCAGTAAAATATTTTTACGCAATTTGAAAAATGTGTTGAAAATGATATTGATTTATTTAAGTCTAAAATAATATTTAGAATATTGAGGAATATTTTAGGTGATTGTAAAATGTTGAAAAATATTTTACATATCTTAAAAACAATTTGAAATACAGTAAAATATTTCTACGCGATTTGAAATACGTTAAAATATTTCTTTGCAATTTGAATTACGTTTAAATATTTTACATAATTTGAACTACTGTTAAAAAATCAATATGTGATTTAAAAGTGATAGAATATTTTTACGTGATTGTGAAAATGACGAAAAATCGTTATGTGATTTGGAAAGTGTTTTAAATATTTTGAGAATGATGAAAAATGATTTATGCGACTTAAAAGAATGATTTTTAAGTTACGCGATTTTGAAACAGTGGAAAAATACTATGCGATTTGAGAAACGTATATTTTTTACGCGATTGAGAAAAATGTTGAAAAATTAGTATGTAGTTTAAAAGTGTAACAGAATAGTTGCAACATTTTGAAAACGTAACAAAAATGTTTCAAAATTTTGTAAACGTAACAGTGGTGTTACGGTATTGTGAAAACATAATAAACAGGTTTTGGAATTTTAAAAACGTAACAAAAGTGTTACGGTATTTTGAAAATGCAACAGAAGTGTTGTGGAATTGTGAAAAATAATCGGGAATGTTGCGCAATTTTGTGAAAACACGACGAAAGTGTTTTATAACTATGAAAATGTGATAACATGATTTTATTGTTGAAAGTACAGTATGATTACTGTTGAACCAGTGTCCATACACTGTTTGTGAAAATGACAAGTTTTGCCTGTGATTGGCATTTGGTGCATTTTACATGCATTGGGAAAATATGCGTTGCGGCATATGATTACATTGAACAAATGAAATTGAAAAGATTTGGCCCTTGTGGTTGGACTTGCACTGATATATTCGTGCATTGTATAAAGTATAGCTAATAAGCTATTTTGGCCCTTGTGGTTGAAGAGGGAATGAGAATTGATAATGAGATCTATGATGGATCTTGGGGTGCGTCAAGGCGCGGCAGTTGACCAGTAGATATCTGTCTGTGGGCTAAGGCTAGACCATATGCCACTTGGCGATGCAGTTCGTCGCAACGCATTGACGATACCCGACAAGAACACGATTCTTTTCTACGACTGAGAGATTGTCTGTGGGCTTAGGCTGGGCAATTAACCAGAGCATTCTCCTCGAAATTGTGAAAACCTCCATGGAGTTGTTTTTGAAAAACTGAGTCTATGTGCGCATGCATGAAAATGAGCATTTAAATCTATGTGATATATTAATTGAGAAATATTGGCTATGACAATTGTTCTGTTGAGAAATACTTGAATGATATTTGAACTGATAAATGATTTGATGATGATAGTTGATTTATGTTGATGGTATGATCTTAATTATGGTATGATGTATCAGTGTGATATGCTGTTGTGTTATCTCTATGCTGCCATGTTAGTATTAGTGTAGATGATCTCACCTCTTTGCTATGTGGTTTTGCTGTGTTTGTGTTAAAAAAAACTATATAGTAGAAGGAACGAGTTGTCTTAGACATAACGGGTGACAAATACCTCTGCGTTTGGAAACAACATCAGAGAATGACCTTTCCAGATTGGATAGCTTACAGTGTTGACAAAGAAGAGATGTCTGAGGACAAAGAACAGATGTAGAACAGATGTCTGATGCATCAAGATGGATACACAACAGAATACGTATGTAGAGTTATTTTTCTCGTTAGTGTTGTACTGTGCTATTAAGTAGGACCCGTCATAGGGTTTGCTACTGTAAAAAAAAAGAGAGAGTTTTCTGTTAGTTTTATATTTCTCTTTAAATTGTGAAATATTAATTGGTCTCAATATTGCATAATGAATAGTTAAAATATGATTTTCAATATTACCTAATATTTTCAGTAAATTTACGTTTTAGTAAAGCAGAAATTTTGAAACCCATGTTTTCATAACTCAAACCTTTTATGAATTGATTTTCAGATTATGAGTCGGGAGTCAGAAATGTAATGCCCTAAGGAGGGTGTTACATTCAGAGTGATGAATATTCCTACGATATTCATGGATTACATGAATAGGATCTTTCGTCCATATCTGGACAGATTTGTCGTTATATTTATCGATGACATTCTGATCTATTCTCAAGATTCGGAAGAGTATGCTGAACATCTCAGCATAGTTTTCCAGATTTTGAAAGAAAAGAAGTTGTATGCAAAGTTGACAAAATATGAATTTTGGTTAGAAAAAGTTCAGTTTCTGGGTCACGTGATTTCCAAGGAAGGTATTGCGGTGGACCCATCGAAAGTGGAGACCATTCTGTAATAGGAAAGACCAAAGACAGTGACAGAGATCCGAAGTTTTGTTGGATTGGCTGGATATTACCAAAGATTCATTGAAGGTTTCTCCAAGATAGCAGAACTTTTTACATAACTCATAAGGAAGAGTCAAGCTTTTGTTTGGACAGAAAAATGCGAAGAAAGTTTCTAAGAGTTAAAGAGGAGATTGACAACTGCACCAGTGTTGATTTTACCGGATCCAAGCGAGTCTTTTGAAGTGCATTATGACGCTTCTTACTATGGATTAGGATGTGTGCTGATGTAGAATAGAAATGTGGTAGCTTATGCTTTGAGACAACTGAAGGTACATATTGAGACAGCTGAAGGTACATGAGAGGAGCTACCCGACGCATGATTTGGAACTAGCCACAGTAGTTTTTGCATTGAAGATATAGAGACATTTTCTGTATGGGGCCACATTCAACGTCTTCAGTGATCACAAGAGTTTTAAATACTTGTTCGATTAGAAGGAGTTGAACATGAGGCAGAGGCAGTGGCTAGATTTTTTTAAGGATTATGATTTTCAACTTCAATACCATCTAGGAAAGGTGAATGTCGTGATAGATGCCTTAAGTAGGAAGGTAATCAGTGTCTCTATTATAATGATAAAGAAAGAAGAATTGATCAAGTAGCTTAGAGATATGTGGCTGTCTGTGGAATTGGCACCAGGAAGGATTCGTCTAAATAGAGTTACTGTTTTGAATGACTTGTTAGAAGAAATTCGAGAAAAATAGGAAGATGATCCGTTTTTGCAAAACGAGAAAGGATTCTTGAATCAAGGTCATAAAGCAACGGTTGAGAAAGGATCTGATGAGATCTTAAGATTCAAAGGAATGATTTGTATACTTGATGATCCCGATCTTAGGCAAGCAATTCTTGATGAAGCTCATACTAATAGGTTAAGTATGCATCCAGGGATCACTAAGATGTATCAAGATCTAAAGTGGATGTTTTGGTGGCTAAGAATGAAAAGAGATGTTGCAGAACATGTGACGTCTTGCCTTGTTTGTCAAAAGCCAAAAGTGGAACATCAAAGACCCGCCGGTATATTACAACCCTTAACTATTCCAGAATGGAAATAGGATAGTATCAAAATGGATTTTGTTACCAGATTGCAAAAGAGTAGGAAAGGTCATGATTCTATATGGATCATAGTTGATAGGCTTACGAAGTCAACGCACTTCTTGCCGTTCAATATCAAGTATTCATTGAAACGATTGACCCAAGTGTAATTAGTGAAATTGTTAGACTTCACGGTGTACCCTCTAGTATTATTTTCGATAGAGATCTAAGGTTTACATTGAGGTTTTGGCAAAGCTTACAAAAAGTCATGGGAACTAAGCTACGTCTGAGTTCTGCTTACCATCCGCAGACTGATGGTTAAACTGAGAAGACTATCAAGTCGTTAGAGGATTTACTGAGAGCTTGTGTGTTAGAACGACAAGAGAGTTAGGATGAATTCTTGTCTCTGATAGAATTCACCTACAACAATAGTTTTCACTCAAGTATAGGGATGGCACCCTATGAAGCACTATATAGGCGACGATGCCGAAAACCTTTGTGTTGGTATTAGGATGGAGAAAGTATGACCATAGGACCTGATCTTGTGCAACAAACGACGGAAAAGGTAAAGATGATTCAGGAGAAAATGAGGACAACTCAGAGTCGACAGAAAAGCATACAGACAAGCGAAAGAGACCTCTTGAATTTTAGGAAGTAGAGCATATGTTCTTGCGAGTAACACCTATGACTGGTGTTGGAAGGGTTATCAAATCCAGAAAACTCACTCCTAAATTCATTGAACCTTATCAAATTATTCATTGAATAGTTCCAGTAGCCTACCGAATCGCTTTACCACCCTTTCTTTCCAATCTTCATAATGTATTCCATGTGTCTCAGTTGACAAAATCTATTCCCAATCCAACTCATGTCATTTAGCCCGATGAAGTACAATTGAAAGAAAATTTGACGTATGAGATGCTTCTTGCTAAGATTGAGGACAGGAGAGTGAAACAGTTTCACGGGAAAGGAATTGTATTGGTGAAGGTAATCTGGAATGAAGTGGCGGGAGATGCTACATGGGAGTTGGAAGATAAAATGAAGGAGCAATACCCATAACTTTTCTAAGGTACGATAAATTTCGGGGACGAAATTTCTTTAGTGGGGGAGAGTTGTAACACCTTAAAATTTGTTAATTTACAGTAATGTCTGAATTGTACTATTTTGTGATTTCTATGTGCTGTAAATTTATTTTGACTGTTTCATGACTTTTTTTATCTTTGTGTGTGATTTACTCCGAGTCAAGAAAATAATAATTTTTATACCGGGAAAAATCTTTATCTGATTATTCAAAGTTGAGGGATCTTAATAAATTCAATTTCGAGTGATATGTGTACCGATCTTTTATATTTTAATATTATTTTATTATCTGTTGGACAGTAACTACTGACTTAAACTGCCGAGTGGACAATAGGAACCAGAAAAGTCTTTGTGACTTACAACTTGATAAACCTAGTCAACGTTAATGGCTTGAATTTTTCTAAGCCAATAGGATCTAGTTAACAATAATGGTTGGACTAGTTAGCTTAGAAACTAGAAAACCTAACTAAGTTAACCTAGATTATATGTAGTAACTAAATGGAATAAAACTTAGTTTGCTATTCTTTAGGGATTCTTGTTACAAGATTTTTCTAGTACATTCTAGAAGCTTGTTAGTCACACCTAAGTAACTAAGAAATCTAACTAAGTTAGCTTGATTTAATTAGAAGTTATGGAATTAGAAACTAGGTTAGCTTAAGCTTAACTAGGCAACTAAATAAACTAATCTTGGTTTGCTTCTCCCTTTAGCTTCTGTTCGCTCTTTTGCTTACCGCAAGTGCATGGGTCGCACTTGTAGTATAGTTAGGAGTCCGATATCGTTCCCTCGAGGGCTATTGCTAATTCAGAACTAATTATTAACTAATAGTTTAATAATTTCTATCTAAGAACATTCAAATTAAAGGATTTGTGTGTAAACTAATGGAAAGATTTAAATGCTATCTAATTAGAATTATAGTTGTTGATTAAAGAATAGGGAATCCTTCTTCACCTTCTACTTCAATTGATGATATGCAAACCTCTTTATTAACATACATGATATGGAATTTGTTGGCTTGAGAATCTTATTTAATTAAAAGCCTCTGCTAGGTCATTTAATCGTGCTTCGTTTACCTAGTCTCTATGTGTCCATGAGAGCTAGATTAAATTCCACTCATTAAGAACAAGTCACAATAATAACCATGCATGACTAATAGGTATATTTCTATCCTATTAGCTAATTAATTTATTCAAGCCAATTGAATGAAATCAAACATGCATCAACCATATTTATGATCTTAAATCTAATCTTCTATGTCTAGAATCATTAGATTTAATCAAAACATATTAAACATTGGCCAAATATTCAAAAGCATTATGGGCAATATGATTGAACAATTCCTAACCATATATATTAACTTAAAGGTTTACAAAATCATCAATATTCATAGAAGAATTCAAGGAAATCCCTATACACAGACTAGCCACTCACGACAAACGAAAAAACAACAAAAATACTCATTGTCATGATCTAAATAGAGAGGATGATGAAGGAGAGGAAGTTGTAAGCTCAATAATAGTAGTCCTTGGTGCTTGAATCCTCCTTGTGGAAGGATTTGGCCTCCAACTTTGGTCATTTTTGCTTCTCTTTAGTCTCACAAATAAACCTTAGCAGCTGTGTTTTAAAACCAAAAATGTTCTCTCTTTAAAATCTGATAGAACAGTATTTGTAGGCTCCAGAAAACTGTTGTTAAAATTAGGTCAAGCATGTCGTGACGTTAATTCTTCATGTCGCGATGCTCCAAAATATGTAGCTCTCTACCTAAACAGGGGAATGACACACGCCGCGATGCTGACTTGCCTACGTCGCGGCGCTAAATTTTGAACTCCATCTAGTGCTTTCTCTTCTAATGCAGCTCTAAGTCCTTGATCATTATTCTCCTTTTGAGCCCTTCTTGTATTTTAAGAAGTCACCAGATTAATGACAATATTAAGTTCACATAATCAATGGAAGACTTATATCAATTTGCTCAGGAAACATATAGGAAGATATCACAATTGAAATCAATGAATTTAGCTTAAAATCTTCCAATTATGCCTAATATCAAAGACTAAGCAATCAATACAGCGCAGATATAGGGTCACAATAACACCATTTTATGGAGTTATCAGCTTCCATGGTCAAGACACCTTCAAGGAAGGTTCAAGGCTTAAGTTTTCAAGCCTATCACTTAAGGTAAATATCTAGCCTCCATAAATATCTACATGGTAAAAATATCAAGCAAACACTTTACATTCCTCTCCTTGCACCTCCACGGCTAGCAGATAAGGAAATAGGACATCATTTCATTTCATCTTCATCATTTCTATCACAAAAATCTATTCTCTCTCTTCTAAGAACACAAAAACTCCATTTCTCTCTATTTTTGGAGCTCTCGGCCTCCACTCTCTAAACCTACATCCACACTTCTATAATTTCATCCAATACCATTTCATGAACCTAAACACAATCCTAAATACTTTTCTAGTTGTGAACTTAAGCTAGTTCATCCATCTTGTGCTTGGAAAACAAGGTTGAAGTTTTCTACTCAACAAGGTAAAATCCTTGTTTCTTATTTCTAAATTGATTCTTGAGTTCTAGAGCCATGATTGATCTATGGTTTTCCTTTTTCAAGCTTAGTTTATGACTTTGACAATTGTTAAAGTTTGTTAGGATTTTTCTTGGAGGATCATGAAATCTCTAGGAAAGCATCCAAGAAGAGTTTGTCTTCCTTAAAGGTAAGAGAGAGATTTAATCTCATCAACCATGTCTTGGTGGTGATAAAATGGATTTGTTTGTGGTGAAGAATCCAGAAGGATTCATTCACTTGATTGTTTAAAGCTTTTCTTATTTGTGATGATTTTTTATGCAAGCATGTTTATAGCTTTGACTATATGTTTTAATGAAGGTATGATAGCTATTGTATGTAGTAGGATGTGAACAACATGATAAGGAATTGCATGAGGGTTCCAAAGAACCCATTAGGCTCACGGCCTACACCACCACAAAGAGGACAAAGCATTCTAAATTATTTTCCTAATCATGTATTAAGTTATTTAATAATAATAAATTGGATTAAGAATTTTTACAAGAGATTAGATGATGAAAAATAATTAAATATGATTTATGGAGCATATAATGATTTTCAGCGAACATGCCTACTTATGATGTTTTAATCCAAAATTATATCCAAAGTGTGGACTTATGTAATTAATTTAATGAGAACCTAATTAAATGGACTTTTGGAAAAACAATGGAAAGTAAATTAATTTTAGAATTTAATTAGTGAAATTAAGCAATGATATGAAATAGAATAAATACTTGAAAAGTACTAACCAATAGTTCACCCGTTGGGTTTTAAAGCACGTTAGCAAGTTTCGAGATGTAAATATTGGTTAAATCAAAGAAAGGTAATTTTTAAAGGAAACAGTAGGAAATATTACTTAGAGAATTTTTATTAAGGAAATACTGTAAATAGGACTAAAATAGATATATAATGGAGAAAGTTTCAAAATTTAATTTTGAAAGCAAAGAAATATTTTATGCAGTTGAAAAATATTAGAAAAACCTTACGCGTATTTAAAATAATGATTTTTAAGCTACGCGATTGAGAAAACGATTTAAAAATGCTACGCGATTGCAAAAATGTTGAAAAATATTTACACGATTTGAAAATATTGGAAAAAGGTTACGCGATTGTGAAAACATGATAAAATATTTATGCGATTGAAAATAACAGTAGTTTGCTGTCAGGTTAACGTGGTGGACCCAGTTATGTTAGAAAATGATACTGCCAAGCAATGCCGCGTGATTATGAGAAATAATGATAATATTGTTATATGTATATTTTTGGATCATGCATCATGCATCGAGAAACATGTCAATTTGGTTGATATTGGCAAGTTGCCTAAGAGATGAATTACACTGTAGTGCAGGTGCGATAGGCGCAGTGTTGTTCATTGATTGAACTTGGAGGCGTTGGTGCACGGAGGATTCCACATGTGAACAGTTGGTAGCTCCTCTAGGCCATGGTACTAGGCAACGCACTAGCGATCTCGACAAAGCGCTATTCTTAATCATGATCTAACATAGACTGTCTATTATAATGCCTGATGTATACGATGATTAGACTGTATAGCACTTGGCCAAGGCAGCCGTGGTATAAACATGTTCTTCTAGATCATTCTCTCTGAAAAATGTGGTTAACTCCATGGAGTATGATCGAGTCTGTGTATATATACATATTTGGTCTGCATCACGATGTGATAATTATATTGATCTAAGGTATTGTGTATGATGTGATAACATGATTTGATATATTGAATCTATATCTATGTGTACTGTTGTTTTCTATACTGCCATGCTGGTAATGATGTAGATTATCTCACCTCTTTGTATGCATTTCTGTACTATTATTATGTTTGGTAAAGATTTTGAGGAGGGAGAAAAGGAGCAACCTGGATTGTCAGTACGAGGAGGAACAACATTCTGATGATCAGTGGAAAGAGGGCGAGCCTCTAGATCATCCTTATTGTTTGGATTGATTTGACGTGATATGACACTACCAAGTTTTCTGGGATTCGTGAGGCTGGAATTCCAAGGGTGCTTCGAAGCCTGGCGTTTGCACGTGGATAGGGAGACTGTTGTCTATGTGGGACGATTGACTATGTCTCTCAGTATTGAATATGATGGAGTTCCTATGTTTTCTACTACTGTTTATGTACATCTAGAGTTACCCTTATCTATTAGGCGCTATTGGGGTGGTCGTTTCTACGCCCCTAGTGAGCTTAGTAGTATGTCAACTGCATGGACTCCTGTCTATAGGGCTACACGACATCCAGGGTTTCTGTCTTCCGATGATCCATCAAAGGAGGATCCTTCGGAGGATCAGAACTTTTAGTTCTGTACTTGGGCTAGTTTGTGGCTTGTTTGAGTCAAACAGTTTATAATTCTATCTAATAGTTTGTACTTATTGTATCCTTAAAAATAAAATTATATGTATAATTATGGTGTGTATTTAGTAGTTTATTTTATTTCATGTTCTGTTTATTTTATTTAATGATATAATGTACAAAAAGAAAAAAATTACAATTTATACTATTATATGTTAATAAAGGATTTATAACTTGGGTAAGGTTTTATTATAATTCATCGTAAATGTAATGCCGTACGGAGGGTGTTACAGTAATTGATTACCACATGTTATTTTCTTAAAGCAGAGGCATAGTAATCGATTACCCATTCTTGGTAGTCAATTACCAGCTCAATTTTAACAAGAGAGAAGCTTGATAATCGATTACCACCTGCAAAATTTGCATATTTATCCTGGTAATCGATTACCACTGATGGCATCCTATTACCATTGGCAGTAATCAATTATCACTTACGGTAATCCATTACCATGTTTCCAATAACCATTTTTGAAGGCTGATAATCGATTACTTTCCCATGGTAATCGATTACCACCTAGGTTTCAGTAATAAAACCAATTCTTAAACATATTACACCATAATAAACCACTTTCAAATCACCATAACATCAATATTCTACATATATTCTTAAATCAAACATCAATAAGGTTTATCAACAAGGTTCTCTACTTGGAAGTTGTTTGCTTACGAGATTTCTTGGGGGGATTTAGCAGCTATAACATCATCAGAAGCATGTAATGTAGCAACTTTGTCTGCCAAGGCCTGTTAAGCAGTATTCATCTTCCTTTTGCGAGGGCAAACTAGAGGAATTGAAAAGAACATAAAGAAGGAAGTAACACAAAGTTGAATACTTGATAAATAAGACTATAAAAGTAACACGAATGTAAAGGTAAAAATAAGACTTGACAAAAAAAAAATCATTAAATGCCTTTCTTTGAAGATTTCTTGTGAGCATTAGTGATAAAATAAGGGTCATGAAGCATAATATCCACCTCCAGGGGGCTGGTATAGCTCTTCTTCATCTCATAACGTTGAATAAAAATGTTTAAGGCCACATGGTAAGATAAAAAAGAAGAAGTAACCCCACCTTAGTGGGTAACAAGAACAAAATGAGAAGAATCATAAAGGGGTTGTTCAAGGAGAAGAACGAACAAAACATAATTCATGGCTAAGTCAACACTGACAGGGATAAACTCAAGAGTAGAAAGGGCTTGGTCATAGCCAAACTGCCTACAAACCCAATTAGACCTATAGATAGAAGACCAAAATGCCCCTGACACTGCTCACCATATATGTGATCATAAAACTAGGAAGAGTGTAACACCCCTTGATGTAGCAACCGAAGCGTAATCGTCATTACACCACAGTTACTAAATCTAAGTATGTCACAACCATGATAACAGTAATTTAAATTCTCAAGAGTCTATATATATTTTTTTTTGACAATCTGCATAAGTAGAAAATACGAGCCTCGAATGAAATATAAATATATTCAACCCATAATACAACCACTGAAATAAAATCATATTCCTTATATATATATTTTATGGTCAATTTACACAAATCACTGATAACATAGAATATAATAATTACAGAGTCTAATAAAATACAGCGGGAATAAAAACACTAAAGGGGGAAAAGTAGTAACCCAGGGATGAGTACTACCAGCAGACAAAGCCGCAACCTCATATGTATATGACGCACGGCATCCCAGTTGACACGACAGGCATCAATGCCTCCTCGCGGCTGCACTCTTATGTAGTCGAAGAAATCTTGTCCAGACGCTCAAGCCAATCAACCAAGGTGTGGTCTCTCTTTATCTTCCTCACGATCTTTTATCAAATATAAATATAAAACAAAAATGCACAAATATAGGAAAGAGGTGAGACACTCATCTTTCATTACCACTATTGCCAGTAAGAAAATAGCACGGCGCAAAGCGCCCACCAAGCAATACAGTTCATATATTCATCAATAGCAACAACGGAATTTATAATAAAAGCAATTCAATTCTGAGCAATAATCGAGTCAATAATAACAAGTGATATTTATAGTAAAGGTAGAACAACAAGAAGCAATAGCAAATGAGATCATAATAGTATTTCCGGAATCAGCACAACAATCAGATAATCATTTACAGAAGTACAACAGTTATCTTCACATTCACAGGTGTTTATGCTCAATAGTTTATGAGACCGACAATGAACGATGCACAATGTATTATGATACCACAATTCCTACTCCATGGAGCTAGACATAAACAGTTGGAGAGAAAGATCAGGAGACATTTCTATAACTCGGCTGTCGCAGCCAAAGTGCTATAAACCAGTAATTTTCACGTGCACATTCAGGCATTGTATAGACATTCCACGCTAGATCACGATATAGGATAGTGTCTCGGTCTGGATCGTCGGTGTGTTTGCATCGGTCTACCCCACGGCACAGAGGAGCTAATAACTGTCCATGTGAGGAACCCGCACCCCAACGCCCCCAAGGTCAAACATGACCTACACTAGTCTACTCGCACCCGCACTAAGGTGTGTTCAATCTCCTAGGCAACTTGGCCTTACAACAGTCCACAGGACATTCACAATGCATAAGACTCTATGCATGGACATGTATAATCATCAATTTTATACAATTCCATAATATGCCACAATTGGCCAAAAGAGCATCAATATACAAACGGTCACTCATATGGACCCATAACATCATAATATTGAGATCAAGCCAAATGGCACATTCTTAGGTCCATTATGAATCCTAACTTAGAATTTGTCTTTCCTACAAGGTCCATTTCCAATTAAATTCTCATAATTAATTTAATCTTCATATTGTAATTCATTCTTTTAACTTGATAAAACATTCTAAGCTCTTAAAGACTCACACTCTCTTGTTCTTGCTCTCTTGAATTTACCCTAAGTCTTATGAAAGTTTTATTCTTGGTTCTTCAAATTTATGAAATCTCAAATTGTCTTCAATTCTTTCACTTAGTAATATTTCTAGTTCATTACCTAGGATTTTAGCCACTTGATTTCTTGAATTTCAAAGTTACCAAAACTCCCTAATTAAGCCTAATTTACCCTAGAGGCCGTGGCCTCACTAAAGGTTCCAATTCCAAATTTTCCTTCCATCAATTTTTATTCTACCCACTTGATTACATTATGGCTTGCACTTATTACAAATTGATCACAAAAAGACCACCCTTTTTGGCCCAAAAACCGTGACCTCCCAAGAGGCACTCCCAATTTATTTTTTTCCATTAATTTTACTTTATACATTCAATTAGTTTAAGTCTTGCACTTGATGCAAATTGTTTACTAAGAGACCCATTTCTTTGGCCCAAAATCGTGACCTCCCAATGGTGAATCCCAAATCATTTTCTTCCATTTCGAGTCTTCAAATCCATTCTTTCCTTCTCTTTTAGGTATTAACTTCTTATTATTAATTCACTTAAGTTTTTAGTTCATTAAAATCAATCCAAGTGCCCAAGATTCAATGCCAAAACCGTGGCTTCATGATGTCCATTATCCAATTTTTCTTTCCACTTTTATGCATTAGTTTTCTTAACACTAATTCACTTAAATTTAGTTCATCAAGATTAATCCATTTGTCTCTTTACCAAGACCAAAACCGTGGCACCATGTTGAGGTAGGAAACTCCGAATTTTCCATTTAGCAACCTCAACATGATCAAGCACAATTAATATATCAAACATATTCAAGAGCATAATCAAGTATCAATCAAATTCAAGAATACTAAATCATACAAAATTTATAATTCAAGCAAGCATACAAAGAGCATACAAGGATGGATTTCTCCATCAACACACATACAAAGTCTCCTCACCACCATAAGTGGTTGAAGTGAGTAGTCTCCCTCTTACCTAGAGGAGACAATGCAAGAAAACAACTCCTTGGTTCCTTGATTTGTAAATTTCGGATTCCACCTTCAAGAGAACCATAAAGTGGTCAAATTCTCATATTTACAAACTAAAGCTTGAAAAGAATGATCCTTGGTCACATAGGTAACCAAGGAAAACGAAATTAAGAGGTGAATTGGAAGAACTTTACCTAAAGCTTTAAGCTTGAACTCCTTGAGATTCTTTTTTGGTGATTTTCGGATTCCACTCTCCCAAGAACCCTAGAGTGTTCAAAATCACTCAAATCACACATCAATGCTCAAAAAGAGAAGCCCTTGGTCACATAGCAACCAAGGAAAACGAAAATGAGAAGAAAATGGATAGAAATCAAGAATCTTTACCTTGGAAGACAATGGAGACAAGGTTGGATTTTGGGCAAACCTTCTAAATGAAACTTGTAGAGAAGATGAAGATGAGTGTATAAATGTGTTTAGTGAAGAGAAAAATCAAAAAGCTTGGTCATCCATGGAAGGGTGATTTTTGGATTTGAAGAAGGAGGGGTAGAAAGGATAGATTTTTGAAGAGATTTTCTAAAGAGAAAGTGTAGAGGAGGTTGAGAGAAGTATAGAAATGGTGTTTATGGAGAGAAAAGTGAATAGAAACAATGGTGGTGGTGGCTGCCATTTTCGGATTCAAGAGGAGGAAGAAGAGAAGAGGTGGAGAGAAAATGGAGATAGAAATGGAAAATGGAGAAACTTTCTACACAAAGAAGGTAGAGGAGTTAAAGGCAAGTGTAGAAATGGGCTTAGAGAGGAGAAAAGATGAGCAAAAATGGAGGAGGAGGGGCTGCCATTTTCGTGCTCATGGTGGAGGTTGAGAGAAGGAGGAGAAAAGATGAAGAAGATGAAGTGAAGAGAGAGAAAGTGATAGGTAAAGTGAATTAGGGTTTGGTGGGTTTAGGTTAAGTGTGGATGAGTTACATTTTTGCCCTCCTTGGCATGAGTGGGCTGCTGAGTAGAGGAGAGAGTAAAGGGAAAAATTTGGCTTCTCATGCAAGCCAAGGGTAATTGGGTCATTTGGTGGTCAAAGCTTCTCAAAGAAGCTTTGAAAAAGCACACATTTGAATTAAAGTAGATTTGATTTGACATAAAGTGGATTGCATTAGGATAAGGTGATAGGATTTCTAATGCATGCTATTATCCAATGGATAATAGTTACAGTCGACAGAAGTCAGTATTAATTTATCTGACAGATGAAATTTACACAACATTTTATTATTCCGACTGCTAAATTTCTCGAAAAATATGAAACCTCGTAAAAACTGTGTCCAGCCTCGGGTTTAGTAAGATCCCTCATCGACATGTCCATAGTTCAAGGTTCTCGGAGAAAATATCTAGTTTCTCCGGCTTCGCTCAGCGTGCACGCAAAATGAGAAATATGTTAAAATATTCGACATTTTTAGAAAAATCTCAGAAAATTCTCAAAAATTATAAATATTATAAAATGACTATTCATCTTATCATTTTCCAATTTTTGAAGCATTACAGTCGTTTTCCCGACTCTGCTCAATACGAACGCAAAACGAGAAATATATTAAAATATTCACCGTTTCCGAAAAATTTTGAAAGAATTCAAATAAATCACAAATATTAGAAAATAACTATTCGTAATAAAATTTTCCAACTTCAGGAGCGTTACAGTCATTTTGCCAACTCTGCCTAGTGTGCACGCAAAATAAGAAATAATATTAAAATATTCTACGTTCTCAGAAAAATCCAAAAAAATTCCAGAAAATCCCAAATATTGTAAAATGATCATTTATCCTAAAATTATCAATTTTCGGGATGTTACAAAGAGTGCTCGGATTACAAAAAAGAAACCAAAAATTGCAAACCCCTTTCTTGGCGAGTCAGTTTGTTATTCCTTATGTGAAAAGAGGGGAACAGGTACAAACAAGAAAGAGCATTGATCCCAACAATGAAATTTGAAGTATATGGGAAAAAAGAAAACCCTAATCCAATATCAATTACCTTATACAAAGAGTGCCTAAGGGCACCTTTGGACCACCTACTAACACGGGGGCTAAAGGGGAAAGTGGTGAGGTGGGTTGAGCACTTGGAATAGAGGAATATGGAATACCACGAATTGGACTATGACTTAGAAAATGTTAAAAAAATGTGCAGAAAAATGATCTCTACATAATTGTTGACAAGAAAACATCCATGAGAAATCTTCATTTGTTCATGAATTTGATCAAGGTGGCCATATAAACCACGAATATAAAGAGGGCCAAGGGGAAGTCTAACTTCTTTTACTAACCAGCAAGTGAACAAGAGAACAACAGGACTAACAGATTCCCAAAGGGGACCTTGCAAAAAGTAACGACTCAGCCAACAAGCAACAAAAGCAGCACGTTTCAATTGAAGAAGGACATGCTTAGGACTAGTCTTAACGTTATCCTTTTGTAGGAAAATCACCAAAAAAGTATCCTACCTAGTTGGCATAGGTATATTTTTGGGATGCCTTCTTCTTCTTTTGTTTTCTAGAAAGAAGTTTGTTACCTTCCCTCTTAAGCTTTAGAGAAGGATCACACTTCTTACGATGAGCAAAGACTTCGGCGACATATTTTGCACTCTCCTTCAAAGTGTTCTTCAAAGAACATGCCATCTCAATAGTATATGAACTAGGAGATAAAGAAGAGATATTGACATCCCTAAACATCGTGAGTTTTAGCAAAATGGCTACATCTTCGAGGGTAGGAGTAAATTTTCCCCAGGAAGTAACAAAAGTGTGAGTTTGGATACTCCAGTGTTAAGGAATAAGAAACAAGTCTTCCAAATATTTCTTGACTTCCAAAAAAAGAGAAAGGTGATTTGCGTTAGCAATTCTAACTTGCTCCAAAATAGCAACAAAGGGAGGATCGTTGAAAAATACGTGTTTGACCCATTTTACCTAGCCAAAAGTGGGGCCAACCCAAATGGAGAAGTGAAAAGGGACCCAGGGGAACTCCCCTCCAAGAAAGGCACATCAGAACAAGGAAGGACCTAACTGGAAAGATGGTTTGTCGATTGGGGGCTAAGCCAGCTAACGTTGATCAGCTTCTAGAATAGGAACAACTTCAGGATCATTCTCAAAGAGGTAATCTCCGAAAGAAGGGAAAATTGGGTCAAATGGAGGTTTTGGGTATGGAACATGAGTTATACATCTCCACTTCTTTAGGACACAAGGGTTCACACGAGGAGTTGGTACCTTGGCCCAAATTCTATGAAGAATAAGGGGAGGAAGAGTTTCCTTACCTGATTCTATTTTCGAAGAGTGGGAACCAGAAGAAGATGAAGTCGCCATGAAGGATTTAAGAAGAAGTAAGAGTTACAGGAAGAAAATGAGGCACAAGTTTAATTGGAAGGAAATTTAAAGCATAGAGAAAGTGAAACTACTAACCAACTCAATGAAGAAAATGAACCCAAGAAACCACATAAAAAGAAAAAAAAAAGATATTTGAAAAGGGGCGCAACATGACAGGATTTGAAAAAATCAAGACATGCCATATTTTATGGGAATGCCCATAAAAAAGCTAAAACACCTTCCTAAGGGCAGGGGGCTAATGTTTTGGATAAGGTTTAAAATAAATAAATCACAATAAAGAGATAGTTCTTTTATGACTAAGTTGGTCCGAAGCTAACCAGGAACGTTTCTCAAAGTATCATCATGGGGCCTAGGCATAAGGTGGTTCTTAAGACAAGCTGTGATGGACTTTTTCTTAGGAATTTGTATGATTTGTGATGCAGATTAAAGGATGCAAACCTAAGTGCAGGTTGTTTCAAGTAATAAATTTCTCGAGAGTCCAAGGTCGATCCACAGGGAATTAATGAAGAAAAATTCTTTGAGGTAAGGAAAGGCTTTATCACAACAATAAAGATAATAAAACTTGTTCATAATTAAATTAAAGAACTTGATTGGGCTAAAAGATCCACTTTTGGTAATAAATTAAAGACAAGATTAATTCTTTTTATAACTCAATTGAAATCCACACACAATGGAGGTTCTAATCGGAAAATAAAACATTCAAAGTCCATTTAGAATTATATACGTAGTTATATTATGGTTTCTTTAATTATTTACCAACACCAACACTTGTAAATGGGTTCAAGCATTCATTGTGTCAAACCACTTATCTACAATGAATCAAGAACTCCACTTTACAAGGAGGGTTTTTAAATTGATTGGAAACAAAATACAACATATATAATGATTACTTGATAATATATCATTTAAGCACAAAAAAAAAATTAATCTAACCTTTTTTTTATTACCAAAAACTTCACCCCTTCACCCAAGCAAGATGAAGATTAGTTACCCATGAGCAAGAAGAAAGAAAGAGAGAAGAAGAAGATTATAACTTCTATTTACAATAAAAGAAAATTACAACAAGTAAATAACATAATAGCATGATCTTGATCTAAAACCAAGATTACCCTAATAAGCAGTCAAAGCTACCTTTTATAGAGCATCACAAGCAAAAGATGACAATCAGTGGGACAATGAGTGGGAGGATAATTAAGGAGTGGGTGAATAATTAAGGAGTGGGTGGATGATTAAGTGGATGATTGAGGAGTAGGTGGATGATTGCAAAAAATGCTTGTCTTCACTTATACAAATAATTTGGTGCCAAACTTGTGCTTGCTAATAGAATCTCAGAAAGTGGCATTCATGAAAGTTGTAGGCATTTGTCTTGGCTATCAAATTCCTGCTTGAACCATCCAATTTGGCCTCATTCAACCCAAGATATGACCTAATCATTGCAACTGCTCAGACCTAATTTTAGCCCCTCTGTTCTGACTTGTAAGCCCAATATAACCTCCAAGACATCCGAAATGGCTCTTGTATTCTTCACAAAAGTTATAGATTTGGGTCTTAAATTTCAAATGACACCGGTTTCAGCTCAATGCAACTCATAGCCCAACTTATGCCCTGATTAGTGCACACTGCTCGGGTTCTAGTGATAGAACTCATTTTTTTGACTTCCAGGCCCAATTAGCTCCATTAGATGTCTGATTGAGACTTCGAGGTCTCATCAAAGTTGTAGAGCTTTCTTTCAACTTTCTTACAAGGTAAAATTCATAATTTCTAGATATCTAGAACTCAAGATATGACTGAAATACAAAAATAGTGTAAAATCTCAACAATGTTGGAAAATATCAATTAAGCTTAATTTGAACCAAAACTTGCAAATCATGGCCAAGCTCAATCAATTAAGTACATGAAGAGTGTAAATGATTAAAAATAGGGGTTTATTAATGTATAAAATATATGACTATCAAATTTTTCCACACTTAGCTTTTTGCACTCCTAGGCAAAACACATTAGAGTACGAACTTCTACCAAGACCTGGCATGTATGAGTCAAATGAAATTGAAGACTCACCTACTAGATGGACCTTTGCTTCAATTATCCAATGTATATCTTCCGGCATACCCTTGTACATTAACAGTCTCAATCTTTCATATCTAGTTTTGTAGATTTTTGTCAGAGCATTTTGAGGGAGGGAAGGAAAATATTTTCTGAAATATGAGAGAATGACATCCATTTTAAAGGAGAATGATTCAATTATTATGAGAAACTAAAAACAAGTTGACTTGAGAGCCACGGAGTACCAGACCAAATCAAGGAACAAGGAAAAACAAAACAAATTCAAAAGCTAAAAACTTTAAAGACTCAATTCCCAATAATATTCAAGAACGGCAAAAGTTTGTAAGCAAGAAGAGCGAGAAAAGATTCAAGGAATCAAAACATTCAAGAGATAATAATTCTTCACATCTCAAACTAGCAAACAAGGTATCTTCAATTTGAAAAACATGAAGTAAGAATGATAGATCCTTACAAGATACACTCTTAATCTCTCAAGTATTTACAAGGTAAGTATTTCACTCAATTCAACTCATGAAAAATTGTACTATTATAAGCTTGCTTATCTTCTACTTCTCCATTACTCAAATACATACACACATAAATCAAGAGAACTTTATTCAAGGTTATAATTGGGCCAAGGTAAGGGAAGGAAAGAATATAGTTATAGCAAGATAAGTACCCAAGAGAATAAAAGAACATTAGGGAGGAACTCAATTGACAAACATGAAATTTTATCCCCCCAAATCTATATAATGCACATCCTCTTTACATATTTATTTCCTTTTTCTTTCTTTTCTTTTTCAACCTTTCTTGCATTCATTCTTTTTCTTTGCATTTTTTTTCAAACATTTTGCATATTGCACATCAATTTGCACAACCCTCACACTTGTCCTATTAAATATTTGTAAGCAAAAGAGCTCCTCCAATGAGAATGAACCAATATTCTCCCATTCCCTAAGATAAGGTAAAAACATGATTTTTCACATAAGGCATGTAATGAGCTAAGACAAAGAATAGGCAAATAGGCTCAAGGGGTTAATCAAAGGAAAATTATGCAAGGTTGGCTATTTGGCCAAAGTAATTAATCAAGAAAGAATGCCTAAATCATGTTTATGTATGCAAGTAAAAAATGTAACCTCAAAAAGAATCAAAGCAAATTCTAGAGTGATCAATTACTATGAGTGAAAATCACACAAGAAAGAAAAGAATTATATAAATTCTAAATTCATCCATCAATAGGCTTAAAATCGCACGAGGTATACATCTATCAATCTCAATCCACTAATCAAATATCCAAAACCAAGCATGTCAAATTCAAGATGGAAGAAAAAATTTATAAATCATAACCCTGAATTTCAATTGCTTCAAACTCATAAACTTCACAAATCTCAAAACATCATTGGAAATCAATTAATTTTTTTAAACAGTAAAAACAAAATTTTAAAATTAGAAAACAAAATGTAAAGCCCTCCTCCATACTTAAATTCTACATTGTCCTCAGTGTAAAGCTCCAAAGAAAAATAACATCCATCAAAATCATCAATTAATGAAGGACAAGTAAAATAAAATAGACGGAAAGAAAAGAAACATCCTTATCAAATGAGGAGACTTCCACTAGGGTCCCATTGGCCTTTCTTAATTTCCTTAGCTTCACCACTAAATTGTAGCATGTTTACTTTATCAACATCATTGTTATTGTTTATGTTGGACCTTAGTTCCAAAACAAAATCTACAACAATAGTGACCGTCATTCGATGCTCTTTTTCCTTCTTTGAAAGTTCTTCAATAGGCTTCAACTTCATCTCCCTTTGTGTCTTAGATTCTGGAACTGTGTCATGAACATTATTGATAGATCCTTCAATATTATTAGCTACTGCATGAACAGAATCATCAGCTCTCAAGTATGCAGAAATCTCAGTACAAATAATACATATCATATCACCATCACAATCAGTACATGAGTGGCAATGGATAGAATCATTGAACCCAATTAAATCAGGAAATTCATCACATAATGCATCATAAGTTTCCTTAACTAAATCAGTAAGTAAATCAATATGAAAAATAGAATGCTCCTTTATGGAATGCTTCATAGCATAAAAAATGTTAAACTGAACAATTGAGTCTCCAAACTCTATGGATAGAGTTCCTGCATGCACATCTATTTTGGTTCTCGCTGTTTTGAGGAATGACCTCTCCAAAATGAGCGGAGCCTTGCTGGATAGTTACTTCACCTCCATTTCCTGAACATAAAAATCTACAGAAAAGATTAGTTCATTAACCTTTATCAATACATCTTCAATTAACGTGACTGGATACGCATTGCTTCTATTAGCCAACTGAATCACAACACTTGTAAAATGTAGAGGGCTAAGTCCAAGAGAGTTAAAAATAGACATAGGCATTACATTCATAGAAGCACCTAAATCTAGCATGGCATGCTCAAATTTGTAATTGCCTATAACACATAGAATTGTAAAAGTCCCTGGATCCTTGCATTTCTGAGGCATAGGTTGAATGAGGGCTGAAATATTTTGGTTTATATTAATTTTCTCATTACCCTTCAGCCTCCTCCTTTGGGTGCATATTTCCTTAAGAAACTTGACATATTTCAAAATTTACTTGATTGCATCCAACAACAGAATATTAACTTTCACTTTTCTGAAAGTCTCAAGAAAATCTCTATCCTTCTCTGCCTCATCTTTCTTGTTCTTAACCAACCTACTAAGGAATGGAGCCTTAGTGACATACTTAGGAAGGGGTGCAGGAATACTTACCTTAGGGGCCTTAGAGTTTTGCCCCTCCTCATTTACCTCATTTGGCTTTTGATCCTTCTCTTTAGTGACTGATGGGGGAGGTGGAGGTGATAGAGGTTCTTCTAACATCTTCCCACTTCGCAATGTGACAGCACTAGCATTTTGCCTCAGATTCACTTATGGTTGTGAGGGAATTCTCCTAAAAAGTTGGCTCTAAACCTTGTTGATTCCTATGGCTAACTGCCCCACTTGATTCTGCAGGTTATTGATGGTGACCCTTGTTTCTTGTTGAAATTGAATGTTATTATCATTAATTCCTCTAGTGAAGGCTTAGGTTGAGTAGGAGCTTGAGCTTGTTGTTGCCTTTGAGGGAAAGGTCCTTGTCTCTGTTGAAATCGTAGAGGTCCATAGGCTGGAGGTTGATTCTGAGGCTGCTTTCCATAGCTCAAGTTGGGATGATCCCTCCACCCCATATTATATATGTTAAAGTAGGGGTTGTAGTTTATAAAAGGTTTAGAATATCCCCCTACTGCCTTTACCTCCTCATTTGTATCCTCTTGCAGAGTGGGACATAAATCAGTGGGATGTCCTGAAGAACAACAAATCCCACAAACATTCACTGGTGCTTTCCCAATATCCATAAGCCGCTAAGCTATAGCGGTCAGCTGAGTCATTTGTTGCTGCAGACTAGCCATTTCTACCTCTTTAACTGCTCTCACTCCAGTGTCATTCCTAATGAAAAATTGTTGAGTGTTTGCAGCCATTCTTGCTATCAAGTTCCTAGCTTCTTGAGAAGTCTTATATACTAAAGCTCTTCCACTAGTAGCATCAATCATATTACAATCCATCACTAACAAACCCTCATAGAAATATTGGATCAAAAGTTAGTCACTGATTTGATGTTGAGGGCAATTAGCACACAGTCTCTTAAACCTTTTCCAGTAATCATGAAGCGATTCTGCATGCTTTTGTTGGATGCCACAAATTTCTTTACGAATGGTGGTAGCCTTAGAGGCAGGGAAGTATCTATCTAAGAAAGCTTGAGCCATGTCTTGCCACGAATTAATGGATTCAGGTGGCAAATAGTACAGCCACTTTTTGCAGAATCTTTCAACAAAAAATGGAAAAGCTTTGAGCTTTTAATCCACTGGAATTCCCGTAGGCTTCATGTTAGAGCACACCACAAGGATCTCCTTCAGATGCTTGTTGGGGTCCTCCCCAGCTAATCCATTAAAAGATGATAAAAGATGAATTAGACCAAACTTCAACTCAAATGTCTCTTCATTTTCTGGAATTTCTATGCATAGAAACTGTTGGTCCACGTTTGGAGCACCGAGTGTCCTTAAAGTATTTTCTGCCATCACCACTTCTTTAGATGTTTTAGAAGATATCTCAGAACTGGATAAATCTATATGGCGGGCAACTTCGACAGCAGCTTCGACGTCAGCAGGTGTGAATTGAAGAGGAAACTGTGAGTTGACTTGTTCAAAGTAATGTCGTAGATTCCTCAATTGCTTATTCACTTCACCACTGTACATGAACACCTGCAAAACCGTTAGAAAGAAGGAATGAAAATATTAAAAACTGAAACAAAAATAGAATGAAAAATAGGAAACAAATTAATAGCGCAATTGGGCAATTAGTTCCCTGACAACGATGCCAAAATTTGGTGTTGTGTGGATTGTGATTAAAATTAAGAACAAAATCAGTTGCCAAGTTCTACCAAAAATATAAAAACCTTGTAACCAGTTGTAGTTAGCAAAGGTCGATCCACAGATAACTAATTCAATTGACACTAAAAACTAAATCCTAATTTAAACTCCAAAAATAATAAATAGTAAAAAAAGGGGTATGTTTGTTAAAACTATGAAAAGGAATTAAATTGAAAGCAACAATAATGAGTATGATTTGAATTACCAATTAAAAAGTATTGGTTAAGAGATAGAATCCACCACTAGATTTATATGATCATGCGAACCTACATATCCTTTATACCAACATGATTAATTATGTTCTTATGTGATTGTGAGATTAATTCTCTATTTTCCTTAAGTTTTAGTTAATTTAGTAACCACTCAAATCCAGCCTTAATCATTAGTTAATTGTAAAGCAACCGCTCTTACACTTAATTAATGATTGCATTAAAATTCAGAAAATCAATCACACTAAGGTCCAACCACACACCGGGATTGAATTACTCAGATCATATGTTTCACTAATCATATCACCGCAAATGCGCATAGCACTCCTAGTTTTACTATTTTTGAAAATAGTGAAGAGTATAAAAATCTTTATACCAAATTAAGAACAGAAACATATGAATAAGAACATAACTGTATTGAATATAAAGGAATACGTAAGATTCACATAATTAAAACTAGAGTTTCATCTTTCCTTAACCAAATAAGAACTTGGCCGCCCAAGGCAAATTCAGAATCAAAAGAAAAACAGAAGAAAAAACATTGTTAAGAATAGAAGTGTAGAAGAAAACTAAAGATCAAACTAGTTTCCAATGATTGAGGTTGATGGATCTTCGATTGCTCGAACCCGAGTCTCCAATCTTTGATTGAATCTCCCTCTCCCTTGTTCTTCGTATTCTCCTCAGTTTCTTGGCGACTCCCAATCCAGACGTCCCATTTTAGGGACCCTAGGCAATCCTATTTATAGCTTATGATACCTAGCTCCTTGTCCAAATTCAAAATTGATTTCCTAATGCAATGACACGGGCCATGTCATTTGACACGACCTACCCTGTGTCAGGGTCTGTTAGTATAATTTCAGCAAAATTAGAAATCAGAGAGGAACATGGCTTACCCCATGTCTGAGGACACGGGCCGTGTCTTTGGGCATACTTAGAATTAGCTCGAATTATGATGACAGAGAAGGACACGGCCTACCCTGTGTCTGGGGACACGGGCCGTGTTGTTAGTTAGGTCCATTGCAGAATCTTGTTGAAGTACTAAAGAAGTACACGACCCACCCCGTGTCTGGTGACACGGGCCGTGTTACTTACTTTCTTTCTATTTAGCCCTGATTCTTTACATACTCTTTTTTCTCCTTACTTCTAGGGGTGATATTGATCTCTTGAAAAACACAACACAATTATGAGTGCTTATAAAACTACTTAAGCAAAATTTCACAATAAGGATATGATTAAACTTTGTATCTAGAAACTTAGCTAAAAGTTAACAATTAACCACATATGATGTCCAATTAGATCAAACATAAGACACTCAAGATATAGAAATAATCAACAGATCAGTACCGTTATTTGCCATTTAATCGAGAACACAAAGAACTACAAAAAGAAGGCAACAAAATTAGAATAAATTTTATTTATAACAAGGATTAGAAAGAGAGATGAATTCTACCTCATCAACTTAGTTTTCCAGAAATGGTTTAAGTCTTTGTCCATTGACTTTAAACACATTACCATTTCTAGGATTCTCAATGTCTATGGCCCCATGAGGATACATATGTTTGACAACAAAAGGACCACTCCACCTAGATCTCAATTTGCTAGGGAATAGGTGCATATGAGAATTATAAAGCAGAACTTTTTGATCAATTTCAAAAAAATTTCTCAAAATTAACTTGTCATGAAAAGCTTTTGTTCTAGCTTTATAAATCTTTGAGTTTTCGTATGCATCATTTCTCAATTCCTCAAGTTCATTTAATTGCAATTTGCGTATCTTACAAGCATCATCAAGGTTTAGGTTGAAAGCTTTAATGGCCCAAAATGCTTTATGTTCCAATTCTACAGGCAAGTGACAAGGTTTTTAATAGACTAACCGATAGGGTGACATGTCCAAGGATGTTTTGAAAGCAGTACGGTAAGCCCAAAGTACATTGTTTAGTCTTAAAGACCAATATTTATGATTTGGGTTAATCATTTTTTCTAAAATTTGTTTAACCTCTCTACTTGCCAATTCAACTTGTCCATTTGTCTGAGGGTGATAAGGGATGACAATTTTGTGTGTAATACCATATTTCTTCATTAAAGATTCAAATGGTTTATTGCAAAAAATGTGTTCCCCTATCACTGATGATAGCTCGAGGATTCCAAATCGACACAAGATATTTTCTTTTAAAAATTTGAGAACAGTTTTATAATCATTGTGTCAGCTTAGAATCACTTCAATCTATTTTGAGACATAATCAATTGCAACCAAAATATACACAAATCCAAATGAGGATGGAAATGAACTCATGAAATCAATTCCCCAACAATCAAAAATTTCAATGACAAGGATAGGGTTCAGAGGCATCATGTTTCTTTTTGAAATATAGCCCAATTTTTGACAACTTTCATAACTTTTGCAAAAGTATAGTAGTCCTGAAATAAAGTGGGCCAATAAAATTCGCATTGCAAGATTTTTGCAGCTATTTTCTTTGAAGAAAAGTGACCTCCATATGCTTCTAAGCGATAAAATTTAATAACACTATCTACCTCACTGTCGGGCACACATCTCTGAAAGATTTAGTCAAGACAATATTTGAACAAGTATGGGTCATCCTAATTAAAAAAAATTTATCTCTGTCAAAAATTTCCTTCCATATTGATGCGTCCATTGAGGCGATATCTTTCTTGTTACAAAAAAGTTAACTATGTTAGTAAACTAAGGCATGGAATTAACATAAAATAAAAATTCATTGGGAAAAGAATTATTTATGAGTGTGTTATCAAAAGGTGAGCCTATTGAAGTCTAGACAAATGATCTGCAACAATATTTTTGACACTTTTCTTATCTTTATTGTGATGTTGAATTCTTGAAGCAACAAGATCCACCGTATCAATCTTGGATTGGCATCCACTGGAAAGCTTTACTCTTCTCCCAAAAATGTGTACTTCAACCCAGCAAGTAATGACTTTAGTTCCAGTGTGAGTACTTCTTCATAGGTATTATCATTCATGGGTTTTAGTTCTTCAAATCTTGGCTTCTATCCCTTGTACTTCATTACCTGTGTACAATCAAGCACAGAGCATATTTCAAAGATACCATCATCTAATTACATGTCTGAATCAAATGAATTAACTAAACAAATTTCTAATGGGTCAGAAGAACTCCTCGTTTGAAGATGATTATCTACGATGGCTTCAATTCCTTCAACTTTCTCCTTTTCATCAAGGACTTCTTGTGGTTGCTTGCACATATTAAAAACATTGAGCTCTAGTGTCATATTTCCAAATGTTAGCTTCACCACTCCATTTCTGCAATTTATCAAAGCATTAGATGTTGTTAAAAATGGATGGCCTAAAATAACAAGAATTGACTTGCAACTATCAACCATAGGTTCAGTATCCAAGACAATAAAATCCATAAGATATATGAATTTATCAACTTGTATTAACACATCTTCTATTATTCCTCTTAGAATTTTAATTGATCTATCGATAAGTAGAAGAGTTACATAAGTTGGTTTAACTCACCTAAGTTGAGTTGCTGATAAACTGAATATGAAAGCAAATTGACACTAGCACCAAGATCAAGTAAAGCTTTTTTAATTTTATGTTCTCCAATAATGCATGAAACTATAGGACAACCAAAGTCTTTATATTTGAACGCATTACTATTTTGAATAATGGAGCTTACCTATTAAGCCAAAAAGGCTTTCTTTTTTACATTTAGTTTCCTTTTAACAATGCACAGGTCCTTCAAATATTTGGCATAAGATGGAATTTGTTTGATAGCATCTGACGGAAGAATATTGACCTTCATTTGTTTTAAAATTTCAAAAAATTTAGTGTTATGGTTCAATTTCCTTGAATTGTTTAATGTTTGAGAAAATGGGGGTGCAAGCGAGAGTTTGGTCTTTTTTTGGTCAATTTCTTCATTTTCTTGGGGAATTGGTTCATCATCTCTCTCACAAGGTTCGAGAATTTGTTTTTCAACAAGATTTTCACTCCTAAGAGTTATCACTGACTTGACTTGATCCATTTGTTGATTTTTTGAACTACCCTTATTTAGACTGTATTGACCCTTGGGATTTTGTTGAGGTTGAGAAGGAAGTTTTCCTTTCTCGTGAATGGTGAGTGCAGAAGAAAATTTAGCAAGAGTTTCTTTTATGTCAATCATAGTTTGATTGTTTTGTTTATTAATGGCCTCTTGCTTTTCTATGAATGCATGCAGTGTTTTTTCAAGGTTTTTCCTATATGGTGGGACATAAGATGCATATCCTTGAGAATTTTGAGAGCCCTGTTGTGCCTGAGGAGGAGGTGGTTGCACGAATTATGACTAATTATTATTCTTTTAGCTGAAGTTTGGGTGATTTCTTCATCTCGGATTGTATGTATCTGAAAAATAAGAAGTGCCTTTTTAAAATTATTCATTGCATTTACTTACACATGTACAACTTCTTTAAAAATAAGAATCTTAGGGCATTCATGTGTTAAGTGTCCTAAGTCATCACAAATGCCACAATTTTTTTCATTTTGCACAGACTTAATTTCTTTTGCTTTTCCTAATTTTATAGCTTCAACCTTTCTAGCCAAACTAGCAAACCTACCATTTAGATCTTCCTCTTGACTAAGGTGATATTTTCCTTTATTAGTACATGCAAGGTTAGATTTAATTGAATTTTCAGAAATATTAGTATCATGCCAAGATTGAAAATTTTCATCCAACTGGTTTAAATAGTCTAAAGTTTCATCAGATTCTTTATCAAGAAACTCACCATTGCACATTGTTTTCACAAATTGTTTCGTTTCAGTTGTTAATCCTTCATAAAAGAAGCTTATAGTGCGTCATTTTTCAAAACCATGATGTGGGAAAGAATTTAACAAATCTTTAAACCGTTCCGAACATTGAAAATATGCTTCATTTGAATTTTGAAAAAAAAAAATTAGATTTGTCTTTTCATAACATTAGTTTTATGTGTTGGACAAAATTTCTTTAAGAGCTCACTTTGCTTTTCTTGCCATGTGCCAATTGATCTTGGTTTCAAAGTGTTAAGCTAAGTTTTTGCTTTATATTTTAAACAAAAAAGAAACAATTTAAGTTTAATAATCTCTTCAGTGCAATTTTGGTCATTGAAAGCAATACATACTTCCTCAAATTCTTTTAGATGTAAATATGGGCTTTCAGATTCTAAACCATGAAAATTAGGAAGTAAAGAAATCATACCTGACTTAAATCTAAAATTATTGGCATTGAGTAAAAAGATAAAACATGATGGACTTGAATTTCAAGGTGGTTGCAAATATTCACACATGGTTCGCAACGGTTGATTTTCATGTTCATCATGTACACTTTTATTTTCAGTCATTGTGTTAATTGTGTGTGATTGTGATTCAAACAAATCAATATATAAAGTACCAGGATTAATTTTAACCAAATGACCAGAATTTGAATCACGATACCAATTAAGCATAAATAAATGACTTAAAATAGAAAAAATAATGTACAAGTTAGCAGTTTACACTAGCCATTAAAATATGAACAATAAATAAATGACATAAATAAAAAAATGTACAAGTTAGTAAGTTAGAAAATAAAAATAAATAACATAAATAAATAAGTTAGTAAGTTAGTAAATCAGAAAACAAAAATAAATGACATAAATAAAAAAAGTTAGTAAGCATAAATAAATGACAAAAATAAATAAGTTAGTTAGTAAGTCAGTAAGTTAGAAAGTTAGTAGGTTAGTAAGTTAGAAAGTTAGAGAGTTATTAAAGAAACCGAAGGACCAGCAAGCCGATCTTTTGCTCCGGTTAGGGAGAAAAGAGAAAAAATTTTATTAAAGAAAAAGAACCTCAATAAAATAAAACTTCAAATCAAGTCCCCGACAACGACACCAAAAACTTGATGCAGATTAAAGGATGCAAACCCAAGTACAGGTTGTCTCAAGTAATAAATTTCTCGGGAGTCCAAGGTTGATCCACATAGAATTGATGAAGAAAAATTCTTTGAGATAAGGAAAGACTTTGTCACAACAATAAAGATAATAAAACTTATTCACAATAAAATTAAAGAACTTGTTTGGGCTAAGAGATCCACTTTTGGTAATAAATTAAGGACAAAATTAATTTTTTTTATAACTCAATTGAAATTCACATACAACGGAGATTCCAATTAAAAAATAAAATATTCAAAGTTCATTTAGAATTATATACATAGTTATATTATGATTCCTTTAATTATTTACCAACACCAACACTTGTAAATAAGTTCAAGTATTCATTGTGTCAAACCACTTATCTACAATGAATCAAGAACTCCATTTTACAAGGAGGGTTTTTAAATTGATTGGAAATAAAATACAATACATATAATGATTACTTGATAATATATCATTTAAGCACAAGAAAGAAATTAATCTAACCTTTTTTTATTACCAAAAACTTCACCCCTTCACCCAAGCAAGATGAAGATTAGTTACCCATGAGCAAGAAGAAAGAAAGAGAGAAGAAGAAGAAGAAGATCATAACTTTTATTTACAACAAAAGAAAATTACAATAAGTAAATAACATAATAGCATGATCTTGTTCTAAAATCAATATTACCCTAATAGGCAGTCAAGGCTACCTTGTATAGAGCATCACAAGCAAAAGATGATAATCAGTGGGACAATAAGTGAGTGGATAATTAAGGAGTGAGCGGATAATTAAGGAGTGGGTGGATGATTAAGTTGATGATTGAGGAGTAGGTGAATGATTGCAAAAAATATTTGTCTTCACTTGCACAAAATAATTTGGTGTCAAACTCATGCTTGCTGATAGAATCTCAGAAAGTGGCCTTCATGAAAGTTGTAAGCCTTTATCTTGGCTATCAAATGCCGCTTGAACCATCCAATTTGGCCTCATACAGCCCAAGATATGACCCAATCATTGCAACTACTTAGGCCCAATTTTAGTCTCTCTATTCTGATTTGCAAGCCCAATATGACCTTTAAGATATCCGAACTAGCTCTTGTGTTCTTCATGAAAGTTGTAGATTTGGGTCTTAACTTTCAAGTGGCACCGGTTTCAACTCAATGTAACTCATATGACTCAAGTTATGTCCTAATTAGTGCACACTGCTCGAGTTCTAGTAACAGAACTCATTTTCTGACTTCTAGGCCCAATTAGCTCTACTAGATATCTGATTCAGACTTCGAGCTCTTCATCAAAGTCTCAATGTCCACCCAAGACAAAAAGTTTGAAACCATTAAAAACCCTCATTAAGCCTAAGCCACCCGAAATTACCCCATTTGTTCTAAAAGGACCTAAGACCTTACATTAGCACCTTAACGTGTCATTCCACCATTATATAGAAGAAAAAACCTTAAAAGAATCGAAACCTACAACTACAATTTCTTATGAAACCTTTGTCAAACCTTGTCTAAAGGGAATCTTTGTCTTTACTAAGAAAATACCTTCTATAAAAGTAGGACTGGCACTCGAAGACAAGGACACAGAGTAAGGAAAAAAAAAGGCTAATTTATATGTTTGGGCGGACTTTGTGAAAACCTTCCTGATCCACCTTTCAGAACCACCCTCTAAACTGCCTTCATGGTTGTTTCCGCTGAATTCTGAATCTAGACCAATAAAATCTGATTCTCATTGAACACTTATCTCACAAGTCTACGAACCCACAATCTCTTTACCTTATAACCATCACACAAACCAAGTCAAGAACAACCCTAAACTTATATGTACCCAAAAATAAAATTCAACAGAAGGTACTAAGTTGCAGAAGAAAGGGCTAACCCAATTGTGCTTACAACTTTTCTCTTCGTAAACTTCGACTCACTTTTGTTCACCTCATTACGCTTTGCATCACCTAAAAGTCGCATTGAGACCTTCGTACACCAAAAGATTTTTCAAAGTGTACAGCCACTTTGTAAAATTGCTATTCCCATGAAAGAGTGGTAGTTCAAATTTTAAAGCATCATTAAGTGTGGAAATTAAAACACCCCAAAAACTTTTTACCAAAAAAAAAATTCCCAAAATCCACTAATATGGCACCTTTAATGATGTCACGCTGATATCACTGATGTTGACACCCTCCTTTATTGTGTCAACAAGATATCACTGATGATGACACCCTCCTTTATTGTGTCAACAAATTTCCTTTCTCAATCGAGCGACGCTTTAATACAAAACGTTAGAACACCAATGGACCACTAGCTATATGGGACTTAGGTCAATTCATAACAGTTAAGTAACAATAAATAGTAAAATGACAAAGACTATAGTCCATATTCTTTGAATTTGAGTATACACGAAGATTTTAATCGTGACATCTTAAACATAGTGTTTCTATTGGTTGTCAACACTAACAGTTACCAAACTGCCACTCTGATCCAGATCAGTAAACCGGTGATAAAGGGAAAACATGTCAATGACAATGAGATGTTTGGAAAGAACAGACCAGAACACTAGTCATGGCAGTTTGCTGTGAGCAGCAATGGTACAAATCTGGCTCCAATTGTTAGTCTCACTCCTCTTTCTATTTGCTAGTATGAGAGAGGATGAATTTCAATAATGGAAGCAGATAAATTTTCCATATGACTCTAATTGAGATTAAATTATTCGTTCATAAGTGTTAAAAGGGTATTATAATGAATTCATGAAGAATTAATTATTTATATGAATATCATTACTTTATGAATTCAAGCTCACTGCTTTTGTATGTAAAAGCTCCCAAAATTTGGAAGCTCCCATAATTGTTTTCGCTTAATGAATTAATGATTTCCACATGCGTTTTGACCTATATTTCTAAGAGAACTGTGATTTCCACATGAAGATTAAAGGCTTTGTTCTGAAGTGGATTCAGAAGGTACCTGAGATAGGCACGTACGTGGTGGTTTCTTCCTTATGCAGCTGCGATCAAGAGCATGAAGTCCAGGGGGGTGGGTACCTGCAATAGGACTCCAACGCTCAAGTCAGGCAGTGCACCAGTAAGTTCAAGCTAATGGAATTGCAGTAAAGACTTGATACCCCCTTTTGGTTAACTTAGCCTGGTATATATGGTGAGCGTGATTTGAATCCTCTTGCACTCCACGTAGGATAGAGGTACGTTAGGATCGTGTCATGGCAGGGATTTCAGCCCATGAACGTTGAGGTCCGTCTCTGACTTTGTCGGGACTGTTCCACAATCGTTGAGGTTCGTCTCTGACTTGGTCGGGACTGTCCTACAATCGTGGAGGCTAGTCTCTGACCTGTTGGGGCTGTTTTTCCCTTAATGGCCAATCCTTGATCGCAGGCAGTCGTGGTCCCTCCTTTCTGAGAATGGGGAAATGACTGCTGCAGTCAGACGACGGGGTTCCAGGTCGCAAGGCCGTCGTGGAGGCGTTGTGGGCGGAGTCCGGTGGTTCATGTGCCGGGCCGATTCTTTAGGACGGGATCCTAGACCACGGTCCAGAACAGTTGCCCCCAGCTTGGCGCTTGGACAAGACCCAAGTGTCAAGGTACCATCGTGCTCGAAGTGGGCAGTATCCTGGCTTTGAGGCCGGGCTTCACGATATTTCACGTTGGCCGAGGCCCGTGATCGAATATGAGACAACTCGGCGATTGGGATGTGGTTCGGAGGCCGAGGTGGGTCCTTACCTACATCGTCATTCCTCGGTCTCGTGGCTTTCCTTCAATTGCCCCCTGGACGTAGTTCTCGGGGTCTTTTGGCTTGCAGCAGCGTTCTTTATTGATCTTGAATTGTTGGATCCCTTGGGAACTGTTGCTTTAACCTCCTCGAGAATGAACGAGTCTTTAATGGGGAGCGTCAGCTTGTAGTTTACAACCGTCCGCTGCTCTTGCGACCAATGGGAAATAAGGGGCATTGAATGCGGATTTATGGTTTGACAGGTTCTTCAGTGCGAGGAATTAATTTGATCGTTCCGTTCTCTCTATAAATAGAGGGTTTTGCGTTCGATCATGGTATTCCTCTTTACAATGTTCATTCTGGAAGTGACTTATCTCAGAGAAATGGTCCTTTCCCTCCCTGCGTGTTTCTGGAGGGTTTTGCCTCTTTCAAGAGTTTTCTTCTTGTTCTTTCCCAAATTTCTGAAACTTGGTGATTTTATGTGGGAGACTTCTTGTGGGAGACTTCTTGAGTAGATGTCTCACTTTCTCAGCGTATTAGCGGCAGATGTCTTACTTTCCCAGCGTACGATGATTGCTTCTTTGGTATTTCTCGTTGCTGGGGAGGTTTGAGATGTTTGCCGCTTTAGATGGAGGCAACCGAAGGGGTAGGGTCCAAATTCGCTCTCCTTTCCAGCTGGATAAGCAGGAGGAACTATTGAGGCTGCTCCTCGGTTTTAAAGCTGCTTGAGGTAATCAAGGTTTCCGACGGAACGATCATTTCATAAGAAAGCTATGCCTCATCTATCAAGGAGAGTGCGCCCCGGCCTATTCCCGCCTGGTGAGGAAGGAAGTGAAGAAAAGCAGTGGGTACCGAGGTTCGAAAGCAGTGCTCCGCTCCAGGTTTCAAAGCCTATCCACTTTTTCAAGATACTGCTTCGGGAGGAAAAGGCCGGTGCTAGTTCTTGGAGGAAATGTGGATGCAACATGGACCGGGATGCCAATAATGTTAATGGCAGTTCACACCTCCGGGGTTTCTTTCATTATATGTTCCATGCCTTTATACTTTCTTTTCTCTCCTTTTGTTGTAAGATGATGTATGGAATGAGAAACTTAATAAAATTACTTCTTTTCCTTCGAATTTCATGCCTTTCGCTTTCCTTTATTTAAACTGGTAGTTATATTATACCGGGGTGAGTCCAACGCTCATCCTGACCACGCGATATGTTAAGTTGCCCCCAGCTTAGTACTTGGTCGAGGCCGGCGAAGTGCCAAGTTTAGATACTTGGTTCCGGGGTCTCTGTACCTTGGGGGACTATTACCGGGGTGACATAATTCCGGGGTCCGAGTGAGTTTCCCGAGCTCTTTGACCCTGCGATTATGTGTCCTTCAACTTGCTAAATAACCGTAATGTGAGCTGTCGTTACGCCAACGTGGGCCACGTGGCGCGCTTGGGTTGAGAAGTCGTGCGTCGTGCTCCGCGCGCCATAATGGGTGCCTTTTCAAATGTGAGGTGTTTGGACAAAATTACCCTCTAACCGTAACCCCTATAAATAGGGTGTCAGCTTTTTGGCTTTGCTTCATTCGACTTTTATTAGAAACTTTTGAGATTTTGTGGCGATTTCTGACAGTCATTGCGGTGGTGCGAGACGATCTTGCTGGACTTCACAGGACTGTCCTCTTGCTTCAAGGTACTCACAGAACTGGTATTTTCTTTTGCTTCTGCTTCTGGTTTGTTTGATTTTTGCTGTTTCGAGAAAGGGAGGGGGGAGTGTGTTTTCCCCTTCCGTCAATGGCATTTGCCTTTCTTGGAGCACCTCCTCCGCCACACCATATGCAGCGGAGGTGTCCTTCTGAGGCTTTTTGCCTTGGTGGGTGCGGAGGCCAGTACGTTTGGATCTCCGAACTTGGACTGGTTCTGACCCTGAGCCTCTGTGTGACTTCCAGGAATTCGAATGGCTAGGAGAAGGATGCTGAGAATTGAAGAGCCCAACCCGGATCCTGAAGCTCGCGAGTCGGGGGGTCAGGAAGCTGAGGAGGAGTTGATTCGTGTTCGCCGAGGACCGGGGTTATCTTACCCCTGGGTTGCGGACGATGCTTTTGGCAGGATTTCACGCTACGAGATCGGGTCCGAGTTGGACAAGTTGAAAGATTACTTGGAGCTTACCGCGGGAGGGCTCCGGGATGGTGAGTTCCTAATCCTATCCCCAGGAAAAGAGCGCGTGTGTTCGACCCGTGAGGCGGGGGAGCACTTCATGTTCCTCTATGAGGACTTCTTCACGCGGTTTGGACTTCGACTACCTTTTAGTGACTTCCATATTGTCGTACTCCGGACTCTTCACGCTGCACCCAGTCAGATTCACCCCAATGGTTGGGCGAACATCCTGGCTTTCGAGAGGATATGCCGGTTGCTTAGATTGCGATGCTCCGACAGGGCATTTTTCTATTTCCACACCAAGTATTCCGTCCATGGTGTTCACGCTCTCCAACAGTCTTGGTTGTCTGTGCGTTCCCGACAAGGTAGGACGGTGTTTCTCCCCTACCTAGAGAGCTATAAGGACTTCAAGGAAAAGTTCTTCAAGTTAATGGCGGCCGGTGGCACTCGACCCTTCTGGTTAGATAGTGGCGAGGAGCCAACATTCAGCCTATACTGGAATCCGGCGGCATGGAGCATCCCTACATAGTCATTTGAGAGGGAGGTTTGTCACCTAGATGACGAGGAGCTCGAATGCGTCAATTTTTTCGAAACGTGGGTTGCCGAGGTCGACAAGACCGGCCCAAAGATGTGCTGGATGCCATAGATGATGTGGAACTTTGGGCTGTGCTAGGTAGCATAGGCCTTTGTTCATGCTTTATTTTTTTGGCTTTCTTTTCTTTTCTTTTTCCCCCTTGTATGGACCTGATTGTTGTTTGTTTGCTTTTCAGAGAGCTTAGCCTAGATGTCTGAGGAAGGGAACGCTCTAGCTATTCTGGAGGCTCTGAGGGCCAGGAATGAGTTGGGGCCTTCGGATCCTGCCGCGGAGGCGGTTTCGGTCCCATTGCCCCGTCGCGCCGAGGTTCCTGCCACGGAGGAGGAACCGATCCAGGTGGAGGATTCCCCCTCTCCTACAGGGCGAAAGAGGAAGGCGGCTGGCGAGGGAATGCCGAGTGACCGGAGTAAGAGGTCCCTGGTCGAAGGAGGCGCCGACCAGATTGGGGGGGCAATCAACCTGTACCTCGAGAACCCAGACCCCCGTGAGTTTGTTGACGGCTTCCTCCTAGATGAGGAAGTAGAGGCGAAGTTAGCCCAGCATAGTGCCCCGGATGCTCTCTGTAGTTTCCAAGTTCTTGGGCTTCGTCTTGCCATGGAGGCTCGGCATTTGGAGTACGCAGTTGAGGACTACGAGCGGAGGGTTGCTGCTGTAGAGCGGGGTAAAACTCAGGCTCTTTTGGAGAAGGAGGAGGCCGTACGGGCCAAAGAGGAGGCCGCTAAGTCCAAGGAGGATGTTGAGGCCCTGAACCGAGAGCTGGGGGACGAAGTAGCCACCCTGAGAGACGTAGTGAAGGAGAGGGAGGACAGCTTGGCAGACGCCAGGAGGGGCATGGCCGAGCTAAGAGCTGAGAATGAGGGCCTTCGTGCTGAGAACGGGCGTCTCAGAGGGCAAGTTACCGCGCTGAAGGGCGATGTCGGGACTCTCCTTACTATTTGTACCGACATCAAAGAGCGAGGTTCCGAACGCAATCAAGCAAGTTCAGCTCTTCAATCCCGAGGTTGACCTGTTTCGGATTCTCCGGGACTCCGGTAAGGTAGTCCGAGAATGGCCAACTCGTCGTTCCCCTCGCCTTGCTACTGTGGATCCGAGTACGGGGGATTCTTCTGCCGATGTTGGTGGTTCGGGGCCTTCAGCAGAGTGATTCGCATGCTTTAGTTTTGCCCCCTACGCGGGGTTCTTTTTCTGTTTGGGCAAGCAAAATTTTGTAATGACTTTGTTAATTTTGCAATGACTTTGTTATTTTATTTTATTTATTTATTTATTTATTTATTTATTTATTTTTATATCTATTTTTTCGGGTCCAATGCCCTTTTTCGCATATTGCGGAATTTTGACTAGACCTGTGGTCTAGGTCCAACGCCCATTTTGCCGAGCACTTTAGGATTTCCCTTAGGATTTTGCGTGATGAGAACGTTCAGAGGCCTTGGCATAGGATCCAATATCCGAAGTTGATTGACCTTAGGAATTCGTGCCTAAGGTAAGAAACCTTGACCTTGGCTTGGAATTTGAAGGCAATAGCTATCTGAGATTTGGAGTCCGTGCCTAAGGAAAGAAACCTTGTCCGGGGTCCATTACCGGTTGTTTTAGGTATTTTAGGAGGCCGCGCGACTTGTGGTTTCGGGCTAGTCCTTGCCGGGGTCTTTTGTGCGGGTGGACTGGTGCGAGAGTTTTCCTCCCGTCAGGATTTCTCTACTGCACTCCCTACCTAACACAAGACACTACGGTTGGTACCATGGTAACTGAGTTCTCGATAATGAAGTTCTTGATAATTGAGATATTTACTTGAATTTAAAGATTGAAAAAGTGTACAATAATTGGGGCAGATCAAACATGAAGTAAACTAGGAGACTAGGCCTTGAAAGGCGCTTAGCTGTAGTACTTTCTAAATTTGTCCGCGTTCCAAAAATTCTTCACTGGCTTGCCTGTTAACGTTTCCAAGGTATAAGCCCCCTTCCCGGTGCTGACTACGACGCGGTAGGGTCCTTCCCAGTTAGGGGCTAATTTCCCTTGGGAGGCACTCCTTCCGCCGATGTCGGCCCTGCGGAGTACTAGATCGCCTGGCTGGAACCTTCTAGGGATGACCTTTAGGTTGTACCGGGCTGCCGTTCTTTGCTTGGTTGCAGCATCGCGTATGTGCGCGATGCACCTTCTCTCTTCCAACAAGTCCAAGTCTTCTCTTATTAACCCGGGGTTGGTGTCTGGTGAGAAGTGTTGGAGACGCCAGCTCGGTTCTCCTATCTCCACCGGGATCATTGCTTCGCACCCGTAGGTTAGTTTGAACGGGGTCTCACCGGTTGTAGAATGAGGAGTGGTTCGGTAGGCCCAAAGGACGTGGTCTAACTGCTCGGTCCAGTTCCCTTTGGCTTCGTCCAGCCTTTTCTTTAACCCCCTAACGATAACCCGGTTGGCCGCTTCAGCTTGCCCATTTGTTTGAGGGTTTTCCACGGCGCTGCAGTGGTGTTTAATTTTCAGTCCACGAAGTAGTTCTTCGAAACCCTTGTCTTTGAATTGCGTCCCATTATCCGCAACGATGGATTCTAGGACACCGAATCTGGTGATGATGTGGCGCCAAGTGAATTTCTGAATCCGAACCGAGGTGATGTTAGCTAGGGGTTCTGCTTCTATCCACTTTGTAAAATAATCTACAACGACAACCAGAAACTTTAGTTGCCCGGGCGCTTGAGAAAAAGGTCCCAAGATATCCATGCCCCATTGGTAGAAGGGCCAGGGGATGGATGTCGTAGACAATTCCTCCGGCGGGGCGTGGTAGTGGTCAGAGTGCCGTTGGCACTTATCGCACATTTAAACATGTGCAAGGGAGTCTGCCTCCATCGTGGGCTAGTAGTAGCCTGCTCGGAGCGCCTTTAATGCTAGGGCCTTGCCTCCTAAATGGTGCCCACAACTTCCTTCGTGAACTTTGGCTAGGATATACTCAGCCTCTTTAAGTGTTAGGCACTTCAGGAGGGGTGAAGAGAATCCGCGCCGGTATAACTGCCCACCGAAGATGGTGTATCTGACCGCGGCTTTCTTCAACTTGGCTGCCTCCTTGGGATCCTCGGGGAGGCTACCGGACTGCAAGTATTCCATCAGTGGAGTGATCCAAGTGCGTCCTTGCTCTTCAACCTGGAAGACAGCCACGTCGGAAACTGCGGGGTGGGAGAGGGTAGCCTGGATTACTAATCGGTTGTTACCTGGACTTTTGGTGCTTGCCAACTTAGATAAGAGATCGGCCCGGGAGTTTTGTTCCTGGGATATGTGTTCCACTTTGACTCGCTGGAAGCTTGGAAGGAGCTCTTGCACTTTTGCCAGGTACTTCTATAGGAGAGGCTCTTTAGCCTGGTATTTGCCTTGGATCTGGGAGGTCACGAGCTAGGAGTCGCTACAAAGTTTAATCTTTGTGGCCCCCAAGTCTCTGGCTATTGCCAGTCCTGCGATGCATGCCTCATACTCTGCTTGATTGTTCGAGGTGGGAAACTCAAACCTTAGTGAGTTCTCGATAGTCACCCCTTCAGAGTTTTTCAAGATTACCCCTGCACCACATCCTTTTGGGTTTGAAGACCCATCCACGAATATGGTCTAGGGTATTTTTTCTGTGCACTCGGAGTCTGAGGTGAGTTCTGCCAAGAAATCCGAGAGAGCTTGTGCTTTGATTGCTATTCTGGGCTCATAGGTTATTCTCGAACTCAAAAAGCTCGATGGACCAGGCGATCATCCTTCCTGCTAAGTCCAGTTTGTGCAGTATTTGTCAGATTGGTTGATCAGTCCTTACTACCACGGGGTGGCATTGGAAATACTGTCTTAACCTTCTGGCCGTGATGATAAGTGCAAATGCGACCTTCTCGATCTTTTGGTATCTGAGTTCGGGGCCTTGCAGTACCTTACTCACTAAATAAACCGGCTTTTGGCCTTCGGATGTTTCTCTGATAAGTGCTGAACTGACGGCTTCATCATTGACGGAGAGGTACACGTAAAGAGCCTCGCCTGGTTCTGGCCTAGTAAGGATTGGAGGAGATGCCAGGAGGTTCTTTAGGGACGCAAAAGCGTCTTCACATTCCTGCGTCCACTCGAATCCGGTCCTTTTTTTCAATAACTTGAAGAGGGGGAGGGATTTATGAGCGGCTTTGGCTAGGAATCTTGTGAGAGCTGCAATCCGGCCATTCAGCTGTTGTACCTCTTTGATGTTCTGGGGGCTATGCATATCGAGCACCGCCTTGCATTTATCGGGGTTTGCCTCTATGCCGCAGTGGGTCAACATGAACCCCAAGAATTTTCCTGCTTGGACCCCGAACGCACACTTTCCTAGATTAAGCCTCATGTCGTGCCTTCTCAGCTGCGCGAATACTTCCTCCAGGTCCGAGGTGTGTGATCCGGACGACGGGGTTTTAACTATTATGTCATCGATGTAGACCTCTAGCATTTTCCCCATCTATTCTTCGAAGACTCTATTCATCATCCTCTGGTATGTGGCCCCGGCGTTCTTTAACCCGAACGGCATTACCTTGTAGTAGTAGCTCGCCCTTTCGGTGATGAAGGCCGTTTTGTCCTGATCTTCAGGGTACATTGGAATTTGGTTGTACCCTGAGTAAGCGTCCATGAAGGATAGCGTCCGGAAGCCAGAGGAGCTGTCAACTAACTTGTCGACGTTTGGGAGGGGGTATGGATCTTTGGGACACGCCTTGTTTAGGTTGGTGTAGTCCACGCACATTCTCCATTTCCCGTTTGCCTTTTTAACCAAGACTACATTCGAGAGCCAAGTGGTGTACGAGACTTCTCTTATGAATCCGGCATTCAGTAACTCCTTGACTTACTCCTCAATGGCTTGTTGTCTCTCGGGGCTAACTTTTCTCTTCTTCTGGGCAACCAGCTTTGCATCTCGTTTAATAGATAAACGATGGTAGATGAAAGCGGGGTCTATTCCAGGCATGTCAGCGGAAGTCCAAGCGAAAAATCCTTGTTTTTCTGTAGGAGCTGTGCCAACTAGGTCTTTTCCTATTCTTCCAGGTTTGCTCCTATCATGGTGACTTGATCGGGTTTGTCGCCTAGCTGGAGTGGGATCAGTTCTCCTTCGGGCTAGGGTCTTATACCCCGGATCTCTTCTCGGACATCCAACTCCGTCATCAAGATGTTGGCTTGGTCATAGGTGGTGCTGAATGTCCGCGTCTTTGTTTTCCTGGAGGTCTTACTGATCTTCAGGCTCTCATTGTAGCATTTGCGGGCTGCGATCTGGTCGCCCTTGACCGTAACCACTTCACTGTTCCTGTTGAGGAACTTTATGGCTTGGTGGGCGGTAGAGACCACAGCGGCAATGCCGTTTAGCGTTGGGCGGCCCAGGATAATGTTATAGGCCGAGGGGCAATCTACGACTAGAAACCTCACCTTCACCGTTTTATAGGTGTCATCGTTGCCCAAGGTAAGGAAAGTCTCGAAGTAACCTACTAGGGTTACCTTTTCTCCAGAGAATCCGGTTAACTCGCCCTCATATGGAGTAAACGCGGATAGAGGGAACTCCAACCTCTCGAAGGCGTCCATGAACATGATGTCTGCTGAGCTCCCTTGATCTACAAAGATACGATGGACTTCGGCGTTGGAGATTATCCCGGATATGACCAGGGGGTCATCGTGATCTCGGATAATATCGCCGTAGTCCTCATCGGAGAAGGAGATGGGTGACGCGTCTTTGTTCTCTGCATGGAGTTTTCGGGAAGAGGATCCGGACACGCTCAGGACCGCGGTCCGGAGTGCCTTTTTCCTCGAGTTACTTGACGGGTCGCCCCTGCGAATCCCCCCGAGATGGTGCTTATGAGTCTATTCTTCCCGTGGCCCTCCCCTTGAGTATCCCGTTCCCTCCCTGTCTTGCACATTCTCATTGTTGCGGCGCAGGGGAGTCCGGGATCTTCTTACAGGGCTTTTGCTTCTCCTTGGGCGTTGGTTCGGACTTCGCCGGGGGCTGGGGCTTTGCCTCCGATCTCTGCGCCTTCCACGGTTTCCATTTTCGCGAAAGCCGTTGATGTATTTTTGCAGTCGTCCTTCTTTGATCAGGGACTCGATAACGTCCCGGAGTTGGTTGCAATCTTCTGTTTCGTGGCCGTAGCTATTGTGCCACCTGCAGTGTTTTGACTGATCCCTTTGGGACTATTTCTTTATGGGTGGTGGTCTCTTGATATTCTAGAACTCGGTTTGAAGGACCTCCTTCAAGATTGTCTCTCGAGGGGTGTTCAAAGGAGTGTACTAAGAATATTTGGGCCGGTATCGCTCACCTTTTGAGGAGTCATGGGGTTGATTGGAGCTTTGGTTCTTCTTTTGGTGTGCTTCACCTTTCTCCAGACTCTCTTTAGCCCTGGTGACTTCCTCGAGCTCAACATATTTGTCCGCTCGTCGGTGGAACTCTTCTAGGCTTTCCGGTTTCTTTTTCGCTAGAGACGCAAAAAAGCTTGAGTTGGTCTGGAGCCCGTTCCTGGCGTAGTGGAGGGCTATCCGGTCGTCTAGGTTTTCTATACCCACACAGGCTTGGTTAAACCTTCTGACATATTCGCGCAAGGATTCAGAACTTCCCTGGCGGATCCCGCAGAGAGAGTCGATCGACTTCGGACGCTCCTTTGCCGTGGTGTAATCTTTGCAAGAACCTTTGCGTCGGGTCTTCCCATCCCGTGATCCTTGTCCGCGGTGACGAACCACCGGAGGGCGTCTTTCTTCGTGAACGGGGGAAGGCCCGGCACAAAAGCTCCGGGGTGTATCCATAGAGTTGCATGGATTGCGTATAGCGTCCAAGTGCTCCCGGGGATCCGTTGTTCCGTCGTAAGCCTCCCGTGTTGCTCGGAGGTTTGAAACTCCTCGGGACCTGTATGACATCAGAGCGTCCGAGAATTGTTATAGGCGGCCGGGGGCCGGGGTACTGTTTTCAATAATCCCGGTGCCAGCTCCTTGGTCTGCATGCCCATTACGGGCCGCATCCCGTCCTCCGTTGTCGTTCTCCGCCCTTTTCGATCTTTCAAGGTTCTCTAAGCGACGGCGTTGTTCCTCTAGCTGATGCTATTGGTCCTCGATGAGAGCTGTTTGTTGACGCAACAGCTCCTGAAGGCCATTTCTCGTAATCTCGGATTGGACATTGTCTTCGTAATGGGACATGTGGTCCACATTGTCGCGAAAGGCTCCCAAACGATCGTGGACAGGGATCCTAGCTCCATTGTTTGCTCCATGGTTTACTCCGTAGTTTATGTTGTTGGTCTCACCGTGGGGGAAGACGAGCCTGTTCCGGATTGAGACCCTTCGAGATGGATCAGGGCTTTCAGCGGAAACTGAAGTCTCGTGTCCCTCGTTAAAATTTTCCACCATGACTGGCCTGTTTCTGGCGGCAGAGGTTTCTGGTGGTGTGACTGAAGGAAGGTTGCACTGCGCCACTAGGTCCTGTATTTGGCCATGGGTGGCATGTGCAGCGCTCCCCTTTTTCTGGTTGTGTCTCGTGCTCACCATGTTTGATTGTGGGAATGGAAGTTTATCAGGATTCCCACAGACGGCGCCAATGTTCTGAAGTGGATTCAGAAGGTACCTGAGATAGGCACGTACGTGGTGGTTTCTTCCTTATGCAGCTACGATCAAGAGCATGAAGTCCAGGGGGGTGGGTACCTGTAATAGGACTCCAACGCTCAAGTCAGGCAGTGCACCAGTAAGTTCAAGCTAATGGAATTGCAGTAAAGACTTGATACCCCCTTTTGGTTAACTTAGCCTGGTATATATAGTGAGCGTGATTTGAATCTTCTTGCACTCTACGTAGGATAGAGGTACGTTAGGATCGTGTCATGGCAGGAATTTCAGCCCATGAACGTTGAGGTCCGTCTCTGACTTTGTCGGGACTGTTCCACGATCGTTGAGGTTCGTCTCTGACTTGGTCGGGACTGTCCTACGATCGTGGAGGCTAGTCTCTGACTTGTTTGGGCTGTTTTTCCCTTAATGGCCAATCCTTGCTCGCAGGCAGTCGTGGTCCCCCCTTTCTGAGAATGGGGAAATGACTACTGCAGTCAGACGACGGGGTTCCAGGTCGCAAGGCCGTCGTGGGGGCGTTGTGGGTTGAGTCCGGTGGTTCATGTGCCAGGCCGATCCTTTAGGACGGGGTCCTGGACCACGGTCCAGAACAGGCTTCATGTCTGCATTGGTTGATTTCCTCCACAATGTCGATGGAGGAGTGCCACAAAGTATTGAATTTCTTAAGCTGGTTGTTAAGATGTTGGATTTTGTTCTAGATAAAATCGAAGATCACAAGTGGTTGTAAAACTCATTGCTGAAGAGCTAGAGCCAAGGACAGAGCACATGCAACTGATTAGATTCTCTAATTCTCGTTGTACAACAAGGAAGCACCGATTCGAGGACTATGTCAGCTAGGGTTTTGAAATTCATCGTTGTGGATGCAGAATCAAAGTTGTTAATCACAAAAATGAAAGGCCTAGTATCTGAATTGCTTAATCTAATCGTGTCAAACAAAGTTCCAGCGCTAATTAACAATGGCTTATTGTGCTTGGTCGCAGTGTTGACGCTAAAACAAAAAAAAGAGAAGCTATAGTCTATCTCAGAGCCATCAAGGTGTTCTCAAACCTTCTCTCAGAGTTGAACTTGAGCATTTCGATGGCGGAGAAGGTGTTAAAGCTACTAGAAATGGTGTCGTCGACGAAGGAAAGGAGGGCAGAGATATGCTAGGACTCGACATACGTGGTGGTGATTCTGCACAAGGTGCTCAAGGTTTTGAGTGTGGTGACAGAGCACACGATGACGACGTTATGGAGCGTGTGTTATATGTTTCGGGATCAGAAGGCACAGGAAGCAGTTACCAAGGCCAACTACTTGACCAAGATTCTGCTCTTTGATTATGAAGTTATATGGTTTAGAATTTGCTGAGAAGAAGAAGAACAACCCACATGCGTATCATGTGCATCAGCTTAATGAGTTTTATTCCCAAAGTATCCTCATTTCAATTGCACCTCCTTTGGGTATCAAGCCTTTAATGTGCACATGAGTGGCACATGCCATTTTCTATCTATTTTTTTAACGTTTGTTAATATTTTGTAGTAAAGTACACAACTTAAGTAACAAGATCATTTTGCACATTTTGAAAGTGACGAGACCAAAGTGCGCATTGCATAAAGTTCAAAGGGGGGTTTTTGGACTTTTTCCTAAAATAGATTTTATTTTTTAATAAATATCTTTGAAATAAAAATCAACATAAAAAAATTTTTTAAGCTCATCTAAATTAGCCCATTTTCCTATAATCTTATTTTTATATGGATTTAATCATTTATCCTAAATATTGCATAATTATGCTAAATACTAGCCTGACATCCACATCAGCCCATTAATGTAGGCATATTAGCCTAAGTATGCTAAATATTGCAAGTGGTTTGATTTTTATTGATATATTTATATTTTTGTGGTTTGTTTTTTGACAAATAATTGTGGAAACTAGTAAGTATCCAGTGTATTGCATGGTTTTTTCATTTAATTTAGATGAAATCTAAAACAAACATAGATTAAAAGAGAAAAAAATGTTTAAAATTATAAAGGAGATATGTATAATTAATTATGTATAATTAATTTATTAAGATAGAATCTAAAAATATATATATTAAAAGAGAAAAATATTTAAAATTTTACAAGAGATAAGCATAATTAATTAAAAAGACAATTTGAATTTAAAATTTAAAAGAAGAAAAGTTAAGAATAACATTAGAGGGAGAATAGAGTATGAGAATAAGTCACTATGTACTATAATTTATTATTTAGGAGTAGATATTATTTCTCAAGAAATTTATATATGACAAATTACACAAAATTAGGAATATATGGTTAAAGCATATGATATTATGCTAAGCATTGTCACTGGGAACAAAAACATGGTGGATTGGAGGGGACACTTGATGAAGAGACAAAAACATGGGAGTCACTCTTGGGTTTTTAATAAATTCACTTAACAATAAAGTTGTTAGAAGATTTTTAAAAAACAAATCACCAAATTGATCCCCGAAAGATTTTCCTTTTGTCATATTAATCCCAGAGTGATCTAAATCCCTTATGTAATCCTTGAGAGATGATTCTATAATTCAGGTTAATTAATCTAATTGTTACCGTTACTCTATTAGATTAGCAATTGTGCCTAGTTGGCAGAATAATTGCCTTTGTGGTAGTGATGGTGCGTGATATGGCCAATGGACAACTCCATTGTGACATATCAAGCACCAAGTGGTCAGACTTACCCCTAAATACCTAATTCTCCTAATTTCCCCAATTCCCCTATTCTTTGTCCCTTATCTTCTCCGTTGTTGAACTCTTCGTCCCTTTGTCCCTACAAACATTTATTAGTAAAATGAAGGATGGTGGATATATGGGTAGCTTTAATGGGCAATCCCAAAACCCAACATTGTCAGATGTAGAGTGGATTCGTAGTGCAAGTTGAATGGGCAAAGTATCCTATAACACGGTACGTCAACAAAGTTTGTGTTGTCCATAACTATAGGAGGAGATTCCTTTGTCTAAACTCGAGCCCCTCAAAACCTCGTTAGAATATCTTTAGTTGCCCGTCTTTCAAAGTAAAATTATGGGGTGCTATCTTTATTTCGTGAATATAATGTTATCCTCATTACGACAAACAAACTTGTGTGAATTACAGTATAAGGATTTTCCATGTGGGTATTTCTATTGGGTGGATGATGCTAATCAGGATTATGCAACCAGAAGTAGCAAGGAAATTGGTGTGTTAATTAATTTTAAGCTTATAAAAGGGTTGTAAAGTTGGAGAAGGGAGTTAGGTAGGGTAGGAGCTAGAGCGTTTTTGTAAAGGGAAACATTTAATAAGTAAGTTTATATAGAGAACCATATATATCTTCCAATCTTTATTGTGTTATCAAGTGACTTCAATATTCAAGAGTATGGGTGAATTGAGTTTATAAAACTTCTCACAAAACACTTGAATATCAATTTTTATTAAAACTATTGATTGATTGAGGTGAATAGATAGAGAAGATAGAACACTTCACTCACAAATTGAACAAGTCAGGATGGAAAATGTTCAAGTAAATATATGAAATTAAAGCACAAAAGTAAAGGAGTTTGAGTTTAGAAGAGCAAACACAATATTTATCTTAGTTCAACCACTCCTTGTGACCTACGTACAATCTTCAAGTAATCACCCAAGATATTTCACTATTACTTCAAGTTTGAACAGGTGATTGCTACATTTAAAAACTAAACCACTCAACATATCTTGGGATGTCTCACCCTTTGTGCTTGATCCTCAATAACAAGGGATACCTTACCCTTACAATTCTTTGAAGGATACCTTACCCTCTATACAGAATAAACAAAGTATAGATGAAGGAAAACTCTCACAAGAGTGGATAATACAATTTGAAGCTCAAATGATATAAAGAATGATCGCACTTTTAAGCTCAAAATAGGGGTTTAAAGATCAAGGCTGGATGAAGTCGTATTAATGCTCAACAATACTTTTTAGAATGATTTCCAACTCTTCTTTAATGCCTAAAGACTTGTATTTATAACCCAATGCATTAAAGAGTCGTTGGGAGTGATTAGAGCATTAATTGCAAGCTAACTAGCCGTTATTTTGTATTTCTGGTATACATGTTTATTCGAATAACACTTTTGTTACTCGAATAACACCATTATTAGCACAGGTGAAATTGGTTTCTAGAAGTGGTTATTGTAACACCCCGAAAATTAGTCATTATCACAGTAACAATGAAATTGTACTGTTTTGTGATTTCTGAGTGTTATAAAATTATTTTGACTGTTTCATGATTGTATTTGATTGTTTTGAGAGATTTGCTACGTGCTAATAAAATAATAATTTTCTAATCGGGGAAAATCTTTATGTATTTATTCGGAGTCAGCAGATCTTACTTACTAAAAATAATTCTGAAATATGCGTGTCATAATCTTTTAATTTTTAGAATATATCTGTAAAGTAAAAATATTTTATATTTTTATTATTATTTTATTATCCAATGGACGATACCTACTGACTTATGAGCAGTAGCATCTGTCCAATGGACAATAGGAACCGGTAAAGTCTTGAGACTTACTGATAATGGACCAATAGGAACCAAGTCAACGTTTCTGACTTGAAAATCTCTAAACCAATAGAAACTAGTCAACGTTAGTGACCAGGACTTTCTAAATCAATGAGATGTAGTCAAATTAAGTGATTGGACTAGTTACTTGGTAACTAATGACTTAACTAGGTTAGTTTATGTTCTATGCAGTAACCAAATAGGATGAAAACTTAGTTTGTTATTCCCTAGGGTTTCTAGTTACAAGAAGCTTCTACAATTATCAAGAATGGATGACTAACATCAAGGTAACTAACTAGTTAGTAATGTAACTAGAAAACTAAGTAAGTTAGCCTAAATCTAACTTGGTTATTCTAAGAAGCATAGGAAGTAACTAAATGGAAGTAAACCTAGTTAGTTCCCTAAATGCCACACGATTTTGAAGGAGTCTAGGGTTTTCTAGAACATTTGATTCAAGCATAGAAAACTATTTAGTTAACAATGTAACTAATTATCCTAACTAAGTTAGCTTAAGTGTACATAGAAACTAAATGGGATTAGTAACTTAGTTTGCATCCTATGAACACCATTAGGTTAGAACCTTCATGAACAAGTGACTAAGGCTTGGTTAAGCCAATTAGAAGCAAGCTTAGGGGAGAAGCTTTGCATGTGAACCTTTGATACAAGCTAAGGCTAGGATGGAGTCTTAGAAGTCAAAGAAAGTGGCCACCTCCTTTGGTGCCCTCCTACATGGCCATGCACTCCATTTGGAGACCAAATAGGTTAATTTCATTCACTTAAGTCATAAACTCTCTCTATTATTCATGTTCTTCTTCAAGCAACCAAGAAAACTCCATTTTCTTTCTCTAAGAGGCCATTCGGCCACCCTTCTAAACCAAGACCTCCAAGCTTCTAAAGTTCTACCTAAAGACATTTCCTAAAGCCAAAATATTATTCTAAGAACATCACTAGTTGTGAGTTTTCACAAAATCAATCATCTTGAGCTTGAAATCCAAGCTTAAAGTTTCTACCAAAAAGGGTAAACTTCTTATTTCTTGACCCAATCTTTTAGTTTTGATTTTCTAAGCCATGATTGATCCATGGTTTACCTATTTCTAAGCTTGTTGTTGATTTTAAAATTTGTTTAAGATTTTTAGGGTTTTTCTAAGGAGCTTCACGAAAAGCATAGGAGAGAAAACTTGAAGGATTTGTCTCCTCTTTAAGGTAAGAGGGAGATTTATCTCACCAATCAAGTATAGTGGTGAGAGATGTATTTGTTTGTTAAGGATGGTGAATCTATGTGAGAGTTCATTATTCATGGTTGTGTAATTATTTTTAAGTGTTGATGTGCTTTGATTTCTTTATTTATGTTTTGTATGCTTTGCATGATTTATTGTTTTATTTATGGTATGCTTATGATACATATATGATGTGAATATATTATGTATGCTATGATAATTGTGAACAAGGAAAATATTTTTTGGTTCCAATGACCAAGAGGCTCACGGCCTAGACACCTCAAAAATAGGTGTTTCCAAATTAAGATTTTCATGAATGACAAAATTAAATGATTAGAAGGTGATAACAATGTATTTTATGCATTTTATAATCCTCTTACTAGGCTTCTTAAGGTTCAGTTTGGCTTAATTAAGTTGATTTTGTCACATTTTATGAAATTAAACTTAATTGGATTATTGAAGAAATTATTGCTTAAATTATCATTAATTTGAGTTATTGCATTTTTAAGTAAAGTGGCCACAACTTGAGTTGCAATTATCTGATTAATGAGATTTTGGTCTTGTTGGAATGTTAAGATAATTCTCTAATAACTATTCACTTGATAGCAAGAGTCACATTGATAGCAATATATTTCACTCATTGTATAACCTTTTTACTTGGCTTTTTCAGTAAACTGGTTATAATTTGAGTTACAAATATCCGATGGATGTGATTTTAGTCTTGTTTTTAAGCTAAGATAAATTTCTACAACTTTCATGAGGCCTCAAGACCAAAAACACATGTTTGGATAACTCAAATTGGAGTTGAAGCAAAATCTAGCGTTTTGAACCTAACAGCTTGACCGTTATGCACTCATTAGGCTATATCTCGGGCTATAGGAGTTTAACAATTCTGAAATTTTGACAGTGGAAAGTTAAGACCCATATTTACAACTTTCATGAAGAACACAAAAGCTAATTCGGATTCCTTGAAGGTGATATTGGGCTTGGAAGTCAGAACAGAGGTGCTAGATTTGGGCCTGACCCATGAGCAGTAATTGAGTCATATCTTGGGCTGTGGTTATTGGATTTGGCTAAACTTAGTGTCTCTGGAAAGCTAAGACAATTTCCTAGAACTTTCATGAAGACACTTGGCTCAATTCTGACGCATGCCATGAGCTAAGAGCAGAGACATTTCAGAGCCAAGAAAGTCCATAATTTCAGCTCATTCATCATCTATTTTGATTTTACTTCTCATCATCAAACAACTCCATTATCTTCTTGCACTCCTTGAATTCTATAAAAGGAGGCAAAGACTAAACATTTAAGGGTGTTAGTTTAGCTTAGAGTTTAGTTTAAGCTATTGTGTTATTAGTTTTCCTTTGTGTAGTTTTCTATTGTTCTTAATTAAAGTTATGTTCATCATCTTCTTCTTTTCTCTTTCTTTCTTCTTGTCTATGAGTAACTAAATCTTCATCTTGCTTGGGTGAAAAGGTAAAGCTCTTGGTAATAAGTTAAGGTTAGATTAATTTCTTTCTTGTGTTTTAAATGATATATTTTTATGTGATCTTTATATAAGTTGTTTGTTGTTTCTAATTAATTTAGAAACTCTTCTTGTATAATGAATATCTTAATCCATTGTAGACAATAGGATTGGCACAGTGGATGCTTTTGACGATTTACAAGTATTGGTAGATAATTATTGGAACCATAATATAATTACATGATTGAACTTTAAATATTAAATCTTCCGATTAGAATCATCATTATGCATGATTTCAATTGAGTTATAAAACGAAATAATTTTGTTTTTAATTTATTACCAAGAGTGGATCTCTTAACCCAAGTAATTCTTTTTCATCTGTGAACAACTTATATCATTTTTAGTATTATGACAAATCTTTTCCGTACCTCAAATAATTTTTTCTTCATCAATTCCCTGTGGATCGACCTCGAACTCCCAAGAATTTACTACTTGAAACAACCTGCACTTAGGTTTGAACTTTTAATTATCCCATCAGAAGGAAAAAGAAAAGAAAAGATATGATGATTCCAATAACCATGTGGTTAAGGTTTTGAAGGTTTGAAATGGTTTTACTTTAAGTAAAATTATGATTTGGAAATGGAAAGTTAATTGATTTAGAACAAGAAATTAATGAAAGGATTTAAGAAATGGAAATAAAATATTTTGTCACTTAAGAAATGAAAATTTCGTTAGAAAGGAAAAAAGAGGTTGAAAATGTTTGAACATCAACTTATTTTTTTTAAGAGGAGTAATTTTGAGAATTACGGTGAATACACTGGTAACTTGAAATTTACTAACGTATAGCTCACTCATTGGGTTTTTGAGCGCATTAGGAAATTTTAAGTTAGAAAACATGGAAAAATAAAGTAAGAGAGGGTATGAATTTTTAGAAAAGCCAAAATGAGGTATAGAAGGTTGAGAATTATTTTACGTAATGGAAAAATGATGGAAAATGTTTTTCGTAAGTTAAAAACGTGATTTTTAAGCTACGCGATTTCAAAAACGTCAAAAATATCGCTACGCTATTGAAAAACGATGGAATATTTTTACGCGATTGAGAAAAAGATGGAAAATCGCTACCTGATTGGAAAAACGTGACAAAAGTGTTGTGCAATTGAGAAAACACGACAATATGATTACGCGATTGAATATACAATAGAGTTACTGTTGGACAAATGTATGGACCCTGTATAAGAAATGATGAGTTTTGCCTGTGATTGGCTTTGGTGCATTAAACATACATTGGAAAGGTCTGATGGACTGGATAAGGCTAATTGCCTAGGAGAGAATACACCTCTTGAGTGAGTGCGATATGCATAGTGTAAGTCACTTGTTGACCTTGGGGACGTCGGGGTGCAGTTTGTCCTCAATGGGCAGTTGGTAACTCTTCTGTACCATGGATTAAACTGATGCAGTACACCGATGATCTGGTCCGAGACACTATTCTTAATCAAGATCTAGTAAAGACTGTCGTGTATATGCTAGATGTGCAATCACTTATGAGAATTGTGGCACGTGATCTGAAGCATGTTAGTACAGACAGATCTTTTGGATCAATCTCCCCGACTTGAGTTTAGCTCTATGGAGTAGGAAAATGAGTCAGTGAGCATATGCATAACTTAAGCAAGTTTGAATATTTAATGATATATTATTTGTCAAACGTTGATGAATGTGGAATAGAATGGTTATGTTTACTATTTATTATATCTGTATCATGGTATGATATATCTATATGATGTGTTGTTTGTGTTATCTCTGTACTGCCATATTGGTAATGGTGTAAGTAATCTCACCTCTTGTATATTATTTTGTATTGTATTTATATTTTGGTAAAGACACAAAGCGGGGTACCAAGCAAGAAAGTGAAGAGGAACAAATTCCTACTGAGGAAGCTGTGTTCTTATTAGATGGCAACCTAGTCGAGTTTCTTTATATATATGAGACTACAGTTCCATGGAGGAGCTAGTGCTTGGAGGATTAGTCCTAATGAGGAAGGACTAATATATTAAGGACATTTGATGGTCAATATGAGCAAGATATTTCATGGAGATCTGTTCTTTTCTGTCACTATTTATGTACATGTAGAATGTTCGCTGTCAATTAGGCAGTATTGGGGTGGTAGGTACCACGTCTCAACGGAGATTAGTATAGTGTCATCTGCACGGACACCGGTCTGTTGGACTTCGTATCAAGTTGGTTCCTGTCTGCTAAGGAATCTGAGGAGGACCCGTCTAAGGGTTCTATTGTCTAGTCATACTTGGGCAAGTATGTTAGTTTACATAATGTTCAAATACTTTTAAGAACCATGTCTGTAAATATTTAAGTATATCAGTACTGAAATTTATGTATATGATGTAAATTATTTGTGATGCTGTTTAGGATTTTATATTCTGCTAAGTTTATTTTATTAATATTCTAGAAATTTTTAATAACTTATATTTACATTACAAATCATATTTTATTCTATTTGGGTAATTTGGTAATTAAGTAATATGAATGTGATACCTTACGGTGGGTGTTACAATTATTCGAATAACCTTTTGGTTATTCAAATAAAGCCTTTTAAAATTGGATTATGAAAAACACTTTTATTCAAAAAACAATCTTGTTATTCGAATAAATCATTTTAATACAGAAGTGCATAAGCTTGATTTGAATCTTTATTCAAATAATGTCTTGTGCTATTCTAATAAAGCTTCATGATAAGGAAATCTTGGCATTTTGACTTTGATTATTCGAATAAGAAAATCTTTATTTGAATAAACCTATTTGAAAACACTGTTAAATAGCTTTTAAGACTTGCCAATTGTTTTCAAAAGATCCAACAAGTTTTTAAGCACCTAAATGCTATTTCTCAAGAAACCAAAGACCATTTTGAAGGCTTGAAACCATGTGTGCTATTTAGGTTCTTAAAAAATAAGTTTTAGAGATTAAGTGTGAACCTTTTTTTTACCTTTACACAAAGATCTAAGTCCTAATTATTCTTAAAGGTCTTGGACTTAATCTTGCCATCTTCTGCATATTTGTTATCATCAAAACAAATCTTCAATAATCAATAGTCAATTACATTCTCCCCTTTTTTTATGATGACAAACAAACATTGGGGTGGTTGTTACCATACCCCTAATGAGATTAGTATTGTGTCGTCTGCTCGGACTCTTGTCCATAGATCCACGCGTCATATGGGGTTCCTATCTTCTGAGGAGCTTGAGGAGGATCCACCGAAGGATCAGAACTTCTAGTTATGGACTTGGGCTAGTCTATAGTTTATTTTGTATCAAACAATTTATAGTTCTATCAAACAGTTTGTACTTATATGTATCTTTAAGAACAAAATTATATTTGTAATTATGGTGTGTTTTATTTAGTCATTGTATTTCAGGTTCGGTCTTATTTAATTAATTGTATTATCTTCAAAAAGGAAAAATTTGGCAACTCATATTTTTATTCTATTAATAAATGATTTTGAAATTAGGTAAGGTTTAGTAATAATTAAGTAAGAAATATGATACCCTGCGGTGAGTGTTACATTAGTTGGTATCAGAGCTTTAGTTAGAGTCTTTTGGATTTATGGTTAGGTATGTCTTGTTTAAGTTGTATGATTCTCTGTGTTTGGTTTTCGAAAGGAGACAAAAATTGTTTGAAATGATTTCACCTAACTTTTATTATGTGTTGTTTAGTTTGATTCCAAAGAAGAAAAATAGCTCGCAGAGGTGGACGCGAAAATGAAAGCATGGTTGTAGCAGCTGAAGCTATGCAAAGAATGACTGATGTTATCGTACAACAAAACCAATGAGCTGCCCAATAGCAGGAAGCGACTGCAGAAGCTCAAAACTTATCTGAGTTTTGCCGAAATAACTTGCCACAGTTCAAGGGAGAGTTTGATCCAGAGAAGGCAGATCTTTGGATCAAAGAACTAGAGAAAATATTCTAAGGAATAGGATGTACTAATGAAAAGAAGGTAACCTATGCTACCTTTATGCTCGTCGAGGACGCAGAAGATTGGTGGGCCGGAGTGCGAAGACTATTGGAAGCGGAAGGAATAATAGCCACTTGGGAAGTTTTTAGGAATAAGTTTCTGGGAAAATACTTTCCAACTAGCACTAGACACGCTAAGGAAATGGAATTCCTTAGCTTAAGACAAGGAGTGATGTCGGTTAGTGAGTACGCAGCAAGATTTGAGAGCTTGTCAAAGTTCTCAAGATATTTTCAATTATAACCAAACGAGGAATAGAAGTGTAGAAAATTTGAGGAAGGACTAAGGCACGACCTGAAGCGTGCAGTATTACCTTTAGGGATTGAGGAGTTCCCAACCCTGCTAGATAAGTGTCGTCAGATAGAAGAACTAGACCAACACCAAGACATGAGGAACAGAAACTTTGGACCTACACGGTTCCAAAGAGGAAAGAGTAGTGATGGCAACCGTTATCAATAGAAACCATATGCTAGACCACCAGGTAATCAACCCCAACAATAATCATATAGAGGAGGTTTCAAAAACAACAAGTTTGGACAAGCCGAGACGTCTTCATCGAAATGTTTCAAGTGTGGAAAGGACCACTTGACAAAAGACTATACACTCAAGGGGATGATATGTTTTCGATGCAGAAAGCCTAGACACATTTCAAAGGACTGTAATCAAACCAAAACGGAGCCTACAATAAGCAATGTATGCACGAAAAGACTGCAAACAGGAGGAAGAGTATACACTACGGGAGGAGAGGAAGCCTCCAAATTTGAGGATCTGATTATGGAGGAGTGTGCTATAGAAGGTAATCCTTTAATTGTGCTATATGATTCGGGAGTGACCCATTCTTTCATTGCATGTGATTGTGTGAATTGTTTAAGATTATCTATGTCTACATTGCCTTTTGATTTGACTGTATCTACTCCTACCGATAAGCTTGCAGTTACAACAAAAGTTTGCTTGAATTGCCTTGTCTATGTTAGAGGTTGAATCTTGTGCTGATTTGATCTGTTTCTTTCAAAGATAGATGTAATTTTAGGAATAGATTGGTTGTCTTCTAACTATATCTTGTTAGACTATTCCAATAAGACTTTATTTTTTCCCAAGACTAAGAATTTTAGATTTCTGATGGCCAATCAAGCCGAAGTTCTCTTAAAGGAAGGAGCGCAAGGATATATGTTGTTATCTTATTTGGAAGTCAAGAGTGAAGAGGAAGTGAGTGCAATTCTTATCGTCAACGAATTTCCTGAAGTTTTTCCTGACGATATACCTGGACTACCACCAAATAGAGAAATAGAGTTTTCTATTGAACTTGTACCAGGAGCTGGACCTATATCAATGGCACCATATCAGATGTCACCATCAGAGTTAGCAGAGCTTAAGAAACAGTTTGAGGAACTGTTGGAGAAGCAGTTCATGAGGCCCAGTGTGTCACCCTGGGGAGCTCTAGTGCTATTGATTAAAAAGAAGGATGGAACTTCTCGCTTGTGCGTAGAATATCACCAATTAAATAAGATCACAATTAAGAATAAGTATCCTCTTCCAAGGATAGATGACTTGATGGATTAACTACGGGGAGCTACTGTGTTCTCCAAGATTGACTTACTTTCTGGTTATCACCAGATTCGTGTAAAGGTAGAGGATATTCATAAAATAGCTTTTCGGATGCGATATGGGTATTACAAGTATTAAGTGATGTCGTTCGATGTAACGAATGTTCCTGCAATATTCATGAATTTCATGAATAGGATCTTTCGTTCTTACCTTGATAAATTTGTCATTATCTTTATGGACGACATCTTGATCTATTCTCGAAGTATAGAGGAACATATGGAACATCTCATACTGGTTCTCCAAGTTTTAAAAGAGAATAAGTTATTTGCTAAGTTGTGCAAATGTGAATTCTAGTTTAGTAAAGTATAGTTTTTGGGTCACATGATTTCAGAAGAAGGAATTGAAGTAGATGCGTCAGAAGTTGAAACAGTTCTTGAATGGGAAAGATCGAAGACTGTATCAAAAATTCGTAGTTTCATCGGATTAGCCAATTACTATCGAAGGTTTATTAAGGGGTTTTCTAATATCACAGGACCTCTCACCCAGCTTATGCAGAAGAATCAACCGTTTACATAGAGTAATGCATGCGAAGAAAGTTTTCGAGAGTTGAAGAGGTGATTGACTACTTCATCGGTACTGATTCTACCTAATCTTGATGAGCCTTTTGATGTGTACTACAATGCTTCATATCAAGGTTTGGGTTGTGTGCTAATGCAACACAGAAAAGTGGTGGCATATGCTTCAAGATAATTAAAGGTGCATGAGAGGAATTATCCTACTCATGAATTGGAATTAGCTGCTATTATTTTTGCACTAAAAGTCTGGAGACATTTTCTCTATGGAGCAACGTTCAATGTCTTTAGTGATCATAAAAGCTTGAAGTATCTATTTGACCCAAAAGAGTTGAACATGAGGCAGAGGTGTAGGCTAGAATTTATGAAGGACTACGATTTTCAATTACGGTATCATCTCGGGAAAGCGAATGTCGTAGTGGATGCTTTAAGTAGAAAAATGCTTAGTGTTTCTGTTATGATGATCAAGGAGAGCAAATTGATAGAAGAATTTTGGGATATACAGTTGTCTGTGAAGTTGACGCCAAGAAAGATGTGTTTGAACTTGATCACTATCTTAAATAGTTTGATAGATGAAATCTGAGAGAGACAGAACGATGACCAATATTTGCAAGAAGTGAAGGAAGCAATGAAACAAGGCACAACGTTAGAATTTAAAGAAGGAACAGATGGAATTTTGAAATTCAAAGGAATGATTTGTGTGCCCAACAATCAAGGACTTAGGAGATTGATTTTGGATGAAGCTCATATGAGTAAGCTGAGTATGCATCCCGGAGCCACAAAAATGTATCAAGACTTGAAGCGACTATATTGGTGGCAAGGGATGAAGAGAGATATCGCTAAGTATGTATCATCCTGCTTAGTCTGTCAGAAGGCTAAGGTTAAACATCAAAGACCTTCTAAAATGTTGCAACCTTTGTCTATTCCTGAAGGAAATGGGATAATATAGCAATGGACTTTGTGATTAGACTACCAAAAACTAGAAGGGGCCATGATTCTATTTGGGTAGTTATTGATCGGCTTACGAAGTCGGCGCACTTTTTTCCAATTAATATCAAATACTCAATGGAAAGATTGACTCATATATACATCGGTGAGATTATTAGGCTACATGGTGTACCTTCTAGTATTATTTTGGATCAAGACCTGAGGTTCACATCTAGATTTTAGCAAAGTTTGCAAGAGGCGATGGAAACGAAACTTCATTTTAGTTCTGCTTATCATCCACAAACAGATGGTCAGTCGGAAAGAACGATTCATTTGTTAGAGGATTTATTGAGGGCGTGCTTTTTGGAATAAACTGGAAGTTGGGATGAATTCTTACCACTGATAGAGTTCACCTACAACAACAGTTTTCATTCAAGTATAGGGATGGTACCCTATGAGGCACTGTATGAAAGACGATGCCGAACACCATTATGTTGGTACCAGGATGGAGAGGGTTTGGCATTAGGACCTGAGTTTGTGCAACAAACGACAGATAAAGTTAAGATGATTCAGGAGAAGATGCGAATCATTCAGAGTCGGCAGAAAAACTATACAGATAATAGAAGAAGACCTCTTGAGTTTGAAGAGGGGAAGCATGTATTTCTGAGAGTTATACCCACGACTGGAGTCAGACGGGTTATCAAGTCGAGAAAGCTCACTCCGAATTTTATCGGGTCGTATCAGATTCTTCATCGGATAAGTCTGGTAGCCTACCAGATAGTGTCACCACCTTTTCTCTCAAATCTCCACAATATTTTTCATGTGTCGCAATTGCGGAAGTACATTCCGGATCCCACTCGTGTCATAGAACTGAATGCAATACAATTAAAAGAAAATTTAACCTATGAAACATTTCCTATCAAGATCGAGGATCGGAGAATAAAGCAACTTAGAGATAAAGAGATTTTGTTAGTTAAAGTAGTCTGGAGTGATGTAAGTGGAGAAGCAACATGGTAGTTGAAGGATAAAATAAAAGAATAGTATCCATATTTATTTTAATATATGTTTAAGTTTCGAGGACGAAACTTCTTTTTAGAGGGGGGAGTTGTAACATCCCGAAAATTCATCTATTATTTATTTCAGTTAACGCTTAATTATTTTTACTGATTTTATTGACTTTTATTGAGTTTTATAATTTTTATGATTTTTAGAAATTTTTGTGAAATTTTGATATTTTTTACTGTTTGTGGGCCTGGGGCGGGTTCGAAAAAATAAAAAAATTTCTGGAACCAAAAAATTTTGGACTGTTAATGCGGGGCCATGGGATCTTACTAAACCCGAAACCGGAAATAGTTTTTGAATTTTTTTATTGTATATTTTTCTGTTTTATTTATTAGATAATAAAAATACAGTAGATATTGTCTATTGGTTAATATTTACAAAAAAATATCTAGTATGGACCAATAGAAAAAAAACTTTAAGACTAAGCAAAGTGCTAGTCCAACATAATGGCTATGATTTTGTTTAACCAATAGGAAGCAAGCTTAGAGGTGAAGGTTTTGGCTATCCAACCTTGATCTAATCAATGGTGGTGGTGAGTCTCACAAAGTGGCAAAGACTCTTGGTGGCCAATGGGTGGAAAACTTGCTAACTAAGCTTGGTGGCTAGGATGAACTTGGACACTCCCTTGGTGTCTAGGGGGTCTCATGGCCAAAGGCCTTTTGGTAGGCATTCTATGCTAAAATTCTCACTTGTTCATCTTTTGTTCATTTCTATCAAGAAACAAGAAAAATCAAAAGCTAAACAAAAACTCTTTCCTTTTCTCTCCACTCAAACCCCACGGCCAAGCATCACTAACACCATCCCCACTTCAATAATTCAAGCCAACTTCATTTCTTGAATCTTTACATCAATCTAAGAAACTTTGTAGTTAAGGCCAAGTCCTAATTCATTCATCTTCAAGGGCTTTCTCCAAAGCCTAAGTTCTAGGGTTTTAAGGTGAAGTTCATGAAATCTTCACTACTTGTCTCATTTTCATAATCTAGGTCATATTTTGATCCATGGTCTTCTTATTCAAGCTTTAGGTACTAATATACTTGTGTTTATTTTTGTTTTTAAGAACCTCTTGGTGGTGAAGGACTAGTTCAAGAAGAAAAGCAAGGAGCTTTGGAGGCATCACTAAAAGGTAAGAGGGATATTAATCTCATCAACCATTCATGGTGGTGAGGGACGATATATTTGATGGTGAAGAATTCATGTGAGGATTATTCACCATATTGTGTAAATTAGTTGTTTGTGTTGTGTTTGGTTATGAGTTTTTATGCTTTATGCTTGTTTATGGTATGTGTTTTTATAGCTTTAATATATATGCATGAATATGTGATAATAGGAATATGATGATATATACTATGTTATATGCTTGAAAGGAAGAAGTTTTTGGTCTCCAATGGACCTTGAGGCTTTCGGCCTCCACCCCTAAAATGGGTGTTTCAAATGAAAAATATTTTATAAATGGTGAAGTTAAGGAAAGAAAATAAATTAATGGATTTTGGTTCCAAGGACCATGTAATTTTTGGCCAAGAGGCTTGAATAGGGTAATCTAGTACAAAAATGACTTTTAATGGTAAACTTAGATGATTAGGCAATTAAGAAATTAATTAGAGATTTATAAAATGGAAATGGAAACATACAAATTTTTATCACTTCACAAAAATGTGATTTTCGGCCATGGTGTAGAAATTAGAGTTAAGAAACAAATTGAAAATTTAAAGGATTTTATGAAAAGGGATTTTAATAAAATAAATGGAGAAGGTTGTAATACATTAAAATAGTACAGATTTTGAGAAGAACGTAGAAATGATTATTTAGAGGAGTTTTAATGAGAAAAATGGGGATTTAAAGTTTAAATTATATTTTAAACTTAGAAAGCTCCAAAATTGAATTTAGAACGTCAAAAAATATTATATACAGTGAAAAACAATATAAAAACCTTACACATTTCAAAAACGTGGCTTTTTGAACTACCCAATTTAGAAAATGTTTAAATATTTTTACGCAATTGAGAAAATGTTGAAAAATGGTTACACGATTTGAAAAGGCGACAAAAATGTTGAGCGATTGTGAAAATACAGTAAAAACACTACGCGATTGAGAAAATAGTAAAAATACTGTTGGGCCGATGTACTACACCTGGAAATGTGACATTATGATGTTTGGCCCGTAGTGTCATATTGTTGTTATACATTGAGTCATTCTCATGCATTGTACCGGTAGTGTCGATTAAGGCTGTATGCCTAAGAGTTGAATCACACCTAAGTGCAGGTGCGATGGGCATAGTGTAGGTCACTTGTTGACCTTGGGGGCGTCAGGGTGCGGGTGCTCCACAATGGATAGTTGATAGCTCCTCTGTGTCATGGGATAGACCGATGCAACGCATTAACGATCCAAATTAAGACATTATTCCTAATTATGATCTGGTGTAGACTGTCTTGTATAATATCTGATGTGCACGATGAATAAATTTATAACACTTTGGTCTAAGGGGACCGAGATACAGACAGAGCTTCTGGATCATTCTCTCTGACGTTTGTGTTTAGCTCCATAGAGTAGGAAATTAGTTCATTATACATGTGCATAGTTTGTCTGCATAATATTGTGACATCTTGTATATGTTAAAGTGATTAAATGCTTGATTGCCATAACTGTATATGTTGTTTGTTATATATGTATGATATTACGGTTGTTACTATCTCTTTATTGTGATGATGGTATTGGTGTAGGTGATCTCACATCTTTATTGTATTATTCTGTTTTATTTTATGATTTGTAAATATGTCAAAGAAAAAGAGGCAAGATCACCCCCTCTCAGTTCTTATTGATTTATTTGGTATGGCGTTACCAGGTTTTCTTGGATTCCTGAAGTTGCAATTTTAAGGAGGCTCGAAGGCCTGGTATATCTAGTCAGATAGTGAGAGTATTGTTTATGTTGGGATTATGACTATATCCCTTAGTAGGAACCTTCACGGGGTTCCTATGTTTTCTGTTGATGTTTACGTACATGTAGAACTTCCTTTGTTCATTAGACAGTATTGGGGTGGTTGTTACCATACCCCTAGTGAGATTAGCATTGTGTCGTCTGCTCGGACTCCTATCTATAGGACCACGCGTCATCCGGGATTTCTACCTTCTAAGGAGCCTGCGGAGGATCCATCGGAGGATTAAAACTTCTAGTTATGGACTTGGGCTAGTCTATAGTTTATTTTGTGTCAAATAGTTTATAATTCTGTCAAACAGTTTGTACTTATATGTATCTTTAAGAACAAAATTATATGTGTAATTATGGTGTGCTTTATTTAGTCATTGTCTTTCAGATTCGATCTTATTTAATTAATTGTATTATCCGCAAAAAGGAAAAATTTTACAACTCATATTTTTATCCTATTAATAAATGATTTTGAAATTGGGTAAGGTTTAGTAATAATTAAGTAAAAAATGTGATACCCTACGGTACGTGTTACAACAACAGTTTGTGCTTTGAAAATTTGGAGACATTATTTATGTGGAGTTAAATTTTAAGTATTCAGTGATCATAAGAGTTTGAAATATCTTTTTTATTAGAAAAAAAATAACATGAGGCAAAGAAGGTGGGTAGAATTTCTAAAAGGTTATGATTTTGAATTAAAATATCACTTAGGAAAAGCTAATATGGTAGCTGATGTCCTTAGCAGAAAGTCACTACATGTATCCTATCTAATGTTTTAAGAATTTGAGTTGTTAGAGAAATTTCGAGATTTAAATCTCTCAATAACCCTACAACCTAAAATTTTGCGCATGAGTCAAATAGAAATTATCAGTGAAATTAAATCACAAGTTAGGAAAAAATAGAACATTGATCAATTTTTGCAAATGATCAAAGATCAGGTTGCTCAAGGTAGGCAAAAAGAATTTCAAGTAACCAGTGATGGGACTGTGATGTATGGAGATAGATTGTGTATTTCAGATGATAAAGAATTGAAAAACCAAATACTGGAGAAAGCCTATTGTAGTAAATATACCATTCACCCTGAAGCTACCAAAATGTACCAAGATCTTAAGAAAATTTTCTGGTGGCCAAAGATGAAAGAGGAAATTGTAAGATTTGTAGTTAAGTGTTTAATATATCAGAAAGTTAAGATACAACATCAAAGACCAATTGGTCTGCTTCAACCATTAGAGATCCCTAAATGGAAATGGGATAGTGTGGCAATGGATTTTGGGATGGGATTGCCACGAACTTCTTCAGGACATGATGCTATTTGGGTTATTGTAGATAGATTGGCTCATATGTACATTAATGAGATTGTCAGATTACATGGTATTCCTTCTAGTATCATATCTGATAGGGACCATAGGTTTACCTCTGGATTTTGGGGAACACATGTCAAGTATTAGGTACTAAACTCTATTTTAGTATAGCTTATCATCCCCAAACTGATGGACAAACTGAAAAGACGATTCAAACATTAGAGGATATGCTGAGAGCTTGTGTCTTGGAACAGATAAGAAATTAGGATCAGTGTTTTCCATTGATAGAGTTTGCATATAATAACAGTCACCATTCTAGTATTAGGATGGCACCTTATGAAGCTCTATATGGTAGGAAGTGTAGATGATTGGGGTGAAATCCGCAAGTGTACAGTTTCGTCGTCAAGTAATAAAAATATCGAATCCACAAGGACTATGTTTATGAATACCAATTAATTAATTAATTCAATTAAATTAAACAAAAAAGAATATAATTGTTGAACAAGAACGTAGAAACCAAACAATTAAATAAATAAAAGTTAAGACGCAAAATTGAGAATAAAAATAGCAAATTGTTGAGAAAAGATTTCAGATTTAAGAAAGCTTCCAGGATTGGGGTTAACCACAATGATACAAGACTCCTAATTGACAATTCTCTTATTAACACTTGAAATTCAATTGAAGGTGAATTACCCTAAATTAGTTAATGTTCCCTTTCAAGATACAAGAACCGTGCCCAATTAAACCAATTCCTACTCTCGTGGTAATTGAATCTAAATTGAAACCATTACGCTTTTTGGTAATTCATTAATCCTCGAAAGACTAAACCTACTCTCATGATTTAAACCTTAAGTTCAATTCTTATAGTTCCAACACCTAGGTTCACCTTTCAGTACGTCCCTAGATATCTACGAGATGCAAATAAGTGGCCAGCAAATTCACATGAATAATCGCAATAAGGATTGAATCAACAACATTCAAGATTAATAAAAGGGGTAAACAATATCAATTAATCATCATCAATGTATCAAAGGGCATTGCCCAATCCTAGAAACAAAAGGAACTACTCAGACATGGAGAAGAAGAAACCAGAAATCAAGTTCCAAGAACATCCAATCCCGTAATCCTAAAGAGAAGAGAGGAAGATGAAGATCAAGAGCCTCCAATGTTCCTCCTTCAAAACCAAATTCGAACCCTAATGTTGTCTTCAGAACATCTATATATACCCCATGGGTTAAAACTGGTTCAAGCCCATCAGAAAAGAGAAAAACGGACTTAAAAACCTGACACGCACACCGAACCACGGCCGTGGTGGGTACCACGGCCAGGCCGTGGTCAGTTCTGGACTTAGAGTTCTCAACCAGACTCTCAACCACGGCCGTGGTGGCCACCACGGCCAGGCCGTGGTTGTCTCTGGACTTCCCCTTTTGCTTTTTCACATAGCTGCTCGATCTATGGCCGTGGTTCAGGCCACGGGCAGGCCGTGGAACTCTCTGGAATGAGCTTTTTGTCCCAAATTGCTACCCTTTAAGCTCCAACTTCAATTGTGCAAGCTTTCCATCCATTTCAAGGCCAATTAAGCACCAATCCTGCACAACAACATCAAAAATACCGCAGTTATCCGAACTAAAGGGAAAACAAAAAGGGAAACTAAAATGCCTAGAATGTATAAAAATGCATGCAAACACATGAACAAAATATGATGTTGTTTCATACACATCAAAATACCCCCAAGCTTAAGATTTTGCTTGTCCCCAAGCAATAACTAAGACCAACTAAGAAATGGGATTATAAGACAATAATGAATGAGGAACCCGAGAAAATATCTAACCAAGCAATAGGCAAAGACAAACCAAGAATTAGATAGGTAATCAAAATCAAGTCCAATTAGAGGCTAAAGTTCTCAGAAATCATGCTCCTCACTAAATTAGGATCACTCAACTAACACACTCAAAGTGTTTAAGGATGAAGACAATGCGCTCAATATTCCTCAAAGAAAATGCACTTCCATAAGCTTGATAAGAAACCAAATTTCCACTAATAATCAGCATGATTGCAAGAATCAAAAGGTTTTTCAAGGGATATAATGGGGCCATGGGAATGATGTCAGGAAGGATAAAGAAAGGAGGGTATGCACAAAGGGCTAACAACATTTTCAACAAGCACAAGAAACCCAATAGAACATACATGGAGCAAAGACAGTTTTCAATCAAGGCATAATTCCACATTTTCTCCCCTTTCTTTTCAAGCTTTCATCTCAAGCTTTTCTTTTATTTTGTTTTCCTTTTTCCTCATTTTTTTTTTTTTGAGAGGGAGAGACCTCATTTTCAAAACACATGATTCCCAATACAACATTCAAACTCAGATTGCTCCATTCAATATTCTAAATGATCACCGACAATGTATCATCATAGGCATCAAGAAAACAATTATACAATAGGCTCAAAATGGGCAACTAGTGGATGAAAGTGTAACAAATTCAGAAGGCCAGAAAAATACCTAAGATGCCTTAATCACATTCAAGCAAGCAAACTAAGATTTTGCCTCAAAATGGTTTCAAATCAAGTTCTAGAGCACAAAATCAATGAGGAAGACCACTCAACATAAAGAATGGGATGAAAAATCATATAGTGAATAAATCCCATATAAGCTCAAAACTCACTTTTAGAGGTTCAAAAATCAATGAGAAGCACAAATTCAGAGAACATATGCTAATTATCAACTATCAAGAAATCACCTCCACTATCAATTAAAGACAATGCATGTTGCCTACCACAAGAATCAATAAATTGGGTTCCAAATCAATTATCATCTCAAAATCCCCAAAAGAGAGGGGGACAAGGTTCAACCAAAAAGCAGAAATATAAGATGGTGTGAAAATGCAAAAAGAAAATGCAATGCAAAATGAGATATGGGAATGCATGATAATGAAGATAAAAAAAATGAAAAATAAATACCCCTAAGCTTAGACCTTACATTGTCCCCAATGTAAAAATCTAAAACTATGGAAGGAATAAATGAAAAGAACTCACTGCGGTGGTGGAAAAAGGAGACGTGTAGCCATGAACTCGAACATCCGGTCTAAAACTCTATTTTTTTTTTGGCCGACGGCTATATACATCCCCCTACAAAGGCTCCGAACTCAGGGAGGCACCAAAGCCGACTCAACTATAGCTAACTAAGAAACAAAAATAAAAAAGTGTTAATCAATAAAAATAAGAAAATAAAGGAAAAGAGATAGAATGTTAGGTTGCCTCCCAAGAAGCGTTAAGTTATAGTCATTAGCTTGACTGTGAGTTTGTTCTATGCTCAAGTGATGTCAATAGAGTGGTACTCAGTCCCCACTCCATCTTCATAGTGTTGCACTCTCTGGCTGTTTATTAGAAATGTCTTTTGGCCTTCTATCTTCACCTCAAGCACACCATAGGATAAGACTCGAACAATCTCATATGGTCCTGACCATTTCGACCAAAACTTACCTGGACAGAAATGTAGAAGCGAGTTATCAACAAGAACTTTATCCCCTGGTTTAAATTCACGTTTCTTGACACATTTGTCATCCCGTTTCTTGACCTTCTCGAACTTGGAAGCAACCTTGGGCAAGGTCTCCTCTAATATAGCATGAGTCACAGATTCCTGCATATCTGAAAGTACAACTCTGTCAACATCATCAGTAGCATCTATGCAATTACATGAATTAGAGAAATTAAGATTTTTTTCAGAATTGAAAACATTAAACACTACTTCCTCATTGTTCAATCGCAAAGTTAATTTTCCTTCGTGGACATCAATAATTGCCCTTCCAGTGGCGAGGAATGGTCGCCCAAGTATGAGCGGCATTATAGCATCTTCTTCCATGTCAAGCACAACAAAATCAACAGGTATGAAAAACTTACCCACTCTAATAGGAACATCCTCCAAGATGCCAACGGGGTACTTGACGGACTGATCCGCCAACTGGAGTGAAATAGTTGTGGGTTTCAGCCCACCCACCTCCAACTTCTTGCACACAGAAAGGGGCATAAGACTGACACTAGCCCCTAAGTCACACAGAGCTTTATCAAAATTTGTGTTACCAATCAAGCAAGGAATAGAGAAGCTACCTGGATCTTTTAGCTTATGAGGCAATTTATTTTGAATTAAAGCACTACACTCCTCAGTTAAAGCTACAGTCTCATATTCATCAAGCTTTCTCTTATTAGACAAAATGTCCTTAAGAAACTTAGCATAGGTAGGCATTTGTTTCAACGCCTCAGTGAAGGGTACATTAACGTACAATTTCTTAAGGACCTCTAGGAACTTCCCAAATTGCATATCTAGCTTGGCCTCAGCCAATCTTTGAGGGAATGGCACTAGGGGTTGGTATGGTTCAGGGGGTACATACTTAGACACCTGTTCATTAATTTCCTCTTCCTCTAAGGGTTGTGTCTTAGTGTCTTTTTCCTCATTCCCCCCATCTTTGTCACTAACCTCCTTATCCTTGGGATCCTCTAGGTTCTTACCACTTCTCAAACTAACAGACATGCAGTGTTTATTACCTGGATTCATTTCAGGCTGACCAGGAAATTTACCTTATTGCCTATGTGAAGTGCCTGCAAGTTGGGCAATCTGAGTTTCTAACAATTTATTATGAATGGCCAAATTTTCAACTTTAGATGACAACTCTTTAATGGCCTCGATCACACTTGCCCATGTTGCCTAAACTCCTCATTTTGCTTAGCTTGACTCTCAACAAAATTCTCAAGAAGAGACTCAAGTTTAGAGTTTTGTACCTGTTGGAGTCCAGAAGAGGGTTTACCACTACCTTGCCCTGCTTGGTGTTGACTATTCCGGTAGGAGAAGTTGGGATGTGACTTCCAACTGGGGTTGTAAGTTTGAGAATATGGATCATTCCTTCCCTTTTGGTTGAAGTCATGGAAATTGTGGCATGATTCCACTTGCTCCACTGATGCACCTTGTGAGGAGCCAATTCCAACTTGGCATTCAACACCTATGTGTCCCTGTGCTCTACAAATCTCACAAAAATTGTTAGAGGCACCTATGGCATTTACATGAGCCTTTTCAAGCATGTCAAAACGTTTATTCAAAGAATCAAATTTTGACATAATTAAATCAACTCCGTCTACCTCAAACTTACCTCCAGAGAGTTTTCTCGGGTTATTACCTCTTTCATTTGCCCATTGGTGATGATTTGTGGTAACACTCTCAATGATCTCATAGGCTTCTGTCAGTCTTCTATTCATCAAAGCTCCACCAGCTGCGGAGTCTAGAGACACCTTCGAAGAATATTCTAGCCCATTATAGAAGGTGTGGACGATCAACCATTTTTCTAACCCATGATGTGGGCAGGCTTCCAGCAAAGCCTTATATCTATCCCAAGCTTCCGACAATGATTCACCATCTTTCTGAACAAAGCTTGTGATTTGGGTCCTCAGATGAGCAGTCTTGGATGGTGGAAAGAATTTGTTCAAGAAAGTTTGCTCCAATTGGTCCCAAGAAGTGATGGTCTCAGCGGGAATTGACCCCAACCAAGCCCTAGCTCTATCTCTCAATGATAATGGAAATAGGCGAAGGCGAATAGCATCAACAGAGGCACCTTCAATCTTGAGGGTCTCACAGAATTCCAAGAACTTTTCCACATGACCGATTGGGTCCTCTGATGGCAATCCTCCAAACTGGTTCTGCCTTATCATGGTGAGTAAAGCAGGTGGTATGGTGAACTGTCTAGCTTCAATGTCTAGCCGAGCAATTCCAGAACGCAATCCCCGAGCATTAGGGGCTGCATACTCTTTAAGAAGTCTATTATCAGCAGGTGCAGCCATGACAAGCGTTGGCTCAAGTCTATCTCTTGCTCTTTGGCTTTGTTGTCTTCTCCTTGCGAAGGGTTCTTTCAATTTCGGGATCGGCTTCTTCAAGAGTCCCAAAACATCTAGTTCTTCGCATAAACAAGAGAATTACCTGTAGACACTCAAAGAGAAAACAAGAAAGTAGTAAAAAGGTTTAAAATAATTAAATTAAAAATTTAATCGATATCCAAGAAGAACACAACCCGACAACGGCGCTCTTATTTGGGGTGAAATCAAAGTGTACGGTTTAGTCGTCAAGTAATAAAAATATCGAATCCACAGGGACTATGTTTATGAATACCAATTAATTAATTAATTCAATTCAATTAAACAAAAGAGAATATAATTGTTGAACAAGAACATAGAAACCAAACAATTAAATAAATAAAAGTTAAGACGCAAAATTGAGAATAAAAATAGCAAATTGTTGAGAAAAGATTTCAGATTTAAGAAAGCTTCCAGGATTGAGGTTAACCACAATGATACAAGACTCCTAATTGACAATATTTTTATTAACACTTGAAATTCAATTGAAGGTGAATTACCCTAAATTAGTTAATGTTCCCTTTCAAGATACAAGAACCGTACCCAATTAAACCAATTCCTACTCTCGTGGTAATTGAATCTAAATTGAACCCATTACGCTTTTTGGTAATTCATTAATCCTCGAAAGGCTAAACCTACTCTCGTGATTTAAACCTTAAGTTCAATTCTTATAGTTCCAACACCTAGGTTCACCTTTCAGTACGTCCCTAGATATCTATGAGATGCAAATAAGTGGCCAGCAAATTCACATGAATAATCGCAATAAGGATTGAATCAACAACATTCAAGATTAATAAAAGGGGTAAACAATATCAATTAATCATCATCAATGTATCAAAGGGCATTGCCCAATCCTAGAAACAAAAGGAACTACTCAGACATGGAGAAGAAGAAACCAGAAATCAAGTTCCAAGAACATCCAATCCCGTAATCCTAGAGAGAAGAGAGGAAGATGAAGATCAAGAGCCTCCAATGTACCTCCTTCAAAACCAAATTTGAACCCTAATGTTGTCTTCGAGAACATCTATATATACCCCATGGTTAAAGCCGGTTCAAGCCCATCGAAAAAGAAAAAAATGGACTTAAAATTTGACACGCACACCAACCACGGCGTGGTGGGTACCACGGCCGTGCCGTGGTCGATTACGGACTTAGAGTTCTCAACCAGACTCTCAACCACGGCCGTGGTGGCCACCACGGCCAGGCCGTGGTTGTCTCTGGACTTCTTTTTTTGTTTTTTCACGTAGCTGCTCGATCTATGGCCGTGGTTCAGGCTACGGGCAGGTCGTGGAACTCTCTGGAATGAGCTTTTTGTCCCAAATTACTACCCTTTAAGCTCCAACTTCAATTGTGCAAGCTTTCCATCCATTTCAAGGCCAATTAAGCACCAATCCTGCACAACAACATCAAAAACACCGCAGTTATCCGAACTAAAGGGAAAAACAAACAAAAAGGGAAAGTAAAATGCCTAGAATGTATAAAAATGCATGCAAACACATGAACAAAATATGATGTTGTTTCACATACATCAGTAGACACCACTATGCTAGTATGAAGTTGGAGAAAGAAATTTATTAGGACCAGACATAGTACAACAAACTTTAGAGAAAATAAAATTTATAAGGGATAAATTGCTTACTACACAAAGTAGGCAGAAAAGTTATATTAATCAAAGAAGAAAATCTCTAGAATTTCAAGAAGGAGAACATGTATTTTTGAAAATTTCTCCTATAAATGGAATAGGAAGAGCACTTACATCCAAGAAACTGAGTCCTCAATTCTTAGGTCCATTTCAAATTCTCAAGAAAGTAGGGTCAGTAGCTTACCAAATAGCTCTTCCACCTAGTCTGTCAAATCTTCATGATGTCTTCCATGTATCTCAGCTTAGGAAATATTGTACAAATCCTTCTCACATCCTATCCAGTGAACCAATATAGTTAAGAAAAGACCTGACCTATCCCATCAAACCTATTCAAATTTTGGACACTTCTGATAAATAATTAACAGGAAAAATAATTCATTTGGTCAAGGTATTATGGGAAGGATTAACAATAGAGGATAATACTTAAGGAAATGCAACGGAAGTATCCAGAGTTATTCTCACTAAGTAAATTTTGAGGACAAAATTTTTTTTAAAAGGAAAGGAGAAATGTAATATCCCTTCTAAATTAAATATAACAGTATTTATTTTGTATTATGTATTCTTAAGACGTGCGCTTAATTTATTAAATTGTTATTAGGGATGTATGTAAAATTAAAAATTTTTGTTTATAGGGACATATGTGGAATTAAAAATTTTTGTGTACAAATTGAATTATTTTTTTACAATGAATCTAGAAGATCGACAGAAGATTTTCTAGAACACTGGAATTTCTTAAAAACATTATTAAGATATGTTAAATAGAAATTAAGAAAAAATTAGGTAAAATAAAGCTTTAAAAACCCTAAGTATAGTAACTTAGTTTGTGAAACTAGTTTAGTAACTAAGTTAGGTTAGTTTGGTTAGAATAACTAAGTGATTATCTAGTTTTGAATTCTACGTGTTTCATGCAGAGATTTCGGTCAATCATAAATTAACTATTTAATTCAATTCCGATGCATATTTAGTAATCGATGACAAGCCAACGAGCTTTCTAACAGTTTCTTGGATTATTTGCTTTGCAATTTAATTTTTCTTATATTTAATTATTACGTTTACATTTTGCATACATAATTCCCCCTTATTTGACCTTGATTTGGTTTGATTGGTACCTTGATCCTCGAGAAATAACTTGATTCGCTACCTTGTGCCATAAGTTATCAGTGAAATTGGAATTTTGTTATTTGGTTGAGCTCGGCACTCGAATCAAATTTGGCACTATTTTCAAGATCATTAGGTGCTAATTAATCATATCAAGACTTTTACTAACCCTTCACTAACATTTGTTTTGTTTTTGTTTTGCTTGTTTTAAGTGATTTTTACGAATGACATTTTTGGTAATTATTGTTCAAAAATTGATACTCATAATGGGCTGAAAATTGGTAGGTTGAAGAAAAACATGGTTTTAAGCAAGGCTTTGTGCAAAGTACTGATGTCACTCAGATTTTGGCCAAAATCCATTGTTTAAACAACTTTTTCAATTTTTTTAAGATTTTATATTGCATTTTTTAGTTTTATTTTTGTGTAATTTTCATGTTGTGGTGGTCCTATAATTTTTAAAAATGTGTAAATAGGTTAACTAGATTTATTTTGGTAGTATTTTAGTGTTGTGTAGTCTATTTTGCATGTTTTGTGTTTTTGAGCTTTGTATGTTGCATGACTAGGTCTTCTGATAGTCATATACTTGACATTGATCCTGAATTGAATGAACACTACATGTATTGAATAGGAGTCATACGATTAGGGAAAGAATAACATCTAAGGTTGAGACTGACATTGAATTTGAAATTGAAGGTGAGCATATAGATAACACTACACCTATGGCTGATAACATGCAAAATAGGACCTTAAAGGAACTAGTTGCACCTGATGTGAACTATCAATCATTGTGCATTCAATATCCTGATTTGGATGCTGATTTTGAACTTAAATCTGGTTTAATTCACTTACTACCTAAGTTTTATGGCATTGTTGGAGAGGACCCTCATAAGCACTTAAAGGAGTTCTATGTGGTCTCCTCTACCATGAAACCATAAGGAATTGCAGAAGAACACATCAAGCTGAGAGTCTTCCCCTTTTCATTAGAAGGTGTAGCCAAGGACTGGTTATACTACTTGCAACCAAGAGTTATCACTTGTTGGAATGACATGGAGAGACTATTTCTGGAGAAGCTTTTCCCTATCTCAAGAGTTATTACAATCAGAAAGGATATATGTGGGATCATACAAATAAGTGGTGAGACCTTGTACTGGGAGAGATTCAAGAAATTATGTGCAAGCTGCCCACTCTACCACATTAGTTATCAGCTATTGATCTAGTACTTTTATGAAGGCTTCCTGCCAATGGACAGAAGCATGGTGGATGCTACAAGTGGAGATGCCTTAGTTGACAAAACCCTAGTTGTTTCCAGAGACTTGATTGCAAACATAACTGTCAACTCATAGCAATTTGGTACTAGAATGATAACTCTAACCAGAGGAGTCAATGAAGTCCAACTTTTTAATGTTGATTAACAAAGACTAAAGCATAGACTTGATGAACTGACCTCTTTGATGAGACAATTGACAATAGAAAGGCACCAACCATCTATGCAAGGACCTGCTCAAGTGTATAGTATTTGTTCTTGTCCTTCACACCCCATAGATGCATGCCCTACACTTCATGATGACAATTCTGTATTCCAAGACTAATATGTTGCTGCAATAGGTGTCTTTCCTAGTAAACCATAATGCCAGCAGCAACAATAAAGATATGATCCATTCTCCAACACATACAATCCTAGATGGAGAGATCATCCTAACCTGAGATATGGGAAAGCAACACCATGGCCAGTGTTATGAATTTTTCACAAGCGCACAGATCGTACAAGTAGTAAAATAAAGATCATTCCTACGAGGATCGATTGATTACTAACTCTTACGGTAATTTTGATTATTTAAGCGAATAAAAACAATAGTGAAAGCTAAATTAAAATAAAACTCAAAGCAATTAAGTAAGTAATGAAATCTAGAAAAGTTAAGATTTGACCAAAGTTTAAAGGCCTAGGACTAGAAATCCACTACACTACCTCCTATGATAAATTGTAATCATATCTTTGTTAATGTTCTTTAAGGTGATTTGTCCTAAATTATTTAAAGTTCAATTTCTTGGTACTAAAAACGTGCTAAAACTTCATCAATCACATTCTCATGGAAATCCAAGTTCCAACCCATTAAGTTTTATGACAATCGTTTACCCCTCGAAGGATTTAAGCATATGTCTAGGTCTCAATTCCTAAGTTCAATTCTTAGATTATCTAGCAATTAGATTTCATCTTTCAATCCTTCACCTAAAGCCTAAGATCATGTAAATATGGTCGGTAACATACCATAAGCATTAAGCATACTAAGAATGAATCAAGAACAATAATTTTTCATTAACAAAGAATCAAATTAATAATTCAACATAAAAAAAGTAGAGAGCTTCATCCTAATCTTAGAAAAAAAAAGGATTTAGCCACATATGGCAAATGTTACACAAACAAGAACAATAGTTAAATAAACAACCATGATTTTATCTTTGGAGAATAGGAAAGAATAAAATTAAAAAGAGAATATGGAGAAGATGAAGATAGAAAAGATGTCTTCAATAGTTGAACTTCAATTACTCTTATTCCTTGTCTTCCAAGCCTTAGCCTCTAATCCTTGTTTCTGCCTCTCAAAACCTGCCATCATACAAGTCTCTGCCAAAAAGTCCCTTTAAGTTTAAGATTTACTTTATTTATAATGATTTGTGGGGTAAAACAACTTATTTTTCATGTCAGGAAGGCTTACATGGCTGTGTGAGCACACGACATGACCGTGTGAGCATGAAAACACGTACACGTACATTAAGTGAGACACGGCCGTGTGACCAAGAGACACAATTGTGTCTCCAAGTCAGAAGCTTCAATTGAGTTAGACAGGATCGTATAAGCTTGACAGAAGCGTTTCCCAAGTTAGACAGGGTCGTGTCTAACTCCTCAATTGCTTCTGAGTTGACAAAGGGCCCTGTCTAAGCCAAAATAGTCCTCTTTTGTACTGAAAACATGATATCTTTGCCTATTTTTACTCTAAATGTATTAAATCTCTCTTAATCTGCAAAAACGAAGATAATAATAAGGATCCATCTAAAATTCACCAATAATTATAAGCAAATCACCATAATCTATCTAATATAAGGCTATAAAATATAAGCATATCAAATTCTCCCACACTTGAACTTTGCTTATTCTCAAACAAAGAATATGAATAAAAAACAAGATAATGCTTAACATCAAGAAACATGAATCAAGGAAAATTCCACAATTTAAAAAAAAAATCAATTAAGTTCAACAATCAAATCCAATTAAGATAGTTTAGCACTTAATACAATTAGAGGCTTGAGTCTAGTTTGCACCTATTCTCTTTACCAAATAGTTGAGGTCACTCATCTTTCCATCGCTCAAGTGTTTAAGGACAAAGAGATCACTCAAATTTCTCTTGAAAAATGCATTACCATAAGCTTGGTTATCAATCTAATCTACACTTCCAAGTTCATATACATAACAAGAATCAAAAGGACTTTCTCTAGTTGTAACGGGGTCAAGGATATAACGAATGGTAGGAAAAAGATAAATAAAGGTAAAGAATGTTTATGGATAAAGCTATACAAAACAAAATCAGGTTGACAAGATGATCAATAGAACATAATGCAAAAGAATATAACCAATTCTCACTCTCACTTTCAACCAAATTATTCCTATTATTCTTCACCAACAATCTTTTTATTTCTTCTTCTTTTTCATCATTTTTTCTTTTTTTTTATCAACCCTTGAAAACAAAAACAATCCTTAATAACTTTTCAATTAACACAATAATTACTCTTAAGAAACCAACCTGATTATTTAATTGGGTTTTCAAAGAAATCAATTTTAGGCTCAAATGGGGCAACTAAGGGATTATTTCATCAATGCAACTTAGAGGTCAAGAAAGAAGTAAGCTTAATTGCCTTAATTATATTCATGTATGTGAATCATTAAAGTCTCAACAAGATATCAAAGTAAGTTCTAACGCACATCAATCAAGACAAATCTCACTCCGGAAGAAAAATAGGATTATATTATGAGCTATCCATACATTAAAGCTCAAAACTCACTTTCTGGCTAAGTTGATAAAGAAATCAAATGCAAGTAGACATGATTAATATCCAAATAAGATGCTAAATGTTTCAATACTGAATTAAAAAAAAATTGCCTAGCACAAAATCAGTTCATGAGTAATGGATTCCCTCTCAAACATATTTCTATTAACTCAGAAGTAATCAAGAAATTAACACAAAAATCAAGCTTGAATTGATGCAATACTCAAGTGTTTATTTAAGATATAAAATTAACAATTAAGTACATAATAATTTAAATGCATTCCCCACACTTGATATTTACATTGTCCTCAATATAAAAATTAAATTAACAATAAAAAAAGTACAAGGCGACAATGAAAGAAACAACATATCAGATAATGAAACTTCCCTGAAAATAACATATGATTGACATCAAGCAGGGGTGGGGTGGATCCTGAGGGTAACGTGCAACCATAAATGCAAACATCTGATTGAACCGAGTCGTGACATGCTCTCGAAAACTAGCTTACTCAACCACCATGTTGCTCAAGTCGGTTAGTACACGCTGGTGGAAGTTAGCCTGATCAACCTCCATGCAAGCTAGTCGGTTAGTCAAATCTATTAATACATATTATGGTAGCGATGGCTCTCCAGCCTCAGCATCAGGATGATCCTCTTGCGGTAAGGAATGTGGCTCTGGGATAGGTCCATCATGAAAAGCCCAACACCCTGGAGCAACCTCGTAAACAAAGTCCAAGCATAGTAGCATAACCCGATCAATGAGCTCCATTTCTTTCGCGAGATGGGCATTGGGATAAAGAGCATCATGGTTCTGGGCTAGGTTAGAGATGTAAGAGCCCACTCCAATGTACCTTTTTTTGGCATCACCTTTGGCCTTATCGATCTTCAAGACGTGCTAAATGAACCAGTAACCAAGGTTGCAATGGTGGCCATGCACCAAACACCATAAATAGAAGAAGTCATTTTTTGTGACAACCCTAGTGCTACGCTGTCGCCCCGAGATGCTATGAGAAATGAAGCGGTCGATCCATCTCAAAGCAGGGTCGCGAATAGAAGAAGATTTGGTAATATTGAGGTTGTAGTGGTTGGGGCCCTGTCTAATCTCGCCCTAGAAGATGCTATCATTGAATGAGCTCGGATAATCCAAGACTACATTCTAGTAGATGGGGGAATGGATAGAAACTGGGGTCTCGAAACCCATGGCAACATTGAACTCATTCAATGACATGGAGAATTGACATTGGTTAAGTCTAAATTGAATGTTGCCCGGCTAGTCAATCGTTTGGGACTCACAAGACACCATGAGTATAGAGAGAAAATTAAGGGTCAACTCCAAGTAGGCATCACAATGGATGGGCGCAAATAGTTCCCACCTAGCTCGAGCCAAATGAGTATGGATGGTCTCCAGGACACCAAAATCCTGCATCGTCTTGTTGTCCTAATATTTGTTGGCAATGATGGAATATATGTGAAACAACTTGCACTTCCGTCGGTGAGCTGGAAAATCAAACTACAGGAGGCTTTCAACCTTAGCCGCAGAGTGAGATGGAATGGCTTAGCCGCAGGTGCACTAGCGTTTTGGGGCCATGGTACCTAAAAATGAGAAAGAGAGATGTCAGCAAGGACATCAAACTAGAAACCTATAAAGAGATCAATCAAGCACCAACAGTAGACAACCAAAATATAGTCGTAAGACAATAGTAACCAATGTTGCACAAGATAGTCTAGCCATAAAAACACCAACAAACACAAATTGAAACACTAGTGAAGTCCAAGTATACGGCATAAACGACAACCAAGAGTATCAAACCAACACACGTAATCCAACAACATATTGAGAGCAACAACATGCAAGTGGAACAGGGGCATGCAAAATAACATATAGGCAAGGAAACAATAGCCCACATAATAAAGACATCTAGAAAACTCTCAGAGTAGGTAGCAACCAAATTAAGTCAAAATGCAACCAATCAGCAAGCAGATAAGGAAGGGACAGTAAACAATATCAATGTAGAAAAGTAAAATGCTAATGAGATAAAAACAAAAAGAAAAAGTGTAGAAAATAAATTAATTAAAATAACAATGAAGTAAAAATAAAATAAAGAAAATAAAGGAAATTGGGGTAAAAGAAGAAATCTAGTGGGGGTAAAGAGAGAGACGTTAGGAAAGTGGATGTGATGAAGAAGGGGGCAGGTGGTGGGCTCGGGTTACGGTGGTTGGCAATGGGTGAGGGAGAGATAAATTGGGGTTGAAAGAGATAGAGAGAGTTGGACGGTGTGGTGGGGTGAAGCTAGAGAGAAAAGATGTAAAGGAAGCAGAAACCCCTCCCCCACACTTATCTGATATCTTCTTTTTTTTAATTTAAGGGGACACAGCCGTGTTGAAGGGAGACACAGCCATGTCTCTTGTATCCTACCAAACAAAAGCGTTGGGAAAGTTAGACACGGTCGTGTCTAACTCCTCCATCGTTTCTGTGATGGACACACAACCGTGTAAGATGAGACACAATCGTGTCTCTTGTTAGGATTCACACAGAAGCATTTTGGATGTTAGACACGACCGTGTCTAACTCCTCCATCGCTTCTGGAGTAGAAAAAGACAAGACAACAGCTAAAAAACTAAATAAAATGACTAAGAATGCAAAGGAAATCAACAAGAAAAAAATGAAAAAGGATAGAAACATAGGTTACCTCCTGTGAAGCACTAATTTAAGGCCCTTAGCTTGACCCTTCATAATATTTAAGCTAGAGGTAAAGGATCAGAAAGGGGTTGAGTAACTCCCTTCTCGATAGGGTTCCCGATGAAATAAGGCTTCAGTCGTTGATCATTTACTTTGAAAGTTCCACTGTCTTCACTCCAAACCTCAATGGCTCCATAAGGAAACACCTTAAGCACTTGGAAAGGGCCTGACCATCGAGATTTCAACTTCCCAGGAACAAGCTTCAAGCGCGAGTTAAATAAAAGGACCAACTCTCCTTCGTGGAACTCTCGGTGTAAGATATGCTTGTCATGCCAATGCTTGGTCCTATCCTTATAAAGTTGTGCATTCTTATAGGCATCAAGGCGTAATTCGTCCAACTCATTGATTTGTAGAAGGTATTGAGCTCCAGTAGCCTTCATATCAAAATTTACCATGTGAATTACCCAAAAAGCCTTGTGCTCAAACTCAACTAGTAAGTGACAGGATTTACCATAAACTAATCGAAATAGTGTGGTTCCAATTGAGGTCTTGAATATCGCTCGGTAAACCCATAAATTATCATCAAGCTTCAAAGACCAATCTTTATGAGACATGTTCACCGTCTTTTCAAGAATTTGCTTGATCTCCTGGTTGGATATCTCTACTTGGCCACTCGTTTGGGGGAGATAAGGTATAGCAATACGATGAGTGACCCCATCTTTCTTCAACAAACCCTCAAATTGGCAGTTGCAAAAGTGCGAACCACCGTCACTGATGATGGCTCATGGTGTACCAAACCTTGAAAAGATATTCCGTTTAAGGAACTTCACCACAACCTTCGCGTCATTTGTTGGAGAGGCAATAGCTTCAACCCACTTTGACACATAATCCACTCCAACCAAGATAAATTTGTGACCAAGTGAAACAGGGAAAAGTTCCATGAAATCAATGCCCTAAACATCGAAAAGCTTAACCTCTAAAATGTTATTCAAGGGCATTTCATTCCTTCTTGAGATATTCCTAGTTCTTTGGCATCGATCACATACAAGCACAAAGTTTCAGGCATCATGACAAAGGGTAGGCCAATAAAAGCCACATTGAAACACCTTAGTCGCTGTCTTAGAAAAACTAAAATAGCCTCCATATAAAGAGGAATTGCAATGAGAAATGACGCTTCCAACTTCATCTTGGGGAAGACAATTCTGAATAAGACCAACTACTTATCTTCTGTAAAGCAAAGGTTCTTCCCAAAAGTAGTGCTTCACATCAAAAAGGAATTTTTTCTTCTTGTGATATGAAAAATCAGGCGGTGTAACCCCACAAACTAAGAAATTTACAAAGTCTGCATATCATGGCGTCTCCATCATGGAAAAGAGCTGCTCATCTAGAAAACTGTCATCAATAGGAGGCTCAATACTCTTGGTTTCCTTTTATTGTGGAATTCATGAGAGATGATAGGCAATGAAATTCTCAATTCCTTTCTTGTCCTGAATCTCTAAGTCGAATTCTTGCAGCAAAAAAAAACCCATCGAATCAACCTAGGCTTTGCATCCTTCTTACTCAAAAGATATTTGGGAGCAGCATGATCAGTGTAAACGATCACTTTTGAGCCAACTAGATAAGACCAGAACTTATTAAAGGCAAACACCACCGCCAAGAGGTCATTTTTGGTGGTAGCATAATTCAGTTAGCATAATAGATGGCATGGAACTTATTATCCTTCCTTTTCCCCAACACGGCTCCAATTGCATAATCACTTTCTAGCATAATAGATGGCATGGAATTTATTATCCTTCCTTTCCCCTAACACGGTACATAATGGGAGCAGAGATTAGCGCCTCCTTCAACCTACAAAAAGAATCAAGGCAAGATTGGTCAAATACAAAAGGCACATCTTTATTAAGCATATTAGACAAAGGTTTTTCAAGTTTAGAAAAATCTTTTATAAACTGCTGGTAGAACCCGGCATGACCTAAAAAGCTTCGAATAGCTTTAATCGAATTTGGTGGTGGTAGCCTCTCAGTCACCTCGATCTTTGCTTTATCCACCTCTATGCCCCTTTCTGACACCAAGTGTCCTAAGACAAGGCCTTCACGCACCATAAAATGACATTTCTCCCAATTCAAAACAAGGTTAGATTCCTCATATCTTTGTAACACTTGAGATAAGTTAGTCAGACAATTATCAAAAGGAGTGCCATAAATGGAGAAATCATCCATGAATACTTCCATAATATTTTTAATAAAATTAGAAAAAATAGCCATCATGCATCTTTGAAAAGTAGCAGGTGCATTACAAAGTCCAAAAGTCATATGTTTATAAGTATAACTACCATAGGGACAAGTAAAAGTAGTTTTATCTTGATCATTAGGGTGGATAGGGATTTGAAAGAAACCATAATATCCATCCAAATAGAAAAAGAAAGAGTGTTTAACTAACCGCTCAAGCATTTGATCAATAAAGGGAAGAGGAAAGTGGTCTTTCCGGGTTGCACTATTGAACTTCCTATAGTTAATACACATCCTCCAACACGTGACTGTCTTAGTTGGAATTATCTCATTTTTTTCATTCTTAACCATAGGCATACCATCTTTTTTAGGTACAACATGCATTGGACTAGCCCATTGACTAGCCGAGATCAGGTAAATAATCTCGACTTCTACGAGTTTGAAAATCTCTTTTTTAACAACTTCTTACATATTTGGGTTAAGCCTTCTTTGGCGTTCAATAGAGGGTTTACAACCATCTTCTATTAAGATTCGATGCATGCAAATAGAAGGACCAATTCCTTTGATATCATCAATGGTATACCCTATGACCCTTCTATGTACCCTAAGTTCATTCAACAATTTATTAACCTCATTATCACTAAGATTTGCATTTATAATGACAGGATATGTAGAATTAGGACCAAGAAATGCGTACCATAGCATTGGGGGAAAAGGTTTAAGCTCTACCTTTGGGGCCTCTTTGTCTTTAAGCGAAGGATTTTCAGTTGAGAGGACCTTGAGCTCCTTGAATTTACCATTTTGAAAGGGGAAAACGGTTGGGCATGCGTCCAAAATTTGAGCATAGGTCGCCACCTCCTCATCTTTATCGTTTATGTTATCATTGTGTACCAAACGCTTCTCTAAAGGGTCTTGTGGATGGCTTTTAGTGTGCACCTCTCTAGTTAGCCTTTCTTCCGTATCAACCCTCAAGCAAGAATCAACAATGACTAGTTGCTTGGAAACTTGAAACAAATTAAACTCAACAACTTCTTCACCTACTTTGAGGGTTATTTTCCCGTGCTTCATATCAAACACGGCTCCAGCAGTGGCTAGGAATAGCCTCCCTAAAATGATGGGGATTTGAGCATCTACTTCCATCTCAAGCACAACAAAGTTGACTGATATATAGAATTTTTCCACCTTCAATGGTACATTCTCTAATATGCCAATAGGATGTTTGATCGACCTATCCTCTAATTGAAGAAAGATAGTGGTTGGTTTGAGCTTCCTAATATCAAGTTTCTTGTAAAGAGAAAGGGGCATCAAACTCATACTTGTCCCAAGATCACACAAAGCCTTGTTAATATTCATTTTTTCAATTGAGCATGGAATTAAAAAGTTACCTAGATCCTTAAGCTTAGGAAGAAGCTTTTTTGAATGATTGCACTACATTCTTCCGTTAAAGCAACGATTTTATAGTCTTCAAGCTTCCTCTTATTAGAGAGAATCTCATTCAAGAACTTAGTATAAGAGGGCATTTGGGAAAGAGCTTTCGTAAAATGAACATTAATGTAAAGCTTCTTAAGTACCTCTAAAAATCTTCCAAATTGATGATCAAGCTTTGCCTTTTGATACCTTTGAGGGAATGGAAAAGGTGGAACATATGCTTTTGGAGGAACGTACCTTTTAGTGCTTTCTTCATCTCCTTCTTTGTCCTCACTCTTCTTTTGCTTTTTTTACTTTTTATGGATTTCCTTATCTTTAAGCTTTTCTTCCCTTGTGGGACCTTCAAGTTGCTTACTACTTCTCAATGAAATTGCTTGAACTTACTCTCTTGGGTTAGTTTCTGGTTAACTTAGTATTCACCCTTGAACTATGTTGAACAAGCTTGCTTGTTGGGCTATTTGAGTTTCAAGCATCTTGGAGTGAGTGTTCATTTGATATAGGCGAGTACTAAGTTGCTTGATGGACTCCCCATGTTGTAGCACCTGTGCTTGAATGGCTTGATTTTGCTCCTTTTGAGTAACTATGAAATTCTCCATAAGAGCTTCTAAATTAGACTTCGCACCTTGAGAAGATTGTTGAGGTTGTTGGAATCCGGGTGGAGGTATATTATTATATGGAACCCCCTTTATTTTCTTGGTTACCATATGAGAAATTCTCTATCTGGGGTTATATGTGTTGGAGAAAGGATTTTCTTGAGCCTTGAAATTGCCATTTTGCAGATAATTCACTTGCTCCAAAGATAGGTCTTAAGAATACATTTCTACTTCACTGTATTTCGAAGTCAAATGCCCTCCTCCACATGTTTCACAAGTTATATTAGGAGTAGTGACAACATTGATATTCAGCTTCTAAAGTGACTTAGTCAAGGCATCAAACTTAGCAATCAACAGAATAATAGCATCAAGCTCTATCATTCCGACTTGCTTCTTTGAAGATGATCTCTCACTTGGCCACAAATAAAAGTTCGAAGCGACCTCATTAATCAAAGTCCTTGCATCTATTGGAGTCTTTGCCATTAAAACACTACCAGTTGCAGCATAAAGAGTTTCCTTTGTAGAAAAAGTTAACCTAACATAGAATGTTTGCATAACAACAAAGTCTTGTAAGCCATGATGTGGACACTGACGAATGAGATCATTGTACCTTTCTCGTGCTTCATAAAGCGATTCATCTTCCTTTTGAAAGAAGGTAATGATGTCATGACAAAGCTTGATTGTTTTTCTAATCAGATAGTGCTTGTGCAAGAAAGCTTGCTCCATTAAGTCCCATGCGATAAGTGAATTTAGGACTTCTAAGTGAATCCATTTTTTCGCCTTCTCTCTAAGAGAAAAAGGGAAAAATCTGACCCCTATAGTATTGGTTGAAACCCCATTTATCTTTATCGTGTCACATAACTCCAAGAATTCATCCAAATACTGATTGGGTCCTCAGTTAGTGACCCGTTGAATTGTAATTGTTGGACTATCTGGATCAATGATGTCTTGATCTCAAAGTTATTGGCATCTACCCATGGTCTAACAATGGAAAACTGATGAGATTTAGCGTTAAGGGTTCCATAATCCCTCATTCTTTGCTCTTGATTGGCAACTTGGTTATTGTTGTTTGCCATGTTATCTTCTTCAACACTTAGTGTTCTTCTTTTCCTTCTAATATTATAAAATGTCCTCTTGATCTCAAGATCAATTGGGATAGTAAGATCTTCTTGACTCCTCATTCTACGCTTAAGAAAGAAACAACTCCTAAAAATTCAAAGAAATAAATAAGACAATTTAAGATGAAAAAAAAAATAAAACAAAATTTGTTTAATTCAAAGTATGCCAAGCTCTTGAAAAAATTGTGTACACACAAAAGGAGACTAAAGGGCAATAAGAGAATTAGCATAGGGCATAATGTTTTAGCCCTCATCCATCCTATGCCACATAAGTGCAAGGATCCAGGGACTTTTACAATTCCTTGCATAATAGGAAATTGTAGATTTGAGAATGTCATGCTAGACTTAGGTGCTTCCATTAATGTAATGTCTCTTTCTATTTTTTAATTCCTTTGAACTTGGTCCTTTGCAGGCTACAAGTGTGGTGTTCTAGCTAGCTACTAAGAGTAATGCTTACCCAGGTGGTTTGGCAGAGGATGTGCTGGTCCGGGTTAACTAGCTAATACTCCCAGGTGACTTCTACATTTTGGAGATGGAGGGAAAGTCATCATCCAACAAGACTCCCTTATTCTAGGGAGACATTTTCTCAAAACAGCACAGACAAAGATTGATGTGCATACAAGAGTTCTATTCATGGAGTTTGAAGATTCTATTATGAGGTTTAATATTTTTAATGTTATGAAACATCCCATAGAAGAACATTTTGTCGTTTATATTGATTTAATTATTGATTTGGTTAATAATTCGTATGCTGACTTATGTGAGGAGTTTCCTAAGATTGTTGATTTTGGTGACTCTATATGCGGTGATTTGTATACTAGTTGGCATGGTAATAAGTTGTGTTCTGTGTGTTTTGCAATTTTTGTATTTTTGGGATATGATGAATTTGTTCCTATCTTAACAGATTTTACAATATGTATATATATGCAGAGGTTCAGGCAGTAGTAGCAGAGCAACAACAACTCATCAAATTATTACCTTCTGTAGTGTAGCCACCGAAATTAGAGCTGAAGTCATTACCCGAGCACCTTAAGTATGCATACTTGGTAGATAATAAGCAGCTTCCGGTGATTGTAGCTAGAAATATCCTTGCTAAACAAGAGGTGAGATCATTATTGAGAGAGAATAAGAGGGCCATTGAATGGACATTGGTAAATATTCCTGGCATTAGCCCTTCCACAAGCATGCACATAATTTTACTTGAGGATGGAGCTAAATAAGTAGGCAGCCCCAGAGGAGACTGAATCCTTTAATTTTGGATATGGTGAAGAAAGAGGTGACCAAGCTACTGCAGGCTGGCATTATCTATCTCATTTCTAACAATCAATGGGTGAGCTCGGTGCAGGTTATCCCCAAGAAATCTGGAGTGACAATTGTAGCCAATCAAAAGAATGAACTAATTCTTACCAGAGTACAGAATAGTTGCAGAGTCTACATTGATTACAGAATGCTCAATTAGGCTACTTAGAAAGACCATCACCCCAATCCATTCATTGACTAGATGTTGGAGCGATTAGTTGGCAAGTCACATTATTGCTTCGTGGACAGTTACACTAGATACTTCCAGATTCATATTACAATTGAAGACTAAGAGAAGACCACATTTACCTATCCCTTCGGCACATTCGCTTACAGACAGATGCCATTTAGCCTCTGCAATGCTCCCAGCACCTTCTAGCAATGTATGATGAGCATCTTTTTAGAATTTTTAAAAGAGTGCATGGAGGTATTCATTGATGATTTAACTGTTTATAGCTCTTCTTTTGATTCTTGTTTGGATAGTTTGGCTAAGGTACAGTATAGATGCATTGAAACTAACCTTATTTTAAATTTTGAAAAATGTCATTTCTTGGTAGCACATGGTATAGTTTTAGGCCATGTAGTCTTTAGTAAGGGCATTGAAGTAGATCTTGCTAAAATAGATATCATTACTTGTTTATCTTATCCCACATGCGTGCGGAAGGTGCATTTTTTTTTTTTGGGACATGCAGGTTTTTACAGGCACTTCATCTGGGATTTTAGCAAGATCGTCATTCCACTATCTAATTTACTACAAAAGGATGTGGAGTTCATCTTTGACCAGAAATGTCAAGAAGCCTTTGATCATTTGAAGAAGGTGTTGACCAGCACTCCCATCATCCAGGCACCTGACTGGACACTTCCATTTGAGCTTATGTACGATGCCTCCAATTATGCAGTAGGAGTTATCTTGCCACAAAGAGTATGGGGAAGATCCTCATTTGATCTACTATGCCTCCAAAACCTTGGATGTTGCTCATGTAACACCCCTTTGGAGGATATCACACATAAAAGAAAATAAAAGAAATAGAAATAAAATCTACCCAAGTTGTGAAACATTTGTTAAATATTATTACGGGTTGTAAAATAATTCTGATAGTATTTAATGTGTAATAAAAAGATAATGCGAAAAATACGAAATAAAAAAAAAAACATCATCACTAATAATATACATATGATTAAGTTATAAACGTACAAATAATTTACAACTAAGACTACAACTATTTAAACAAAAACAAGAAAAAAAGCAATAAAAGAGTTAATATATATACAGACATACGCTGACGCGCCCAAAAAAAAAACATCATGGTTATCTAATCCTCGGATGGATCACTCTCGGTCTGAAAATGATCATCGGGAGATAGATATCCCGGATGCCTCGACACACGGCGATAACGGGATCGCGCAGTCGATACGATGCTTATCTCACTAGGCTTAGGGTTTTCAGCACCCCAATAACGCCTAATGGATAAGGGTAACTCTAGGTGTAGAAATAACGTCGTCGTCATAATCGGATCTCCATTAAACTGATGACGTAAAATCACGGTCATACGTCCAGCATAGGTAACAGAAGCACGATCTCCTCGCAAATGCCAAGCCAGATCACCTCCATGAAATACCAGCTCTATGAATCCCAAAAATGCTGGCGTCGCCATCCCCCACACAATCAATCCAGAGGGGTATGGATGATCGGATGGTTCTTGCTCGTAAAAGTGATCGTCGGCTTGCGACCTTCCTCTTCCTCGGGGTACACGATCTCAAGAGGTTGTTCCTCTTCTTCCTCTTCAAACTCTTTACCGCATAAAATAAATAGACAATAGACACATACAATAAAGAGGTAAGACAACATAAAATCATCGCAACATGGCCAATAAGAAGACGACAAATAACAACTACACAGTTCATATAATACGAAAAAGCTATAACAGTAATGCATATTAGATATCCTAGTGTTTCAGAACATCATAGATATAACGCAAATAAAGAAAATCACACAGATAAATCAATCTCACAGATAAAATAAGATAAGAAACGGACAACTAATATAAGAATTATCAGATAAATAGAGAAAATATAAAAACATCCAAGGTATTACCAGATAAAGAAAAATAGAGAAAAATGGAATATTATCCAAGATAATATCAAATACACCAAAACACAACCCTACTCCATGGAGCTAAACCCAAACAGATATCAGAGAGAATGACTTGCAAAATCTATTAGTACCACGGCTGCCCAACCAACTATTACGCGGTCACACGTTGCGTCAATAGCCTACGACACTGGGAATCCACCATCCAGGCGTAGTATAGTTCACGGTCTCCCGTTGTGGCACTATAGGCAATGTACTACTAGACTTTACAAACCTCGATTAAATATAGTGAATGTCGAGTACATTAGTGTGCTATCGGTTTACCACGGCCCAGCGGAGCTACCAACTGTCCACATGTGGGATCCCGTACACTAAAGTCTCCAAGTTCATTAGAACAATAAACCTCACTACATTTATCGCATCGACAACACGATGTGATTCGTCTCGTCAACCAAAACACCAAAAATTGGTATAAAGACAAAACATAATTCCAAATATATGAAATTACGAAAATGCCCTTAAGATAAAAATATGCCCTCAATGGCAAAAAGCCTATCGGGTTCACTTTTTCCCGACAATAAATAACCTCAAAAGCTTTATACGGGTTCACATTTTCCCGACAATGAAAAATAAATATAGTAACGGTCAATCGCGTAGAAATTTTATCGCGTTTTTGAAATCTCGTCGTTTTTATAAACGTTTAAAAATCGGGTAAAGATATTTTTCTGTTTTTAAAATCGCGTAGCATTTTTAATACGTTTTCTCAATCGCGTAGGATTTTTAAATCATTTTCTTATTCGAATGCCTTTAAAATTACTTGTTTAAGCAGATAGAAATAGTACTTAGTACATTTAAACTACGTTGAATAATTTTTCATACCGCATCTTGTCATTAGGATATTGTTACTATCTTATAGGTTCATTTTTACTAAAAATTGACAGTATTTTGTTTATAAACTTATAATAATGGTTTTCTAAATTTTCCATAAAATTTCTGTTTACCTAATTTTTAACCATTTCATTTAATTCTTTTTGAAATCTCTAATATGCTTCAAAACCAAAAGTGAGCTATATGTTAGAAAATTTCTTAATATTACTGTATTTCCTTCCTAATGATAAAATCACTAATTTTAATCCTTTAAACTTAATTCTACTCAATTTGTTTCTTCAAAAATCATCATAGAAAATTTCCCCTTAACTTGTATTGTCTCTTTTTAATTGAAAAAGGTTTGGAATCAAGTTTTAAAAATCATAATTACCTATAGTGGCATGTTGGCGAATTTTATAAAACTTTCTCATTTGATTTCTAAATCATGTCAAAGGTATTATCTTATCTAAGTTCATTAAATCATGTTATAAAGTAGTGATTTTAAATCAAATAAATCCTTTAGGCATGTTGGCCCAAAATTTACTAAATCTTTACCAATTGATTTCTAAATTCCTTTTCTTGGATCAAAATAATTTGAAACCTTCTTATTTCTCCTAATTAATTAAGTTGCACTTTAGGAAAAATGAAGAGAACATTTTGGTCCTCACACTTGGTCATTGCCGTGAGCTATTGGATTGTGTTCTTTGGAACACTCATGCAAATTTACACATGTTATTCACATCCTATATTTTATCATACAATCCTAACACATGCATTATATTTCTAACACATACAAAATATTTCTAACACATGCAAAATATTTCTAACACATAAAACCTAATTTAAAGCTTATAGACATACAATCAAAAGCTAATAGACATGCAAAATTATTACAATCACCAAACAAGAAAGCTACTAACACATAACACTTAAGCTACTAGCAACCACAAAAATTAATAAATACACATCAATAAACACACCACAACCGAATCCTTATGGATTCTACAAACAACCCATCTTCTTACCACCATCAAGGGATGATAAGAATTGTCTTCCTCTTACCTTAAATGAAGACAAAAGCTTGCTTTCACACCTCCTAGGTCACGGTTTTCACCACCAAAAATACCTAGAAATCTCAAACAAAACCTACATGTTACTAACCATGAAAAAGAAGCTAAACCATGGAAAAATCATGGCTTAGAACTTTGAAAAAGAAGAGAGAAAAGAAAAGCATGAAATTTTCCCTTCTAGGTAAAACTTTCAAGGTTGGTTTCCAAGCCCTAGATGGAAGAATTTGAAGAAACTTCCAACTACAAAGGTTCTTAGAATGGTGTTTAGGTTAAGGAAACTTGGTTAGAAAAATTTTTGGATGGTTGGATGGTTAGGAAATAAGCTTGGCCGAATATGGTGAAGAAAATGGACAAGAATGGTGGCTAGGGTTCTTGATGAGAGAGAAGAGAGAAAAGTGATGAAGATGAAAGTGATTTTTGGTCTCCTAAGGCCTCTTGGCCGTGAACATCAAGTGGGGTGCAAGGTGGGCACCTTGCTTGGCTTCATCCAAGCCATTGGATGAATCAAAGGCCAAGATCAAGCCTTGGTGAGCAAGCTTGATTCCCATTGGTTGGTTCCCGGTGACTCACATGCTGAGTCACACAACGTATTAAATGCTCTCTGTGAGTCGGCTAGTGAGTCGGCTGCTCTGAAAAGTTCTACGACTTACGGTAATTAATTAAGCTACCGATCTAACTGTTTCGTTAATTGTGGGTCCCGCAAAATATTTCGGGTCCACTTTGTCACTAAATTATCTTGACTGATAAAATAATATTATAATAATATAAAATTATTTTATTTGTGATTAAATCCTAAAAATTAAAAGATTATTTTTAGTCTCATTCAGAATCGGGTTAAGTAAGATCCCCCAATTCTAAATAATAAAATAAGATTTCCCCCGGCCCGGAAAAATATTATTTTCTGCCTCGAGAGCAAATCACACAAAAAGTCCATAAAAATTCACAGACAGTATTTTCAGGTATTAAATCAAGAAGAAAACAATTAAAAACAGACAAAAACAGCGAAAACAGTACGTTCGGGACGTAACGGTCATTTTCCCATTTTTTCCCACAACGTAGGCAATCGCCCAAAACGTTCAAATAAAATATCCAGCAAGATTATATAGCTGTATATCTTTCGAGAAAAATTAATACGATGAGCTTCGAGAAAAATTTTTATTTTACTGCTCAGTCTAAAGCAAACTACGTAAAACGATCAAATAAAATTTGAACCAGTATTATCGTAGTTGTTTTCATACAAAAATCGAGAATAGAAAAATAGGGACACAGCGGTCATTCATACAAAAGCATGAAAAACAGAAAACAGTACATTCAGAATATTTTCTAAAAATTGGGGCGTTACAGCTTAAGCCAACTACACAACTATAGAAAAGGAACACTTAGCCATTGTATTTGCTTAAGACAAATTTAGATCATATCTGCTTGGTTCTAAAGTAGTTGTGTTTTCTGATCATGCAGCACCGAAGTTTCTTCTGAAGAAACCCGAAACAAAACCATGACTAATTAGGTGGATGTTGCTGCTCTAGGAGTTTGATATTGAATTTGGGATAAGAGTGGAGCAGAAAACCTGGCGGCTGATCATTTGAGCAGAATTGAGAGAGATTTAGAGCTTCTAGCCATCCATGACTCCTTCCCAGATAAGCAGCTTTTATAGCTCCAAGGTAATACTACTTCTTCTTGGTTTGCTTACTTAGTTAATTACTTGGTTGTTGTTACCCAAGTGGCTTCCAGTACTCAAGAGGGGGGTGAATTGAGTAACAAAAACTTTCGCAAAAGGCTTAAACAAATAAACATTGCTGAATTTAAATATTAAAGGACGTGAAAGAGATAAAAAAAAAAAGAAGAACAATTAATAATAAAATTGCAGGAATCAATAAATAAAGTGCATAAAGATAACATATTAAGGGAAGAAAAGCAGGCACGATATTTATCCTTGTTCGACCACCAACCACTTGTGGCCTACGTCCAGTCCCCGAAACACAGTTCGAGATTTTTTACTATTTAATACAAGTTTAAAACAGGTGCTTGCAACCTTTACACAACAAGGATACCTCACCCTATTTACTAGAAGGATACCTCACCCCCTTTGAAGGATACCTCACCTTCTTTACAACAAGGGATACCTCACCCTTTTACTGAGGGATACCTCACCCTCACAATTTCACTAAGGGATACCTCACCCTTTTACAAAAGCCTTCGAGGGATACCTCACCCTCTCAGAAATACAGCAGAGAATAGATGAAAAATAAACTCTCACAAAGAGTAAATGATACAACTTGAAGCACTATGGAGCTCTCTAAGGATATCTCAAGATTTTGGCAAAGAAAGCACAAAAAATATTAGAAAATAGTGAATCACGTTTTTGGTACAAGCAAAAATAGTTCAAGTGGTTAGGCAACATTTAGAAGAGACCCAAGGTCTCTATTTATAGAGCATTTGACAAAAAGAGCCGTTTGGATCATTGAATGTATATTAAATTTGAAATATATCCGTTAGTTTCTAAACCAGGATTCCTGTGGTATTCGAATACCATCAGGGGGTATTCGAATACCATATTTGAATACCATCAGAGGTATTCGAATACCTCTGTTTTAAAAGCTTTGTAAAAATGGTTTAGAAGGATGTTATTCGAATACCTCTAAATGGTATTCAAATACCTCTATTGAAAAACAACTTTTAACACTTTTAAATGCTTTCAAAAACCATGATTTGAATTTTGGGATATTTAATTTAAAACCATTTTCATCTTTTCATGTAAAAACAATGAGATATCCAAAAAGGCTCTGTACATAAGATCCTAAGTCCTAAAGCTATTCTTGAAAGTCTTGGACTTGGTCTTGCCATCATCTTCATTATGTTTGTTATCATCAAAACCATTATCCATGATAAGTAGCCAATTACATTTTCCTCCTTTTTGATGATGACAAACTAACATTTGAGAAAAGCATTAGTTCATATAAATTGAAATTCACAAAGTTGTTTAGAGATACTTACTCCCCCTCTTTTTCATAAGAGGTGATTTATATCAGAGATGTGCACAGCAACTCTCCCTTACTTTTGGAATCTAATTTCCATTTTTGTCTTACCGAACTTTTACTTTTTCTCCCTTTGACTTTTCTCAAACAAATAATTCAAGCTTTTTCTCCCCCTTTTGTCATGATCAAAAAGATGGGGCAAGATAAAGCATAAGGCTAAACAGAGTATATTCCAGTCCAACAAGATATGTTCATTCATAGCATACAAGAATAGCAACAGAGTTTAATTTTATAAATTTAGCAATATAAGCACAATATTCAGCACATGAGCAAAGATATATTCATTCATAGAACAACTAATTGCATTGTATTATCATCAAAACAGTCATTACATTTACCAAGAGAATTACTTATATTTGATACCACTTGTTATCAAAATGTAAAAGTTTTACCACTTGTTATCAAATATAACCACTTGTTGTCAATTTCTTATGAATCTGCCATATATCAAAAGAATCATAGATATTAAATATTTTACCTTGATGAAATATGCTATAGGGATCAGAGCATTGTATAGAATTAACATTATTTACCCTATATGTAATGACAACATTAGCAAGATAATATCCAATTTGGCACTTTTGTCAATGCTAAGCATGCTACTCATGTAAGAAAGAATATTTAGGCATTTAAGATAGTCTTGAGCTTTTCTTCCATTGACTATTCCATTTCAATGTACTTGAAGAAAGTCCCCTCATGTCCTCTTCATTCATTTCCCTCAAGTTGAATAAACTTTTTCAATTGAAATGTGTACTTGAGGTAGTTATAACCCTACAAAACAATTCAAAGCATTTTCTTTGGTATCCATTAATTTTTGGATCCATAGAGGTTAGCCAAACTCATAAGCAAATAATCATTCAAAATAATAAGGCAAAATAACAAATGAGTTCACAAGGGCAAAAGATATTTCATTGATTAATTTGGCCAATTAACCACTTGTTTGTTACCACTTGTTACTACTTGTTATTACATTCATACCACTTTGTTTGATACCACTTGTTGCACTTGTTCATATATTTATTAAAATAGTAGCTAATTACATTAAGCATTTGTATTACAAAGAATTTAAATATGTAGCATATTCTTGAGAAAAAGAAGGTGCAAGAGCAAGCTAAGAAACATGCATTTAAGAGCATCATGTAATTTTCATTTAGGCTCAAAAGAAATAAGATATATTTCATCAAAAGCATGTGATCCATAAAGTCAAATATTTTTACATTGCATTTGCATAAAAAAGGAATAGAAACAGAACAGAGATCGTGCTATAAATTTGGCTTTCAGCCATGTGGTATTCGAATACCTCTTGATGTATTCGAATACCCACCACAAAAAAGAAGACAAAGCAGGTGCAAGTATTCGAATGCCTTGGAAGGTATTCGAATGCTCCAGAGGCATGTGAGAAATATTGATATGATAAGTCTCTGGGTATTCGAATAGCTATATTAGTTATTCGAATACTCTACCTTTATGGGGACATAATATTGTTGTACTGATGTATGGTATTCAAATACCTTATGATGGTATTCAAATAGACCTATCAGAAAAATATAGATTTTCACGTACAGATGCAATGGTATTTGAATACCATAGGGAGGTGTTCGAATAGCTTAAACATAAAAACACATATTTTACGTCCAGAAAGGTATATTTAAGATATGAAAACTTACCTTTTGATGGAAACACTCATATATAAAACAAATGCAAGTCCAAGCCTGATAGAGACAAGAAGGAGTGCTAGGAATTATTTCTAGTCTTGTGCTTGCAGCAACCACTTTCAAAATGCCAAAGTCAACTCTTGGCCTTCAAGCACACCTACAACACATTTCAATTTGTGGCTTTTGGTACCCAAATTTTCTTGGGTCCTTGAATGTCAGTTTTGGGAATAGTACCCTTGGGAACCTATACCATTTTAGTTCCAATTTTTGTATTAATGTTTTTCTTTGCATTGCATGTTGATGCACTATGACCCTTTTTCCCACAATAAAAACATTTAGTGAATGGGCTACTAGAAGTACTTGAATAAATAAAGAAATTTTTATACGATTTGTGCTGATTTTTCGGGTTATAACCAATTCTAACTTTTTCAAAAACAACCCTTTGTTTTCTTAATATGATATTTAAATTATCTCTTCCGAGAGTGAATTTAGCAAAAATGTTATTTAAATTTTCAATTTCTTTTTCAAGCAAATGACATGAAGAATAAGACGAAGAAGTAGAAGTATGTGAGGAATGAAATGAGCATGCATCAATTAATCCTAATGTCTCATTTTCAATTTTTAATTCTTTAATTTCTTTATTTAAAATTAGAATTTGATTTTCCAAAGAAGAAATAGTTTTTTTAGATGAAGAAATTAATTTTGTGAGCCTTATCAATTCGTCATGCAATTCTTCGAAAGCTTCTTGAAGTTCATCATAAGAAGGAGATAAGTCAAAGTTAGAAATTACCTCAGTGTCGCTTTCTTCTTCTTCTTCTCCTTTGGCCATAAAGCATAGATAGGCTTCCTCACTATCTGAGCTGTCAAATGAGTCTATGCCGTTGTCATCCCAAGCTATGTAGACTCTTCTTCCTTTTCTTTCCTTTGAGGGCTTCTTTTTAAATTTCTTTGGGGAAAGAGGAGGTCTTCTTTGAGTTCCTTTCTTTTTGAAAAACCTTTCGAATTTCTTCACTAGAAGACTGAGGTTTTCTTCATTTAACTCAATGTTGTCCATGTCATCTCCATCGTCTTCTTCTTCATTATGGATAGTGGAGGTGGTGGCTTTAAGTGCAATCCTTTTATTTTTTTTTATCGTGTTCCTCACTTTGGTCAAGCCTGTTGAGTTCTAATTCGTGCTCTTGAAGTTTGCTAAATAAGGTAGCTAAGGACATGGTTGTCAAGTCCCTTGATTCTGAAATTGTTGTTACCTTTGGTTGCCAAATCCTGCTTAAACATCTCAACACTTTGTTAATTAAATCTTCGTTAGAAAAATTCTTTCCTAATGATGCAAGATGATTTATTATGTAGCTGAACCTCTTTTGCATTTCCTGAATGCTTTCAGCATAGTTCATTTTAAATAATTCATATTCACGAGTTAGAGAATTAATTCTCAACCTCTTAACTTCACTAGTACCCTCATGGGTAACTTGTAAAGTGTCCCACATTTCTTTAGCAGTTTTACAATTTGAAATTCTAAAAAATTCATCATGCCCCAAAGCTGCGGTAATGATGTTTTTGGCTACCAAGTTGTTTTGAACTTTTCTTTTATCATCTTTAGACCAATCATTTCTAGGTGTCTCGATTTTTATACCATCAACAACTCGTGTAGGTATAAATACGCCATTTTTGACAGCATCCTACACATCAAGATCAATAGCCTCGATAAAGATTTTCATTCTTTCCTTCCAATATGCATAACCATCCCCATTGAAAAAGGGTGGTCGATTTATGGAAGTTACTTCTGAAAAACCATTTGATGAAGTCATGTACTCTTGAAGCGGCTAAGCTCTTTATACAAGAGTCTAGCTCTGATACCACTTGTTACCCAAGTGGCTTCCAGTACTCAAGAAGGGTGGTGAATTGAGTAACAAAAACTTTCGCAAAAGGCTTAAACAAATAAACATTGCTGAATTTAAATATTAAAGGACGTGAAAGAAATAAAAAAAAAAAGAAGAACAATTAATAATTAAATTGCAAGAACCAATAAATAAAGTGCATAAAGATAACAGATTAAGGGAAGAAAAGCAGGCACAATATTTATCCTGGTTCAACCACCAACCACTTGTGGCCTACGTCCAGTCCCCGAAACACAGTTCGAGATTTTTCACTATTCAATACAAGCTTAAAACAGGTGCTTGCAACCTTTACACAATAGGGATACCTCACCCCCTTTGAAGGATACCTCACTTTCTTTACAACAAGGGATACCTCACCCTATTACTGAGGGATACCTCACCCTCACAATTTCACTAAGGGATACCTCACCCTTTTACAAAAGCCTTCGAGGGATACCTCACCCTCTCAGAAATACAGCAGAGAATAGATGAAAAATAAACTCTCACAAAGAGTAAATGATACAACTTGAAGCACTATAGAGCTCTCTAAGGATATCTCAAGATTTTGGCGAAGAGAGCACAAAATATGATAAAATAGTGAATCACGTTTTTGGCACAAGCAAAAATAATTCAAGTGGTTAGGCAATATTTAGAAGAGACCCAAGGTCTCTATTTATAGAGCATTTGACAAAAAAAGCCGTTTGGATCATTGAATGTATATTAAATTTGAAATATGTCTGTTAGTTTCTAAACCAGGATTCCTGTGGTATTCGAATACCATTAGGGGGTATTCGAATACCGTATTCGAATACCATCAGAGGTATTCAAATACCTCTGTTTTAAAAGCTTTGTAAAAATGGTTTAGAAGGATGTTATTCAAATACCTCTAAATGGTATTCGAATACCTGAAAAACAGCTTTTAACACTTTTAAATGCTTTCAAAAACCATGATTTGAATTTTGGAATATTTAATTTAAAACCATTTTCATCTTTTCATACAAAAACAATGAGATTTCTAGAAAGGCTCCGTACATAAGATCCTAAGTCCTAAAGCTATTCTTGAAAGTCTTGGACTTGGTCTTGCCATCATCTTCATTATGTTTGTTATCATCAAAACCATTATCCATGATAACTAGCCAATTACAGTTGTTGGTGCACTACCTGCATATTTCACTAGGGATGATCCTTATTATGTATGGTGCACTACCTGCATAAGTTAAAGAATGAAGCTAAGTATTAAGTGTGGGATGATCCTTATCTGTGGAGATTTTGTAGTGACCAAGTGATTAGGAGATGCATACCTGGTCATGAGTTTGATTCTGTTCTTAGTTTTTGTCATGAATTTGCATGTGGTGGACATTTTGGACCTAAACGTATAGCTAGGAAAGTCTTGGACTCTGGTTTATATTGGCCTACCTCATTCCATGATGTATACTTGTTCTGTAAGTCTTGTAAATTGTGCCAGAGAACAGGGAACATTTCTCATAAGAATGAGATGCCCTAAAAACCTTTATTGTTTTATGAGATTTTTTATGTATGGGGTATTGATTTTATGGGACCATTTCCTATTTCTTTTTGTTTTGTTTACATTTTGCTGGTTGTTAATTATATATCTAAGTGGGTGGAGACAAAAGCCACTCGGACTGATGGTTCCAAAGTTGTTGTGAATTTTGTTAGATCATATATTTTCTGCATGTTTGGAGTCCTAAGGGTCATCATCAGTGATCAGGGTTCACATTTCTATAATCGGAGCATAGAGACTTTGATGAAGAAGTATAGAGTTGTACACAAAGTTTCTACACCTTACCACCCCCAGACTAATGGGCAAGCCAAGGTTTCTAACAGAGAGATCAAACAGATACTTCAAAAGATAGTCCAACCTAATAGAAAGGGCTAGAGCAAGAGGTTTGAGAATTCTTTATGGGCTTACCAGACTGCCTATAAGACACTGATTAGGATGTCCCTTTATCAGATTGTCTTTGGCAAGGCATGCCACATGCTAGTGGAAATTGAGCATCGCTCATTTTGGGCAGTGAAGAGATGTAACCTGGACCTAAACCAAGCGGGCATGGAGAGAAAGCTACAGTTGCAAGAATTGGAGGAGATCTGCTTGGAGGTATATGAGAGTTCCAAACTTTATAAAGAGAATACCAAAGCCTTTCATGATAAGATGATTATGAGAAAAACATTTGAGATTAGTCAAAAAGTGCTTTTATATAATTCTTGTCTTAAATTGATGCCCGAAAAATTGAGATCTATGTGGGAAGGTCCTTTTGTTGTTGCTAATGTTTTTCCTTATGGTGTAGTTGAGCTTCAAGATGTGACTACAAAGAAGAGCTTCAAGGCTAATGGGCATAGACTCAAGCACTTTTATAATGGTTTCCAAAAGCATGCCATGAAGGATATGGCCTTGCTTGATGCTACTTATCCAACATAAAAGAGGGAGTTTCCTTTCCTTACTTGTTTATTTTTTGTTTCAATTCTTTTGTTTTTAATTTAGTTTTCTTTTTTCTATCTATTTATTTTTCTATCTTCTATTTTTTATTTTCTATTTCTCGCTTGTTGTTTATGTTTCTATTTTTATTTTTGTTTTCTATTTTTTGTTTTCTGTTTAATTTTTATCATTATTTCTATTTTTTGTCAATTCTGTTTTCTATTTTTCCATTTTTAAATTTTGTTTTTGTTTTGTTTTTAAATTATGTTTTGATGTTTTTGAAAAAAAAAATTTGTTTGCTTTTTGTTTTTAATTTTTAATTGATTTCCAATGGCTCTTGAGATGTGTGGAAGTTGTGAGATTGAACAAATTGAGGATTAGAGGTTCATGACATAAGTGAATGAATTGTCTTTCATCTTGAATTTGACTTGGTTGGTAATGAAAATCAAATTGGTAAATTAAGTTTAATAGACTTATACCTTGTAAGAATTTGAGCTTATTGATGAATGGATTAAGTAATTGTACCATTCTCTTCCTTCTTGTGTGATTTTCACTCTTAGATTTTGATCACTCTAGAACTTGCTTTGATTCTTTTTTAGGTTACATTTTCACATGCATGCATGAACATGATTAAGGCATTCTTTCCTTGCATTAGCTACTTTAGCCAAATAGACAACCTTACAAATTTTCCCTTGATTAACCCCCTTGAGCTTCTTTTCCTATTCTTTGTTGTTCTTAGCTCATTACATACCCTTAGTGAAAAAAAAAAACCATGTTGTCCCTTTACCTTAAGGAATAGGAGAGCGTTGACATTATCTTTGGATGAGCTCTTGAACAAGTGCGGGGGAATCTTAAATTGTTATTGTTGTTTGGTCTTGCTTGAGGACAGGCAAGGTTTACATATGGGGGGTGTGAAAATGTCGTGCTAAATTGTTATGCAAAAAAAAGTTACAATACTTCTGAAAAAAAGGAAGAGGGAATTTATATGAAGAGAATAATTTGCATTATATGTAATCGCATTAAACTTTCATGCTTATTCATAGAATTTATCTTCAATGTTCTTTTATTCTCTTTGGTTTTTAGCTTGTCATATCCTTATCATTCTCATCCCTTACCTTGGCTTCATTATAACATTGAATAAAGCTCTCTTGATTTGTGCATGCATCTATATAGAACAGTGGAGAAGTAGAAGATAAGTAAGCTTATGATAGTATAAGTTTTTATGAGTTGAGTTAAGTAAAACACTTAACTTCTAGACATTTCTAACACTAAACACTTGAGGGAGTGGGAGTATATTATGTTAGAATCTATCATTCGTGGTTTATGTTTTTCAATTGAAATTACCTTGCTTATTAATTTGAGATATAAAGAAATGTCACTTCACAAATGTTTTGATCCCTCAAACTTCTTGGTTGTTATCCTTACTTGTAAACTTTTACATTCTTGAAGGTCATTGGAAAGTGAATCTCTTTGAGTTTTGGTTTTTGAGTTTTTGTGTTCCTTGTCCCTTAGTTTGAATCTTTAGTTTGCCTGGGACGTGCAAAAGCTAAGTGTGGGAGAATTTGATAATTATATATTTCATACATTAATAAACCCTCATTTGTAGCCCTTTACACTCTCCATGTACTGAATTGATTGAGCTTGGCCATGTTTTATAAGTTTGGGCTCAAATTGGGCTTAATTGATTTTTCTAACATTATTAGGATTTTACACTGTTTTTGTATTTCAGTCATATCTTGAATTCTAGATATCTAAAAATTATGTATCTTGTCTTATAGCAAAGATAAGATAGAGTTCTACAACTTTCTTGAAGAGTCCTAGAGCTTAATCAGATATCTAGTGGACTGAATTGGGCTTGGAAGTTATAACAAGGATGTTGTCATTAGAACCCAAGCAACGTGTACTAATTGGTCCACAGGGGTCTTTTGGAGCTAAAACCGGTGCTATTGGAAATCTTACACACGAGACTCAAACTCTTATGAAGACCACTAATTGAAACTACAATGTTTTAATGGTGTTCTACCCATGTGAAGTTGGCTTACAAGTCCAGAGATCCATTGAGAGTGATTTGGGCATAACTCTCTCATCTTAAGCCCAAATTAAGTGATTTCAATAGCCATGGAAAGTTAAGAGGCAGAGGATTAACTTTAATCTATGGGCAAATTAGGATTCTTACTTTTTAAGTCAATTATTTTTGTATAAATAGGAAACGCGAGATAGATAATAACCTTAATTCGTACTACTTGATTCATCTATCTAGAATTTTTCCCTTTCTTTTGTAAACCGTGTGTGGCATCCATGGAAAGCTAAACATTCGAGATCAATCCAAGGATCTTGAGGAAGTTTTGGTTTGGCTTTGAGATTCTGTACCTAATTTCGATTTTGAATTGAATTAATTGTCTTTTTTTTTCTCTTGATTTGGATTTCGAATTGCATGATTAGAGATTTCGGTTGTGTGATATGATCTAATTGGATCCTTAATCATAATTGAGATTTGTGATTAAATTGTGACTAATTAATTGTGATTTAGTTATATGAATTGAAGACAGATAGGTTGGCATATTTGTTAATCTAGGTTAATTGAATTATAATTATTAAACTAGCATAGGTTGCACGAATCTAGTGATCGCAAGTTTATGAATCATTTATTAGTTAAATTTTAGGTGATTATCTAGTATTGAATTCTATGTGTTTGATGAACAGATTTTGGTTAATCATAGATTAACTAATTAATTCAATCCAGATGTATGTTTAGTGATCAATGACAAGCTAACTAGGTTTCTAGCGGTTTCTTGCATTAGTTGCTTTGCAATTTGATTTTTTTACATTTAATTATTATGTTTACATTCTGCATACACAATTTCCCTCCTGTTTGACATTGATTTGGTTTGATTGGTACCTTGATCCTCGAGAAATGACTCGGTTCGCTACCTTGTGCTACAAGTTATCGGTAGAATTGAAATTTTGTTATTTGATTGAGCTCGGCACTCAAATCAGTCATATAGGATAGGATTAGCACAGAGGAGGCTACCTGGAAGTTGAAGTCCCACATGAGACAAGACTATCCTAAACTTTGTACCTAAGGTAAGCAATTTTGAGGACAAAATTTTAAAAAGGATGGGAGAAATGTAACATCCTCCCTAACCTATTAGTCTTAATTATGGTTATAGAAGTGCATTAACACTAGTATGAATTACTTGTTAATTTTAGTAATCATCTGAATTATAAATGTGGAGAATTTATTTTTAGGTCACAAAAAAATATAATGTGATTAGGTAAATTTTGGAGAGTTATTTGAGTTAGTTAGGTATTTTTTATAATACAAAAGACTAAAATATCCTTAAGAGGTACAAAACTTTCAAAGTTACCAAAGTCAAATGATATTATCATAATTTCCTCCTTTTCACTGTCTTTGACTTCTACTCTCATCTTTTCTTACATATCTCTCACCTCATATGTAATAAATGGCAAAACAGAGGATAAAGGAGAGAAAGAAAGGAAAAGAAAGAGAAAGAAAGAAAATGAAGAAGAAAGAAGGAAGACAAAGATGAAAAAGGAAAGTAAGAAAGAACTATATCCTATCATCACTTTAAGGAGCTGAGGTAGGGGTTGTTGTGTTTGTTTTCTATATTTTACCATTCTTTGCTTCATGAAAACTAGCAAAGAATGGACATAATGGAGTTTTTCATTAAACTCGATGAAAATCATGATTGTGAGTAATAAGAGATATGTTTGATGAGACTTAAGCATAGATTTGTATGGACATGTATATGTATGAATATAACTACCAGAACTTGTTGTTGATGATTTTTCAATACTTTACTACATGATTCATGGTATAAATAGATGTTTGTAGTAAAAGGGTTGGTATGGAATGAGATGAAATAGGAAAATTGTTATTTTGATGCACCAGAATGTCTTCCTGCATTGTTCTGTTCAAATAGGCCAAGGGACAATTAGAATAGCATATCACAATGTTCCAAATTTGATTTGTGAACTATTCGAATTGCACAATTTCGATGATTAATTGAATTGACTAAGAGTTATTCGAATGGCATAATTTCAAGGCTTATCAAATAGACTAGGAGAGTTATTTGATCAGCATAATTCAAAATGGCATACTATTTATGCTAATCAAGTAGACTAAGTGAGATGTTTGAATGGCATGATTTCGATGCTAATCGAAAGATCATGATAACTATTTGAACGACAATTCAGAATGACATATTTTCGATGTTAATCGAATAGACTAAGTAAGCTATTTGAATAGGTCATTCTGAATGGCATGTTTTCGAGGCTAATCGAATACACTATGACAGTTATTCAAATGGCATGTTTTCGATTCTAATCGAAAAGGCAATGAGCTATTTTAAAAAGCATAATCCAGTTATATGTTTTCAAGGTTATTTGGAAATGCTTTTAGAGAGATGTTCGAATAACAAAATTTAGAATGTCATGACATAAGCATAACATAAAGTGAAACAAGGGAGTAAGAAAGCACCTTGTCAGGACAAAGGAGCAAGAAAAGCACTTTGCCAAGGATAAATTATTCAACAAAGGAGTGAAAAAAGCACTCTGCCAAGAGCAAAAGAGCAAGAAAAGCACTTTGCTAAGGTCAAAGCAGCAAGAAAAGCCCTTTATCAAAGGACATGACATTTCATAAGCATTAACATATTACATTTCATAAGCATTAACATTTGTCATTTCATGAGCATCCACACATAATTTCATATGAGATGTTAACTACATGTATTTATCATAGAATTATATTATGATTGTCACTGTTTGTGTTATACTACTAAGAATTTTCGAATTCTAACCTCTTTGTTTGTTTCCATGATAATTTCCAGATTGAAATACTTCCAAGGAGAGGGAGTGAAGTCAGTGACTTAGAGTAGGATATTTACTTTCGACTTGTATATTTTGTACATATGCCATGGAGGCTTAGTTTGTATTCATACAGTTATTGATGTACTAGTTAACTATACTTGATATTTCAGTTAAAAATCAAAATTTTCAATTGTATAATTATCTTGTACAGCTCAACAATTTCATTTTTGAGGCTCTATATTTCGATATATATAGTTGTTATGAAGGTTTAATGATGTTTTAAAATTAGAGGTGACGTGCCTAATCATGTTTACTTACATATATTTTGGATATACTATAGTATTATAATTAGGGCGTTACATAATATCTCACACATAAAGTGGTTGATATTTAACAATTTAGTATCTAAATCAATCTCATCAATAGTCTGAGGCAGGTCAGATGAGAAGGTGAGGCTTGGTTTCACGTATGGCTAGTGTTTTCAAAATCGAATCGGTCCTTGAACTGATAAAGAAAAAGATTCAAGATTTTAAGGTCGAATCGAGGTTTTGAATATATTTATATATGTTATAAATATATGAATATATAATAAAAATATAACATATAATAATATAAGTAGAATATATTTATATTATGATAAAAATAATTCATGACACATATAATATAAGTTAATATATTAAATAAACACAATAAATAAATCTCGCACTATATAAATATATTTAAATATATATTACACTAATTATATTTTCACAAATTAAATTAATATAAATGTTTGATAATAGAAAAAGAAATACAACATAAATATTAAGTACAAGTTATTACACAAATGCAATAGATGGTTTAGTGGTAGTGTGTGTATATATATTGATTGAGGTATTATAATTCAAAACCATGGTCCATTCGCAGAGTGTGATTGATTTAGCGGGTTGAATACTGTAACGTCTTATAAATTTATTTATTTATCATGAGATTTTAGTAATAAATTTGATTATATTAGTTATTTTTTAATTTAGATTACATAGTTCTATTTAATATATGCGCTGTTTTTTTTTTTTTTTACATTCTTTCTTTTCAAATACTTTACTTTAGAAGCTCTTCACTCAGTTTTCTTTTTTTAATTTAACTTTACATAATTAATAAGACATAAAATTTTATATGTAAATACTAAGCAACAAATTGTACTTTTATTTATTTATAGATATACCACTTACATTGATATACACTGTCTAAAAAAACTACCTAATTAGACAAAGAATTAGGTATCCAAAATTCAAGGGGCTTACAACATTGCCTTCATCTAGTGATACACACATAGTCCCATCAACTTACATAATCATACAATATATGAGTAGAAGATATTAAAATTCTGGATTGCCATAGCAAGACATCATTCCAATATCGATCAACAGAGTGAATACAACATTTATTGCTTTTCTAGAAAACAAACATCATACATATAATGAGAATTGTATAATTCTTAGTAGGAAAACAAACTAAATAAATTATTACTATTCAAATCATGGTGCTTCCAGCTACATAAATCACAAAGAATACTTTATAAATTAAAAGAGAATATAAACCACAATAGTAATTATGTCAATACATCAAATCACATAGTGATCATATTCACATTTCATTATATACACCATAATAATAAGGGAAAAATCTAAAAAAATCCCTTGTACTATATGTCATGTACACTTTGGTCCTGTTACTTTAAAAATGTGCAAAAAGGGTCTGTTACTTTGCGTTTTGTGCACAGAAGTCCAAAATGGTAACGGACGTTACATTTTGGACGGAAACATGGAAAATGCACAAACAAATTTTTGCCAAACGCGGTCTTCTTCAACCTCTGTTGCACGTGCACGAACGCACCAATTTTTGAAAGCCAAAAAATAGAACCTACAAGGATCCACCTTGCTGCGGTTACCCGCAATCAGCACCACCGCGGCTAGTACAATGGAGAGAATGCGAAAGGTGGTAGGTGGTTTTTCTCAAACGCGGTCTTCTTCAACCTCTGGACTATGGGAAAACCTGCAAAATTGGGGGGTGAAAATTGGGGATTTCAATTTCCTCAAGATTTAGGGCTCAAAATTTCAATGTTCGCGCACAAATCTCAAAAACCCAGATCCAAAATAGAACCCCCAAAAACCCATATCCACCTTGCTCGCGCGAACCACCATCATGCACCACCCGTGAGCCGTACAATGGAGAAATGGGCATGTGAGAGGGGGTAGGTGGGTGTTTGCAGTGTGGATCTAGGTTTGGTAGAGATTTTTTGGTACTTGGGGTATGGGTGAGATAGAATAGACGAGAGAGTGACGGTGGGTGAAAGGTGTGTGTCTAGAGGGGTTGTGTATGGTGGATGAAGAAACAACTTATTTGCAGAGGGATTTGGTGTATGGGGAAGCAGAGCTTGCGAGTTGCGAGGGAAGGAGTAGCTCTGCTACTACTAAGGTTCATATTTTCCCACGTAGGAATAGTGAATAAAAACATGAAATAATCTTGTTGAAGAAGACCGCGTTTGGCCTTCGAGAAAAGTTTGTTCACAAGACGTGCAACGCACGTGCATGTTTCCATCCAAAATGTAATGTTTGTTACCATTTTGGACTTCTTTGCACAAAACGTATGAAAGTTGTTTATTTGGATCTTGACTATCCACTATCCAAATTTCAGTCTTTTTACACATTTTTAAAGTAACAGGACCAAAGTACACATGGCATATAGTACAAGCGAGTTTTTTAGAGTTTTTCTTAATAATAATTATATTCATATATCAAATCATATAGTGATTACATTCGTATATCAATTCACTTTTCATTATGCCTTACTTTTTTCTTCTTACTTACCTTCTTGCTCACATGACCATTATCCTAGTAGAGATCTCATACTTTCTAGGGTGTCCCCCAGCTCAAATAGATCTAACCCAAATATAAGACTTCCCATTAAGTGTCACTTAGCCTAATGACAACTTAATTCCTCTTAGCACATGGCCACCTTAATAGGTTCTAGAAGATAAGACTTCCCATTAAGTTCCACTTAGCTCGAGGAGAACTTAATTCTTCTTAGCCCATGAACCACCTTAATGGGTCCTAGAAGTCAAGACTTTCTATTAAGTATCACTTAGCTCAAGGACAACTTAATTCCTCTTAGTCCATGATCCACCTTAATAGACTTTAGGATCATTAAACATCATCTTCATCATAAAACATCATTTGATCATAAACCATAGATCCTTTCATCATAAATCATGTCATCATGAATCATTTCTTCATAAATCATGTCATCATAATCATTCCTTCATAAATTTTCTCATAATTAATAATTAAATCATTGTCATATGTCAAATTGAAATATCAATAAATACATACCATTAAACATAATTAATAGTACAACTCAAGTTTTTAAGCATTTAAATAAATATATACCTTTAATCATGTCAAATCTAGCTCTTGATCATTCTTGACCATTTACTTTCCAATTATAGGATCTATACTAAAATTCATCAACTCAAGACCATTTAATTACACTTTACTATAATTGAAACATAGATTTAAATAGGATTCTCTATTTCTTTCTTGGTATTGGTTTCAGCCAAAGGAAAGTTCAATGGCCTTTTTAATCAAATTTTCATTATACACTTTCATCAATCTCTATATTATCATCTTTTATCATTATATAATTGTCCACTTAAGCATATATATCTCTAATTCCTCATTTAGAATCTTTGGTTGAAACCTCCTCCTTGGAGATTTCTTCAACAACTTGTTTTTTCAGTGCTTAATTCAAGTTTAATCTTACTCTTTACTTTTCAATTTATGGTTCTTAAATCTTGAAAACTCTAACCCTAAGTTAGGACCCTAACCCTAGGTGATTTTAAACCAAAATAGAAAGACTCATCAAATTAATTATTTCTAACTATAACCAAGATCAAGAATCAATTTAAAACCATAACCCCATTAAATTACTCAAGATCAATCATTCTTTTTAGGATCATTCCACCATAGTAGTGTTCTCTAAACCAAAGATACAAGCATATGGAAGCCATAATAACATCAAAACTCTAATATAAGAACTAGATTAATTAAAAACTAAGAAAGATATAAGTTTCTATTTCTACGTCTCCTCTAAGCTACAAAAGACATGACTTATTAAAGACAAAAGGAAGAAGTTTTGAGTAAGATTGCAAGGAGAAGATTTCTCAATTTTCGAGAATTTTTAGAGATTTTCTTTCATTTCTCTCTCTTTCTTCTTCTTCTTCCTCTCTTTCTTTCTTTCTTTCTTTCTTCTTCTTTCTCTTCTTTCTTGCCTTGGTTGAATTCTCCTTCTATCTCTCTCTTTCTTACTTCTTTTCTTTCTTTTCTCTTAATTTCATTATTTTATGATTGAACTAATTATACCAATTAGATCCTAACCAAGTGTCCAACTAGGTGGACACTCTCCCATTGGCTTAAGACTAATTTAATATTTGTTTCTAACTATGTAATGATGACTTAGTTACATTAACCAAACTAATCTAACTTCTAGTTAGGAGTTTCTATGGTGGCTAACCTTCATTGGCCACTTCACCAACCAATTAGAATGAGTTTAGTGTCTTCAATCCACCAATAGAAAATAACCTAGTGTTTCTAAGAACTAATCATCTTTAAACTCATGTCATGCATAATGTCAAATTCCTATTGGCTAATCATTAACCAATCAATTTAGTACTTATATCTTATATGTTGTCTAATTTCTATTGGTTGATTTCACTTAGTTGTCTAACTCTCGTTGGTTACTCCTTACTAACCAATCACATTGAAGCTAGTATCTTGTAAGTTGTCTAACTCTCATTGGTTACTCCTTATTAACTAATCACATTGAAACTAGTGTAATTCATTAGCCAATCACCTTAGAATTGGTGTCTTCTTACTTTTGGTTAACCAATTAATCAAGTTAAGATTAGTGTTACTATTTAGCTAGCTTTCATTGGTCACTTAACCAACCAATCATAAGTTGATTAGTATTTCAATCTACTAATTAAATTAAGCTAAGTGTGGTCTATGGTGTCTTACTCATATTGGATTAAGACTATTTTATTAATTTATCCTAACTAGATAGTTGAAGTAATCAAATGAGCATAATATCTAACTTGTTTATTTAATTAGGGTTTTCTAAACTTTATTGGACATAAATGCCTTTGGTAAAACTTTTAAAATTATGATTTTTGACTGATAAATTTAGACACTATGGGCATTTTGATCTACACTTTTATATATTCTTTTAACATCGGTGACTAATAACTTATGAAGCACGGACACGCCGATTATGAGACATGTCCATGTGTCGGACACATAGAGACACCCGTACGACACACGTGTCTTGCGTGTCCGAATGTGTCCGATTAAAAAGATTATTTTTCAGTTTAGATACGTCTCGGACACACTCGGACACAACTTGGACACGACCCATTAATATTTAAAAAAAAATAGTTTCAATGACTAATGTTCAATTAGTAAGCTTGTAACCCACTCAAGTCCAATCACATGACTAACATCCCAAGTCACTCTTTTTACATACCAGTATTTTAAGTTTTATGTTTTCACATGTCACTATTAGACTTTTAAGTTTTATCTTTTCACACACCACTTTTTTCATCTACTCCTTCTAGCTCTGCTCGTACCAAGCTGTCCACTTCGTCGTCACCGAAGCTTGCCTCACACTAATATTCCATCTTGTTAATTTTTTTTATGAACATATATTTGTACATGATTAGTTCTATTAGGAGAAGTTAGTTTAGAAGATTTTCTAGAATATGTCAATAGAAATTATGCTCCATATTTTTTAAGAGGGGCTTACTAGGTAACAAATATTGGCATATATGGTATATATTAAAATATTATAAATTTCCATAATATTAATGAATTATGAATTTTTTATTAAATTTTGTAATTATTATATATATATATATATATATATATATATATATATATATATATATATATATGCATATATGTGGTCAGATCCTATAATTTTTAAATTTGTTGTGTCTCCATATCCGTGTAACACCCCAAATTTCCTAAATAGTTGGCATAATTTTGACAATAATGTAATTCTATTGTTTAGTGATTTTTGTGTGCTGTAAAATTATTTTGATTATTCCATCAGTGTATTTAATCGTTTTGAGTGATTTACTCCATGTCAAGAAAATAATAATTTTCGGGCCGATAATTTTACGTAATTTAATTTTTACTGTTAAGTCTTAATTATTTTATGTAATCTGATTTGATATTTGTGCATTTTCTAATTTTTGTGATTTTGTGGGTTATTATAAAATTTTTATATTGCTCTGATTATTTTAGCGATATCCGTGGGCCATCTGTGGGCCCAGGGAGGTCGTATGTGGGCCCCGCGTTAGTCCAGAAAGGTGAAAATTTTTCTGTAATCAGAAAAATTCGTACTGTTGAGACGGAGACATGGGATCTTACTAAACCTGAATCCGAAAATAGTTTCTAAAATTTTATTTTACTATGTTTTGTATTGTATTTAATTATCGGGCGATAAAAATATAGTAAATATATTCTTTCGTGAGGTTATGACAACTTTTGACGGACCAATAGGAAGCAAACTTAATGTTTAAGATTTTGATATCAACCGTCAATTTAATCAACGGTGTAGAATTAGTCTAAGAAAATAGCTATGACCATTTATAACCATTGGATTTAGATTTAAATCAAGGGTGGAGATTTGATCTTATAAAGTGGCTAAGACCATTTGTGACCATTAGATTTGGATTTAATCAATGGTGGAGATTTGGTCTTCTAAAATGGCTATGACTAATTATGACCCTTGGATTAAAAGTAAGAAGAAATAATCTTGACCCTTCATTTTAGAGATGCATCTAATGGCTAAGATTTCAAGGAGGAAAGATCTAATGGCCTAGATTAAGTCTTCTAAATTAAAAGTCTACCTAAATCCTAACCATTGATCTAATCAGTGGCTTAAATGGCTCTAAATGGTGGCTAAAAAAGATGACAACTTTGTTGAATGTATGGATGGAGGGGGGGATGGTTTTTGTGTTGTTTAGGAGTTAAAGGAAAAAGTTTGAAGACATTATTAGTTGTTTTAGTCAATTATGCATCATTATTAATTATTTGCACTCTTAGGAGAATGCATGGAGGGAGGGACGGTGTTGGAGGCCTTAAGGCCATAGCAAAAAGTTCATGACCATTATTACTCATTATTAATCATTCTTGATCATTCCAAAAAGCCTCATTCAAGCTAGCTCACGGCTAAGACCCCTAGAATTACCCTCCATCACTCTTTAATTTCAAACAACCACATATCTTGAATCCTTACCTTATTCTAAGCAACTTTCATGTTGGAGACTTTCTCTAAATCATTCATCTTCAAGGACTTTCTTCAAGAGCAAAGTTATATGGTATTTGAGATGAAGTGTAAGGAAACTTCATTTCTTCTCTTCTTTTTCATGTTCTAAGCCATGTTTGATCCATGGTTCTTCTTGTTCAAGCTTGATTTACTAATAAATATATGTTTTTTTTTTTGTATTTAAGAAACCCTTGGTGGTGAAGGACTTGAAAAAAGAAGCAAAACAATGAGCTTTTGAGATCTTCAAGAGGTAAAAGGGAGATCCATCTCACCAACCAAGTATGGTGGTGAGAGATGGTTTGGTATTTAATGGATGGTGAATCCATGTGAGGATTCATATCCATAGCCATGTAATTATTTATGGGTGTTTATGTGTTTGATTTATTTATTCATGTTTTGTATGATTTGCATGATTTATTGCTTTTGATTATGGCATGCTTGTAGTATATATGATGAAATATGTATATGTATGTCATGATGTAATGATGAAAAGGAAAACAATTTTGGTTCCAAACAACCATAGAGGCACACGGCCTCAAGGGTGTTTTTGAACAAAAAGGTTCTAAGTATTTTACTAATCATGAGTTTTAGATGAAAAGAGCAATGTTTGATTTTAAGGATTTGCAAAGAAAGTGAAAATGAAAAATGAACAAATGATTTGATTTCAAAGACCAAGTACTCACGGTTTTTGTGAAGGATTTTTAATGGTTTTGTTTGTGTAAAACCATATTGACTTAGAAGGAAAAATGTTTTGATGATTTTAATAGTCATGTCCACGGTTTTGAAGGCTTGTAATGCCTTGATTTTATGGAAGGCTTGTAATGCCTTGATTTTATGGAAACAAAGTGGAAATATAGTTTGATTTAGTATAAGGAATTTGGAAAGGGAATCAAAGTGTTTAAACACTTGAAAAACGGAATTTTCGTATGTAAATAGAAAAGAGAGGTTGAAAGTGCTTGAACCTCAATTTGTTTTGAAGAGAATTGATTTTGGAATTGATTTGAGAAAAATTGATAATATAATGTTGATTTAAAAATTTACTAACGTATAACTCATTCTTTGGGTTTTGGAGAGCGTTAGTAATTTTTAAAGTTAGAAACATTAATTTAATTCAATGGAATTGTGAATTTGTGGAATTATTGTGAAGAGGATTTTCTTGAGTAAGAAAATGTGGAAAATAATGTGAAAAGTCATATTATTTTGAGTAAAGAATTTCTGAAAGGTGAAATATGAAAAATGATGTTGGAAATTATATTGATTTGTTTGAAAGTCCAAAATAATGTTTGGAATATTGAGGAATATTTTACGTGGTTGTAAAATGGTGAAAAATGTTTTACGTAACTTAAAAACGTGATTTTTAAGTTACGCAATTTGAAAAATATTAAAATATTTCTACGCGATTTGGCAAGCGTTTAAATATTTCAAAAATGATGAAAAATGGTTTACGCGATTTAAAAGAATATTTTTTTTAAGTTACGCGGTTGTGAAAATAGTGGAAAATCGCTACGCGATTTGAGGAACGTGTAAATATTTCTACGCGATTGAGAAAATATTGAAAAATCAATACGTGATTTGAAAATGCAACAGAAGTGTTGCGAAATTGTGAAAACACGACAAAAGTGTTTAGTGACTATGAAAACGCGATAACATGATTTTGCTATTAAAAATACAGTATGATTACTGTTGAACCAGTGTATGGACACTGTATGAGAAAATGACTAGTTTTGCCTGTGATTGGCATTTGGTGCATTTTACGTGCATTGGAAAGATATGCCTGTGATTGGCATTAGTGCATTGAACATGCGTTGGAAATGATGAATTTTGCCTGTGGTTGGCATTGGTGCATTGATTATGCATTTGAAAGATATGCAATGAAGCATATGATGAAATTGAAAAATATGTATTGAGGCATATAATGATTTTGAATTGAACAAAAAATTGATGGTTGATGCTATTGTGACCCTTGTGGTTGAAGAGGGAATGAGAATTGATAGTGAGGTATATGATGGATCTTGGGGGCATCAAGGCGCGGCGGTCGACCAATGGATATTTGTCTATGGGCTAAGGCTGAACCATATGCCACTTGGCGATGTAATCCGTTGCAACGCATTGACGATACCCGACTATAACACGATTCTTTTCAACGACTGGGAGATTGTCTGTGGGCTAAGGTGGGCATTGTTTGTAGGTTAAGGTTGGGCAATTGTCTGTGAGTTTATGCTGGGCAATTAACCAGAGCATTCTTCTCGAAATTGTGAAAACCTCCATAGAGTAGGAAATCGAGTCTTTGTGCACATGCAGAATCTGAGTATTTATACCTGAATAGATATTTCTAATTGAGGAATATTGGATGATGATGATGATAATTAGATAATGTTGAGGGCATTATCATAATTATTATTTATGATAATTGAACTGTTGAATATTTGGATAATGATGAGGGCATCATCGTAAATATTGAATGATATATGAACTGATAAATGATTGGATGATGATAGTTGATTAATGTTGATGGCATGATGTATCTGTATGATATGTTGTTTGTGTTATCTCTGTGCTACCATGTTGGTATTGGCGTAGGTGATCTCACCTCTTTGTTATATTGTTTGGTTGGGCTTGTGTTGTAAAAAAATTATATAATAGATGGAACGAGCTTCTGAGACGTGACGGGTAGTAAATACTCTGAGATTGGTGACAATATTGAGGAGTAGTTATTCAGGATTCGATAGTGTTCAGTATTGACAAGGAACAGATGTCTGATGCATCAAGATGGATACAAGAAAGAATAAGTATGTTAAGTTTTCTCGTTAATGTTGTACCGTGCTATTAATTAGGACCCGTGATGGAGTTTGCTACTGTTAAAAAGTGAGTCTGTAAGTTTTATATTTCTCTTTAAATTGTTAAATATTAATTGATGTCAATATTGTATATTAATCAGTTTAAATTTATTTTTCAGTATTACCTATAAATTTCAGTAAGTTTATATTTTCTTGAAAAGAAATTTTGAAACTCACATTTTATAACTCAAACCTTTTATGAATTTCTTTTCAGATTATAAATTGGGAGTTAGATATGTGATACCCTAGGGAGGATGTTACAATTAGGTAATGCGTATGTGTCTCGTGTCCGTGTCAGTGTTCAGTACTGTCATAGCTAATAACTAATCAATAACAACAACAATCAATAATAGATAAAATAAGATAATAAATTATTTTTTGTATAATATATTTTAGTACTTATAGACTCCTAAAATATCCATAGAAATTAGTTGAAAGAAGAATATTATAAATATCATTTTTTGAAACACTTTTGGAGGCATTGTGGAATTAGTTAGTGGACCGATTTTCAGTTAACCCGGTCCAACAGACTAGTCCGATCTAAGTTTAAAAACTATGCTTTTGGCACAACAAGAGGTGCAGCATCGTTGTTGAGAATTTGAAGGACTCTTCTCATGGAAGGCCTCTCTGCGCTATCTGGGTTCCTCTCTTTCAATTGACCTTTTCCCATAAATCACTTTGTCTTCAAGCTCAACCACACAGAAAAAAACACGACCAGCAATACTAGTTCAAGGGAGTGAAGAACAACTTGTGTTAACTTTAAATGGATAGATTGATGAAACAAAAAGCTTTTGTTGAAACGTTATGGGAGGTGACCACTACGATTTCTATTCCAAGATGGGGTATCCAGTGAAGCATTCAATTTCAGCACTACTACTCCTTTAAGTCGACATCGCGTGGCCCAACGCTAAGACCATCGAATTTCGAAGAGAACTGTGTGCCACTATTAGCTCCCAAAGTTCGGGTTCTACCCAGCACAGACGGTGTCGACGGAATACCTAACACCTATTTAGGAACCTTCGACCAATTTGGACACTCCAATCATGGTGCCAAGGAGTTCGGAATGTTGGTAGCTGATAAACATCAGAGGTGCAACTAGAATTTCTTGGATGGGGGTGCTAAACCTCTCTCACATACATATCAAAAAAAAAAATATTAGGAGTGGGGGCTGAATTCAACTGTTAATGGGGGCTTATTCAAAAAGTTACACATAAAACTCAATAAAGAATTTTTGATTTGGGAGTAGTTCCAGTCTTGATTAGAGGCAAAGTTTGGTGGGGAAGAGTTGAAGTTTCTTGGGAAAGAAGGAGAACAAGTAGAGGAAGAGGGAGAGAAGGAACGATCCAAAGGGAGGTGAACTAGGTTAGTGTAGAGAATGAAAAGGAGGAGGAAGAAGATGACGATGTTCTTTCCTCTTTTGGAGTGTGTTCTTGTTGCAGATTGAGAAATTAGACAAATTAAGTTTTGATTGGGAGGGAGAGTTGCCCATGAGAGATGCCATGTAGGAGCCAACAAGGCTACTCACTTGGAGAAAAATGTCATGTCACCTTCTATTAGCTAGTGCAATAAACATAATAACGGTGTTATTTCAAAGTCTAACAGTGGAAATTGATTTGCTAATGATTAAAAGTATGAAGACCAATTTGAAAAAAAAAATAGTGTAAGGACCAAATTAAAAATGAGCTTAAACTATAGAGACTAAAATTATATTTTAATCTGACTAGGAAAAAATATTCCGATTATTTTATATCATAATTTTTTTACGGTTCATGAGTTTGAGTTAAAATACACAGGATAAAACCTCCACTCCTTAAAGCCCTCCTTTTACTGGTGAAAGTATGGTTTGATCTTAGGTTTCTACGATCACTGCAAAGGAAACAATTAGGTGAATTAGTATTTTGAGTTTTGAATATAGTATTTCACTTTATTTCTTATATTTTTGTTTTCAAGTTCGTTTGGTATATTTCTTTTACTTTATTTTTGAATTTGCTTAACAATCCGTTTTTTCCCATGTTGTTGTCTCACGTACAGAAACTTGAAATTTGACCAGTGAGTTTTAGCTCACATGATGCATCCCCTAATCTTTAAAATCAGAACCTGTTGGGTGTGGATTCGGCCCTCCTGCATGTCATTTCTCCATTAGAGCCTAAAAAAAGTCTCCCTAATTATCAGGGAAAAACACATACACACATACACACACTTGACAGTTGATTTTCACTTCCAGCTCCCGTTAACACAAAATTTGACATAATCCAAAAAAATTTCGTCTAGCCAATTAGATTTATGAAGAATACTCTTCTTAGAGTGTGCAAGAATCACATTGAGAGAAGCACCCCCAAATTACTTGGTTAACCCTTGTCTTTAACTGTTTGATATTGTGGCCTTCAGGAAAGATAATCAGCTTTCTTATCTGTTCTTCAAACTCAAAATACGTATTTGTCCACACTATAGACCAATTATTGTTAAGGTGACATCTTTTATGCATATGCCCTAGGCCTAATATGAATGCAAAACCTTCCGAGAAGAAATTGGAAATTGAGGGTTGAGGGCAAATATTAAAGCTACGTCTCAAGATGAATAAGTTTCAATCGTTTCATTTTTTAGAGATTTGTAACAAGAAAAGTTTTGATCGAGTGTTGAGATGTTACCTGCAAAAATTTCACATTCAAAATCAAGCTTTCCCCCGTTACTTTAATTGTTATATAGATGCTACAAAAGAATTGGCATATACCATATTACCGATGGGCGTGCTACACAGCCGGGCTTTTGAAAGCACGGGTGTCCCAGTTACTAAAAATGGAAGCTTTCTTTACATTAATTGAAATATAAAAAAAAAAATAGAAAGAAACAAACGTGACATATTTAGCAGCCGAGATTTTTTCGGGCTCTACAACCCGGACCATTTGCCATTTCCCCTATAATAACAATATATGCTTCTAGTGCAGAAGTTTAAATTTTTCTTTCACCAAAAGTTCAAAACAAATGCTTCTTACATTATCCCTAGCGCAAATTGTGGACAAATGCTGGTGGCTGCATCCAGTAATTTAAAATAGCCGAATGTTCCACTTAAAAACATTCTTCAGCCTCAGATACAACCACATCAATAGTGAGGGGTTGCACTGAGATTGTTAGGGTTTCTCAAACAGAAATGAAGCTTCAGACAAAGCAACAGGAAGAAACATTTCAGGAAGATTGAAAAATAACTTAACAATAAATGATAGAATCGAGCTGTGATATCTTTACACAACATCAATTACAATGATATCTTGACATATCATCTACGATTACACAGATTACAGGATGTCAAAAACAAAATTGAACGGTCACTTAAAAAATCTAACATATATACAAAAGCCTCCGAAGCCAAAATTTGTATATTTCTCCTGCCATTTCAGCAGGAAACAGAACTATTGATGTAAGACAAATTGTCATTGCACCCTAGAGTCAACTTCCAAGGCAATTTGCCATGATGGCCATTTCAGGCTTAGAATAATTTGAATTATTAATTGCACGGTCAAAGAACAACCTTCATGACCTCTCCAAATCGCATTGGAAGATGCATTATGATAAATCTGCAAAGAACAAATATCACGTTTCCTATGGCTCCAAGTTCTTTCTACTAAAAAAGTAAAACTAAACATCCCAGATTCAAGAAACAGTACAGATGGTACTAACAACTAGTACCAGCAAAAATAATCAGTTTTGGTCCAAATGAAATAGGACAGGAACTCATTGATCCCTGCCAATGTTCCTTATCTCAACAGTTGGCATAAGCATACACTTGAACCTGTTGGGTATCCATACACCAGATCTTTTGATCAGATAATTTAAAAGAACACCGGGATCTTGTCAAAACCGAGTTTCCAGTTACATATAAACAGGCTTAACATCATTAACCCCAAAGCTTGTACCACACTGTGGACATTTGCGGTGCCTACTCCCAGCAACTTTCTGGACACATGAATTGCAGAACAAGTGGAAGCATTTTGTAATTACCACCTGACAGAAAAATAGAAACGTGTGTCAAAAAAAGAGTCAAATATGCTATTTTTTCAAATTTTAATTTGAGAACAGATTACCATGTGAACAAAAACATATGCACACCCTAATAGAGCATATCTCTTGCAACATATCCAACCCCATCTCAGTGCAATATAAAGATATGAACAAAATCAGAACATATTTTTCGCTTTTACCCAAGACTTTTACGCCTCACATAACATCAATGTCTTAATAAATGTGATTGTGGGGCTATTAAGTCAGATTCATTAGGACGAATAGAAGAGAAGTACAAAGAATATGGAGGATAAGGGATACTCCACGGGGGAAAAGGGAAAGAAAACAACAGAGAAAAAGAGAAAATACCAATTGAGCACAGCTTCTGAATCCCTCTACATATATGTGAGAACCCCCTCCCCCCCCCCCCCTCCGGAAAAAGAGAGACCATCTGCTTCACACCAAATAAAAGCTACTTGCCTAATCTTATCCCACATCAGCTGCTAAGCCAGCAAAACGTCCTTAAATATTCCCTAAAATAAATAAGCTATACTAAACCGGAAATTCCCCAAAAATACAAATGTGAACAGCATTTAGTTTACCTGGAACAGAGCAGCATGGCTATTTTCATAACTTATATTAACATTTTTATTAGTTCGGCCAGAATTTTAACCCATTAAAAAACAAATTGGGGTTTGACAAAACAAAAATAACCAGAAATTGATCTAAATTCATAACACAGGATTAACTATAGCAACCACCCAATCTTCACCTTCTTGATAAGGGTGAACAATGTGTCCTTTCACTGTAGAGCAGTTTCTGAAGGTTCAATATAAGGGTTTGGGTGAAAATAAGAGGCTGATTGGCGAAAATGTCATGGCGGTGTGCAGTTAAGCAGTTCCTTAATGTATTTGGTTGCAGCAGAATACTAGCATCTTGTAGGGTGCCAGTTTGCCACTAAACTTGTAAAGTGGCTACATTTTTTTGGAACAATTTTTTGGGGTTCTTGGTGAGCACTGGGTAAGCAGTTTCTAAAGGTTTGATATAAACCAACCAACAACCAAGCCTTTTCCCACTAGGTGGAGTCGGCTACATGGATCAAACGACGCTATTATGTCCTATCATGAACCAAGTCTTCAAAAATGTCATTCAAATCTATGATATTTTTTAACCGTTTCACCTATAGTCTTTCTTGGTCTTCCTCTACCTCTAGCTATTGGACTATTCTCCACCTGATCTACTCTTCTTACAGGGGCTTCTAAGGGTCTTCTCTTTACATGTCCAAACCACCTAAGGCGAGATTCTCTCATCTTTTTCACAATAGGTGCTACCACTACTTTCTCTCTAATGCATTCATTCCTAATCCTATCTTGTCTCGTATGGCCACACATCCAACGCAACATCCTCATCTCCGCGACACTAATCTTGTGCTCTTGTTGGCTTTTTACTGCCCAACATTCAGTATCATACAACATTGCGAGCCTTATAGCTGTGCGGTAAAATTTACCCTTGAGCTTGAGAGGTACTTTCCTATCACAAATAACTCCTGAAGCACTTCCATTTCATCCATCCAGCTTGAATCCTATAGTTTACATCTCCTTCTATCTCGCCGTCATTTCAGTACCATAAAGGTTTAATATAAACGTTCAGGTAAAAATATGGAGCATATAAAAAGTTTGGGTGGAAATAAGGAGATTAAAATCTTGTGGTAGTGTGCAGTTATGCAGTTTTTTGGTACATTTGGTTGGAGCAGAATGCTTGTAGTTTTTTGGTCCTAAACTTTTTAGGGGACATAATTATATTTATGGCTTCCTTTTAGTGTTCCAATTATGGCTGTTTCAAAGCAGCTTTCATCTCTCGATATGGAGACTGGGAAGCCCTGCTGCATTCTTCATTGCTTTCATGCTCTATGCCGTATCTAGTCTTCTGTTTTACAGGCTATCTTATCCTTCCCCTAGTTGAATTTTCCCCCCTTTCTCTCCAGTCAATTTTCTTTTTCTATCAAACAAAAAACAGAGAACAATAATTTATTTATTCTTCAACAGAATTGAGCATCCAAATACCTTCATTTAACTGCAAGATACATCAGAAATAACTTTCCAGAAATGATATCTTAAAGTCATTTCTGAAAATCAAGCATGAATTTGGACTTGTTTCTAGGAGCTCATATAACTCTAGAATTCTTAGTTCAGTAAGTCACTTTTACTTCCCAGATATATTAGGAAAGGATACTCTCCAACATTCAATAAGTCACTTTTTGGCTATACTAGAAAAGGGTGTGGGACTAATCCCACTCTGGTGTCAGCTTGGCCTTGACCACAAGGTGCTTCTAGTGGGTTTCGAACCCCTGCACTGCAGGTGAAGTCCACCCACATGGAGCTCGGTCCACATCTCATGGTTGATACTCTCCAGCATTCAATTACAGCTTTATAAACTTTTTCTGGTGAGCTTACAAACTTATTTTCTCAAACCCATCTAAATAGGTCACAGCACATCTTTAAAAATAAAAAATACCTGTTTTGTCCTGTCTTTGCAGATACTGCACTTGACAATTTCCCTGTACTCTTCCAGATCCTGTTGAAGCTTTTCAATTACTGAAGAGCCCTCATTCTGTGCTTTAAGGCATGAAAACTTTCTCCTGGCAACCTCCAGCTCCTCCTCTATTCTTTTCTTGGCAAACCTAGTAAAGAAAAGACAAAAGGTCCTCAACTGTTCTATACTAAAAACATTCTAAGAAAATAACTTGTATACATTACAGACTAAATACCTTTCTTTCTCAAGTTCTACTTGCAACTCCATACGAGACACTCGACTACAACCAATTTTAGATTGTACTTCCACCACTGTATCCCTAGCCTGTTGAGATGATCTTCTAACATCCAACAGCCTTCTTTGTGTATTTTCCAAAGTGACAGAACTTTGAAGCTTATCCTCTGCTAGTCTTTGAATCTGATCTGAACAAAACTTCAACTGCATATCAAGTAAACAAAAGTCAATTCCAAATTCATATCTGAAGTGTGATTTAAACCAAGTCCCAGCTACCTGGTCTTCAATTCTTGCAGCTTTCATGTCATATAAATTCAGGGATACATTTGCTTGCTGGATCTCTCGTTCCATTGCTCGCTTCTCCATGAACAAAGAATCCTGCTTTTGTCTTGCCCTTACACCCTCTAAAACAAGCTGCACCAAAGCAGCATATACCAATATGTAATCAACAAAAATTAACAAATATCAATATATAAAGTATAAACATATACCTGGCCTTCAAAGAATAACAAATATCAATATATAACTGACAAAAATTTTGATAGACAACAGATTGAAGTTCTTTGTTTTGCAAATAACAGATTTAATTATTTAGAGTTGACATGAACCAAACTAAAACCCAGTATTTGCTTTTGCAGTGAAAATTTTATAAACTATGATGCACGGATATGGATACAGGTATCGGATACGACACGGCTATGGTATGGCGATACAATTTTTGTTAAAAAATTAAACTAATATTTATCAAGTATCCGAGAATCTGATATAGTATCAAGTATGTATGCGACACAAGTACAGCAGACATTATGAACTACCCGTGCTTCATAGTTAATAAATAAGCAATCCATATTTCCTTGAGTCTACAGTCAGCCACCAACCTACAGGCCCTTGAAGATTACTGAATGGGACAAACTATATGTGAGGGATTTTTGGCAGTATATGAGTGAGCATGCCTAAGAAGATTATTTTTTTCTTATTTGTCATTCTAGTAGTTGGCTTATTTAGTCGTGTAAACAGGCATCTGGTTATGTCAATGCAGGGCTTCAGTTCTTTGGGCTTCTTTGTTTAGCTATTTTGCTTCTTAATTTTGTTTGTTAGTGATCAGATATAAATTTGAACCTTACGCTTTGGCCTAATTGGTTATGAAACCCCAATTTTATTTAAGCATGCACCGTTTGGCAATCAATAAACCTAATTTAAAGCTTACGTTTACAGAAACAAAAGCCAGCTTCATGTGACACATCCCTTAAGAGTGATTCCCCATTCCTGAGAACAAAAGCAATAGATGCAGAGCCTAATTTTTTTTTCTTTCTTTTCTTTTCTTTATCTGATTTCCATAGTTAAGTCCCATCAAGATCACTTTATTTGGCCAGAGACCTTGAATTAATCCATTTACAAAAGACCTAATTCATCATCCTACCTATTTAGCCTAACCTCAATAAAACGTTGGTCTAACAAACTATTCTCTTAGGAATAGTGCCCCTAAGTAGTGTTGGCAAGCATTTAAGTAAATTTTTAAATATTGCAGTCCTTAATCTAGCTTTAAATTTGGTTTGGGTTTTATGTTATTTAAGTCTCACTGGGTCTTATTTTATTCTCTAGGTTTCATCCACGGACCATGAGTTCATTAAAAAATAAGAAGACTAATCAAAATCCACAAAGGAAGAATATGACCTTATTCAACAATGCTTTCTTTCAACACATGATTAGTTTTATAAATTCATTTGTAAGACCTCCAGTTCAAACCGGCAGAAATCACTCATCAGCTTGTAAGGCCAAGCTATTGCACAGCAAAATTGCTTTGATGTAAATAAGAGTATTAGAATATTAGGGTTATTATGTTAATAGTCTTATTCAGGTAGGTTTGTTCAAGTAGTACCACACTAGTACTTGACCTACTTATCAGTATAAATAAATAAATAAATAGGGGTTAGAGTTTGTAACGTTATATTATAAATACATCTGCATATCACATCTATCACACTTTAGAATATTATGAGAGCCTCCTTTCTCTCTTTTCCACCTAAACCCTATAGCAACAAAGAGCTTTTAAGTAATTCAAATGGTGTTGGGCGGGCCCACTCAATAGTTATATTTACTTTAGTGACAACAGAAGCTATTTTTCTACTTTTGTTTAAAGCAGGTATTTGGATCTTTTACTGAAAGAAAATTTGCAGTAGAAACTCAGCTAAAAGGCCTTCTATTAATATTGAATCGAGGAAAGCAAATCTTGTGAGAGCAGGAAAAAAAAGAGTTGTATATATAACTTTTGCCTTTTTGCACCCCTTTCATTCAGCAAAAACATAAAGTCATATATATTAAGTGTAAAAATAGAGTTGCATATATACAGGGGAACAAAATAGATTACTTACATCAAGCCTCCCAGACAATATCAACCAATAATAATGACTGAATTTCAAATGGTGAAAATATAAAAAGAGGGACGAAAAAATGACAAAACAAATGAAAGATGCAGCAGAACAACCAGAATAGAATAATAATGTTAGCTTAGCTCTCTGTTCAGCTAAATCAAACCTAAAATGCCCACTCAAGAATGCCAGTTTTGTGAAACACGGAAGACTTTTGCTTATATGAAGATAGAAAAGAACATATCACATTCAATTATCATGATTTTCAAATTAATCTTATATAAAAGTGCAACCAATTCAAGACAAAGGAAAAGCAAGTTACCTTAATATTGTAATCATCTCTCTCAGTAATCTGCTGCAACAGATGTTGGTTTTGAGTTTGCATGTCATCATATGCTTGTCCAATAGTCTGCAGTAAAATCATCCCATCAGCTATAGACCAACGTTAACATTGTAAAAGATAGAAAAAGTTACAAGCAGAATAATCAGTAAAAATTGTCATAAGCAGCAAAGAATAATTCCAGTCCACCACTGAGATAAGAAATCAAACCTCTATTTCAGATAAGTAGGCCTCATTTTCTTCGTTTTTTGATCTCAAGACATTAGACAGTTTACACATCTCCCTGAAATAGTAAAACATTATGTATTAATGGACTTAACCATCATTAAATAATAAAATAAAATATATAACTAAGGGCAATTGCAAACAGATGAAGGACTAATAGTAACCCTACTGACATAAATAATAAGCAAATTCGTCCAACAACTGATAGAAAAACAAAGGTATCAAGTTTCCAACTCCAAGGACACAAACCTCAGTAGGTATACAACAGGATAATAAAACTACCTAGATTTTTCCTATCATATAAAAACCCATAAGGAGAATTAACAAATGCAACATCAGATTGGAGTATATGCGGAAGAATATCAAAGTAACTTGGCTTCAATAATTGAAGGTCATAGACAAATACACAGAGAAACTGCTCATACAAAAAAAAAGGGTTGGCGGGAGGGAGGGTGCAGATCCTCTGCAGTTGTGAGCACAAGATGCAGTTCCAAATCTAATGATTCAGACTTTTTGTATTATATTTTTATGTTTGTTAAATAACAAATCAAGAAATCATCATCAATTGAGCTTAAGGCAGAAAAAGCAACTGAAAGCACCAGCTGTGAAGAAAAAAACATTTATGCACCAAACTTAGTCAACCACTTTTATTCTTGATAAACAAAACAGAACAACCAAAAAGAAGACCAAAAGAACGCCTCATCATTCAAGAAACTTTATCAAAGATGCAGTTAGAGGCAAAAGAAAATAGATAGCATGTGTCTTAAGGCAAGCACATGCAAAACAGTGCATCCAATACACATTAGGTTACAGCACACTTTCAATTAGCAACACCAGATTAGTGGTTAACCTTTTAGAAGCTTCTAATTTCTGTCTCATGTCCGCTATCTCAGCTTCAGCAGCAGCCAGCCTTTGTTGAGATCTAGCCTCTGCTTCATTTGCTGTCTTAACTCGAAGTTCTAATGTGTGCTCGTCAAGAGAAGATTTCAAACTTTGAACATGTGCCCATGCTCTGTATTCTGCTTCCCTTGCTTCCATGACATCCCTGCAGACACAGACCTCTGTTAGTGATCCATATATAAATTGTGTTTCAAGCATTTATGGGACCTAGCATGGCAATAACCCCAAACGAGGACTCAATGGAACACAATTTTACCATGTTACGGGCTGAACCAAAACGTTGACCACAGTCAAAGCTTACATGTCAGTTTTTTCAAGTTTTATTATTTTAAATTTTTTTAAAGAAGTAATTCATTTAAAAGAAGTAAAATAGTTTTGCAAGTCGTGCATTAATTGGGTGCAAGACTGTATATTTATATACAGCTAATGTAGTTACAGTCCAATGTAGTACGAGTAGGAAACAGTACAAATAACTGATAAAGACTAAAATACCCTCTTAACTCTTAACACTCCCCCCTCAAGTTGGAGCATAGATCTTGATCATGCCCAACTTGTTACAAATATAATCAACTCTCTTCCCATTAAGTGCCTCAGTAAAAATATCAGTTAATTGCCTAATTGTTCTCTGGTTCTAATGTGACTGGTGGTAATACGACCCCGCTGAATCTTTTCCCAAATAAAATAACAATCAGCTTCTATGTATTTTCTTCCTCTCATTGAATATTGAATTCGAGGTAATATAAATTGCAGCTTGATTGTCACACCAGAGCTTCATAGATAGAGAACCTTGCCTATCTCATCAAGTAAATAATACACCCACAAAAGCTCACAAGTAACTTATGCCAAAACTCGATATTCTGATTCAGCACTTAATCATGCCACCACATTTTACTTCTTACTTCTCCAAGAAATCAAATTTCCACCAAGGATATAATAACATAATACTTACTTTCATCCTTCTCTCCTCTATTAGTTTTTTTTTTCTTTTGATAAAGAACTCTATTAACATTCCTTCTCACATCCAACAAAAAAGTCATATTTAGTTTATTTCCATGATTCATTTGTTTCTAAACATAAACATATATCCAGAACGTTCTTCACTGTGTTAAAGGCCAGTTAGAAAAAATACATAAACCAAAACGATTTAAAAGATCATACAAACCCAAGTTGAGAATTGAAGCTCGAACCTTGAATCAATGGACTCATGTCTATACATTTCCAGTATCAACTTTAACTCCTGTTCACTCACTCTCAAATCTTGAACCTGCATCAAAAGCAAAGGTAAAAGTTTTTAACAATAAAAGGAAATAAAGCAGGAATAGAAAATCAACTCCAGCTGACCTAATACACACTTAACTGAATGCAGCTATATGACTTTGCAAATATTGTTAATTGTCATCAAACTTATTCTTCCCGAGGTAGAACTGACACTTTAAGACATATCTTGCATAGTAAATCAAATTAATGATTCCTATTATTATTCAAGTAAATTGAAATGTCAATAATGCATAAAGACAATGACGAGAATTTGCATAACCTAGTTATTCCTAATTGCTTCTACAAACAAGTTCTAAGTATCTGAATCTTATTGACATATCCTCCTTCCAATTTATGCATCTTAGTTTTAAAGTTATATACTTAATTTATTTGGTAGAAGTACAGAAGCTAAATTTTTGTGGCAATGTGCAATCTATGCAACAATTTGGTGCACTTGGTTGGAGAAGAATATTTTTAAGGAGGTTTCTTTGGCACGTCACTTGATTTGGGATAAGATTAGCCATTTTGCATTTATTTGGTTATAACATATGGCCTTCTTAATGGGGTATCACTAACGGATATGTTGAGGGATTGGGAAGCTTTCTATTGATTTTCTCTTTTTTCTTGGTTGTTTTCTTGTTTATTCTTTTGTTTAGGAGGATTCCTTATCCTCCTTTCTCTTTGTAATTTTTTCTCTTCATCTCAATAAATTTCTTCTTTTATAAAAAAAAATTATACTTAATAACTTTTTTTGTATTACCAAAGCCAGAGCTGATAAGTACACTTAATAAACTCTTTAACCCCTTTTCCACATGAAATTACTTTACCACCTTACATTTTCTATAAGGCCTGAAACTATCTATAACAGAAATTCTGTGGTGACTTATGACAAATAGAACAAAGGATAAACATAAGAGACTTAGGGGAGAGAAGTGAGATCCCAAAGTACATAGCAATTATCAAATATTGAAACCCAACTCGATAGCCAAGTACAACTATAATTCCTAAAGCAATAAAGAAACCCCAAATAACCAAGCTACTAATACCATAATAAACTACCATCCATGATAAAATTGGACACTCTAATAACTTTGAGAGAAAATGTCTATTTTGGTCCTCCAAAGATATACACGACATCACATTGGTACTCCTTTTATACATACATCAAATAGGTCCTCCAAAGATATATACGACATCAAATTGGTCCTTCAATGTCACATTTTTGCCATCAAATCAGTCCTTAAAATGAAATCAAATTGGTCCTTCAATGTCACATTTTTGCCATCAAATCAGTCCTTAAAATGAAATCAAATTAGTCCCTGAAGTACAAAACTAACAGTATAAATTATCATTGAAGGACCAATTTGAAGTTGCTAATAAATAAAGGACTAATGTTATGTCGCACATATCTTAGAGGACCAAAATAAATGTTTTCTCTTATTCCATAAACCATTATTAGGCTACATACTTCATGTGCATAGCATGTAGCCCTCCATATAATGATATCTGATCACTCGTTCTAACAGATAAATGAGCTGAACATTTACACAGCTTAATGCTGCTGAACAGTCTTCCCATTGTATATGTCCCAAACTTGAAGCGTTCTATATTACTTTTAAAATTTCCACCTACCATTCATATGCATATGTCATGCATTTCTGTCGAGAGTAATTTCCAAAAACCAGTCAAATATAATGTCAAATAATTTCTTTAATAGAGTAAAAATTGGACGAGAAGAGTTTAAAGAACCACATAAACCCAGTGCAACTGATATTGTTTAGAAGTCAAATAGAAGTAACATACCACAGCAAGCAGCCTCTTTATGTCAGCAAGTTGACCAGCAGACCTAACAGATAAAACGTCACATTCTTTTACCTGTCATCAAAAAACAACACTTTTCAAGACATGTCATTGTATGCTGCCAAAGAGTACAGTTTACATAGACAAATACACCAACCTTCCGGTCAAGAATACTAGAAATAGACTGCACATCTGCACGAAGAGAATGGATATCTGAAGCTGATTCTTTATACTTTCGTAATTGACTTTGCATAGATTCCATTTCATCAGGAAATGAAGAAACCAGGGATTTGAATTCAGCAATAATTTGCTTCCTTCCTGAAGCAAAAGCAAATACATCACCAGTAATAAAGCCATACAGCAATAAGGTAGTGTGCTTTATGAAAAAAGGGAAAAAAATCCTAACCTGGTTCTCTTGCTTCCTCTTCCAGCTTATTTTCAATCACATTTCTTTCCTCTATCTTTTTCTGTATCTCAGTCCGTAAATCAGCCACTCTAGAATCAGAAACAGCCACAGATCTTTGAAAAATGTCTGCTAAATCATTTTTAATGTACCACTCCCTCTCCCTCCATGCAAGATTATCCTTCTCAACCTACAAGTATATTGCAAAACGGAAAAATATAGTCATCGTCAGAAACACATCCTAGTAAATAGGACAACAATCAAAAGGCATAATGAAACTACCGACCAGTTACAACCTGTAGTTTCTCAAACGAGGCCTGATACTCAAGAACTTCTGATTTCGATTTTTCTATCTGATCTCTAACCAATTGGAAAGCACAGGAAGAAGTAATACACTTCAAATTCTTCAATGTGTTCTGATGAAATCATACCAAGTCAAAAACTATAACAGAAAATACATACATACAATATATATATATATATATATATATATATATATATATATATATATATATATATAAAACACACGCATTGTAGAACATAAACACTAGCAAAAATACAGGAGTAGAGCATAAATACTAAGGAAAACCAACCTGCAGATCACACAACTGCTGTAATATTCTTATTCTTTCCTCATGAAGACTTTTCAGTTCCACTAATCGAGATGATCCTTGGTCCTGAGAATCTCAACAATTAAGGTACAATATCCTAGGAATTTTAAAACTTAATCAAATAATCCAACAACAATACCAATAGCTCCTTCAGAGTAGATTCCATATCTTGCAAATCCTTTTGCTTGTCTCTGACCTTATCACTAGCAACGTGCGTACTTCCTACATTTAAGACTGGAAGAACCGCCCCTTTTGCTGCATCTCTCTCTGCCTTAAAAGTTGCAAGTTTCTGATTGCTTTCTTCTAATTCTGCAACAGTGCCTTCCAGTTCACCTAATAAAACCAATGACAGCAAGACAAATAAATTGCATATCGCATGTCAACCTTCAAAGTAAAAAATAGATGACCAGTAGAATCAGATCTAACTTTCTTTTATCTATTCTGTCAGCCCTTTGAAGGGAGAGCAATGGAACAACATAACATCAACACCAAATAAAACCTTCTGAAGCAAAAAGTACAAAACAACTTAAATCTATCAAGAATACAATAATAAAAAATACGCACAATTCATATTTTGCCTATTCATACCGACATTTTCATTAAACTGTAATCAAAAAGTGAACTGAAACAACTAATTTATGCATCAAGAATCATGAATCATATGGAACTCTACTATTTCTCAAGAGAGCAATTCAATTGAAGTTTAATAGCATCAACATATATCTAATTCTATAATTTTTCAAATGTTTCCTCATTTTCTGAGCCACATTGATTTCTTTGCATATAAATTTCAAAAGATAAATTTTTTCCTCACTAAGTTTGATTTTTTTCCAAATTCCTCAAATACTAATTTTTCACATATCATTTCTTAAGTAAGGTACTAATTCTTCTTCAATTTCTTTCCTGCAACACGACTTCCTTTTCTGCAGTCTCCCTTTTCCTCTACTTTTCCTTTTACGTTTCTTCCTTCCTTAACCTAGGTCAACATACCAGCTCACAAAACATCCCCAACCCTTGCAATTGTCAGAAAAAAGAAACTCAAGTATAACCAAACATCCTTCCCTTCAAAAAAAAAAATTATAAACTCTAAGGTGTTTGGTTATGCAAGTCCATTCCTGCCTCAAATCCAACAGAAAGTGAATTCTGTCAAGAACAAAATCTCTCAAAAGTCTAAGCTGTTAGGCGAAGGCACATGAATGACTTTATTATACCTTAATACACCCCCTCACGCAAGAGCCCTACACACACCATGTGTTGAAATTCAACTTTTTATTTAAAAGAATGGGGGCGGCAAGTTCCAAACTCTAAACCACTTGGCCATAGAGGCTCTAATACCATGTCATGAACCAACTCTCCCAAAAGCTTTACCTGTTAGGTGAAGGCACATGAATGGCTTTATTATATCTCTAACAAATTCCTATGTTTGGCATGGAGAAGAAACAGATTCATGGTTTCATTCAAACCTAAATTCTGCGTTTCTTTCCTGAAGGGGTGATACTAGTTTTACTTTTGTGCAGTTTCCTAATTTTTCTCCATTTACTTACATTTATTTATGAGTCCATTCCATCCTAATTCCATGTACTGAATACAGAAACAGAATGGGGAAAAAAAATGTTAGTCCATTCCCAACAGAACAAAACACTAGAACAGTAATGGTCACCCCATTCCCATTCTGATTCAGTAATATCCAACACACAAGACAAGGTAGTCAAAGGTAAAAGACACCCTTAAGGCACTAGAGGCTTCTAACACCCTGAGGTGAGAGTCACAAAAAAGCGCAAACCTCAGTGAAGAAAGGCGTTCAAAAATAATAAAATATTTAACTATTATTATAAATAAATTAAAAACAGTGTGTGTTACTCTGTCTTGTACTCTGTCTTGTATTAGTTTAATATTTATTTTAATATTTTTTAAATATTTATTTATTATTACATGAAAAATTTACGAAAACCATTTTCGAAATAGCAGTGCTCAAGAGAAAATAGTGTGTGTGTGTACTCTGTACACATAACAGAAAACAGAGTCTGTTACTGCACTCTGTACACAAAACAAAAAACAGATCATCAAAGCAAAATAAAGTTAATATAAAAAAAAAATAGTTAATATGGCACCAAAATTGCATAAATATGTTAGAAGTAGACAATAGTAATAAAAAAACACATGTTTAATCCTTTCATTCTTCTTTGTCGGTGGTGCAACATATGAAGACAAAAAACAGAGTACTTTCCATTGTCGGTTGTGCAACATAGTCGAATAAAAAAAAAACAAAGTTCGGAAACACAGACAGAAGAAAAGAATAACGAATAAAAAATTAGAAAAGTATGATATGGAGCGGTGGGCTTTGCTAATTCCCCGCTCTATAATTAAGGCACTCGCCTGGCGCCTCTGCTATGATGTAAAAGCACCATTAAGGAGCAGAAGGAGTGCGCCTCACTGAAGAGGCTGCACCTCAACCACCAAGACGCGCTGGCACCTTCCATCACCCCGCCTCAGTGCCAAAGGCGTGCTTTTTAGCGCCTTTAACTACCCTGGCACAAGATATCCCCAACCCTTATAAGTGACAGAAAAAAAAATAAAAAATTCAAGTACTATCCAATCACCCTTCCCTTCAAAAAAACTCAAAATTTTAAACTCTAAAAAGATGTTTGGCATGCAGCTCCATTTCAGCCTCAATTCCATAAGAATGAGAATTCCTGTCTTTGGCATGAAGAAGAAACAGATTCATGGTTCCATTCAAACCTTAAATTCTGTGATTCTTTCATGAAGGGGTGATACTAGTTTCATTTTTGTGTAGTTTCCAAATTTATCCCCATTTACTTATATTTATGAGTCCATTCCACACTAATTCCATCCATGTACGGAACACATAAATGGATTGAGAACCATACACTTGAATAGTAATGGTCATCCCATTCCCATTCCCATTCTGATTCAGCAAAAAATAAACTTGCATACCAAATGTGCTATGAATGCTTTAACCGGCAGGTAAAAAAAAAAAATCAGTCAGCAAGCAACATATCCAACCATCTGTCACAGCCTCACTTAGAATTGACAACTTAGTGCAGTCAGAATTTCAATGGATCTAGGATCAGCATTTTATTTATACATCTGTTCATGGTTCTCAAATCATGAATTGAATCACAAATTGGAAGGTCAATTTTTGAAATCGTAAATTGTTAAATAACTTAAATTCATGACTAAATGTTAAAAATAGCAAAAAATGCATCTAGCACAAAATAAAACATAAGTCAATCATTTAAAATGTGACAGATATTAACATTCAAACCCAAATAACTCATCATGCATGCACAAGTTAGAAGTATAAACTCTAAAGTAAATCAAGTAGCAAGTCATTCTTCTGTCAATGAAAATGATGAGATTAGGCATAGGGGCCCACAGCCGTTAGACTAAAGGATGAAGGCAATAGATTTTGGGCTTCAAGAGAGTGGAGGGACATCAATCTGAAAAAAAAAAAAAAAGAAAGAGGTGGGTTGGCTGTATATGTTTTTAGAAAGTATTAACATGGCTTTAATTTGCAGTTGCATTGTGGTTACTGCAATTGCAGGTGTTGTGGGCTGCAACATTGAGGCCATTGCAGTTGCACAGTGGCTATTTTGTGTAACCAGAAATCACCTTGCAATTGCGGGGTGATGTGGTTGTGGACATTACTGCAACCACAATATTGCAACTGCATCAAGTGATGCGGTACGAAACTTAAAACTATGGAAGGTAACATTCATCCCATTTCCTCCTTTCTTTTCTAAAAAAGTGCCAAAAGGATTGGCACGATTACACCATCTTTTCAATAGGCTCACCTTGATCCAACCCAAGCCCATCGCAACTTGACTAGATATTGAATCGCACTGTTAGAGTATGTACATCTGTACTGCCGACGTGTTAAGTCAGTTAGGATACAGTTATGATTAGTTAACACTGTTCCAATCTTGTGTACATGTACTGAAATCAGTTTCAGATTCAGTTAGTTAATAACAGTTATTCAGTTTCAGTTCTCTCTCTCTTTCACTTTCCCTTACTGTCCTTCTCTTTCTCACAATTTCTCTGAGTTCATGATTTCTAATATGGTATCATGAGCTCTTTCCGATCCTGAACCATGGAGAACACTTCGAGTCCAACCAATTCCACCACTGCAACTCGATCTCTCTCCTCTTCTCTTCCTTCCTCGAATCCTGTTAGCTTCTCCCATTCGATTTCGAAGCTCGAAGAGAATAACTTCCTCATCTGGAAGCAGCAGATCGAAGCTGCTATCAAAGGTCATCGATTGCAGCATTTCGTGGTGAATCCAGAGATTCCATTGCGGTTTGAATCGGATGCAGATCGCCAATCAGGTTGTGTCAGCCATCCTACCTCAATTGGGAGCAGTATGACCAGCTTCTACTCTCCTGGTTGTTGTCTTCTCTACCCAATAATCTTCTCACCAGAGTGGTTGGTTGCATCCACTCATGGCAGCTGTGGGATGAAATCTATGCCTTTTTCAGCTCTTAGACGAGAGTGAAGGTGCATTAGTTTCGATCGGAGCTGCGGAATACCAAGAAGGGAGCACAAACAATCTCTGAATACCTGTTGAGGATCAAAGCCCTGATTGACTTGCTGATTTCAATTGGGCATCCAGTTTCTACTCAGGAACACATTGATGTGATTCTTGAGGGTCTTCCTGAGTAGTACGATGCATTCTTAAACTCGATCAACAGCCGTTTGGATCCTTACACGATCAGTGAAATTGAATCACTGCTATTGGCTCATGAGGCACAAATCAAGAAGCATCATCAACCTGCACACTCTGATGCACTTTCAGTGAATCTTGCTCACACTGCACCTAGGAGAAGGATGTGCAATGCAATCCTTCACCTCAACAATTCTCTGCTGTGAATCAGTTTCAGTCTTCATACCCTCAAGATCCTGCTTTGATCGCTGGAACTACTCAGTTCTCCTCAGTATGGTTCCAATTCTCAAGCTCCTTATAACAATGGTAGAGGAGGCAGATATGACATATCTCGGGGCCATGGTAATGGTAGATGTGGTCCCAGTTATAGGAACTCTGTGATGTGTCAGGTGTGCCGACCACAATTTTCTTCCTTCATTTCCTTCCGGTTCTTATCAACAGCCTCAGACTTCATACCTTGCTTCCTTTGCCTCTCAGCCATTTCAACCCACATTTCCTACATCTCTTAACCCATGGCAGCCACACCCTTCACCTAAAGCTCAGTCTCAGACTCAGTATGCTTTGCCGCAGGATTACCCTTCTAGTTCAGCTCAGTTTCTAATAGGACTGGACCAGAAATTAAAGAAAAGATAGAATTTTATTGATGAACTTTCCTCTCTTAGTTAGAACCAGAGAAGTGGAAACAGAAAGAATTACAAGAAACTATCAAGAAATGGTAAACACAAACCAAACTGTGAACAGTGCTATTAATGGCGGAAAGCCAAAAATCCGCCATACAAATATGGTGCATGGCGTTGTGGTTAATGACGGAAGCCACGGCGGCTATATATATATATATATACACACACAAAAAATACTAAAAAAAACTAACAACATATATCAATAACGATAAAATTAGAAATATATTCTAAGAAATAAAATTCACCGAAAGTATAACTGTTAAATATAATTTGAACTACATAGGATTTATATTTATGACATTATGTTACTTATAATCAAAGTCAAATTCTCCATGGCGGCCGCCATAACCGCCTATGGCGTTCTGCCCGATTTCCGCCCCGCCATGGCGCCGCCATAACCGCCTTTTGATAACACTGACTGAATATCCACAGCCCAAAGACAATTCGAGAGGTCCCTTTCTCTCCTAAACCTTCCTTCCAACTCTGAAACAGGTTGGTTTCCCCCAAAGGACCCCCTCTCTATTTATAACCAACTAACTATTATTCTAACAGAACAACCAACTAACTATTATTCTAACAGAACAACTGCTCATAACAGAATAGCTACTCTACTAGTAGTTCTGATCCTCTATTACTAGTTTACTCCTCCTAGTGGACACCCTTTCAATGATAGGCTTGCTAACAATACTCCCCCCCCAAGACATTCACCTTGTCCTCAAGGTGAAAATGAGGAAATAGCTCCTGAATGGTTGTCACCAACTCCCATGAATTCTCACAATCTGGAAGACGTCACCACTTTATTAGAACCTCATGTATACCCGCAGCAGTTCTTCTGACTTGGAGAACCTGTTCTGGCTGCACCTGTAACTCCAAATCATCAGACAACATAGGAGGCAATGGTTGTGATGGCTGCCAAGAACAAACAGCTTTCTTCAACAGAGACACATGAAACACGGTGAATTTTGCTGTCAGCTGGAAGATCTAACCGATAGGTAACTTCTCCAATTCTCTCCATAATCTAATAGGATCCATAAAATCTAGGACTCAACTTCTCATTAACCCTCTTAGCTAAGGATCTGAGTATGTACGGCTGCAACTTCAAATAAACCCAATCCCCCATGTGAAATACCACCTCTCTCCAATGTTTGTCTACCTGTATCTTCATTCTGTTCTATGCCTTTAACAAATTCTCTCTCAACTCCTCCAGCATCAAATCTCTCTCTTTAGTTAACAAATTTACTTCCTCCATTGCAGATGGAAAAGTATTTTCTCGGAATAACAGTGGAGGATCCCTGCCATAAAGGGCCTTAAAAGGAGTAGTTTTAGTAGAGCTGTTATAGTTGGTATTAAACCAATATTCAGCCCAACTTAACCACCGAGGCCACTGTTTAGCCTTAGTTCCAGTCAAACATCTTAAGTAAGTTTCCAAGCAACGACTCACCACCTCTGTTTGGTCATCCGTTTTTGGATGGTATGCAGAACTAAATTTCAAACGAATACCATCCTGCTTGAACAACTCAGTCCAAAAATGACTGAGAAACACCTTATCCCTATATGAGATAATATAGACCAGAAACCCATGTAAACGCACTACCTCTTTGATGAATAAATCTGCCACCTCCTTAGCAGAAAAAGAATGGGAAATAGCCACAAAATGAGCATATTTAGTGAGCCTATCAACCACCACCATGATAGTGTCCTTCCCATGAGCTTTAGGTAGTCCCCCAATGAAATCCATGGAAACATTAGCCCAAGTCTGAGTGGGAATAGGTAATGGTCGTAAAAGACCCCCTGGAGACAACGTTTGATATTTGTTCCGCTGGCATACATCACAAGCAACAACATATCTCTGAATATCCCTACGCATCCCTTCCCAATAAACTAAACTAGCAATCCTATATGTCCTGAAAAAACCAGAATGACCTCCAAAAGAAGAGTTGTGAAACTCAGACAAAATCAAAGGAATTCTGGTGGACTGCTTAGGCAAAACCAGTCTCCCTTCAAATAATAGCCTTCCACCAACCAACTGATACAACGGATGAGAAGTTGAATTGTGATTGGAACCTGCATGATAGATTTTAGACTACTATCAGCCTGCAACTCCTCATCCAAAGTGTCTAGGTCACTAAAATGCACTGTAGACAACCCAGCAAACATCATCTTCCTGCTGAGAGCATCAGCCACTTTATTAGCACAACCAGATTTATACTTGATCTCAAAGTTAAAACCCAGTAACTTAGAGGTCCATTTATACTGTTCTTCACCCATTAAACACTGTTCTGAAAGGAATTTCAGACTGCGCTGATCAGTATGGATGATAAATGGTCTGCCCAACAAGTAATGTAGCCATTTTTGGACTGCCAACACAATTGCCATAAGCTCCCTTTCATAAACTAATTTCAATTGTGCTTTTTCTGATAAACTTTGGCTGAAATAAGTTATAGGTCTGTCATTTTGCATTAAAACCGCTCCCAATCCCTCACTTGAAGCGTCAGTTTCCAAAACAAATTGATTGGAAAAATCTGGTACTGCCAAAACCGGAATAGTAGCCATAGCCACCCTCGAGGTGTCAAATGTTGTCTGCGCCTCTTTACTCCACTGAAAATGGTCTTTCTTCAGCAGCTCAATCAGAGGTTTTGCAATGTCCATAATCTTTGACAAACTTCCTATAATAACCTGTTAATCCCAAAAAACCTCTCAGCCCTTTCACATCTGTAGGGACATGCCACTGCAACATTGCCTCAATTTTTTTAGGATCTGCTGCAACCCCTTGACCAGAAATAATATGCCCCAAGTACTCAATCTGCAGCTGCCCAATTTTGTTGACACATAATTGGTGTTCTCTCAACAATTGCAAAACTATCCTGAAATGAGATATGTGGGCTTCTTCATCTATCTGGCATTGTGATTTTGTTGAGAGCGCTATAATCCACACAAAAACGCCATCCTCCATCCTTTTTCACTAGAATCATAGGACTAGAATAAGGGCTTATACTTGGCCTTATAATTCCAGCAGTTAACATCTCATCTACCAACTTTTCAATTTTAGCTTTTTGATAGTGATGATACTTGTATGGACGCAGATTAGGAATATTGGTCCCTTCTCGTAAGGTAATGGCATGATCATGCCTACGAGCTGGGGGTAAACCTTGTGGTTGCTGGAACAAATCCTCAAAGTCTTGTAAAACTGATGTTATGCCCTTCGGAATCACTACCTCCTGCAAAGTCAGACTTGTCATTGCCATATATTCAATGTAAAATACATTCCCTTCATTCTGCAATGCCTTCAACATTGATTTAAGAGAAGTAGCTGCCTTGGACAAAGCTGGTTCCCCTTTAATGGTCCAAGTTCTCCCTTTTTCTTCAATTTTCAAGGTAAGATCCTTGAAATTTGCACTTATTTCTCCCAATCCTTCTAACCATTCCATGCCCAACATCACATCTGCACCTCCTAAGCCAAACAGGAAGAAATCTTGTTTAACCTCCAATCCTTGCATCATCAATAATACTCGACAAGCCCCTTTGTACTTCACCTTATGCCCATCACCAACTTCAACAAAATAAGGTGGAGTCTTCACTACTGGTAGTTGCAGCTCCTGCACTATTTTATCAGAAATGAAATTATAGGAGGCCCCACAATCCACTAAAATCATAACTTTCTTACCCTCCACTTCTCCCCATAGCTTTAAGGACATTTTTGAAGTCAAGCCCATGATGCTATGAATTGATAACTGTAGTGCTTTGTCATCCATCTCCAATATCTCAGGAATTTCCAATTCTTCCTGCTGAACCTCATCCTCTGCCTCCTCTCCCATGATCATGACATGTAATTGGTTGTTCTTACACACATGTTCTGGACTGTACTTCTCATCACAGCGAAAACACAGCCCTTTCTTGGTCTTTTCTTGCAACTCAGCCTCTAATAAATGCCTAAAATTCCTCTCCCTCCTATTAACAGTACTGACCTCAGGTGCTTTGTTGGGCAGATTGGGTCTGTTGGACACGGAACCAACACTGGTTGCTGTCCCACGAGAACCCAGACCTGAGTTTGATCTTGGACCCAGTTCCACAGAAGCTGTTCTTACTGGTTGGAATCCTGTAAAATTCCCTCCCAGCCTTGAACTTTCTCCTATACCTCCTTTGTGAATTGCCCAATTCTTTTCATCGATCAACTGTGCCAAATAAATCAATTCCGATAGAGTTCCCACAGAATGCAGCTTCAATTCTGCCCTGATTTCTTCTCTCAATCCATTCAAGAAGATATCGCGAAGGTATTCTTGATTTGTATTCCTCAAAGGGCCCGCATACATCTCAAAAGCTTCCCTAAATTCCTCCACAGACCCAGTTTGTTTTAGCCCAAGAAGAACCTCATAGGGGTTTTGCACCATTGATGGCTGGAATCTTCTTATCACAGCTGTGCAAAAAACCTCCCAAGAAGCATTGTGTGCAAAATTCCCACCACTGAAACCAACTCAGCCCACGACCCTCCATGGCCATCATCACCGCTCGCAACCACTCTTCCTCAGTCACCCCCTTTACCTGAAAATGCCTCTCTATCCTATTCACCCACCCGTATGCGTCTTCACCTGAAAACAGAGGAATATCAAGTTTCCTCCACCAGTCATCTGTTTCCTTGAATCTTGGACCCTCAACTGACTTTTTTTCTTCTTGTGATCTCTCTACCTCATGATCAAAACTACTGGATCAGTCTCTTGAAGGTGAGTCCCAATTGAATCCTCTCACCAGCCTCAGAATTTCCTCCACAGCCTCCTCTGTCTTCTTGGTCCTTGCCTCTAGCAATTCCCGCCTAGCTAACTCCTCTTCTGTTTGGCGTCTCCCAGATTCCAGTCCCCTCTTCACCGCTTCCAGTCCTCTCTCCATCGCATCAATTCTTGCCTCCATTCTTGTAAAAACCATGAAAAACTCCCAGGATTTGGGAGCTCTGATACCAATTGATAGAACTGGACCAGAAATTAAAGAAAAGATAGAATTTTATTCATGAACTTCCCCCTCTGAGTTAGAACCAGAGAAGTGGAAACAGAAAGAATTACAAGAAACTATCAAGAAATGGTAAACACAAACCAAATTGTGAATATCCACAGCCCAAGGACAATTCGAGAGGTCCCTTTCTCTCCTAAAACTTCCTTCCAACTCTGAAACAGGTTGTTTTCCCCCAAAGGACCCCCTCTCTATTTATAACCAACTAACTATTATTCTAACAGAACAACCAACTAACTATTATTCTAACAGAATAACTGCACATAACAGAATAACTACTCTACTAGTAGTTCTGATCCTCTATTACTTGTTCACTCCTCCTAGTGTACAACCTTTTAATGATAGGCTTGCTAACAGTTTCCTGCTCAGTATGCCTATTCTGCCCAGACCAGGCCACCAGTGGCTATGTTGGCCACACCAGAGGGCTTTAGCACTCAGGCCTGCTGCCCTGATTCAGGTGCCACCCATCATGTCATTGCAGATGCTCATAACCTCATGCAAAGGTCAGATCTTGATGGGGAATGGCCAAGGTCTGTCTATTACTTCTATTAGCTCTTCTACTTTTCAGTCCCCTTTCAGTCCCAATATTTCCTTGTCTCTTCAAGATTTACTCCTTGTTCCCTCTATCACTAAAAACTTTGTTAGTGTTAGTAGGTTTGCCCGTGATAATTCAGTTTATTTTGAATTTCATGCCTCACATTGTTTTGTTAAATCTCAGGCCACACATGAGATTCTGTTTAAGGGTTCTCTTGGACCTGATGGATTGTACTCCTTCAACAATTTCACATTGCCTCGTATGGACTCCAAGCAAATTGTTTCACTTTAACACTCCTACGGTGGCTGGCTGCAAACTTTCTAAGTTTGGTAGCAACTATGTGGAAGACCCTCATCTTTACAGGTCCATTGTAGGTGCTTTTGCAGTACGCACAGTCACCAGACCTGAGATTTGCTACAGTGTGAACAAGGTCAGCCAGTTCCTAGCTCAGCCTCTTGAGGAACATAAGGCTGTTAAACGTATTCTCAGATATCTCAAAGGGACTTTGACTCATGGACTTCTACTTCAGCTTGCTCAGTCACTCAAACACTCAAACTTCGAGCCTTTTGTGATGCTGATTGGGCATCAGATCCGGATGACCACAGATCAACCTCAGGTTCTTGTGTCTTCAAGGACCCTAATCTAGTCTCCTGGTGGTCAAAGAAACAGCCTCTGTTTGCCAGGTCCAGCACTGAAGCTCAATACAGAAGCCTCACAAACACTGCTTCTGAACTGATTTGGATTCAGTCCCTTCTAAGAGAGCTCAGAGTATCAGATCCACCACCTACTGTCCACTGTGATAATCTGAGCACAGTGTTGCTCTTACACAATCCTTTACTACACTCAAGGACTAAACACATGGAGCCGGACCTTTTCTTCGTCAGGGAAAAAGTCATCATCAACAAAAGCCTAATAGTTTCTCACATTCCTGCTGAGAATCAGACAGCTGATGTTCTAACTAAGGCCCTATCTAATCTCAGGTTTTGCAAATTAAGGGACAAACTCAGGGCGTTTGATCAGTTTGCCTTCCAGCACCCACCCTGAGTTTGAGGGGGAAATGTTAAAGAATGTAAAGCTGTACTGCTGACGTGTTAAGTTACTTAGGATACAGTTATGATTAGTTAAACTAAACTAAACTAAGACTCAGTAGCTTAGATTCTAGACTGTCCCAGATTGTTCCAGACTATTCCAGTCCTGTGTATATGTACAGAAATCAAATTCAGATTCAGTTAGTTAATGACAGTTAGAATTCAGTTTCAGTTTTTTATCTTTTTCCCTCACTTTCCTTCTCTTTCTCACACTTTCTCTGAGTTAATGATCTCTAATACACACCAATCGAATTGTAAATTGTGCAATTTTGATAACAATGCAGATTCTAGACTTGCAATGAAGACATACTCTCACCACTCACATTATTTTAGAGAGACTGGTATTTACAGTATTTAATTGTATATTTGGCATGCCCACAGAAAGGTTTCTATTATTCTGCCTTACCATGACTAGCTTCTCATCATTTGTGTAAGGAGAGGTATCAATATCAAAATGCCCACTGAGTGTAGAAGGAATCATGCAAAAAACCCCTCCAACTAAAGTTGATGCCACAATGCATTACTACAACAACAACAACCAAGCCTTTTTCCACTAGGTGGAGTCAGCTACATGGATCAAACGACGTCATTATGCCCTATCATAAACCAAATATTCAGAAATGCATTACTAAACTCCAAAAAACTAAAACCCCAACTTAGTGTATGCATGTAAGAAAAGTGATGCTTGACTTCCTCGGTAAGTATTATCATCAAGAACAGAAAGTGTCCAAGTTATGCCGACATGCAGAAATCATACTCTCGTGTGCCAGTAATGAATTTTTCTCGGTAACCACACCTGTTATTCTCCTCAATAATCATGAACTTCAAATCCTTCGTAGAAGTGATCCTTTGCCAACTGGTCCTATTTCTAGCAAGAATTCTAAAAGGTCACCAGTAGGAAACGAGACTTTTGGGATCATTGGTAAGGTAGATACCAGATATAGGACTCGGCTGTAATAGTTAGTGTTTCTTTGCTTCCAAATTTGCAGTCCTCCCCTTCATCTTTTTTTGTTACTTGTTCCTTATTAACTCCTGTTGTTCACACCATTTGGTGATGGCATCCTTCCAATTCCAGTCAACAATGACACTACTACTTGAACTGGTTGGTACTCTTGATGATCAAGATTCAGAGGAAAAAACCTTACCCTTTAACCACGTAAATAATAAGAGAAACAATAAGGATTGACATCATTTCCATTCCTTCGTTGTTGATGTGGACCATGAGAACAACCTGATGGTGCAGAGGTAACTGGTGGAATAACCAAGTTCTTATGTTAACAGAAAACAGCATAGTTATTAGAATCGTTGATTCACGATTCGAATCATGCAATTCGTTATGATTCATTGTCCCAGCGATCCAGAAACAACTTTGAATCGTAAATTGCTCTGAATAGTGATTGAATAGCATGAATCGTTCCGATTCGGAATCAGCGATTCGAATTGCTGCCTTGTGCGATTCATGGACAATTTTTTTTTTTGCTTTTTTTCACAGATTCTGACTAGAATCTGAAGGGGCAGAGGGTTAAAATAATTTTAAAAAAAAAAGAAAGTGAAGGCTCTTTTAATTCTTCACCCTTAAACGTTTCATTCTTCACATCACACTACGTCTGTACATGCTCTGCGACCAGACTCTGCATTCTGCTGCAACTCCGTCGTGCTTCTGGTCGTGAGTCGTGACCAGTGGGTCATCTTCATCGTGTCTCGACTCTGGTTCTGTTCTCTTCTACTCTTCTTCACGTCACAAGGGTGGGCTCTGTTTTCATATCAGTGGGTTGGCCTCTTCATAGTCTGTCCTCTGTTCTTCTGTTTGTCACTCACTCACTTTGTATGGCTCCTAAGGTGGCTCCTAAGGCTAAGAAGAAGGGGAAGAAGGATGTTACCTGGGAACATTGTATTGTTCTTGACAATAGATTACATGTAAAGTGTAATTATTGTCCACAAACAATGTGGAGTGGTGCATTTAGGATGAAGCACCATTTAGCAGGAACTCGTCAAGAAGTTGTTGCATGTACTCAAGTTCCAGAAGATGTGAAGAATACTTTCATGAAGATGTTAGAGGAAAAGGAGAAAAACGAAGATGATACTGAATTCTTCAAAGAGACAGCTACTCCTATTGATGGTTCACAAAGTAAAGGAACAATGGATGCCTTTGTCATGAAGGGGAACGGGGGAAATAGCTCTAAGGCCAGACAACAGACCTTGAATGAGTGGTAAAGGACAGAGATATGGTGGTCAGAGATATATCTCGATGCATTTATGGCAATGCATTGCCATTCAACTTGGTGAAGAGTCCTTTATTTGTTCATATGGTAAAATCCATATCTGAATGTGGGAGAGGTTTGAAGCCTCTAAGTTATCATTCGGTCAGAGTCACATATTTAAAGAAAGACGTTGATGATATTAATACTAAATTGGATGTCTAGAGGAATGAATGGAAGACGACAAGTTGTCAGATGGGTGGACTGATGGAAAGAGTAGGTCTTTGATTAATTTTTTGGTCAATAGTCCTAGAGGAACTCTGTTCATAAAGTCCATGGATACTAGCCAGTTCACTAAAGATGCTGAAAAAATGTTTGAGTTACTTGATAATGTGGTGGATGAAATTGGAGAAGAGAATATAGCTCAAGTAGTAACTGATAGTGCATCTGCTCTTGTAGCTGTAGGAAACAAATTAATGGAGAAAAGAAAACACCTCTTTTGGACACCTTGTGCAGCTCATTGCCTTGACTTGATTCTTAAAGATATTGGTAACATTCCAGTATTTCACAATACCATTGGAAAGGCCAAGAGGATCACAGTCTTCATTTATAGGCATACTTGGGTGCTTAATTTGTATAGGACCTTCTCCAATGGTAGGGAGTTAACAAGGCCAGCAGTAACTAGGTTTGCTACCTCTTATCTCACATTGAAGTCCATTTTGGATCAAAAGATAGCTCCCCAATCTATGTTTGCATCAGAAGAATCGGCTACAAGTACTTATGCTTCTAGATTTGATGGTGTAGTAGTAAGGGAGATTATTTTGGAAGATTCAAGGTTTTGGAAATCTTAAACTTATTGCTGCAGTTGTGTCTCTCCACTTGTGAAAGTACTTAGACTTGTGGATGGTGATTCGAAGCCATCCATGGGTTACATCTATGAAGCCATGGATAGAGCAAAGGAGCAAATAGCTAAAAAAATTCAAAATGTAGAGAGTAGATATAAGAAAGTGTGGGAACTTATAGACAAACGTTGGGACTATCAACTCCATAGGCCTCTTCATGCTACTAGATACTATCTTAATCCTAGGTAATATTTTTTATTTATATTTTGATGTAGTATGTAAGGTATTCCTTTATACTAGTATATCATTGAACAACGCTTCTTAAAATTGATAACAACTTTAGAGGTTTCATTATGAAACAAGTTTCAATGCAGATCTTGAGGTGATGACTGGTTTGTACAAAGTGATGGATAAGTTGGCTTCGGATATAGAGACAAGGGTGAAAATCATTTCCCAACTTGATAAGTTTGACAAGGCAGAGGGAATGTTTGGATATGACTTGGCAATGGCAACTAGAGATAAGATGCAGCCCGGTATACTTTCTTGCTAATATGGCTGCCTGTACTCTTCATTTTGTCTATATCTTATGTGTTTGCTATCATAGAAGATATCTGAATTCTGAATCTTATTTAGTGTATTTTTTCTTCTGTTAGCTATATGGTGGAGTGGTTTTGGAGTAGAATGCAAGGAGTTGCAAACTTTTGCCATACGTGTTCTGAGTCTCACTTGTAGTGCTACGGGGTGCGAAAGGAATTGGAGTGTGTTTGAACACATTCACTCTAAGAAGAGAAACCACTTAGGGCAATAAAAGACTGAATGCACTTGTATTTGTTAAATACAATCTTAACCTTGAGTCAAGGCAGAAGATAAGAGAGGATAAGGGAGACATATGATCCTATTTGTCTTTCAGATATGGAATCTAATGATGAATGGATCACAGAAAGAGAGAAGCCTTTCCTAAATGATTTAGAGCTGCAAGTAGTAGATAAATCTTGGATGGATGTCCCAGAGTGCTTTAATATTGAAGAAGGAGCTCCAAGTAAAAAGAAAAAGAGAGGTAGAGTTGTGAAGCCTCCTAGTGGAACATCCACTGATCCAAATTCTTAACTCCTAACTTCTATTATATTACAAATTTACAATTTACATGTATTCCATGTTTAGGACCAAGAAACCTTAATGCCGTGAGCAAGAAGGACAAGGGAAAAAGCATACAAATTGCTGAAGTTGAAGGCAATCAAGGCATTATAGATGATGCTGATGGTGGTGAAAATGAAGATGAAGAGGATGAAGAGATGGCTATGGTTAATGATGACACTCAAGCAAATCACGACTTTGATGATCTTGACCTTGAAGGGGAGGAGAATTGAAGATACATAGATTATAGATTATTTAGTAATTAGTATTTAGAATCTTTTTTGCATCAATTTGGAATGACTTATCTATATTTAAGTTATGACTTATGAGTTTACTTATGACTTATGGCTTATGATGGTATTTTGGTATTATTGGAGTTTACTATTTGAGTCTATTTCCTTAGTGATATATCGATATGTGAAATTTAAGTATTTATTTGAGACTTTTTAAGTGTTTTCTTTATGTTTTAGGCGTGTAATTATGTATATTTAAGTTTTTTATTGATGTGTTTCTGAATCGTACGATTCGTTACGATTCATGATTTGACAACTAAGTAAAACAGGACTTCAAGAAAGAAATACAAATAATAACAATAACCGTAATCTATGGAGGCTTGAAGGGGAGGCAGGTAATAAACTGCGCTCATGAAGATTTTACACAGGAATGTTAAGAGGTTTAGGGAATACAGGGAAACAGAAGAAAGCTTTTTCCTGATAGAAAAAACAAGTATAATTAGAAGGAAAGCAGGAAATCCAGGAAAAAGATCCTACATTGCTCTTTCCCCAAATATGTATGATAGGTGCAGTTTTAGCTCAGAAACAATAAACCATTTACTTTGCAACAATCATTTTGGGGGTTCTTGATCAGCACCAGGTGTGTCCTTCTACTTTGCAGCAATTTTGATGATTCCTTATGAAGGTATTGGTATAAATAAGGAGGCAAAATTTTGTGGCAGTGTACAGTCTTTTCAATCCATTGGTGCATTTGGTTGGAACGCAATGCTTGCATCTTTAAGGGACACCCAAACCTGTTAAGGGATTGGGTTGTTTTTATGGCTTCTCTCTAGTGTTCTACTCAAGGCTATTTCAGGGAGTTGCTATCTCCATTGTGAAGAGAGGTTAGGAGATTTGCTGCATTGTTGAGTTTAAAGATTTTTTCTTTCTTCGTTTTGTTTTTAGTTTTTTCTACTTTAAATGATACCTTATCATCCCCCTAGTTGTATTTTTCTTCCTTTCTCTCTATTAAAATTTCTACAGTCAAAAAAGTAAAAAAAAAATAATTTACCTACTCCCACTACATCATTGCTTATGCAAGTCTGTACAGCTCATATGCAGAGCATCAGGCAAGGAACAACCATGCTTTTAAGTTTTTTCAAAGTCCTAATTAACAACAAACAAATTAAACCCCCACCCCCCACAAACCAAAAAAAATCAAGTGCACGCAAAGACAAACATATGCATGTTTGTACTTTACAGACATTTAAATTTCTATAAAATTTCAACTTATTATAATTTGTACTTGTATACAAGAAACCTAAAGATTTCATAGCATATCTTATAATATGAGAGTAAAGTTACAATGCTTAAGAACACAGTAGAAACAATTTACCTTTTAACCTTTTAAGGTCGGCTTTATTTTTGGCATCAAGATCTCTATGACTTTGGAACTCACTTGCTAAAGACTTGTGCTTTAAATGAAGTTCATTGAATGCCAATCTCAAGTTTTTAACTTCCTCCTCCAGATCAATGGACAACTTCTGCCTGCATGAAACTATAAACAGGAAGTGTAACCAAGAAAGCTGAGAGACTGCTCTGAAAGAATAAGCCTAACAATTGACAATTGACAATCATATACAGTAAGCACTCATATCTTACCATCTCCTGGAAGCTTTTTCAGTAATGCAGTATGCAATCCGTCCTTCAGACACCAAAAGTTACTAATAGCTGTCACTATGTTTTTTAAAATGCTTTTAGCCTTTTCAGTACTAATTTCTCTATGCTCTTCCATCTGGTTTGCAAAGTTAAATGTGGAGGAACTTTCAGTTGCACCAGTTTGCAAAAGCCGGCTAAGAAAAACGTCCTGAACAGTTGATGGACTACCATCTGGCAAACAAATCAAAAGATCCTCATTAGCTAATACACTTCCCCAATATACAGATATTTTATAAAGTTTCCCATTTAATATCAAAAATCCAGTAATTTAAAGATACATTCTGTAATCCCCAGAACCACAGGTCATAATTCAAGTGGCGTCCTAAAGAAAAATAGACACGTCACTGGTTAAGTAACAACTACATTTAAAACCAGAAGCTGGAATATTCCAAACATCATTCCCTGACCTTAGCTTAATAGCTTGAAAAAAACTAGCAAGTATCCCAGGCATTGCACAGATTGTTTTAAATTCAAATAAAATCTAAATAAATATAGATTAAAAGAGAAAAATATTTAAAATTATAAAGAAGATATGCATACTTAATTTATTCAGATAGAATCTAAAAAATATAAATTAAAAGAGAAAAAATTTAAAATTCTTAAAATTATAAAGGAGATATGCATAATTAGTTATAAAGATAATTGGAAATTGAAATTTAGAAGAAAAAAAAGTTAAGAATGACATGTGTTAGAGGGAGAGTAGCTTAAAAGATTAAGTCACTCTCAAGGGAATGTACTCTAATTTGTTATATAGGGGATCGATATTCCGAACAGATTGAGAAAAGATGACCTATATTCAGTATATTCAAAATAAGAAACAAATACCCAAGACAATCTGCTACATATACAACTATTTTAAAACACGAATACTATGTTTGGATTGAAGAAAAGAAAACACTAACGAAGGAAAACTTTAAAAATTTGAAATTTCCTGTTGTTTGGATGAAGGGAAAAGTGAAGAGGAAAAATACGATCTTAAAAATTCCAAACTTTCTCCATAAATTTTCCATTCAATTCAAGTTTTCGCAATTATCTTTCCTTTAATAGTACAACAACAACAACAATCAAGCCTTTTCCCACTAGGTGGGGTCGACTACATGGATCAAACGACGCCATTGTGTCCTATCATAAACCAAGTCTTCCTTTCCTTTAATAGTAAAACAGGTAAAAAATAAAAGCGATGAGATTCTCCTTTTGGGAATAAAATAACTCTCTTTCCTTTAAGGTCATCCGCATAACCTCAAGAAAGTCAATCTTCTCAGCTTCATTTATAAAATGCCACAGGATAGAATGCAGTTACTTGTGGACCTTGCGATTACTAACACTACTGAATGTAAAGGTTTACCTACAATACTATGTCACTGTAAAGAGAACAGATGAGCTAACCACTGGCTATGAGGCTACCCAAGTTTCCACATCAGTATTTAAGTGAATCCAGGATTCTCACCACATATAATCATGTTGCCTCATAAATTTCAGAACAATCAAGAAAATCAGGCTATTAGTGTATTCAAGAATAAGGTAAAAATTAGATCCATCATTTTGACAGCAACACTAATAAGTTGGAAAATATTTTCAATGGGAAACAATAATACACAAAATAATGCACTTGAGAAACAATTTCCAATATTTGGAATGAATATAAGTTAGTGACAAGCACCTTGTACATACAAAAAAAAAAAATTGATAAAAGAATAAATTTTATTAGAGGAAGAAAGAGATAGAAGTACAAAAGATTATAGAATAAGAAATCCACTACAAAGATAAAACAAAAAGAGAAAAAATAGAGACAAAGAAAGGAAACTCCTAAAAACTAGTCAGTGTAGGAGATCAGTCCAGTCCCTTTACAAGTTCAAAATACTGAGATACCATTAAAGAGACCATATAATGAACACCACAGAGAAACCAAGAAAACGATTCTATCCCATAACAAATTCAGAGGAGAGGAAACATTTAACAGAATAACTAGCCTTGTACATAAAGAATAACTAGCATTCTTAACATTTAACAGGAAAATCAACGGCATGAAGAGAACCAGCAGTAATAACAAAGCAAGATAAACACAACTTCCTTCCTTCCCCCTGCCCAATTAATTTCCAGCCTTCACTCACTTTTGGCTCCCACCCTTCATCCTTCTGATACGAACCTCAAGAGAACCACACCACAAAAGCTAGCCATTGTAGTTAAAGAGCCCAAGGCCATATAAACCCCACACCGGAATCCCATACTTCCGATGTGGGACTCAAGTCTCATACCTTGCAATTGGATCCTAACATTCCACCACGCTCCACAACCCTGGCGCCCATGCGGGCTGGCTGTGCACTAGCCCTCTCTAACTAGTCCTAGGCGAACACTGTAGTGCCAACGTCACCACCCGCACCGCTCGTTTGCAGCTAAGAGGCATGGTGGAAGGCTTTGATACCAATTGATACGAACCTTACGAGAACCACACCACAAAAGCTAGACATTGTGGTTGTAGAGCCCACGGCAGTATAAACCCCACACTGGAATCCCATACTTCTGATGTGGGACTCAAGTCTTATACCTTGCAATTGGATCTTAACATCTTCCTTGCCAAGATCACCCACACAATAGTTTGTTTCATAGCCAATGAACAGGCAATAAAAGACAAAAAGCTATTGACATAGGACAGATGCATGGAAGAATGTAATACTAATGCTACATTTTGTTTGAAGGAATGAAATGTCATTCCGCATTTAATCTTAGAATTACAGGATTCCTATTTTTCTTCGTTAAAAAAAATGGAATGGCATTCCTACTCTAAATCCCATTCAAAAAAGTGGGATTGGGATTCCATATTTTTGTGAATAAGATTCCATACATTATTCCTAATATGCCTTCTATAATTTATAAAATGACACAAATTACCCTTCTATGATAGTATAATCTTGAATATTGTTTCGAAAAATGCACATCCATATTATAGATATAAAATATGGAAGAAAATTAGTAATTCTTTTTATTTTTCTCATTAAGGGCATTTATGTCATTTACATTTGGATTCTATTCCATATTGTATCCCATACACCAAACTACAAATCGCTTTGCAAGTTTCCAATACTACTAAACTGTGGAATCGGAATAAGATTCTCTTTCCAATTTATTAATTCCTATTCTTATTCCATGGAATTCCATTCTTTGCATCAAACGTGACCGTTAACAGAGAATTTAAGAATTGACAAACTAGGGTCAGAGTTTTAGAGTCAAGTAAAGCCAGTAAAACAAGTAAATTAGTGAGAGATTAGGATAAGAGACGGTTGCAACGCAAGCAATTTCCTATTGTATGTTAGAATATTTTAGAGTATCTTAGATGATCTCTCAAGAGTTATTTCCTATTTATTATTTCTTGATTTGTTTCCTTATTTAATTAAGATTAAGAGTCTAGTATTAGTATAAATAGAACTTTTGAGTTTGTCCTTTGTATCACATAATCATCTCACCAATATCAGTATAGTCTTATTATTTTGAGTATTCAATTTCTCTTTTTTCCTCCTTCCCTTTCCCTACCTAAAATCCTCCAATTCAACATGGTATCAGAGCGGTCCCATCCTCTATGACCTGTTCTGTCACGATTCTACTTGCCGAGTTCCTAAAATTCGGAATCAGAACTCCTTTTCTACCCTATATATAAAATAATAATAATAATAATAACCTAAATTTTCTTCCATTGTCACTGTCTCTTTTCCCCTTTCTCTCTTCGTTCGCACCTGTTCGTGTCGTTTTGGACCTCATCAGTTCACATCTCGCCACACCACCACCATCATCGTCTTCGACAAGTTCCATTCGGCCAGACACCAAAGTCGCACAACAAACGGAGTCCACACGCGTCTCCACACGCTGCCAGTCAGTTTCTGTACCCGCACCCATGCACCTCCACTCTAGCCACACGTGAAGGCCCGTTAGTTGTCCTCTTCGGCCACCGCTTGTCCTGTTCAACTCGTCTTGGTCTCCTCTACTCCAATCTAGCCTCATCCACTCCAATTGCACACTAGGCTTTGCTCAAAGGCGTTCAAGTGTATTTGGGCTCAAGTTTTTGGCCTCTTTCTAGCCATTAATTTATCATCCCTATCCAGTGAGCCTTTTTTGGCCATCTTCAGCCCTTGTCCGTCCCGATCCCGCAACTACAATGTGTGGTTGCCCACATCTGCAGTCTGTCGTTTTTGGATGTGTTTTTGGGTCAGCATGATTTTGTGGTTTCTTCTAGTTTTTCGAATCTCTGGCCACCACATCCATGCTCGCCACGCCATCTTCGGATAGGCCCAATCCCCCATCGCCTTTGTTAGCAGCCTCCACATGGTTGTTTGGCATCTTTGGGCTGCATTCTGCTGTGTTTGATGCTTAGATCGTTGTTTTTCAGTTGGTGTGATTGCTATTTATTGGCATTCTTTGTGGTGGTTATATCTGGTTTTGGCTACTGTTTGGCTCTTTTCCAATGCTAGCATAGCATTGAGGGGGAGAATAAATTCATCTCAACTTATACTTCAATGCTAGTGTTTGTCATGATTTCTCTCCCACATATGAATCATGTTAGTGGTGACTTCTTTTTCCCATCAACAATCATTTCAATGGTGACTTCTCTCCCACAGATGAATCATACTAGTGGTGATTTCACTTCCCATCGATGATCATTCCAATGGTGACTTATGTTGGTTACGACTCACACTAGCTCGGCTTTGTCCCAGATGCACTGGCCCTGACTTTGTCCCAGATGCACTGGCCCCAACTTTGTCCCAGATGCACTGGCCTTGTCCATCTTAGTCCCAGATGCATTGGCCCCATCTCTGTCCAAGATGCAGTTTGGCGCATTATGTTTTTAGTTTATTTTCTTTTAGTTGTAATTGTAACAAGCTTAAAGCTTAGTAGCTTGAGGGAGAGTGTTAGAATATCTTTAAAATATCTCATAATATCTTTATTGTATCTTAGAATATTGTAGAGTATCTTAGATGATCTCTTAGGAGTTATTTCCTATTTATTATCTAATGATTGTTTCCTTATTTAATTATGAGTAGGAGTCTAGCATTAATATAAATAGGACTTTTAAGTTTGTCTTTTGTATCACAATCATCATCACACCAATATCAATATAGTCTTATTATTTGAGTATTCCTTTTCTCTATTTTCCTCCTTCCCTACCTAGAATCCTCCAATTCAACATGATAATTATTTTTAAAAGAAACATTACATTACATCCATATATAGACTCATCCAAATTTATCATAGAAAGGCTGGGATTAGAGCTCTAATCCTAAAAGGAATCAGGCTCCCCACAAACAGTAATACCAAACCAAGGAGCAACATTTATTTAAACATAAAACAAAGACCTAATTAGACCTAAATGGCAAACAATTTAAATCCCATATAGTACAACCCAAAATATTACTTGTAGGTCATACTTATGATGGAACACAATTAAGACCCAAATAGAGAACTATTCAACTAATATTTGCATGATAGTTTACACCCAGCACAGAAAGTGATGTCTTCTATAAAATGATTTTGTCCTTCAAGAAATAGTTATAGCATTTAACATTTGCTTAAATTATAGGAAAAAAATCATTCTTCGTTTCAAAAATTCTATCAAAAGATTTTGATTATAAGCTATTTTGAACACAAAATAAGCTAATCCAAACATGCACTTACTTTTATATAATATACAAAGAATGACTTGACAGGGATTGGGGATCAATGTCCCTCAAATTATATGTACTGGCAACTTCAAATTTAATTTTTCAATCCTTTCACCAAAAAGAGAAATTATGGCCCAAATGTCAATGGAACAAAAAATACATTGTGTCAATACATGCAATTAAATGAAGAATTAAATCACATAGTCTTGCAACAAGAAAATACAAGATACCACGAGCAAATGATCCTCACCTCTCGTGATTGATGCAAATTTGGAATCCGATTTGCTGTTAGACTCTCTTGTGCGTTCAGAACATGACTCCAAATCATTAACCAGCTATATGCAGAAGATGGACAATAATACCCAGTATGTGATTGTGATATAAATCATTAAACAAACTAAAGCAACCACATAATAATACTGTACTGAAGGAGGCAAAAATAAAAAGGGAACCAAATTACCTGCTCCCAAGACTTCTTGACCACTGCTAAAGTGGAATCATATGACTGTTGCCTCTCCTTCAGTTGAGAAAATTTATTCTCAAGAGCTGTATATTCTAACTTCTGAGTTTCTAATTTCTGTGTAAGCTTTTGATTTTGATACTGAAGTACGGCAATATCAAGCTGCAACATAAGAATACAACGACTAAGTTTAAATGGTAACAGTGACACTGCTTATTAGCTCAATTCTTCCTATGGGGTGGATCAGTAAATGAAATCTATATGATGTACTAGATACACAATCTATATCGCCATTCAAATAAAGTCCCATTAGGTAATAATCTTTTTCAGGATTTGGATCATTATAGATAAGCATTAATTTGTAAAGAAATGAAACTAAATTAGCATTTGCCAGCATAGACATAACTTTCTCTTTTCATAATTACTCAGCCGTGTGCATTGCTGATAATCAAACAATCAAATGAATTAAGTTAAAGAATTTGCAGTGTTTAGACCAGTATAAGTACTACCTCCCAAATTAAGAGTAACGGATGAATCTTCACTTCCAGTGCAATGTGATTTTCATCCTCAAACAAAGTTAGTAAAGGAATCGGTAGGAGCAAAAGGAAAGGCAATCCTAAAACATATATATCATAGACCAAGCAACCCAAAGCCAATATTCAAAGCACAGTTATATTATTAATAAAAAGACAATCAAGCATATTAAAAATTAAAGAAGCGATGCATGGAGTTATAACTATTAGTGCACTAACATCAAACCTAAACACCATCCATTATACAAATGACAATAAAAAGTAACAGAAACCTATTAATATAGGTCAACCAGGCAAATTATAGAGGGTGTTTGGTAAACTTACAATCAGGTCCACATCAACTGCAACAACAACCAAGCCTTACCCCACTAGGTGGGATCAGCTACATAGATCAATAGAAAACATTGGTCTCTATGAAATCAGGTCCAGACCAATTAAAAATAAGCCTTTAATTTTGGTGTAAAGATACGCCTATTATATAATTTCAATCAAAACATGAAACTAATTTGAACCAGTTTTCACTATAAAATTGCAGTAGGGGGGGGTGGGTTCAACAAAGAACTAATAAATAACTATCTTGTTAAACAAACAAAAATGATCAAAAATAAAAATAAAAAGAACTAATTTGCAATGGACACAACTTTGCATCACATATAAATAATTTTCAAAATAAGATAACATATTTTACTCATACAAATTTCTAGTTACCATTATGCATAATCATATGTCAGTATGTCCAGCCACTAAAATTCAAGCAACAAACAACAAATAAAATTTCAACGACAAAATTAACCCAAGAAAAACAGGAAACCCATGGAGCGTTTGAATTGAAATTCGAAACACAAGTTCAGATATACAAATAAAAAATAAAAGAAATGGAAAATTAAGGGGACAAGGGAGCTACCTTTTTGTCCTCAGAAATGGGTAAGAAGGGTAGCTTCTTGGCAGTAGGAGCTGCAGCTGTAGGGGACAAGGAGCTAAAGTGACGCCGTTTTCTGTCTGAATCACCCATGCTCCCCATTGAAACCACAAACCCTAGAAAGCACTAGCTCACATCACATCACAAAGAATCAAAACCCTTCAAAAGGTGCCCCAGTTACCCCCAAAACCAATCACAAACTTGAATTCTAAAACAAACCCAGATTAACCAATCCCTCAAAACCCTAATTCCAACCCCACCCAGTGAAGCAAAACCAAACCAAAAAATAAAAAAATAAAAAAGGCTTTTTCTATTTTCCTCTATCTCTCTCTAGTTCGAGACCTTGTTGTGAAGAACAAAACCTAGGGTTTCAGTTTCAGTGTGTGTTCCTTCCTCTCTTTCTCTCTCTCTAGAAGTTCTCTCTGCAGAAGAGCCATTTCTCTCTCTCTCTGGAACACGAAGAAGGACTGAAGAGAGAGAAATATTGTTTTGAGGTATTTGTATTTTTCTGGGGAGAAATGGTTAGCGTGTAATTCTGGGAAAGTTTGGAGGGTATTTTCGTAATATGACTTACGCTGGTTAAAGGGCGTGTATGGGTACATGAACGGAACGTGGTGGTGGGAGGTTATTTAAGAGGATTAAATGAATTTTTTTTACTAAATATTAATAAATATTAATTTGGTTCCTAAAAAGGATTTAAAAATAAATATTAGTAGGTTTTAAAAGGATTTAATCGTAAATGTGAATTAGATTTTTTACATAGTTAGGATTTTGAAAGGATTATGAATATGCTTTTCTAATTTTTAGTGTTAATCTTTTATATATAAAAAAGGAATATCATGACATTACCTTAGAATTTATTTTTCCTCATAATTTGAGGGTAATTTATATTTAATTTTATAATTTTTAATTAAATTTCATTGTAATTTTTAATTATTTAATTCCTAAATTAATTTAGTAAATTCATAATCTCTTTTAGATTTTGTATTTTTTAATTTATATAATTTATGTTCTCAAATATATTTTTATTATTTTCAGGTTTCTATGTATATCTCTTAATTACTTTTTTATTAAAAAATAATTTTTATATTTATTATCCACTTAACCATTTTTAAATATTTTATAGAATAAAAAAATAATTTTTAAATGTTTTAAATTTCTTAAGAAACTATCTTTATTATTACTTTAATAATTTCTAATCCTAACCATTGAAGAGTCAAATATGTTTAATTATGAAATTTTTTATTCTTATTATTTATTATCTCACTTAAACAATTTTTAAATGGCTTTATTGTCTTCCATTAACTCTTGTCTCTACAAAAATACTAAACAGTGGTCTCTTTCCTTCACTATCTCCTCTCCACAATAATTGGATCGCCACCTCCCTTCCCCTCAGGCCTCATCTGTCGAACATCTTTATATTTATCCTTTCCATCATCCTTTTCATTTAGTCTCAGTTCTTCTTAACATTTTGTGGCTTCTCTTTTACATATTAGCGGTGTCTCTTTCATATGTTCTCAACCAATGGTACATTGTATATCATCTCTTTATTATAACATTTTGCTTTGTTGCTTTAATCTCTCATTATTCATGCTTGACAAGTTGAGTCTAATTATCATCTGTTAAATAGGACAATGCTTTAATACTCTTCAAGTTAGTCGTGGCTTGACGTATCTTGGTCAGTTCATATGTTGTCATGAAGATGCAAAAACTATAGTCAATTGTTTACGGGATTATAGGTTTGCTGCCAAAATTTAGCTTTTGTTAGGAATTTCAAACATGAAAAGGTTCATGTCTTTAGATATTTTGAAAACTTTTCTTCTTAACCTAGAGGGATTTTCTTTTAGGTGACTTTGTGGCAGATTTAGTGCTCTCGAAATGTTATAATTTTTAGACAACAAGTTGTGTCCAGAGATGTGATTATAAGACATATTCGTCAATCATAGGAAATATGTTTGAAGGTCTTTAGTGCCTAACGAGCCCATCTTTGTTCAGGAGATGGCTCCTCCTTTGAGATATATCAAAATCAACGTAGAGACTATATTTATGTATTTTAATTAATAATCATCTTTGTTATTAGGTACTCACAACCTTTGAAAGTTTGAGATTCTATAAATGTTTAGTGGAATATTTTTATAATCTAAGAACATGTAAAAGAATAATGTATGAAAGCTTATTTTGTTGATTGAAGGTGATTATGTTTTCATACCATTATTCACTTCTAATTTCAATAAACTATATTTTTTTATCCATTATCTATTATATTTTGCATGTAATTTTTAATAACAACTATTACTTTCAATTCTCATTGCAAGTAGTAAGTGTAGGATTTAATTTTATCAGTTGTAGATTTTATGAATAATCAAATAGTAAAAAAGTTTAATTGATAGTTATAACATTTATTTATAGTATGTGAACAAATTTTATATTAATATATCTTTGTCTTATGCCGATTAGAGTTCTTGATATGATTTTTTTCTACATTTGGTTGTAGATTTAAATTGGAATTTTTAAAATTAATTATATTGATAGCCTTCACACAAGTATTTATCTAATTCAGTTTGTAAATCTTAGTCAAATATATTTATTTTGTATTGCTACATTTGATTTATTAATCCTTTCTTCTGGTTAGCTATGTTTTGAAGTTTGAAACAAAAGTAAGTGGTCAATAAATGAGCTCTGAAATTATTAAATTATTATAATGAATAATATTGTTGTGAATTTTATAGGATTTTGAATGATATTACTTAGTTGCAGTTGTTGTTCAATTTACTATATAGCTGTTATTTTGCTCCTTTGTCTAATTTATAATTTCAATATGTCAATTGTATTTTACATTATAAATTTTTTATATTTTGCATCAATCATTTCTAAATATTTGGATAGTTACAATATTTATTTGCAACATATGCATATTTTTTATTAATTTATTTCTGTCATATATTGATTACTTTTATTGATACAATTTTTTTTCAGATTTGCTCATAGGTTTAATTTGATATTTTCATAATTAATTATGTTTATGACATTTGTTCAGGTATTTATGTAATTCTCTTTATAAGATCTTAATGAAATATATCTATTATTTATTAATGCATTTCAATATAATAATCCACTTTTTAGGTTGGCTTTGCTTGTGATGTGGATATAAAATAAAGTGAACAACACATAACCTCCAAAATTAATATAATGAATAGTAATATTCTTTATGATTATTTTGGATGATTTTACGTTCTTACAATTGTTATTTACTTTATTATCTTATTGTTATTTTGTTACTTCGTCAATTTATATTTTTGACATACCAGGTGCATTTTACATTATAAAATTCCAATATTATCATTATTGTATTTATAATGACTACATATTAAATAACACAATGACTAATGTAATACTCTCCCTAATTTATTAGTCTTAATCATGGTTATAGAAAATTAGTAACTATAACATGAGTTACTTGTTAATTCTAGTAACTTTCTAAATTAGTTGTGCTATATTGTTATAACACTAAATGTGTAAAATAGCTTATAATAACTCAGAAGTTGGCATAAACTGTTTGAATAATGGAAATAAATATGAAAAATTTATTATTTGGTCACAAATAAATAGAATGAGATATGGTTAATTTTAGAGAATTAACTAAGTTAGTTTGACATTTTTAATAACACAAAGAGAGTGTTTAAAGGCCAAATTAACTAGACAAGTAACTTGGAAAATTATAAGAATTTGTAGAAATGTCAAGTAAAAGATGAAGGTTATTTTGGAAATAAATACAGGTTAAGGTAGGTACTTGTAAGCCTATTAGCTTAATTTCTTATGTTTAACTTAACTTAAGGGAAAGTAATAGAACTTAAGTGACAGTAAATAATGTATAGAAAGTCATTAAAAAATGAGTTTAAGGGCTAACTGAAGTCTTAGAATTTTCTATAACACTTATTAAAGTCAGAAAGTTCAATAATAGAAGATTAAAATATCCCTCAGAGATACAATACTTTCATTGTTGCATGAAAGTCTAACGTTCTATCCTAATCTTCCTTTTCATTGTCCCTATCTTATGTTCTATTGACTTTTCTTTCATTCTAATCTCACTCTCTCTCTCTCTCTCTCTCTCTCTCTCTCTCTCTCTCTCTCTCTCTCTCTCTCTCTCTCTCTCTCTCTCTCTCTCTCTCTCTCTCTCTCTCGCGGTTTGGAGCAGCAGAGGAAGAAGAGAAAAAAAGAAAGAAAAGGAAAGAAGCATGAAAGGAAGAAGGAAAACAAGAAAGAACCAAGGAAGAACAAAGACAAGAAATAGAACGTCATCCTTTAGGAGTTGAGGGAGGGGTTGTTGAGTGTCTTTTCTATACTATATCATTATTTGCTTCTTGAAAACTTACATGGAATTGATTTAAATGAAAGTCTTGGATGAAACTCTATAAATTCATGGCTGTATTTATATATAGGTGTGATTGTTGAGACTTTAACATGGATATGCGTATATGAATGATCACAACTACATGTGTTTGATACTTGATGATTTCTAATGCTTTACTACTTGATTTATGGTATGAATAAATGGTTGTAGTAAAAGTGTTAATATGGAAATGATTTTATAACAAAAAATTGTTATCTTGATGCACCGGAATGCATTTTTGTATTGTGTTATTCAAACAGGCTAAGAGGCTATTCAAATAAACTAATACTGAATGCACCAGAATGGGTTTTTCAGGCTTCTATTCGAATAGGTCATAGTGCTATTCGAATAGGCATTGACTGAATGCATTAAAATATGATTTTGTGAAGGCTATTTGAATTGACATGAGATCTATTCGAATAGGCTTGCTTAAAATGACAAAAAAAGGATGTTATTCGAATAGCAGAGTAGCCTATTTGAATAGCAGAGCCTTATTTTCAAGAATTAGACATTTCATACTATACAAGATGATGGGATTTGAATATTTTCACTAAGATAAATGACATAACCTAGGAATGAGCCTTTTGTGCACTTAGGCAATCATGTTTAGGTGCATTAGTTGCTTGTGGGGGATAACTTTTTATGCACTTAGAATGTGATATATTGATGTTTACTTTGTACATTTAATTCACTTGAGAAGTGATAATGTTATGTATTTAGTTCACATGTGAAATGATGATTGTGTGTACTAAGTTCACTTGAGAAGTGGGACATTGTGCACTAGACAAATACATAATAAAGTGAATTTGACTTGTATGCTTGTCATGTTCAAAAAGTGTACTAGAAACATGATTTACTCATTTACATTGTTGAAGTTGAGCCTATGTAATAAGTTAATGTGGTATGTGCATGAGTTATATAACTTTGGAAATAAACCTTGTTTATAGGTGATCCATACCTGCTATTGCCTATCCAGGTAGTGTGACGAGGTAATATTCCCTCCCTACCCAAAGACACAAGAAATTGGGTTCCTGAGAATCTGCATAGAAAGATGGCCCTAAATGAGCATTTGCATGTAACATTACATGAGCATTTGATATGTTTAAGAGATAAATTATGATGTACTAGAAATTGATGTGCTCCCTTAGATTACTAAAGTTGAGCTAATGATTGAATTAATATGTAAAGTACATCTCTAAGTGCTCATTAATTAAAAGAAATTAGATGTGCTAAAAGAAACGACAGTGATCCTTTATGACATGATCCTTTTTGTGTTATTCCTTTATGAAGGGTAAACTATAAGATTTGATTTAGGAAATGACGGTGATCCTAGATAAGTATCCTTTGAAAATGATGGTGATCCTTTGGATATCTTAGATTTATGCAGTAACAAATTTAGGAAAAATGATAGTGATCCTAAATTTGGGTCTAGGAAAAATGATGGTGATCCTAGATCTGACATATGTATCCTTTAGAAATGATGGTGATCCTTTGGATATGAGGCCAAAGCTATACAAGGAACAGGGTTCCTGAGTATATGCAAATGAACATGACATTTCATAAGCATTATCATTTGCATTTCATGAGTATTATCATTGGCATTCAATGAGCATTCTCATCATCATTACATGAACATTAGCATTTGCACTACATAAGCATTAGCATATGAATTACAATTGTATAGGCAATTGTTTTACCATTAAAGAGATATTAACTATATATATAAATCATGAAATTATATTATGAAAGTTTACATAAATAAGATGCGTATATGTTCAAGTGATAGTGAGTTAGGCTCTTATATGACTCATATACTTGAGATTTCTATTATTTATTGTTGCTATGATAACTTGATATAATGGTTAATTATGTGATAATTGAACTATAATTATAAGTGAGATTTCTGCCTTGAAAAGAAAAAGGAATAGTTTTGGCTTTTGCTACCTTTCTACATGGTTTTATATTATTTATTTTAATCGTGAAGTAGCTGAAGTTATTATGAAGTTGTAACTGGCATTGGCTAAAGCAATGGTTTTGATGATAACAAACAAGGACAAGAAATAGAAGTGCAATGATCAAGTCTAAGATTCTTCAAGATGAACTTATAGGACTTAGATATTGTGTAAAGGTAAATGGGAATCACACTAAGCTCAAATATGTTTTGAAATTTTTACAAATGATTTTTACATACTAAAATGCTCAACAAACAAGTTTTGAAAAGCTAATTATGGTGGTTGTTTAAATCTATGAAAAATAGTCAAGTTTGTGTTTTGCAAAACTGACCTTTGATCACTCTTTTAATCATAACTTTCAAAATATTTTGAGTTTTGTTCTTAAACTTATTTCATGTGAAAATAGACTCAAATACCTTTCCAATGACTAGTTATTTACTTAAAACGGATAAGAAACGAAGAAGTTATGACCATTTAAAGTTAGCTTTCAAAATCAGAGTGCTCTAACCAATTAGGCAATTCACCTAACCGATTATTGCACAAGTTAGGAGCGTTTTTCATGTTCTAAAAGCTCCTAACCGATTAGGTAATTCACCTAACCGGTTATTGTAAATGTTAGGAGTATTTTTTCATGTTTCTAAAGCTCCTAACCGATTAGGAAATTCACCTAATCGGTTAGTGTAATAGAATGAAGCGTTTTCATGCTTTTATAAAAGCTCCTAACCGATTAGAACATTTAACTAACCGGTTAGTAATTAAAACAGAAGCAATCTTAGGAATTGAAATGAAGACCTAACCGATCAGGAATACTTCCTAACCGGTTAGCTGGGAAATTAGAAAACACGTTCCAACGGCTCTATTTTGGCATTTAATGATTCCAACCTCTCCCCAACGACTCTTAATTGCTTTCTTCTATAAATCTAAGTTGTTGGGCATCAAAGAAATGTTGGAGAACAATCTGAAAATCATTCTTGAGCATTAAATTTGTATTTCATCATTTCTTTCTCCAAAACTCTGTTTTGAGCTTCAAAGTGTGATTCTTTGAAACCCATAGTGCTTCAATTTGTATTATCTACTCTTTGAGAGAGTTTCTATCATTTAAACACTTTGTTTATCTTGTAAAGAGGGTGAGGTATCCCTCTAATGAAAAAGAGTGAGGTATCCCTTGTTGAAAAGAAGATAAGATATTCTTCAAAGGTGTAAAGAGGGTGAGACATCCCTCAAGGGTTGTAAAGGGTGAGGTATCTCTGTTTTGAGGCTCAAGCACAAAGGGTAAGGTATCCTAAGGTGTGGTGAGTGCTCTACTTTGTAAAAGTTGTCAAGCACCCGTTGAAGCTTGAAGATATAGTAAAAAATCTCTAGCAGATAAACCTTGTGTTTGATATTCTAAACTCATCTCTTTACATTTGTGCATTTATTTTATATGTTTGCTTGAATGTTATTCAACTTGGCTTATTTAATTTGTGAGTGAAGTATTCAATCTCATTTATTTATCACTTCAATCATCCAATAGCTTTAACGAAAATTGATAATCAAATGTTTTGCGAAAGATTTACGAAAATATTTTACATACTCAATTCACCCCCCTCTTAAGTATTGAGGCCACTTGGTAACAGAAGTCATCTTATAATTTAAACTGCTGAGAATTTTAGAATTCTTATCCCTTTGTATTATTTTCATGATAATTCTAGGGAAAGAATCTTCTGTCAAGTGAGATGAAGAATATGTACATAAAGTAGTTTTATCTTTGTTTTTGTACAAAAAGTTGTATGTAGTTTATATGATTTTAAGCCTTAAGGCCTAGCTTGTTTATTTTGTACATTGATGTATAACTTTGTATAAATAAGACTTAAGGATATTAATATATATGTTGTTTTTCTCTCAAAATATGATCCTATTGAGGGAAAAACAACAACACACGCACACGCACACACACACACACACATATACATGTATATACATATACGTATATATATATGTATATGTATATATATATGTATACGTATACATATACATACGTATATACATATGTATATATATACGTATACACATATGTATATATATATATATATATACGTATACATATATATACATATATATATATATATTAAAAATGTTTTACAAAGAATGTTATCAGGTTAGAACTAATGTGTTATCAGGTTAGAAGTAACGTGTCTAATCATGTTTACTTATGTATATTTCATATATATTAGAGTATTAGTATTGAGATATTATATTATAGTATTAGAGCAGTTCATCATGTTGAGTCGGGATATGGTCTGACTATGCTTTTGGCATGATTAGATATTCCTGTTTTATGTTATGCATTTTCTTATTTTGATATGAGATATATGAATAGAATTGCGTGACATCATTAGGTAAAGATGTTAATAATTAATGTCACACTGTTATATGATATTGAGACTGATCAATTCAATATGTATTGTTCTGTGTGTATAGTAAATTATGGCACCTCCTAGGTCTACACAAGGAAATAGGGAATCTGCCAATGAAAATATCGCAGATATGATAGGAATATTTAGACAAATGGCGGATGCAATAAGGGAGCAAATCGTCGTTACCAATATAGTATTAGAAAGAATGAGGGCAAATCCACCTTCACAGCCAGCTGATGATGCAACTATAGAGAGGAACTAAAACTTCCATGACCTCTTTAAATTCAGAAAGGCAAATTCTTCATTTTTCAGAGAAGAATACAATCTAACAAGGCTGAAGAATGGTTAAAGGAAATAGAGAAGATCTTTGCGATGATGGATTATACAGATGACCAGAAGATCTCTTTTGCTTCCTATATGTTAAAGGGGGAGGCAGAGTATTAGTGGACTGGTGATAAGAGATTAATGGAAGCGATAGGAGCTCAAGTTACATGGGAAGTATTTAGAACGACCTTTTTCGATAAGTATTTTTCGAAGAATTTACAAGATGAAAAGAAACTTTTAAAGCTTGAGCAAGGAGGTATGTCAGTAGGGTAATATGTAGCCAAGTTCGAAGAATTGTCCAAATTTTCCTCTTACTTTAGATATAATCCAGATGAGAATTGGAAATGTGTCAAGTTTGAAGTTGATTTGAGAGATGACATTAAGATGGCTATAAGGCCTTTTGAGATTAGGGATTTTCCCTCTTTGGTGAATAAGTATAGAATCATAGAATTCAGTGACTATAAGCCTCAATCAGAGCAGAGGTCACAGAGTTTCCAAAAAAGGAAGAGGCTAGATAGTAGGGTTGAAGAGGATGTTTCTCAGCCCAAGTTCCCATAGGATACAGGAAAACAGATTCAAGTAGAATCGTGGAGGCTAAAGTGCATGAAAGGTGGTAGGAATCATGGTAATAAAGTTTGTATATTGGATCAAATAGTGTGTTGTACTTGTGGTAAGACATGACATTATGCCAGAAATTGTCCTTAGGGACCGGGAGAAAAACCTAATCCTATACAACAAACCAAGGGGATAGTCTTCACTCTAAGTGGACAAAGGACAACATGATCTTCCGATCTGATACAAGGTAAATGTATAATTAAAAATAACTTCTTAATTATGTTGTATGACTTAGAAGCATTTCATTCCTTTAATTTATATGATTATGTGAATCTGTTAGATATAATTGTGTTTGCGTTTCTTTATGATTTGATTGTTTCACACGTATGCTGAATTAGTAAAGTATGAATAAATTTTGTTTTGAAAGATGTCCTTTTGTGTATACTAATAGTTGAAAACTTATTGGGATATTTTTAAGGGATTGGTGCAAATTAAGTTGCTAGATAGTTTTCATATTTAGTAAGTTACCTTTACTGGATGGGAACCCCTAAGTTTTGTTAGATATAAATTAGGAATGATGAGTTGGATACAATCAAGAAAGATGAAATTCCCTCAAGTATAGTGTCTGACAAAGAATCTAGATTCATTTCTATATTATGTGGGCCTTTGAGACTAAGTAGAACTTTAGCATAGCTTACCATCCACAGAATGATAGACAAACTAAAAAAACAATTAAAACTCTAAAGGATATGCTTAGAGCATGTGTCCTTGAGCAACAGGGTAGTTGGGATAGATTTCTGCCTTTAGTGGAGTTTGCCTATAGTAATAACTATAACACCAATATAGGAATGACACCATATAAGACTTTGTATGGTAGAAAGTGTAGATCACCTCTATGTTGGTATGAGATAGGAGAAAGAACTATCTTAGATCCTGCGCCTTTCACGTGGAATAAGCAATTTTGAGGACAAAATTTTAAAAAGAATGAGAGAAATGTAATATCCTCTCTAATCTATTAGTCTTAATCATGGTTATAAAAGTTCAGTAACCCTAGCATGAATTACCTATTAATTCTAGTGACTTTCTGAGTTAGTTGTGCTATATTGTTATAACACTGAATGTGAAAAATAGCTTATACTAGCTCAAAAGTTAGCATAAACTATTTAGATGATGAAAATAAATATAAAAAATTTATTACTAGGTCACAAATAAATAGAATGAGATATGATTAATTTTAGAGAATTAACTAAGTTAGTTTGACATTTTTAATAACATAGAGTGAGTGTTGAAATGCCAAATTAATTGGGGAGGTAGCTTGAAAAATTATGAGAATTTGTAAAAATGTCAAGTAAAGGATGAATGTTATATTGGAAATGAATACAAGTTAAGGAAGGTACCTGTGAGCCTATTAGCTTAATTTCTTATGTTTAACTTAACTTAAGGAAGAGTAATAGAACTTAAGTGACATTCAATAATATATAGTAAGTCATTGAAAAATGAGTTTAATGACTAAATGAAGTCCTAGAATTTTCTATAATACTTATTAAAGTTAGAAAGTTCGATAATATAATATTAAAGTATTCTTAAGAGATACAATACTTTTATTGTTGCATGAAAGTCCAGTGTTCTTATCCTATTCTTCCTTTCCACCATCCCTATCTTCTGTTTTATTGACTTTTCTTTCATTCTCATCTCATTCTCTCTCTCTCACACGATTTGGAGCAGTAGAGGAAGAAGAGAAAAAAAAAAGGAAAGAAAAGAAATAAGCAAGAAAGGAATAAGGAAAACAAGAAAGAACCAAGGAAGAACAAAGATAAGAAATAGAACATCATCCTTTGCTTCTTGAAAACTTGCATTGAATGGATTTGAATGAAAATATTGCATGAAACTCTATGAATTTATGGTTGTATTCATAAAGAGGTGTGATTGTTGAGACTTTAACATGGCTATATGTATATGAATGATCACAACTACATGTGTTTAACATGATGATTTCCAATCTTTTACTACTTGGTTTATGGTATGAATAAATGGTTGTAGTAAAAGTGTTGATATAGAAATGATTTGATAACAAAAAATTAATTGCTATTTTGATGCACCGGAATGCATGTTTGTATTGTGTTATTCAAATAGGTCAAGAGGCTATTCGAATAGACCATTATAGAATGCACCAGGATGGGTTTTTGAGGCTTCTATTCAAATAGGCCATAGTGCTATTTGAATAGACATTGACTCAATGCATCAAAATGTGATTTTGTGAAGTCTTTTCAAATAAATAGGAGATTTATTCGAATAGATCTGCTTAAAATGACAAGAAAAATGGATGTTATTCGAATAACAGAGTATCCTATTCGAATAGCAGAGCTTTGTTTCAAGAATTAGACATTCCATACTATACAAGATGATGAGATTTGAAAATTTTCACTAAGATAAGTAACTTAATCTAGGAATGAGCCTTTTGTGCACTTAGGCAATGATGTTTAGGTGCATTAGTTACTTATAGGGGGTAACTTTTATGCACTTAAAATATGATGCATTGATGATTACTTTGCACACTTGATTCACTTGAGAAGTAATAATGTTATGTATTTAATTCACATGTGAAATGATGTTTGTGTGTACTATATAAGTTCACTTGAGAAGTAGGACATTTTGCACTAGATAAATACATAATGAGGTGAATTTAACTTGTATACTTGTCATGTTCAAAAAGTGTACTAGAAACATGATTTGTTCATTTACATTGTTGAAGTTGAATGAATTTGAAAGAAAGAAAAAAGCTAAAAATTGTGTAAGTCTTAAAGGAGAGTTGTTTAAGAGATTAATTAAGCTACTCTCAATAGAGTGTACTTTAAGTTGTTATGTAGAGGTAGATTAGGTTTTGAAAAGAAATGGTTATTCTTTTTAGTCATGAACATTAATTAATCAGGTTCCAATGAGAGAGAAACATTTTTTTTTTTATATATAATTAGGTTTGGAGAGGATTATGAACATTCATTCTTAATAATAATTGTTAATTGGATTTTTTCAAAATGGAAGAAAATTTTATCTAATTAGGTTTTGAAAGGAAATGAGTATTCTTTTTTAGTCATGAATATTAATTAGAGAGAAACATTTTGTATGATTAGATTTTGAAAGGATTATGAATGTTTATTTGTAAGAGTAATGCTTAATGTAATGAAAGCAATTTTAACAAAATGATTTACGATGGATTTTGGTCGTTGATTAGTCATGCAGGTATGATGCAGTGCATCTCAAATTTAGAAATTATAATCTCTTGTTATGTCCTTTTCTATCATCATGTCATTCGTAATCTTTTGTTTTGTAATATATAGCATCTCTCTTATTTGTAATCATAAACATTAATTAAATTTATGTGAAAAGGAGTAATATTTTACTCTTTTTTTTACAGTTAGTATTTTACACAATTAGGTTTTGAAAGATAATGAATATTCTTTCTTAAACATGAGTATTAATTGGATTTCTATAAAAATCAGTATTATTTAATATAATTATGAAGCTACAAGAAATATAACAAAATTTGTTTATTTCTTATGCGTATTACCCTTGATTTTAGTCAAAATGTCCAAAAATTTATTGTATTATAAATTAAATATATTTTATATAAATAAAATGTAATTTTTGAATACATCAACTAAATTTTTTCATAAAAAATACATAAACTAATTTTTTATTGAAAAAAGAAACACATGACTTATTGTGAATTTGTTAATTTTATATAAAACTTAAATATAAGGAACCCTATTTAATTATTGGTCAATTTCAGAAAAACATTTTTATGATTCAAAACGTAACTATTCAACTTCTTGAATTTATCAAACAATGTATATTAACTATCTACATAAGGTTTTCTATACATGCACGATAAATTAAATTTATATTACTCTGCACAGTTTGATAAGCTCAACAAGTTGAGTTACAAAGTTTTTAATCTCAAGAGATTTTTCACAATTGACCTAGTTGAAGAGAGTTAATGTATTTTAGCCTTAATATAATGAGTTTATTTAAATTAGTTCGAACAACAAATTATTAAACTACACTTAAATGACCTTAACAAAAATAAATTATAAAAAATACCAGCTAAAACTTTCTTACCTTACTTGACTGAGAGAAAAGTACAATAAAAAAGTAAAGGTAAAATAGGTATTTTGGTCTCTTATCATTATTTTTTTTAATTTCGTGCCTTATCTTATAAGTGATAGCATGTCACTAACCGGTGATAAAATCATTGTCATGTCATGTTCACATTATTGTCATGTTATCACCATTAGTGACATACACCATTACTATTAGTAACACGTCATCATTTCTATTAGGGTTTGTAACGAAACCGTATCAAAAGATCACATTTAATGATGATTTATAAGATAAAGGACGAAATTGATAAAAATAAAAAATGTGAGATCTAATTGATAAAAGAAATAAAGACAAATGACCAAATTACTTATTTTACCAAAAAATAAATTTAGTATTACTTTAGTCTTATAATAATTTGATTACAATTTCATTAAATAAACTAAAATGCATATAATTCCCTCCAATTGTAGGTTAACTACAAAAAGCCTCTATGTAGTTCAAAATTCAACAGCTCGACTCATTAAATTTACCAAACCATACAGAGTAATGTAAATTTAACCCTTCGTGCATCTACAAAAAATCCCTAAAGGGAGTTATTATGCACGATTTGGTAAATTCAATGAGACAAGTTGCTGAATTTTGAATTAAAAGGACTTTTATATAATTAACCTATAGTTGAAGGGGGTTCATGCATTTTAGTTCATTAAATAAGAACCTTTTTTTCCTTTTTTTTTCTCCTCACAAGTTTTTTCAATTAATTGAATTGAGACATGCTTGTTTTTTCGTATTTAGTTTATCCTATAATGTTTTCTTCTTATAAACCTATATGTCAAATGATTATTGAGGAGTTAATCAACAACTGTTAAGTTATATAACCATTGTTAAGTTAATATATATATATATATATATATATATATGAGGAGGATCGACTTATCAGTGTAAGTCTTTTTTTTACTTACACTTATTTTTAATCATAGATCCATTTTCATCTAATGATTGAGATTATTTCATTAAAAGTAATCATTAGATGAAAATAGATCTAACGGTTAAAAATAAGTATAAGTCAAAAAAGACTTACACTGAGTATAAGTTGATTGATCCTTTCTCTCTCTCTCTATATATATATATATATAATATCTCATAGCAGTATGAAAGTTTGTATTTTTTATCTCTTCAACCAAATCCTAATAACTTTGTTCCTCCTTTTATATTGAATAGTGAGAATTTAGACAATATTGGTAAAAATCAACAAAATTTTTTTTTGTCTAAGTGTACACTAATGAAAGGTAAATCATGGTAATAATAATCAACCTCCAAGACTAAACAATAATATAAATTGAAGTCAAATCTTAAGTTGACTAATTAGGTTTTAAAATGTGTAATCCCACATATTGTTTTATTCTCGTTGCATTTCTTTTTTCCATGTTTTTATTTCATTTCTTTGTTTACGTTAGATGCAGGAGAACAAGATTTCTTATTTATATTTGGCATGAAGGTTTATATTTGCTCTTAACAATATCTTTACATTAGAGTATTTTTTGCTTATACTTGGGGATCATAATCACTATTAAAAATTTGTCAATAGATTAGGTATAAGAATATATTTGAGAGCTATTTATAACTAACTTGTGTTTACTAGCTAATGAGATTTACTCTTGGAGAGTCATAACAGATTGTGTTACTTATTGTACCTAGTTGCAATTGTTCACTTTATTATGATGAAATTATTATCCCTATCTCAATAAGTTGTAGTGAAATTCCCTTTTATGGCATCAAGGTAGTTTTTATTTTTGGTTTAGCTTGGATATTTTGCTATTATGCTTGATGTCCCATATATCTTCCAATGTTTAATTTTCATTCCAATTGCTTTACTTTAAGCTAAAGACTAAGGTTGTTTTCCACTATAGTGTGTGTGGATTTGAGTTTGTAAAGTGAACTTAATTTTGTCAACTTAATTTTGGTTAGAAATAATTTTACAATAATGTAATTTATGTTTTTTTGAAAGTATTTATCTCAAAAGTTATTTTTATCAAATGAATGTTGTTTTTATAATATTAATTAAGATCACTTTTAGATATGTAATTACTAAAAAAGATATAAGTTTTATATTGAAAAATTAATATTATCAATTTATTTCATTTCAATATCTTTAAATATACTTAAACAAATTATATAAATGTTGTTATAACTTTTGGTGAAAGTATAAAATTATAAATCAAATATAAATCAAATACTCCATATTTCCTAGTCACAAATTTATTTTTGCATGGAAACACTTGATAGCTTCCTTCATTATTTGTAAACCCCCACCTAATCAAGAAATTCACTTGCGACAAGCACCTAGCCACAAAATGACAAGAGTCTTTATCTTGCCAATCAACAAAAGCTAGGAAATAGAAAAACGAAGGTAGAAGCTCACGAACCATCTCCTACAAGCTGAAAAACCATGACCAAGGTTTTAAATCTTGGTCGCAGTCGAAGTTGCGGCCGCGTTGCGGTTTTTACGATTGCGAGCGTTGTAAGTGCTGCAATACGGATTGTGGTCGCTGTGATGTGAATTTTTCACAATTTGACACAAATTAGATTAAATTATCTATTTTATTATACAATATATTATAACTAATAATTTATAACTTTTTTTCATTAATAAGAGATATCTAAAAGTAATAAATTAATTGACCAATATTAGTTAATTTTCTAAATCTCTCACCTTTGAATTAGCTAAATTTTGAAAAGAAAAGTAATCTAAATTAAACAAATTTCTTATGTTTATTAGAAATCTTATTCTAATTTCCCTCATTTAATTTCCCCACTCCCTCCCTCCCTAATTTTTTCACTCTTCTTATTTCCCCATTTCCCCCACCCACGCCCCCCCTCCCTATGATTTCCCATTCCCCCATTTTTTTCCCATTTCTAATTTTTTTCATCCCCCATTTCCCCCCACCCACCCACCACCCCCCTCCTATGATTTCCTCATTCTCCCTTTTTTCCCATTTCTAATTTTTTCCCTCCCCCATTTTTGCATTTCCCCCACCCATGCCCCCCTCATATTTCCCCATCCCCCTCCTTTGTTTGAGTCTCGACTTTCACACCTCCCTCCCTCCCTCCCTCCCTCCATTTCTCCCTTTCCCGTTCCTATCCCTCACCTCACTCTCCCATTCACCCACGAGCCACCATGGCCTTCCCCGGCCACGGGCCACCATGGTCGTCCTTATCCACGGGCCACCACAGCACGAAGCACGGATCCACGCCTCCACCACGGATCGAGACCCATCTGAACTGAAGAATGGAGATCATGAAATAAAGGTCCAGATCGACCCAAGATGCGGCGACATGAGCTCCTTCAACAGATATGAGCTACGAGATGGGTCTATGAGTCTCTCAAGAGGTTAGGCTTTTTGAACGGAGGAGTGCTGCAGCTGAAACGTCATTACGTCTTGTCTGTTGCTGCCGCAACGCCGTTTCGTTGTTGTCGTTATACGTGATTTTTAAACTCAACTGTGTTGCGGGCTGAAGCAAAAACGGCGGCCGCCGCTACCGTTTTGTCGCGGCCGCTATAGTCATCTCGTTTCGAGATTTAAAACCTTGACCATGACTCAAGAGTTCAAAGGCAATAAAGCCCATGTGATCAAAACGGTGCTTAAAGGTGGCTTTGATTCTTCTATTTATGTGATTAAAGGTGAAGAAGTTGGTGACCTCTTGAAAATTGAGACGGTAAGCTACCTTGCTTCTTCCAGCGACATAAGGATGGATTAGATATGTTACAAGAAATGAAGTGAAGATAAGAGCCATAAGAAGGGTAAAATGGGTATGACAGCTTTTGTTAGGCTCTAAACGAAAATTTCTGAATTTATGAATGTAAAAGCAAGTTATTATTGCTTCAGACCAAAACCCAGTTTAGGGCTAGAATCGTTTTTGGAATGATGGTCGAACGTGAAACCAAACATGTTCAAAAAAGTAAAAAATAATTTCCAGTTTCAAACCTAGGTTTGGGTGGCTTAAACTCTCACCCAAGCACACACATAGTTCCTTACATTTATTGATATACTTTGCTATATAATTTTCATCATCATGCCTAAGGATGCAACAAATGTTGAAAAAAAAAGGACGTTTTCTTTATCAGGTGTGAATTTGATCATGTCGCCATTTATTCTCACCATAATCAGTTTCTTCGGAATGCTTTATCTAAATTCAATGAAACATTTGATTTGAAATGTTGTCTTATTATATTTATAATTAATTGACTTTGCAACATCAACAGTGCAGCTTTGCAGACCCTCATTTCCTTCATGCTACCAAGATTATAACCTTTGTTTTGGAGCTATACTTTCATGTTGTTGAAGCACTACTTTTAACAACCACAATCGGATTTTAAAGTAAGTTTAATAGTCCACAGTTAATAACCATGTTACATATATATCACAATATGGAAGTAGTGTCCTTAAAATATATTTGAATTTCCTCGCATTGTAAGTCATTCTTTATATATATATATATACATATATATATATACATATATATATATATATATATATATACATATATACATATATATATATATATATATATACATATATATATATATATATATATATATATATATATATATATATATATATATATATATATATATATATATATATATATATATATATATATATATATATTTAAAGTTGCATGAGAGGTGCAAGCACTTCGGTTGAGGAGGGAGAAAATATGGCATGATTGAGGATTGAGCCCCCAACATCAACCGCGCACCCAATCTGAGCTAAAAGCTTATTGGCAATTATTCTTTTTAATATGACAGTGTATTAGATAAGCTCTAAAATTGAATCAATAGGTTTGAAACTATCTCACTGTGCAACATCATGTTGCCAATTTGGTGTCCACTTTAGAAGATGCAAAAACTATACCATTGTAAACTTCTTGACTCCCTTTCTTACACAGTTTCTAACATCATATTAAAGGATATGACAAAATTTAAAAAAAAAAAATTGAATATGTCACCATTTATTTCCACTATCATCAAATTCTTCTTTATTGGTTTAGCTAAATCTTATGATACTTTCACTTTAGAATACTAGGCTATTTATTATTGACTTCAAGGCTTTGATTTCGCGCAAAGTTATTTCTTTCACCTTGCTAAAATTATGTTCCTATATCATGGAGCAATTTTTACATGCGTAAATTTGTTTTTAATGATTACAATGACTTTTTCATGTTAGTTTAACAATTCACATTTAAAAATCCTATCACATGTCATAATTAAGCTAGTATGCGAGTATATATAGAATCTCATCATTTTGCTTACTATTCTTTTAGTATGACAATGCATACAAGGAAACTCTAAAATTGAATGCATAAATTAGAAAGTGTCACCATGCAACATAATGTTGCCAATTAAGTGTCCATTTCAGAATATGCCAATAACTCTCATTGTACATTCACGGGATATGATATATAATTTTCAAAGCATTAAGTTCTTACTTGAAGAAAAATTATAATACCCTCCATCTTATTACGCCATCATGAGCATTGTAGCCTTTTCATAATGGACCTAAACAAGTTGTAATCTTTTATTATATTTTAGTTTTTTCGATAATATGTTTTCCTATGTAACTTGAATGATATAGTTCTTCAATTCAAATATATCTTTCATGTTAAATGAGATGAGGTTATTATCTTTGTGATGATCCAATAATCCTTCCATAATTATGGGCAAAACGATACTAAGAGGTTGGCAATGGTATTGGTAAAAAAGAGAGGCCATATTAAAAGGAAATTATAAAAACTTCAAAGGAAACTAGCTACAAGAATGAATTACTATTTTCTATTAAACCTAGTATTTTTATATAAATATGACACAAGTTCTTTTCATTTTAATTAGCATTATTTAGATTAAAAACCATAAATTTTTATAATAAAAATGTTTGATTAAGTTTTAAAAAAGGTTGAGTTATATATATATCATGAGCTAATTGAAAAAATAAAAATAAAAATAAAAGTTGATGTTGGTAAGTTGATTTACACCAAATTGATTTCTCAACATTAAGAAAAATAACACATTTTGGGAATTAATACTCCAAGTGCTGTATAATAGGAAATAATTTTAAAAACTGTATTATTTAAATAAAAAAGGTCAAGGATTCATATTTGAATATTTTTAATTATTTACGAGAAAATTGAAACGAAAAAAGTATCTAGTAAAAAAAAACTTGCTTCCTTATTTTTAAATATTTACGAGAAAATTGAAACGAAAATAAGTATTGCTTTAGTTAATTTACGCGCTTTAGTTACTAGTAGTTGTCATTCAATGTCACTACTAATGACCACCAAATTATTATTGATGTGCGTATTCATGCGATCTTAAATTTTTATTGTATTTATCCACCAAAAAGATTTTTAATATGATTAGTTTTTTTTTCTTTTGTCATAGGTAAATGTAACTAGTTGAAGGCTTGAACTTAAAGTAATCAAAGCAGGGAGAATGCATCCTTAACTACTAAGCCAACCCCATAGATTATAGTATGATGATAATCTTTATAGAAAAACCAAGAACTCAGATATATCAAAATTTAAATTATAACATTGACTAAAATTTATGTACGTGATTTATAAATTAATCTTCTTCATAAATTTTAAATTTTAGATTTTACTTAGAAGGGAAACATATATTCTTGAACAGAACCGTAAAGCTTTTAAAGAAAAGGATTTAATATTTAATGGCGTCAATTATACTTTGTATCATTATAATTTGACTTTCAATGTTAAACAAAGTAAAAATAATAAATATTCAGTTAAATAAAACTATACGCTTCAACTCATGTGTAAATTATCTGACAAAAAAATCGTACAACTAAATTTAGTAATCACTTTTTTACTAGAAAAATTTTGGTATTGAAACTACAAATTATGAAAGGAAAATAATTTTTTTAAGAAGACAAAAATTCTTAGTTTTTGACTTTAGGGAATGATGAATACAGCTAAAGTCACGTTTGAAATAACTCTATGAATATTTGCTTATTAATGATACATGAACTTACACAAATTCTCGTGCATTGATTTAAACATGATTGAGTGATCATTGGAATTTCTCCCTATTAATAGAGTTATATATTCACTTTAATTCCTGTTAATGAATCAAACATGATTGATTGATGATCTGAATATTTTTTTTATTACTCCATCCATTTCTTAATATCTATCGTTTTAGAGGAAAAAATTATTTTATTATATTTATCACTTTAGAAAATTAAGAAAATATTAATTATTTTTTTCTAGTTTTATCCTTGCTCCTTGTTATCTGTTTTAAATACTTAATAATTACATGTATTAATTTATTTTTTCGCTAAAACATCTTAAGTGATAGAATTGATTGATTTATTTCCCCTTAAATCGCTCGTATGATAGAATTGTTAATATCTCTCCTCCAAATATTGAATTTTTGGTACCAAGGTAGAAAAAGTCAAATCGTTTACCAACTTGTGCGTTACTCCTTCTTGTGTATTTTACTCCCTCACGTACAACATTGCAATTCCCTCATGTAATTGTTCTCTCTCTTTTAACCACTCACATAAAGCATCACAATTAACTCATGTGGGAATTCTTTTTCTAAAGCTATACACTAAACTAAGTGGTCAACTAACTAAAGTGTAGTTTTTCCCATGTAGTCTTCCAATTTTTCTTTGTTTCCTAAATCTATTTATGACAATAGTACTTCACATATCCACTATAAATCTGGTTTTAACCAAAACCTTTTGCATGTCTACAAGAAAGAAAATGGCAATAGTTGAAGAGTCTATGGATCTTGATTATGAACCTTCAACTGAGTCTGAGGCTGAGTCTAATATAATGCATGATATAGAAAAGAAGAAAGTCGGGTTAGATTTGGACTTGAATGTACAAGCAGATTTGTGGGTTTTGAACAAATTTCCTGATGAGGGGAGGAAGCTTTTGAAGAAGAAGAAATTCAACAAGTAGTTAGGCTTATGTTAAAAGTTTATCTTCTCAAATTTTATTAAAAGTATCATAATATCTCATATGTTAATGTAGTTGGAGTATAACGTATTCATATATCCTATTAACAACATCCTTTATTTACTGTTAATTCAAATTTTATTAAAAGTATCATAATGTATCTTATGTTAATGTAGTTGGAGTATAACGTATTCATATATCCCATTAACAACATCCTTTATTTACTGTTAATTCATTTTCTTTTAGTATAGGCTTTTTAAATATATAATTTATGCATATCTCTTGATAAATATATCATCAAGCTTACACGTTGTGGTATGGGCATGATAATGAGAAAGAAAAATACTTAAAAGCGAAGTTATAAAATTTCAAATGATAAATATTACTAGAGGAAACACATTAGATTAGCATCGTTTGATTAGTTTTCCTTTTCAAAATAATTTGTAAGATGAATCCTGCATTTCTTTTTCTTCAAACGAGAATTCTTGCAAATGATTTGATTCCCATTATAATCCACTTCAAAAGTGCATCATGTTAAAAAAAGATAGTTGAAGTAAAACTTAATTTATTTAAGCAGAAATAACAGTACTAAATAAGTTACTACACCCCAGTCATTATAGGCATAAGCTATAAATAAAATTTAACTTAGATATAATTGAGAGTTTCTTGCACTAATCTGGGGTCACATTTCATTTGAGCAGGTATCTGGCCTTGACTTTCTAACATTGCCTTATTGATATCTGAAATTTTGTATTTGTGGAAACCTTTTGTTTTCATAATTTCTATCATGCACAACTGCAATATTAGAAAAATATTGTTAGACTTCATCGTGTTGAAAAATCTTCAAATGACTTCACAACTGTTGAGTTACAGGGAGAGCATACAAGCAAAAGAGATTTCTATCCATGAAATAAGTGAAAAACTATAATAATGAGTATGACACCACATATTGTATGAGTTCTAACATTCGTATGTTCATCCTCAAGCGGAAGCGATTCTAAGTATTCATGGGATTACAAACCAATACCCAAATCTTGTCAATGTGCTCCACAACATGAGTTTGGACTGAACCTGAGTACCAACTACCGTCTCTAAATACTCGGCTTAGACGAATCGTCGTCTCTAATACCACTTGTTGAGTCATAGGAGAAACCCAAAAGTAAGGGAGATATCTATCAATGAGCTAAGTGAGAAACCACAATAATAAATCTGACGCCACATCTTGACCACAATAGTGAGATCTCCATCACTTTCTAGCATTGCCTTATTGATATGTGAAATTTTGTATTTGTGGGAACATTTTGCTTTCATAATTTCTATCATGCACAACTGCAATATTAAAAAAATACAGTTAGACTTGATCATTAAAAAATCTTCAAATGACTTCACAATTGTAGTTAGGGCATAGGGGGAGTCAAAAAGTAAGGGAGATCTTCATCAATGAGCTAAGTAAAAAATTACAATAATGGGTCTGGCGTTACATCTTGTGTGAGTCTCAACATTACTATGCTTCCTCTCAAGCGAAAGCGATTCCGAGTATTCATGGGGTTACAAACCAAGACCCAAGTCTTGTCAATGTGCTCCACAACATGGACATGAGTTGAACCTGAGCACCAACCACCGTCTCTAAATATTCGGCCCAGACAAACTATTGTCTCTAATATTACTTGTTGGGACATAGAGGGAACTCAAAAATAAGAGAAATCTTTATTAATGAGCTAAATGAGAAACCACAATAATGAGTCTGATATCACATTTTGATCCAAAACTTTAAGACAATAAGTTTATGAGTCTTTTCACTTATATACTCATCACTTTACTCATTCTTTACTAATGTGAGACTTTAACACATATTTAAATTTTTAACAACAACAACACTAATAGGCTCATCAACAGATTTTGGTGACTCTTTATACTGGAAGGATTGGATAGCACTAAAAACTCAAGATCTAAAACATTCAAATCCATAGAGTTTGGAGGTTGACACATCAAGCTAATATCAAATCCACCTTCTCTAGCTGCTTGAGAAAATTCTTCATCATCACGATTAATGTAAGTTCCTACATTGTTTTGTTTGTATAAATATTGGATATCTCATGTCCTCTCTTGGTCATTTTTCCTTGATGGCAGGTAGGATCTTTTCGATTAAGTATGATCTTATAACCTCTTTACTTACTGAAGTTATTGGTTTTGTCTCTAGTGTGTCTGCAGCTTTATTAACACTCATCCTTTTAGCTGGTTCTTGTGTAACAAAAGGAAATACCCAAATTTTCCAGAGAAAAAGTTCATTTCCTTGTGCACAGACCTTGGACAAGCTAATAAAGCAACCAAAAACATGACTTTTCAATAAAATTTTTGCTTTTGCAACTGCTTATTGGATCCTCTTCATCTGGTAGCAAGTAATAATTCTTAGATTTCTTTGTCATATAGAACCACTTCTCATCAATGTGAATAATGTTATACATCCCCATGAAAATTGGATCATGTGGTATGCTACTACCATCAAGCATTGATATGCAAAATTGTAAACGAGACCTCTTGTTTTCTTCCTTTAAGATAGGCTTTTATTGCATGTGACTTTAGACGCCTACATAATGTGGCCTTGTTCGTGTTCAAGGAACGAGCTAAAGAGTCAAAGAGTTATCCGTTTATGTAAAGGGATCTCACGAATTCGAGCTAAGTCAACTCTTACGGCCACAATTGGTCTTCTTATGAGACACATCAATGTATATGCTACTATTTTTTTATTGTTTCCAAATGCGTTAAATAGTATGTATAGAAACTGAAAATAGTGATATCCTGCCTCTTTTGTCACGCCTCTTTGTAATTTCCCATCAACACTCTTTGTAGGAGCATATCATATGTGGCTCTACGCTCATTATTGTTCAACATCTTCAATTTCTTTACATGACTTTGTCCTTGTGACAGTTGCGCAACATTGTCATTATTGTTACTTTTCTCTATTTGAAAAATAAAAATTTAAACACATTAGATAAGCACCAAAAGTAATGTAAGGATATAACACAAAAGAAAAGGAAAAAAAAGCATATTAAATAAGCAACAAAAGAAAAAAAATAAGCACATTTGACAATTCTTTATTCAAATTTAAAAATTTAATTCAAATATTTACTCGTTTAATCTATTTAAATATATTCAATTAGGTTAATTCGTGATTCAACTCAAACAACATATATTAAATATAGGAAAAAGAGTATAGAACTATTTGAACTTTTACTATTTTGTAAATCGTTACCATAAATTTAAAAATCTTTTTAATTAATTCTTAAACTTTAACTAATGACTCGATAAATTCTTCTATTAACTATCTATTAAATCACTAACGAAGATGTTACGTAGCATCATCTTACCCATCTAAACTAATTAAATCTGAGTCATTGATTTTTTATTCATTAAAACTTCATTTTTAATTATATTTTACTCTTAACAAATTAAATAAAAAAATTAAATTATTTTAAAACAAAAAATGGAATTAAAAAAGTAAAATTAATTTTTAAATTATATTTTACTCTTTTCCCTCGTTTTTTGTTCTAAAATAATTTAGTATTTTAATTTAATTTGTTAAGAGTAAAATATAATTAAAAAATAAGGTCTTAATTAATAAAAAATCAACTATCCATATTTAATGAGCTTGGATGAGTATGATGATACCACATGACATCTCCGTTGGTAATTTAACAAATAGTTATAATGAAATGATTTATTAAATCATTAGTTAAAATTTAGGAATTAATTAGGGAGATTTTTAAGTTTATGGTAGTGATTTGTAAAAAGATAAAAATTTAGGATTGTTCTATACTCTTTTTCCTTAAATATAAGAAAAATGATCTTATAAAAAGATTACCCCAATGAGCTTCCCTTACTCTAGTTTTTGGAAGGTGAAAATAAGCTATAGAAAGCTGAAGGAGAAATTCAGCGTAAAAAATATACATATACTTTTTCAAATTACTCAAATCTTAGGACTATTTCTATATTTCTAGCTTTTGTTTCATTTTGTAGGTGAGGCTTGAATAGTTAGCGAGAGTGGTTTCTTATGCTTTGGCACACATTGCAATTGACATTTTTCTCACACATTTTGGCCATATCTAAACACTGAAGTCACTAGTACTAAATCTATTTGAATTCAACAGGCAATTGAGGAAAATAGGCATATTGCAAACCTAATTGCTGGTGCATATCAATAAGAATATTAATTAGAAGAAAATATGACAATGATATTCAAATTTAGCTCCTCAGAAAATCCTTCTTGCTGGTGCATGTCTACTTCTAGGTGCATGTCATCTTCTTGGCATGGCTTATTGTTTAAGTCCAACAAAAGATGTTTAGATTAAGAATTCTCAGTTGTTGGAGAATTTGGACGAAGATCGGTCTAGTACTAAATAAGCAACATCAACTGGCAAATGAATTTGTGCTTTCTTCTTGTTGCCCGTCTCCATTGTCAACGTAATGTATAGCATCTACAATCAAATCTATTTTAACTAAAAGGCATTTGAGAATTTTGTCTTGTAGCTATAATTCTAACATAGTAGTAATTGTTTTAGCCTTAATAAAACTAGTTTTTGGTGGGAAGTTACAAAAATTATCAATTTTAAAGAAATGAAATTTCAACTTGATGAAAAGTAATATTCATTCATAGAAAAAATGATGTTATTACATTATTTTTTTTTATAAACACTAATTTTCACATTATTTTTGAATAGTTGTGATTAAGTGAGAGAAAGTTATAAGAAAAAAGTGATATGATTAATAATATAAAGAATTGTGTAAAAATTGATTTAAAAAAAAAGTAATGCAAAAAAATCATAGTTACATTCATAGTTGCAGAATAAAAATTTTCTAGAAGCATTTTATTGATTTACGTACGGGTAGATTAATGTAGGAAGAGAAATCAATAGATAGGGAATGGAGAATATTAATGGGGAAAGAGATAAGATTAATGAAATGAGAGATAAAATAAAGGTGATAATAATTTTAGAAAAAGGGCAATTTAATTAAATGCATTTATTATTTTTTACTATATTTGATGTTATTTATTAGCTTTTTTATTTTGTGTGTAAAAACCTTAAATAATAGGTTATCTACTGACTAATATATATATGAATTAACACAAAATCTCATCCATAAACTTGGATTTGATTGACTAACCATTTCAGTCTCTATCTCTTAATAGATATATCTATTGACATAAATTCCCATGCATGAACATAGACATGATTAACTAACCATTTGTGTCTTTTACAATTAACTTATATATATATATATACGAGGAGGAGAGATCGGTTTATACTAGTGTAAGTTTTTTTTTATTTACACTTATTTTTAACCGTTAGATTCATTTTCATCTAATAATTGAGATTATTTCATTAAAAGTAACTATTAGATGAAAGTGGATCTAACAACTAAAAATAAATATAAGTAAAAAAAAATTTACACTGGTATAAGTTGATTCTTCCTATATATATATATACATACAAAAAACTTTTCGTACATGAACTTAAATATGATTAATTGACCATTTAAGTCTCTGCCCATTAATATATGGATACATGCATTTAAACAAATTCTTGTGCATGAACTTAGACATGACTGATTGAATATTTAAGTCTCTATTTATAATTTGATATATTTATTAACACAAATTACCGTGTATAAACTTAGACATAATCTCTTATCTCTTATGCTATACAATTGTAATTAAAAAAAAGGTTTATACTTTCAATTTATGCTACACAATCGTGATAAAGAAATCATCCAAGATTCAATGCTTTAGTAAATTATATTTCCAATTCTTTTCATTACTTAATCCCACATCATAATAAAATTTGTAAATTCCATTTATAAAATATTAACTAAAACCATTAAAATGCATAAAATGAAAAGTATTATATGAAATGCATATTAATTGTATTATATAATATATATAAAATGTCAATTATATCAATGTACATATACTAGCATAATGTAACATGACATTCGATCACTCCTTAAATTTTTTTCATAAAGTTTATTTATATAATAGAATTAGAATTGAAACATATAATTTTAATTTAACTTGAAAGGTATCAGACTTGTTAAAGATGAAGAACAAGAGAGAATGAGAGAGATTGAAAGAGATAAGAGAAAATGAGAGAATGGTTGTAATTAATCATTTTGCTCTGTCATAATACATATGCTTATATACAACACATTATTCTAACTAACTTCAACTGATTACAACGTCATAACTAACTGCCAACAAGGCTTGACATGTATAACTAACATAACTAACTTATGATCCCTTACATCTTCCCTTAAACTTAGAGGGTGAAAAACTTTCAACTTTGAGTTTATTTTTCAAATGATGAAACTGAGTACTAGAGATAACTTTTGTCAGAATATTTGTTGCTTGCTCAGTAGAAGGAATATGTTGAACTTGAACAAGCTTTGCTATAACTTTCTCCCTCACAAAGTGAAGATCTAACTCAAAATGTTTAGTTCGATTGTGGAGGATATGATTGGCAGCTAACATGACTGCACTAAGATATAAGATTATCACAGTAAACTCTAGGGGTAGAGGAAATTAGAAATTGAAGTTCATTGAGCAGCGATTGCAACCATGTAAGTTTAGCTATGACTGCTGCAAGACTACGGTACTCAACTTCTATACTTGATCTAGAAACCACTGTCTACTTCTTAGATAACCAAGACACCATATTAGAGCCAAGAAACACACAATATTCGAAGGTAGATCTCCTGTTATTTGGATCTGACCTCCAGTCTGTATCACAAAATGCTGTCAACTGCATCTCCTAAGAGCTCCTTAGATGTAAACCATGAGTTAGAGTGCTTTGTAGGTACTTTAAAATTTGTTTGATTGCCTTCCAATGACTAAGCAGAGGTCTGTGTATGATTTGACAGACCTTGTTGACAGAATAAGCAATCTCAGGTCAGGTCATGGTAGCATACTGTGATGCTCCAACAACTGACCTATAAAGTGTTGGATCCTCAAATTCATCAGTACCATGACTAGATAGCTTCAACCCACCAGTCATTGGAGTGGGAAGATGATTGCACTTATCCATATTTGCTTTGATTAATAGATCTATACCATATTTGGATTGAGAAAGATGAAGTCCACTAGCTACTATTTTCTTAGCTTCTATTCCAAGAAAGTAGTGTATCTGACCAAGATCTTTCAAGAGAAAAACAATGTTTAATTCAGAGATTAACTGAGAGATAGCTTGTTGAGAGCTTCTTGTAATTAATATGTCATCAACATATAGTAAGATGTAAATTGTGCAACTAGTAGTGATTCTGATAAATAAGAAAAAATCACATTTTGCAGTATGAAAACCCATTTGATGAATCAAACCAGGCTCTAGGGACCTGTTTCAAGCCATACAATGCCTTATTTAACTTACAAACTAAATACAACTTTTAATAACAAAGCCTTCAGCTTGAGACATAAAGACCTGCTCTTGGAGATCCCCATTAAGAAAGACATTATTGAAATCTAGTTGATGAATTAGTCAATGCTTGGAGAGTGCAACTGTAAGAACCACTCTTACTGTATTAGGCTTCACAACAAGACTGAAAGTCTTTTGAAAATCAAAGCCTGCTTGCTAATGGAAACCCTTGGCCATTAGTCTTGCTTTGTACTTTAGAATAGAGCCATCAGGATTGTATTTGACCCTGAAAACCTATTTGTAGCCGATTGCAAACCTGTCTGAAGGCAAGGATACAAAAGATCAAGTGTTGTTTTTCATAAGAGCAGCATACTCATCTTTCATGGCTTGATGCCATTCAGGAATCGCCAATGCCTGCTGGTGGTAGGTTCTACTACAACTGAGTACACTTTAGGCTTGTAGATGCCATATTTGGCTCTAGTGATCATAAGATGCACATTAGTGTTTGCAACACGTTGCTAAATAAGTGAAGTAGCATGCATTTCTAGTGGAGGAACTAATGGCAATTTAGTTTGTAAACCTATAACAGGTGAGGCTAAAGGAGAGGGTGTACTAGTAAAAAAGGCAGGTGTAACAACATTATGGGCAATCTGTGTATATGAAACAAGAACAACTAAAATATAAGGTACAATAGTATAAACAAGTTCAATGACAAATACACTGGATGATGAAGTAGATGCATACTTTTTATATGGAAAAAGAGACTTATCAAATATCACATGTCTGGAAATATAAACCTTGTCATTTTGTCCTAGGCAATTGTAACCTTTGTGCTGTGAACAATATCCCAGAAAAATGCATTGTTCTGACTTGTAATTGAGCTTGTGATGAAGACATGGTCTTAATAAGGGATAACAAGCACAACCAAAGATTTTTAGGAAGTGATAATCAAGTTTCTTGAGAAATAAAATTTCAAATGGAGAGGAATTGTGGAGAGCAGAAGTAGGAATCAAATAGGTTGCAGTGGTAAATGCTTCACCCCAAAATTTGAGAGGAAGAGAGACATATGCTAAGAGAGCTGGGCCTGTTTCAATCATATGTCTGTGTTTTCTCTCTAAGTAGCCATTTTGCTCATGAGTATAAGGACAATACAACCTAAGGATAATACCATTGGCATTGAGGTATTTGGTAAAAGTGAGATATTCTTTTGCATTATTTGTCTGAATGACTTTAAGCTTTCTTCCTAATTGAAGCTCAATTAAGGCTTTAAATTGCAGAAAAGTATTGAATGTCTGGGACCTATGGTTTAGTAAATATAATAAGCTATACCGTGAATAAGCAAATATGAAAATGATGTAATAATGTGCACCACCAGTATCAGTAATAGGAGTTGGATCCTATATATTAGAGTAAACTAAATCAAGTGGATTAGCATAAACACTATCATATGCAAAAAAAAAAGGTAATTGATGTGCTTTGCCCAAACAAAATGATTCACAAACACTAGGAATTTTATTCATTTCAGTGGGTATGTTACAAGATCTGAGTATCCTATGTACAACTTTGCTGGATGGATGCCTTAATCTCACATACCATAACAGAAAATTTGAAATAGAAACTGAATTAATATGTTTTTGAGAAGTAACATCAGAACTAATAGGAAATACAACTGAATTGACATATTTTGGTGAGGAATGTCCAAAAGTCACATTGTCAAAAGCATAAAGCCCATCTCTAAGTTTTCCTTGGAGAAGGGTCTCCTTGGTACCTTGAGCTTTAACAAAACATGTATCAAGATGAAATTCAAAGTAAACTTGACTGTCCCTAGCAAATTAAGACACACTTAACAAGTTTTTGGTTATAGTAGGAACTTGTAACAAATTATGAAAAACAAAGGAAGACTGAGAAGAATTGGAATGGAGAAATGAATGCCCAATATACTGAATACACACACCTGAACCATTGCCAATTTGGACTCTATCAGAACCCTCATATGATGAACAAGTTATGAGATTGGTTGAATCAGGTGTGATGTGAGTTGAGGCTCCAAAATCTGGGTACCACAAAGGATCATACAATGTTGACAAAGTAGCATGAAAAGCCTAGGGTGACTGTGAGGAGGAGGTTTTTGATTGCTAATGGCTTGAACTAGGTTGATCAAAGAATTGAGGTGCTGCAAAGAAAACCTGAGATTGAGATTGCTGAGATGTTTGAAATGTAAAGGGATTTTGAAGATTCTGATTAAATCTTTGGCAACAATCCCAAGCTAGATGACCATATTTTCCACAAAGTTGGCATTGTGGCTTATTTCCAGGATTGAACCCAGAATTGAATCTTCCACCATGAGCAAATCAGCCTCTGCCTTTGAAATAAGAGAACCCTCTCCCTTTAAATCCTCCAAAACTGTGTCCTCCATTACCATTGGATCTTCTTGACCATTGACCTTGTGATTGAGTAACATTTGCTTGAACAATATTAGCTTGTAACATTCCTAAATCAACATTTCTATGCTTTTCTAACATCTCTTCTTGAGCCATGAACAATGCTTCAATTTCTTCAACTGAATAAGGATCTATCCTAGAAGTAATTGCAGTAATGAAAGGATCATATTCCTTCGATAAACCATCTAACACAACTTCAATGTGATCAACTGTACTCACATAAGATCCTACTACTGCTAAGCAATCAACAATCTTTTTGATTTGCAAAAGATAATAATCGATCTCTTTGGTTTTCTTGATACTTTTTAGTTGAATTTTCAACTGTTTGACCTTTGCTCTTGTTTGAGAAGCAAAGAAAGCCTCAATATTTTCCAAAATCTAATAGTAGAAATCACATCCTACTATTCTTGTAGTGAGTGATTCTGACATCGAAGCAAGTAACTAGGACATAATCAATTGGTCATACTGTTCCCAATTTATGTACTTGACACTGATATTTCCAATCACTGCATCAACTTCAGACTCATACTTCTTGGGAATTTGTCTTTTGTCCAAGAACTTATGTAATATGAATCCTTTGATTGTAGCCAAAGGTTGTTGCTTCCATGGCAAGAAATTGGTTTGATCAAGTTTTAGAGGTATCAGGTTTGAGAATGTATGATGGGTGAATTGTGATGAGGAAGGTGGTGGTGGTGGTGAGTTTTCTTGATTCTCCATGGATCGATCAAAGCTCTGATACCATGAAAGGTATCAGGCTTGATATAAGAGATGAAGAATAAGAGAGAATGAGAGAGAGTGAAAGAGATAAGAGAAAATGAGAGAATGATTGTGATTAATCAATTTGCTTTATCACAATACATAGGCTTATATACATCACATTATTCTAACTAACTTCAACTAATTACAACATCATAACTAACTACCAGCAAGGCTTAGCTGGTATAACTAACATAACTAACCTATGATCCCTTACATAAATCCCAATTCTTTTAATATTATGATTGGTTCAGAATCTTAAATTTTATATTTGGAGTTGTCAAAGAATTATGATAAAAAATTATAATTCTAAATTTAATTATAATTTTATTGTTTAAAGGTTTATCTAAAACATTAAAAAATTATTTACAAAATTAAAATTAATAAAAATATTCATACAATAATATTTTTATAATATCATAGTCATATTTTTTCATAAAGAAATTTCACATAAATTTTTTTAGAAAAAATGCTATTATAATAATTTTTAAATAAATATAAAAATTTTCTATATATAAATATAGAATATCAATAAATATGATTACTCATAAATAAATGTGGAGAAAGAGAGAGAGAGAGATTTAATTTTTAAATTATGGAATTGATAATTTTAGGGTATAGGTTAAGAATTAAGAAAAATTTAACTTAATTATTTTTTAATTTCATAAAATTGGTTTATAGAATTATAATTATAATTCTAAATGACATTCTACATATAAAAACTAGAATTAAGAAATCTAATTCTAATTCCAAATTCTAATTCCATAATCAATTCTATAAGCGAAAACAAACACTTATTGAACTTTCTCTTTATATATTGATATAAATATATTATTTAGGTTAATATTATTAATTAAAACAATATTATACTATATTGAAATTAAATGAGATAAATTAAAATCATATTTATAAAATATAGACAAAACATGTGCATTCAATAATGAAGGATATTACAAATGATAAATGTTAGCATTCCAGAGAGCTATCAAATTTTACAATTCAACACTCTCTTATTTTTATATTATATATTATATATTAATATATGAAATATTAATTATATTAATATTGGTATCGATTAACACGTAAATCAAAACCATAAATTACCATATATGTAACCATTATAATTAATAAAATTAGTGTATTCTCTTTACCAAAACAAATGGTAATTATCTTTAGTTATTAAATAGATAGTGTTTTACTCATGAAAAAAAGAGATAATTTTTTAATTATTTCCAATACTTTAAATTATTTTATTATTTTTATCATTTGATAAAAAAATTTCTACACAATTTATATTGCTAATCAAACTTTAAAAGAAAATTCTTTTTAAAAATGGAAAAAAACTTATATAAAGTTTTGTAGGTTTTGTGGTGTTATTCTATAATAAAAATATAACATGTGTACTATTTTTATAGTTTATCAATAAAAACTTAAAAAAAGGATGAGTAGTATAAAAAAAAAAAAAAGATGAAGTGACTAAAAAATAGTACCACAAGCACTAAAAAAACTATACTAAAGTTTTATCTTTAAAAGAATTGTTACTACATTAGCACATTCAATATCAATCGAGAGTTTTTATTTATATTAACTTTATAAAGATATATGTTATTAAAACTTATATAAGTTGCACTTAAAAAACTTAATTACATATGTTATGTATGTATTAAAGTCATGTTTTCTTGTAAAAAAAAGTTATGTTTGATATAAGACATTAATTATTAAAAACTAGAAGAAATAATAAAAAATGTAATGATTTGAATGAAATAATGATTTTGGTATCCATATTTGTTTTGTATTTGTATAGGAATAAATGTAAATTATTGTCTATAAGGAATAAATGAATGAACTAGTGTTATTTTTTCTACTAAATTAAATAATCTTCATTTATATAAAAAGATACTGAAATGACTTTTTAGCACATCAAATATGATTTGTGAAGCTTATATATAGTTCCATGTTTTGTGTTTTGGCAATCACAAGTACACTTACGTTTTATACTTTTGTAACATAGAGCTTATTTGAACACCTCATTTTGACTCGATTATTTTTTAATTATTATTTTAAAAATAAACAAAATATTTAAAAACTTAAAAAATTGAAAATATTAAAAATTAAAAAATATAATAAAAAATCAAAAATAAAAAATAAAAAATTTGAAAAATAAAGTAGCCAGGTCTCAAAATAAACTTCATGATCTAATTCTCATATCCAAACCCATTGTTCATCTTTTAACCCAATTCATCAAAGTTCAAATTGATTAATTAAGAAGTCTAGATTCATTGTATTATCTTTTTAGCACGTGCTTTTATTATTTTAGGAAGAATGACAATTAAGAAAAAATGAAAAGTGGTTTAATTGATTCTGTGCAATAAATGAAAAGGTAGGGTTTTAACCATATAAAAAACAAAAATTAAGATAAAGAGAAGACACAATTTTCTCATTGAGAATCTGACAACAGAAGAAATAAAAAAGAAGGCTGGACATACACATTACACATAGGGGGCTGGCCTTGATTGCCAAAAGAAAAAAAATCCATGTGATACAGGAGGTGAAAGGGAGAAGACAAGAAGGGTTTTCATCGAGCTCCCTAGACTACAAGTAAGTCCATTCAACTATTCTCTTTGATTATTCTTTGAATGTTTGGATGTTGTTTTGGACTAAGTATGTGCCCATGAAACTAGAGTAACCCGACTCGCCTATCTAGTCCTCAGACGAGTAATGCGCAGGGAACATCTCGCCCACTAAGCATGTAGATACCACTCTATTCAGATAGAGGGGACATATCATACAAAATAATAAATTTTCGCACTATAAGGGGACAACGTATAATATGTACTGAATTATTTAGACCTCATACACTTTTTACGCGTTCATACGTCTCTATATAAAGGCTAAACAAGAGAACAAATGTATGCACCACTCTCATTACACACTATCCTCTTTGTGCAGCTATTGACTTGTGCATCAGAGTGCCTTTTGTAGGTACACACTCCCTCGCTCAACTACTGTAGTGCTGCGCCTTAGAGGAGCTTATTGCATCCTAACTTCTCAGCTAATCCTCAAAATCCAGTTCTGAACACTGGCGTTGTCTGTGGGAAACAATAAATTTCCACTCCCAACACCATATCTAATACTCCCCCTAACATCGCCACAATGGTGAACACAAGGAGGAGGTAAACTCCAACAAACCAAAACCAAGCTCCTGCAGCGCATAGCCCACCTCCAACATCGATCTATGCTGCCCATGAACTAACCTTAACTCGACCAAAACCCAGGCAGGACGGGTAGGAGAATTCCTCCACAGGAGAGAATCTCCCTTCGCTTTCCTAGAGAGTTCTGGAGAGACAACACTTCAGTTTGAAAAGGGTGCATTCCAAAGATGCTAAACGGTGGTCGTCAACGCTGCGAGGACCTGGAGACCTAGTGGGAGATAATCGTTGCCACTTTCTAAGTAACCTTGATGATAAACACCATTTTTGGGGGATTCACAGGTGGTGGAAGTCAGGAAACGCCAAGAAAATGGCCATTCAGGCGGGGATGACTGTTACCTCCCTCGTAGAATCCAAATCGAGAAGGGAGTCAAGAAAGGCCCATTCGATTTAGTTTTCTAACGAGGACTATGGCAACACAGTTCCAGATCATGATGACCCTATATAGTCATCATCACAAGCGCCGAGGTCCGAAGAATGTTCGTGGACCTGAGAAGCTCGACTGATATAATGTTCCCAGACTTATTCAACAAGATAGGAGTATCGAAGGAAGAGCTCATTCCACATTCCGACGAGCTAATCGGGTTCACTAGCAACAAGATCACCCCAGTTGTGTATATCGAGACTCACCTTACTTTGGAAAAAGATCCCCTATTCAAAACTATCAAGGTCAGGTTTTTGGTGGTAAATTGTCCTTCTGCCTATAATATTATTATGGGTCGGCTTTCACTCAACGCCCTTAGGGCAGTGATCTCCACACCCTATTTGGTCATGAAGTTTTTGGACCACCAAAACAGGATTATGACAGTTAAGGGAGACCAAGTCATGGTAAGGTAGTGCTATAATGAAAGTCTGAAAATAGCTAAAAGACCACGGACAACGATCCCCTACAACAATCCAGTCCCGATCACTACGGACTTCATAAACATCCTTTTGACTGAGTTGGACGTACGCGAAGAGATCTGGGATACACGACCCTTGCCAGACGAAAAGCTCTAGCCCCTTTAGCTGGGAGTCGAACCAGACCAAGTCACCAAGATTGGGGGGCAACTTAGTCAAGAAGAGAAAGCCCAACAGACTGAGATCATTCGGAAAACCAAGGACTTGTTCGTATGGACTTCAGCAGATATGCTAGACCTAGATTCTTAATTCTTGTTGATATCTAATTTTGTCCATAAAATTTTTATTGCTTGATCAGTGATTAATATTTTGGTGAAAAAATGCTTAATTGCAATGTTGTGATCACACCATTTTCTTTTGTAAATTTTATTTACTTTCTATCTTACTTTTTCTTATTTGTGTAAAATAAAAAAATAAAAAAAATTGTTTTGTAGCTTGCTTGTCACTTTTTGCCACACTCAATCACTACACTCAGCACAAGTTCACATCACTTTGTACACACATTCGTTCACTCTACACAATTTCTCTCTATTTTCACGTAATCCACTTCCATACACTCATTCACTGACTCACTGCACAATTTCTCTGCATCCACATGCAATCTTCTCTTCACACTTAACCTCTCTGCACACACATTCACTCACCTGCACAAGCAACCACACTGCACAAAAAAGCCAGATTTTCAGCAAAAGGAAGGGGATCTCGGTTATCAAAAGGAACTAAGCAGAGAAGAAAAAAGGAGGGCAAAGCATTTTCGGGAGACCATTGGACAAAAGATGAGAATTCTGGGAGAATCACTTTTCACAACATTTCAACAATACAAACCCATATTCATCTTCCACCACCCACAAAGGCAGCACCTTCAACATTTCATTTTCACCTCCATTACCACCCTCCGTTATCAACCTCCCATCATCAACGACCCACAACCACCACAAACCATCATCATCTTCAACCTCAAGCTTCCATCCAAACATCACCAAAACAAAGCAAGCCTCCATAACCAACACAAACCACCCACAACCTTCCATCATCACCATTTCCACCACTACCACCACCTCTAAAAACCCATAACCACCATTATCAACCTTTAAACCCAACCTTCAACCACTAACTTCACCTTCACTTACCTTCACAAATCCATCATCTTCAAAACCACCTAAAATCACCATTACCTATATCAAACCCACCACCATCAAAGACCCGCCGTTCTCGCCGTTCCAGCCAGACTAGCGTTGTCAGATCCACCAGCGCGATGCCGCCGAGCTAGCACCCCGACATGACGCCCCCTGCACCAGCCACAACGCGCCTCGAACCAGCTCCGTCGTCGCTCCCTGACCCAACCGCACAACCAGATCAGTGAAGTGGTCCACTTGCCGTTCAAAACCCAGCAACCCATAATCACCGGAAGCTACAGATCTGGGGCCTGTGCGCCATTGTGCTGCCTCCCCTCGCCAACCGTGTCACATCGCTTCTAGCCACCGCATCTTGATCCCGTCGAGACCCGCCAGATTTGACCGTCGGAGCCACCATTGTGCGCGATCGAACCAGCTGTTGTACCCCTCTGTTCTCGCAGAGCACCGTGAGCTCCACCCCACTCCCTTTTCTTTTTCCTTCTCTGTTAGTTTTCCTTCTTACAGAGACCAAGTCTCTTCAAACATCCCCTTTTTCCTTTCTTTATCTGCTTCTTTCTTCTTCTTCTTTTTTATCTTTTTTTATCAAATAGGTTAGAAGGCTAAGAAAGTAAAATAAAAAAATAAGGAAAAAATAAAATAAAAATATAATCTCATTTGTTTCTCACCCGTGATGATTTCCTAGAGCCTTCTAATTTCATGGTTTGTTGGTTTTAGTCAATGATAAATTGGTGGCTTTTGAATCATGAAAGAAAAAGAGATAAAATTATAAAAAGCAAATGTTCGTTCCAGCTAACCCACTTCTACGTGGGTGGGCTTAATTGTAACAAAAAATAATAATAAAAAAGGATTTAGTTGGTTTAATGTTAGTCTTTTTAAAGCAAATAATAATAATAATAATAGTAAAAGTATGTATTTTGAGTTTAGTTTTTTTTTTTATGTTTAGTTCTTATTTGATAGTGTTTACTTTATTTAATAATATATTTTATGTTGTGTCTTGTGACTAATGAGAAGCAAAAAAAATAAAAAAAAAAAAAAAAAAAAAAAAAAAATAAAAAAACAAAAATAAAATACAAATTTTTTAATCAACGTAATGACCAATGATGATGATTGAATAACGGATGTTATCTTTAATATCGTTTGTATCATAAGGGTTTATTGAGTAACCTAGTGCTAACTTGAACCCCGTGCAAGGATGTTTTTATTTTCAAATAAAAGTCTCTTTTCAAAAATCTTTTCTTTAATTAAAATCAACCAACTCACATATATTTTTTACAAAATTACGTGACTTTGAGTTCCTCATTGCACCCGAAGATACGTAGGAGCAGAATTCATATTCTATCAAGGCAAAATTTAAATTTTCATAATTTAGTTATTTTTTTCTTTCTTTACTTAAAAAAGAAAATAAAACAAAATAAAATAAAATAGTTACAAAGTTTTTTCAAAAAAGGATAAAACAAATACATTTGAGATTATTAAAATTTGCACAACTAACTTAAATTACCGTTCTTGGAACGGACAGTGTAGGGTGCTAATACCTTCCCTACCTATAATCGACTCCCGAACTCAAACTCATTTTCCAAAAGACCAATTTTCCTATTAAAAGGGGTTTTCTAATGTTTTTCCAATTAAAATAAACATTAGTGGCGACTCCATTGATTTTTAAATCCTAATCTTTTTTGGTCGTCCTGTTGCGATTTCGGTTGCGACAACTGGCGACTTCACTGGGGACACTTGGAGAGTCAGGCCTGTTGTTGTTAGTTGTGCAAATCATTAATAATTTCTATTTATTTATTTTATCCTTTTTTTGTCTTTGTTTTTGTTTTTTTTATTTTTGCTTGTAAATATATTTTAAATAGTTTTTTTTCTTTTATATAAATATCCGCTAACGTTTTTTTGTGTTTATTTTGACATGTCTCTTGTATATATATTTTTGCGTTCAATTATTGAAACCTTAGGGTAGATGATTGTTCGCTAGCTGTTGTATATATGCTTTTGCAAGTTAGAGGTGGGTAATTTGGTCTTTTTAATTTTTAGTACATATTTGTATGCTCTCACACACAAATCACCATCACTTACCTTACACTTTTTAGGTTTTATACCCGAGTCTGTGTGAAGTCGAAGAATAGGTGGGGTCTCCTTTTGTTATTGAGGGGCTTTATACTCACTTGACATTTGTTGGTATACCACTCAGATTGTTACCAGTATCATGGACTAGTCATATTGAGAGGGTTTATCCCTACTTATGATTAATTCATGAATTGAATCATTGTCTTTTGAGATAGGGACAATTTAGGGACCGTGGCTTTTTAGAAGTTTAGATCTGTCTTGAGAATCTTGCAATGATAGATTGAACATAGTGACTTCCAAAATTAGAGTCATGACATTAATGAAATCCAGTTTCTTAGGTTCCACATGATTAAGGCACAAAGGGAGCATACTTTTTTATTTATTTATTTATCTTTTTCTCATGACATTCATTTATGCATCTTTTTTTATGACTTGCATTTTTCTGTCATTCATAGCATTCTTAGAAATAAAAAAATAAAAAATATATCATTTTGCATTTTCAATCATTCTTGCATTTTTTTTAAAAAATCAGTTCTAAAAAAGAATCATCATCTTGCATTACCATAACATTCACAACATTTTTTTTTAAAAAAAATCCATATCATGACATTCATGGCATTCATAGCATTTTTTTTAAAAAAAGAAAAAATCCATATGCACAAGAAATCAATACTTCGCATACATGCCAACTTTGATCAGTCAATACTGATAATTGCATATTCATATCATGTTTTCCCAAGCAGAAAAGTATACATCAAAGCAAGGAAGCAGTTTTCGCGACACCCTTACAAGATTTGTTCCCCGGCTAGGATCATGGATGAAATATAACAGACTCAAGAGCCGAAGGATGAGGTAAATTAGCTCAAAGAATAAGTATCCAAGATGATGGAGATGTTACAGTCCATGGGAAATGGAAAGAGCACAGATAAGAATCCCTTAGTTGCGAGTATAGAACATCCGGCCACACCTCTTCACCCTTCTAGTTTCTCTCCAATCCTTCTGCAATACTAAGGCATTAATCCTCAAGGAGTTGTGATGTTGCCAACCATTTACCCAAATAACACCATTCAACCCTCAGTCACCAGTTCTCAAGAAGCTCAGATGCCAAGCTTCCTACCATATAGCCTTCCTTCCGGCTTTGTACCACCACAGACTATCAATTCCCTTGACAGCAATAGGCTTGCTTTCAATCCATTGAGCACAACCCAACCACATGCCCATTACTTTGGTATCAGTGGAACCCTAACATTGCAACAGTTTGTCCCCACTGTCATACCACAATACCCTTTGAATTCTTCTGTTGAAAACCCTCAGTCCAAAGAGAAGTTAAAAATTCTAGAAGAGAGATTACGGGTCATTGAAGGAGCATGTTGTTATGATATCAGGGATGCTACTGAGCTCTGCCTTGTCCCAGGCGTGGTGATTCCTCTGAAGTTTAAAGTCCCATATTTTGACAAATATAAGGGGATCACTTGCCCAAAGAACCATTTGACCATGTACATCTGTAGGATGACTTCCCATGCTCATGATGACAAGCTGTTAATTCACTTTTTCCAAGATAGTTTAACTGGGGCAGCTTCGAATTGGTACACGCGTCTTGAGCATGCCCATATAAGGAGTTTCAAGGATTTAGCTGATGCCTTTGTAAGGAAATATAAATACAACATTGACATGACACCAGATAGAATGCAACTACAAAGCATGTCTAAGAAGGATGCTGAGACCTTCAAGGAATATGCTCAAAGGTGGAGGGAAATAGCTGCACAAGTGAAACCCCCTTTGTCAGAGAAAGAGATGGTTGATATGTTCACCGATACACTTCACGTGCCATTCTATGATCATATGATTGGGAATGTGTCGTTGAATTTTTCAGATATCATAATAATTGGTGAAGGATTGAAAACAGAATGAAAAAGGGAAGATTGCATCAAATGAATGATGAAGAAGCAAGTTGAACTAGTTAAGGGTGGACTTCAGGTCGAATGAATCAAATGGGTTTTCAAGAAAACTCATGGATGACAACGGCTACCTACACAGTAGTCCAGCAAGCAGTGTCTGATGTTTCTAGGCATGCTCATATGTGATAGGAGCGAATGTTTGGAGTGGTCAATCAAGGGCAACCTTAGAAAGTTCAACTTATTAGTGATTCATTCTAATTTTGAACTTATGTAAACTTTCTTGAAGCATTGATGTAATGGATTTGCATGGATCTCACTATATCTTGTGTCATTTTCCTATGTTCTTAGTACTCATGTCCTTATCATATCTTTCTTGTCATTCTTTTCTTTCATTTACTTGCTTTCTTTTGGTCTGAATCTCATGATACTCTCGTGCTAGAAAAAATTTAGTGGTCATGAAACCCACATGTGCAGGTGTTCTTTGAAAAAAAAACAAAAAAAAAACCAAATGAGAGGTGAAAGAAAAAAAAGGAAAAAAAAAGAGAGCAAATAAGTAATTACTTGGTGCGTATTATGCTTTTGTCTCTAAATTAAAATTTTTGAAAATGAGCATTTAAGATTTAAAATGAAGATTGGCTGTCTTTTTTTATCCTTTATAAGAATTCATTTTTTTTCATTATCTCTCGTTGTCCCATTTTGAGCTTGAAAGTTTTCTTCAATAAACCCTGGACAAAGATCACCCATACACTAGGGGATATCACAAAATAAATGTTGATTGCCATGGTGACTATTTTGAAGCATAATGAAAAAGAGAAAATGAAGAAAATGTGAAAGGGACATAAAGTAAAAAAAATGGAGAACAATAAGAGAAAAGTGTATTTGAAAGCACAAAGGCAAGTGACAAAGCTTAAAGTTTGAACAAGAATCCTTGGTCCCATTTAACCTTTAAACATTTGTTTGAGCCTTATGTCTTTTATTCCATAACCACTAGCCTTAGCCACATTACAATCCTTAAAAAGTCCATTCTGATCAATGAATGATTGCCTTTATTTTCACAAGTTTTAATTTTGAGACAAAATAATTATACTCATACAAGTATCTAGTTCATTGCTCCTTAAAAAAAAATCCTGATAGATTGAAAACCCACAAGGGCGGTAAAAAGAAAAGATGAAAAAAGAAAAGGAGACTTACACTAGTGCAAGTTTTCACCGTGTTCAAGCTGACCCTACACTGGGGCAATTTCTTTAGCTCGATTTGACCTACAGTGGGGCAAGTCTTTTGATTCAATCTAGCTCTGCATTGGGGCAAGTCTCTATCCTTTTCAATTCAGCTCTAAAGTAGGGCAATTTTTTTTCTAGGTCTATTTGGCCTCACACTAGGGCAAAAACCCTTCTGACATTTGTATTGTTCCATTTCTTGTGTCTTTATTCTTTGTAAATGCCCTTTGTGTAGTCATACTCTCAAAGTCAGTCAAGAAATTACTCAATTAGTAAATTTCTTTCCTATTCCACTTTTGAATCCATGCATATCTAGTACATGATGCTTCAAGTTTGGTAAACATGAGTGCAATAGTACAACTTAACTATCTGATGGTAATCTCCTGTTGAACAACTTAAGCCAAAAGAACTCCAAAATTTCAATCGATGAATGAAATGAAATCCTCAATGGATAATTCAGATTGAAGTGTGTCTGGTGGAACAAGAATCTTTGGAGGAAAAAAGTTAGAAGCTTCTATGCAAGCCAAATCTAATGAAGAGAAATTTAAAGATGAGATTAGTAATGATCCCCTTTTCCAAGAAGGGTTTAGTTCAAGACTTTGGTTAAAAAAAATATTTTTGTCAAGAACATTACTTCTTTGGCCCATGGCTCATTGAACAAAGCTCTTAGGTTTAAGGCCCACTGCATAAAGTTTTCTGGCTCAAGGCCCTTTAAGAGTATTGATGAGAAAATGAAGAATAACCAGGCGAATCATAAAGCAATTTTTGTTAATGTTAAACCTTGATCCTGCTATGGGTAGAAGTTCTTAAGGATGTTGTGGAACCAAGAAGCGATCCAGCTAAAGCTCTGATGTGTCAATTTTTGTTTACCTAATTTGTTCATAAAAATCTTTATAGCAGGACACCCATTACATCATTCATCATCTCAGGCATCACATCTATTGTACCATCATGCATCCAGTGCATTATGCGTCATCTCAGGCATCTCATGCATTTACAAAGTCAACATCATTTCTTTTAGTTCCCAGGACCTTATGCCCATTGTCTTTTAGTTTCCGAGTCCCTGCGCCCATTGCCTTTAGTTTTCGGGTCCCCGCCCCCATCGCCTTTAGTTTCCGGGTCCCTGCATCCATCTGCCTTTAGTTTTTGGGTCCTCGCGCCCATTGCTTTTAGTTTCCAGGTTCTCGTACCCATCGTCTTTTAGTTTTCGGGTCTCCGTGCCCATCGCATTTAGTTTCTGGGTCCCTGCGCCCACCGCTTTTAGTTTTCGGGTCCTCGCACTCATCGTCTTTTAGTTTTCGGGTCTCTGCACCCACCATCTTTTAGTTTTCGGGTCCCCACGCCCATCGCCTTTAGTTTCCGGGTCCCCACACCCATAGCCCTTAGTTTTCGGGTCCCCGCGCCCACAGCCTTTAGTTTCTAGGTCCTTGCGCCCATCGCCTTTAGTTTCCGGGTCCCTGTGTCCATTGCCTTTAGTTTTCGGGTCTCCGCACCCATTGTCTTTTAGTTTCCAGGTCCTCGCACCCATCCTCTTTTAGTTTTCGGGTCCTTGTGCCCATCGCCTTTAGTTTTCGGATCCCCGCGCCCATCGCCTTTAGTTTTCGAGTCCTCCCGCCCATCGCCTTTAGTTTCCTGGTCCTCGACCCATTGCCTTTTCAATTTCAAGTCCTATACCCATTGCCTTTTCAATTCCGGGTCCTCGACCCATTGCCTTTTGAATTTCGGGCCCCCGCACTCATTGCCTTTTCAATTTCGGGTCCCTGCACCTATTGTTTTTCCAATTTCGGATCCTCGACCCATTGCCTTTTCAATTCCGGTTCCCTGCACCCGTTACCTTTTCAATTATGGGTCCCCGACCCATTGCCTTTTTAATTCCGGGTCCCGGCACCCATTGCCTTTTTAATTCCGGGTCTCTGACCCATTACCTTTTCAATTCTAGGTCCTCGACCCATTGCCTTTTCAATTTCGGGTCCCCGCACCCATTGCTTTTTCAATTCCAGGTCCCTGCACCCAATGCCTTTCCAATTCCGGGTCCCCGACCCATTGCCTTTTCAATTTGGATCCTCGACCCATTGTCTTTTCAATTCCAGGTCTCTGCACCCATTGTTTTGTAGTTTTCGGGTCCCCATACCCATCAGCTTTTTACCTTCCGAGGTCGTCGTACCCCAGGTTTTACCTTTTCAATTCTGGGTCCCCGCACCCATTGTCTTTTCAATTCCGGGTCCCTGCACCCATTGCCTTTCCAATTCCAGGTCCCCGCACCCATTGCCTTTTCAATTCTGGGTCCCCGACTCATTGCCTTTTCAATTCCGAGTCCTCGACCTATTGCCTTTTCAATTCCAAGTCTCCATTCCCATTGTTTTGTAGTTTTCGGGTCCCCATACCCATCACTTTTTTACCTTTCGAGGTCCTTGTACCCCAAGTTTTACCTCGTTTTAATGTCTGTTGCTTTTTGGGTCAATCTGTTTTTTTTTAAAAATAAAAATACAAAAAATGAAAAAATGGGAAAAAGAAAAAAAAGAAGAAAGAAAAAAAAGAAAAAAGAAAGAAAAGAAGAAAATGAAAATGAAATGACAATTTTCATGGACAAAATTGAATCAATTCATTTGCTTCCCATTTAATTTAAATGGAAAGCAAATGAGGACAACTGTTGATACCCAATTTTATCCATAAAATTTTTATTACTTGATTAGTGATTAATATTTTGGTGAAAAAATGCTTAATTGCAATGTTGTGATCACACCATTTTCTTTTGTAAATTTTATTTACTTTCTATCTTATTTTTTTCTTATTTGTGCAAAATAAAAAAATAAAAAAATTGTTTTGTAGCTTGCTTTTCACTTTTTGCCACACTCAATCACTACACTCAGCACAAGTTCACATCACTTTGCACACATGTTCATTCACTCTACACAATTTCTCTCTATTTTCACGTAATCTACTTCCGCACACTCATTCACTGACTCATTGCACAATTTCTTTGCATCCACACATAATCTTCTCTTCACACTCAACCTCTCTGCACGCACATTCACTCACCTGCACAAGCAACCACAGTGCACTGAAAAGCCAGATTTTCAGCAAAAGGAAAGGGATCTTGGTTATCAAAAAGAACCAAGTAGAGAAGAAAAAAGGAGGGCAAAGCATTTTCAGGAGACCATTGGGCAGAAGCTGAGAATTCTGGGAGAATCACTTTTCACAACATTTCAAAAACACAAACCCATATTCATCTTCCACCACCCACAAAGATAACACCTTTAACATTTCATTTTCACCTCTATTACCACCCTCCATCATCAACCTCCCATCATTAACGACCCACATCCACCACAAACCATCATCATCTTCAACCTCAAGCTTCCATCCAAACCTCACCAAAATAGCAAGCCTCCATAACCAACACAAACCACCCATAACCTTCCATTATCACCATTTCCACCACCACCACCTCTAATAACCCATAACCACCATTATCAACCTTTAAACCCAACCTTCAACCACTAACTTCACCTTCACTCACCTTCATAAATCCATCATCTTCAAAACCACCCAAAATCACCATTACCTCCATCAAACCCACCACCATAAAAACCGCCATTCTCGTTGTTCCAGCCAGACCCGTGCCGCCAGATCCACCAGCGCGACGCCCGCCGAACTAGCACCCCGACGTGACACCCTATGCACCAGCCACAACGTGCCTCGAACCAGCTCCTCTGTTGCTCCCTGACCCAACCGCACAACCAGATCCGTGAAGCCTTCCACTCGCCGTTCAAAACCCAGCAACCCATAATCGCCGGAAGCTTCAGATCTGGGGCCTGCGCGCCGTCGTGTTGCCTCCCCTCGCCAATCGCGTCACTCCGCGTCCAGCCATCGCATCTTGATCCCGTCGAGACCCGCCAGATTTGACCATCGGAGCCACCACCGTGCGCGATCGAACCAACTATTGTACCCCTCTGTTCTCGCAGAGCACCGTGAGCTCCACCCCACTTCCTTTTCTTTTTCCTTCTCTGTTAGTTTTCCTTCTTACAGAGACCAAATCTCTTCAAACATACCTTTTTTTTTCCTTTCTTTATTTGCTTCTTTCTTTCTTTTTTTAATCTTTTTTTATCAAATAGGTTAGAAGGCTAAGAAAGTAAAATAAAAAAATAAGGAAAAAATAAAATAAAAATATAATCTCATTTGTTTCTCACCCGTGATGGTTTCCTAGAGCCTTCTGATTTCATGCTTTGTTGGTTTTAGTCAACGATAAATTGGTGGCTTTTGAATCATGAAAGAAAAAGAGATAAAATTATAAAAAGCAAATGTTGGTTCCAGCTAGCCCACTTCTATGTGGGTGGGCTTAATTGTAACAGAAAATAATAATAAAAAAGGATTTAGTTGGTTTAATGTTAATCTTTTTAAAGCCAAAAAAATAATAATTATAAAAGTATGTATTTTGAGTTTAGTTCTTTTTTATGATTAGTTCTTATTTGATAGTGTTTACTTTATTTAATAATATGTTTTGTGTTGTGTCTTGTGACTAATAAGAAGCAAAAAAAAGAAAATGAAAAAGAAAAAAATAAAAATAAAATACAAATCTTTTAATTAACGTAATGACCAATGATGATGATTGAATAACGGATGTTATCTTCAATATCGTTTGGATCATAAGGGTTTATTGAGTAGCCCAGTGCTAACTTGAACCCCGTGCAAGGATGTTTTTATTTTCAAATAAAAGTCTCTTTTTAAAAATCTTTTCTTTAATTAAAATCAACCAACTCATAAATATTTTCTACATAACTACGTGACTTTGAGTTCCTCATTGCACCTGAGGATACGTAGGAACATAATTCATATTCTATCAAGCCAAAATTTAATTTTTCATAATTTAGTTATTTCTTTTCTTTCTTTCCTTAAAAAAGAAAATAAAACAAAATAAAATAAAATAGTTACAAAGTTTTTTCGAAAAAGGGTAAAATAAATACATTTGAGATTATTAAAATTTGGACAACTAACTTAAGGTATTGTTCGTGGAATGGGCAGTGTAGGGTGCTAATACCTTCCTTTCCTGTAATCAACTCCCGAACTCAAACTCATTTTCCAAAAGACCGGTTTTCATATTAAAAGGGTTTTTCTAATGTTTTCCCAATTAAAATAAACATTAGTGACAACTCCATTGATTTTCAAATCCTAATCTTTTTTGGTCGTGCCGTCACGATTTCGGTTACGACAATTCTTTTGCCACTGTTTTTCCATAATGACGAATGCCAAGCCAGTGGCACAACGAAAAAGAAAATAGGGCCGGAAAGACAAAAGGTAATACAAAAACAGGTGAAGGAACTCCTGAACGCCAGTTTCATCAGGGAGGTCCCCTACACCACGTGGCTTTCAAATGTGGTCTAAGGCTAATGGGAAGTGGTATATGTGCGTCGACTACACTGATCTTAACAAGGCGTGTCTGAAGGACCCTTACCCACTTCCCAACATCGAAAAACTGGTGGATAACTTGTACAATTTTAGGTTGCTTTTCTTTATGGATGGATACTCTAGCTATAACCAGATCCCTATGCACCTAAACGACGAGGATAAGACAACATTCGTAACTGAGATTAGAAGTTACTGCTACTGAGTAATGCCGTTTGGGCTAAAAAATGCAGGGGACACTTACTAGCGTATGATGAATAAGGTCTTTGAAGGACAAATTGACAAGATGCTAGAAATGTACATTGATGACATGATAGTCAAGATGGCAGACACCGGTGACCACATCCAGGATTTAGAGGAGGTATTCATCGAGGTTCAGAAGCATAACATATGACTAAACCCGGAGAAATAAGCTTTCGAGAAACATGCTAGCAGATTTCTAGGGTTTTTACTAACAAACCACGGTATTGAAGCAAACCCAGAGAAATGCCAAGCGTTGCTTAACATGCGCAACCCCTAATCTGTCAAAGAAGTACGATAGTTGAAAGGCCGAATCACAACTCTCACGTGTTTCTTGGCTAAGGCTACCCAAAAGTCATTTCCCCTCTTTCAAACTTTAAAGAAGGGGAAGAACTTCGAATGAACCTCAGAATATGAAGCCGTGTTCTAGGAACTAAAAAGGATATTGCCAACACCACCTATCCTGACAAGACCAAACCCTGATGAGAAGCTCTACATCTACCTCTCTGACAACAATGAAGCAGTTAACTTGATTCTGATAAGGGAGATAGATGAGGGCCAGAGGCTAATTTTTTTATCAGCAAAGTTTTCTAGGGCCTTGAAGTTCATTGCCTGAAAATTGAGAAGCTGGATCTGACATTAGTAGTCACTACAAGGAGGCTAAGACAATACTTCCATTGCCACCCCATAATGGTAAGGATAGACTAGCCTATCAGGTAGGTACTGCACAAGCCAGATGTCGTAGGGAGAATGATTGCTTAGTCTATAGAGCTCTCCGAGTTCAGAATCATCTACGAGCCAAAACCAGCCATCAAAGTCTAGGTATTGTCTGAATTCTTGATCGAACTCACACTAGACTCCTATAACACTTGAGCGCATTCTTGGACCATTTATGTCGATAAATCATCGAATCCTATAGGGAGTGAAGCCGGAGTCATGTTGGAAAATGAAGTCAGCCTCGTGCTAGAGCACTCATTAAGATTTGAGTTCCCTATCTTCAACAACCAGGTTGAGTATGAAGTATGCATAGCAGGTATCATTATGGCAAAGGAAATTAGGGCCACAGACGTGGTTCCATATAGCGACTCATAAATGGTACCATCCCAGATCAAATGAGAATATTAGGCGAGGGAACCCTTGTTGCGAAAATACCTAGCCAAGGTAAAAAAACTAATGAAAAGTTTTGACAGTATCAGAGTGGAACACATTCTCAGGGAACAAAACTCCAGAGCTGATATATTGTCAAAACTCGCCAACACTAAAAGGCCAGGTAATAATAGGTCTATGATCTAGGATACTCTCTTCAGCCCAAGTATTATGGGTGATGAAATCCTCTTACTGGAAGCTGAGGAAACTTGGATGACACCTATATTGACCTACCTCTGCGATAGCTCACTCCTCGAGGATCGAAAAAAAACCCAATAGGTAATGCGGACAGCAGCTCAGTATGCCACCTATGATAACCAGTTGTAGCCCCCTCCTCAAATGCCTTGGTCCCATTAGAGGCAGAATATGTCCTGACCGAAATTCATGAGGAAGTTCGGGCCACCACCTCAACGAAAAATCCCTGGCGAGAAAAGCCTTGAGAGTAGGGTATTATTGGCCTACCATGGAAGCTAACATGAAGCACATGTAGAAATATGATAAGTGCCAACGCCACTCAGACATCTATGCTGCACCACCCGAAGAGCTGTCAATAATGTCTGTCCCTTAGCCATTCTACCAGTAGGGAATGAACATTTTAGGCCCTTTTCCCCAGGCTCCTAGGCAAGTAAAATACTTGGTGGCAGCCATTGATTATTTTACAAAGTGGATTGAATCAGAATCGTTGGCCATAATCTCCTCCGTGTGAACCCAAAAATTCACCTATAGAATATCATAAGCAGATTCGGAGTCCTGGAGTTAATTGTTACGGACAATGGAACTCAATTCACTGACAAGAAATTTAATGATCTCCTAAGGAGCCTCAAGATCAAACAACATTTCACTTCAGTAGAGCATCCAAAAAACAAAGGGCAAGTCGAGACCGCCAACTGAGTCATATTAAGAGGGATAAAGAAAAGACTTGACGATGTTAAATGAAGCTGAGTGGAGCAACTCGATCATGTCCTATGGGTATATTGAACAACGCTGCGCTCCTTCACAGGAGAAACCCCCTTCAAGTTAACTTATGGTTGCGAAGCCATGATTGCGGTGGAGATAGGAGAACCGAGTTAGAGGAAGTAAAGCTTTTTCGAAGAAACCAATTTGGACGTTATTCGCCATAAACTTGACCTGTTGGAGGAACAGTGTCGCATTGCCCATATCCAAGAAGCAGCCCTAAAGCAGAAGACTACTATGCGGTATAACTCCAAAGTGATCCTCCCGCGTTTCATCCCCGAAGATCTTGTGCTGCACAGAGCGGACATTGGAGGAAAAATGCATGGGACAAAAAATGAGCGCCTAACTAGGAGGGACTGTACAGAATTAAATCTATAACTAATACAAGGGCTCATACCTTGGAAACCCTCTCGGCTAAGCCAATTAAAAATCTCTGGAATGTAGACAAATTGAGGATGTACTTTTGGTGAATGATTCGTAAATGCTACCTTGGCTACGTAAACAACTTCTAATATTAATAAATAAGCTCTTTCCAATTACTGTGTGACATGAAGCTGGTACTTCGACCGCAACCTTGAGTCCACGAGAATTCCTGGCACACCACATCCCCAAGGTCACTGCGCCTTAGCGAGGTCCAAGGAATACAAGGTCCGAAAATGATTAGCTATTCCAACATCTATGTAAGACAACCAAACTGGGGACGCCACTTGAACACCCTCTGAGGCCAAGCAGCGCGATTGAGGGTCTTAACCTGTGCCCATTTGAGCTGTACCTTAACCATCGACCGATGGGGTTTGCAGTGGTTAAGGATAACCGACCGTAACCCGAGATAGTGGACTCTATGCCATAGGGTTACCGCGTCCAATCAAACAAACACTACCACTGAGGTAGAGTTTCACACTCATCTCAGTTTGGTGAAGCGAATGCTCGTCCAATCAAACGAACCCAACCCTTGAGGTTGAGTTTCGCGCTCATCTCAGCGAGGCAAATGAGTGTTCATCCAATCAAATGAACCTAACCCCCAAGGTCGAGTTTCATACTCATCTCAACGGGGGAAACAAGTGTTGGTCCAAACTAAATGAACCATACCTTCGAGGTCGAGTTCTACCCTCGTTTCAGCCAAGTGAAGTAAGCGTTCATTATACAAGTGTACATCGAGACTTGACATTGCACTAATCTTGGAACTACGAAAACAACTACACAAGATAGTGACAATTTAATTGCACAACAAAATGGAAAATAGAATATTTAGAAAAGCAATTTTTTAATCTCATTCCAAATGTTGCCTAATTTACAAGGAAACTTTACACAAAGGATCTACTAAACTACTTTAAGGCAAAAACGCTCACTGGAGGAAGCTAGAAAGGAGGCCAGACATGATAAAGATGATGACCAAACACTGATGATGACCATCTCGACGATTCTTCTAGAAAACAGCACCCATGCCTTTCCTCTAGGCTAATATGAGGAGAATGCTTCACTCCAAGAGATTGTTCCACCCTAAGAGCCTCCTGCACATCTGACTGCACACCCACGTAGCCAAGACGTAGCAATCACCATGGAAGATAGTCCGGAGAGTAGAGGAGGGACATGAATGAAACACATTCGCAACTCACATGAACTACAACAGAAACAATGAATTTTCCAAACAAACAAAGAAATGTTGCACACTTTCATATATGCTAAGAAGGAAAGGCTTCTGTCGCTCACAGACGTGTTAACCAAGCCAAGTAGGACATTTATTTGGTCCTCATTGAGTCATTACACTTGGAAAGAAAGGCCTCAATTAGAGGAATACCTAGGAGAAAAAGCAAAACACCTTTAAGAGTTCTAGAAAGAACAAGAAGATGGCTTCAGAAGGAGTCACGACACTCAATATATATACAAGAGGCATGAAATGGACCATTCTCTTGAAAAGAATCACTTTAGAGCACGATCGAAGAATCAAAAGAATAGATGATAACCCTACCGCAAATATTTCATATTTATAGATGGAATGAGGTGTTCTATTGGCTCCTAAACAAGTGAGTTGGCTGCACATTCGAGGCCACATTTTAATGCTTCCCCCTTGTGATTGGCCACGAAGGCAACAGACAGCTGGGAAGCAGCGCGGAACTGCTGTTGTTATTAAGCGGTTAATTCCCTGTAAACATAAAGCAACAATTCCCAAGCAAACATAATATGTTATGAATCATTGCCATTAATAGGGGTGGATATGTTGATGCTCTATAGATACATCATTTCAAAATGACCCATTATGATGATACGAAGCCCGCCCAATACTCTTTAACCACGTGTCGTACTGTCTATGTACAAAAGCAACCAAGAGGACAATGCTCAGAATGTTCGAAACTGAAGTGACACGTGACACCATGAAGTGACACGTAAGCTGAACACTGGACCTTCAGCAAAACTTTGCGGTGAAACAACACCCAGGATCTCGGCCTAAAATTGAATGGCAGCAGATCCCGCGCAACATTAGAACAACTGATTATACACCCTGAAGCACAGAATGATGACGTACGCAGAGCGATCCAACCTAAATCTAGACCTTACTCATGTACCTCAAATTTTCACTATGATACATCACAGACCTCGACCATTTGAGGGAATATCATGAGATTTAACATAAAATACTATGACTCGAATCCCTTTGTCCATTGCATGCTGTGTGCTCTAGTTGAACATATATCTTAACACTTAGTTGTCTCATCAAAGTGTTAAGATAAGGACAACTGTTTTGGGCTGGGTATGAGCCCATGAAATTTGAGCAACCCGACCCGTTGATAATCACATATTTTATATATTAATAAATCCACATTTTTAGTCATTTACACTCTCAATGTACTTAATTGATTAAGCATGGTTATGTTTTGTAAGTTTGGACTCAAATTGAACTTAATTGATTTTTTCAGTACTATTTTGGTCTTACACTGTTTCTATATTTTAGCCATATATTGAGTTCTAGATATCTTATAATTATGTATCTTACCTTGTAAGAAATGTAAGAGAGAGCTCTATAACTTTCATGAAGAGCTCCAGGGCTCAATCGAACATCTAGTGGAGCTAAATGGACTTGGAAGTCAGAACACGGGTTTTGTGACTGGAACCTAAATAATATGCAGTAATCAGAGCATAACTCGGGCTGTAGGAACTTCCTTGAGATGAAATTTGGACACTTAAAAGTTAAGACTCCTATCTACAACTTTCATGAAGAACACAAAACTCAGATTGGACTCCTTGAAGGTGATATTGGGCTTTGAAGTCAGGACAGAGGTACTGTACTTGGACTTGAACACTGTTCAGTAATTGGGTCATATCTCGGGTTGTAGGTGGCTTTTGGAGCTAAAACTAGTGCCATTGGAAAGATAATACAAAATACTACAACTTTGACATAGACTATGTTATATAAATCTAATGACATCCATGAGATCAACACTGAATGATTTCAGAGACAAAGAATCTCAATAATTTTCCACTCACTATTTGACATTTTCCACTCATCCACCCACTTTCACCCACTCATTAATCAGCTCCCTTGTCATTTTGTATCTCTAATCCTTTATAAAAGGTTCCATTGGCTAATCATTTAGGATACTTTGGTGTTAGGCTTGGTTAGGAGAAATTATGTTCATGCTTGTATATTGTCTTTCTTTGTTGTAATTTTCTTTTGTTTTAATTTGAAGTTATGTTCATCTTTCTCTTCCACTCTCTATCTTTCTTCTTGATTATGAGTACTTAATTTTCATTTTACTTGGGTGAAAGAGTAAAGCTCTTGGTAATGAAATAAGGTAAGATTATTCTATTTCTTGTGCTTAAATGATATATTATAAAGTGGACATTATATGCGTTGTATTTTGTTTTCAATCAATTTAGAAACCTTCCTTATATAGTGGAGATCTTGATTTATTGTAGACAAGAGGATTGGCACAGTGAATGCTTGAACTCACTTACAATTGTTAATAGATAATTGAAGGAATCATAATATAATTGCATATATAATTGAACTTTGAATGTTATATTTTCCGATTAGAACTTCTTTTATGTATAGATTTCAATTGAGTTATAAAGAAAAATAATCTTGCCTCTAATTTATTATCAAGAGTGGATCTCCTAACCCAAACAAATCTTTTTTCATTTGTGAATAACTTTTATTACTTTTAGTGTTGTGACAAATCATTTTCTTACCTCAATTAATTTTTTCTTCATCAATTCCCTATGGATCGACCTCGGATTCTCGAGAATTTATTACTTAAGACAACTTGCACTTGGGTTTGCATCCTTTAATCCTGCATCACCCGCCAGACTAGTCCTCAGACGTGTAATAGCAAGGAGCAACTCGACCACTGAGCATGTCCCCCCTGACAGAAAAGAGGAGACACCACTCTGCTTGAATAGAGGGTTTAAATCATATGAAATAATGATATCTTGCACTAAAAGGAGACAACATACAATGCACACTGAATTGCTTAGATCCCTTACGCCTTTTATACATTCATACATCTCTATATAAAATCTAAACAAAAGGATAAAAATATGCACCACTCTCATTGCACACTATCCTCTTTGTGCAGCTACTGACTTGAGCGTCGAAGTACATTTTGTAGATACCTACCTCCTCGCTCCACTACTATAGTGCTACATCTTAGAAGATCTCAGTGCATCCTACTTTCTCAGGTAATTCTCATAACTCAGTTATGGATAGATGTGAATACACTTTTATGTTGATGTTGAAACTTTCGTGGGTGCTTTTCTTATGCTTGTACGAATCAAGCTATTTTGTTGAGAATTGCGGATAAATCACTTAGCAAAAAATAAAATTCCCACCAAGGATCTATACGAAAAAGCCATAATCCGAGTTTTAAAATTGACAACCTCATGAAGTGTGATAAAAACAAGTAACATGAATCACCAACATCGTAACAACGATGATGTCTTTGTGGTATCCACATGAACAGACTCACAAATGTCCAACGTTCGCAAATAGGAGTCATGCCTCTCACACAGGGCTAGCTACGAAGAGAAGAGAAGAAACTTGTCACTCTCTCGCTCACTATTTCTGTCAAGTGTGGCCAGGATTTGTAATGTATGCCTTGATAACCCCCTAGCGGTGCTATTTATAATAGCTACTACCTTATGCGAGTGAGAGTAGCAGTAAAGTAAACTATGCAACCCTAGACTCATCTGTTATGAGTTCGACTCACAATTAAATCCAAGTCCAACTTAGATCCTAATTACTCCAATTTAGTCTGCTCTGTGTGTGAGACCTTGTAGGTTCTCATAACGTTGGTAGTAATATTAAAATCCCATTTTAATATTATAACCAATGAGCGGTATCTAGCAACACATAGCTGCCACCCAAGTAATGAGAATGTCAATGATTTGATATAATATTTTCGTGACAACCGTTTTCATGTAGTTTAGTCCATTTGTCCAGATATCTATTTTGAACACAAGGTATAGAATGCATCACCTTTGTATAGTTCAATCCTTCATTTCCTGATACCCGAGTAGACTTAATAACAACAAATGAGATCGATATCTCATATCGATTCATTTGAGTATAGTTATGCATTTCACAGTCTCACTCAATGAAGGTGCCCGAAGATATTTCTCCTGTTATGTAGGAGAGACAAATCCCATCTAGGTTACTCACATGCCTTCGCATGATTCGCAGTATGTCCAATAACTGACTTTATAATCACATTGTTACAGATGACGTTTGACGACATTAAAACACATAACTCCTCATGTAGGAATCAAAATGATTTCAGGTCAAAGGACCACATACACCATTATCACTATGAGAATCGTTTATGACATTCACGTAACGATTCATGTAGCGTTCTCATGGAAGACCTGTCCAGTACATTATTACTCTAATATGTACTTATGTGAAGACTTGATATCTCATATGACCCATGAGATGTGGCCATCAGTCTATGCATATACTAGTGTCAATGCATTATTGTTGTCCTTATTAACAATAATACTTGACTAGGGACATTTAAGAGTAATATTTTATCCAATAGGATCTCACGATCAAGTCATTCACTTGATGTCCTACGGCATCAAACTTACAATTCTAAGGACTTTATTATGTTTATCAAAAGGAACACAATAAATGAAATGCCTCATATATTAAAAAATAACATAATACATTGTATGTAAATACAGACAAAATGTATCGGCCTTTAGGGCATACACCAACAATCTCCCACTTACGCTAGAGCCAATCAGGCACATGTCTAGTGCTTAAAGACTTAGTATAACTCTCATGCTTCTGCTGTGCAAGAGGCTTCGTCAGTGGATCAACAATGTTATTATCTGTTGGTACTCTGCATATCTTCACATCTCCTTTATCAATGATCTCTTAAATAAGATGGAAACGCCTAACTATATGTTTGGATCGCTGGTGAGATCAAGGCTCCTTAGCTTGTGCAATGACTCCATTATTATCACAATAGAGGTCTATTGGGTCCACAATGCTAGGAATAACGCCAAGTTCAGAAATGAACTTCTTGATCCAAACAGTCTCCTTTGCTGCATTGGAGGCAACAATATACTCAGCCTCTGTGGTAGAATTGGTGACTATCTCCTACTTTGAACTCTTCCAGCTCACAGCCCCACCATTCAGGCAAAAAACATAACTTGATTGTGATCTGAAGTCGTCCTTATCGGTTTGGAAGCTAGCATCAGTGTAACCATTTACAACTAGCTCCTCCTCGGCTCCATATACCAAGAACGAATCCTTAGTCTTTCTCAAGTACTTAAGGATGTTCTTGACAGTAGTCATTGACTCTCACTGGGATCAGATTGGTACAAGCTCATGATGCTCAAAGCATACGAGATATCTGATTGAGTACATAACATGGCATACATTATAGGTCCAATTGCAGATGCATATGGAATCTTGCCCATGCGATCCCTCTAATCCTGGGTGGTAGGGGATTGAGCCTTTGATTGGCTTATACCATGCAATATAGGCAAGAGTCTTTTTTTGGATTTATACATGTTAAATCATTTTAACACTTCGCCTATGTATGTACTCTGACTTAGGCCAAGCAGTCTTTGTAATCTATCTCTATAGATCCTAATACCTAACACATAGGTGGCTTCGCCTAAGTCCTTCATAGAAAAGTACTTCCCTAACTAAGTCTTTACAGACTGTAAGGTAGGGATGTCATTTCTGATGAGTAGTATGTCATCTACATATAACACCAAAAAGACAATTGTGCTCCCACTAACCTTCTTGTAGACACAAGATCCTTCTTCATTCTTGATGAAACCAAATTATTTAATTGTATCATCAAAATGAAGATTCTAGTTTCTGGAAGCTTGCTTCAAATCCATAAATAGATCGTTTCAATTTGCATACTTTTTCAACATTCTGTGGAGTTGCAAAACTCTCAGGTTGTGTCATGTACACATCCTCGAGAAGATTTTCATTAAGAAAAGTAGTTTTGACATCTATTTGCCTGATTTCATAATCACGGTATGTTGCAATAGTAAGCAAGATCCGAACGGATTTAAGCATCGCAATTGGGGAAAAAGTCTCGTAATATTCTACACCATGAATTTGCTTGAAACCTTTAGCTACCAATTGCGCCTTAAAGGTATGCACGTTATTATCCATGTCGATTTTCTTCTTGAAAATCCACTTGCACCCAATGGGTTTTACCCCTTCAGGTGGGTCAACCAAGGTCCATACCTAGTTGGCATACATGGATTCCATTTCAGATCTCATGGCCTCAAGCCATTTCTCAGATTCTGGGCCAATAATGACTTCCTAGTAAGTCACAAGCTCATCTTGATCTATGAGCAATATGTCACCTTGTTGGGTCATGAGAAATCCATATCTCTCTGGTTGATAACATATCCTGTTAGATCTACGCAGATCTTGTGTTACAAGAGCAGGCTGTTGTTCCATAACACTTTATGGATATTGCTCTATTTCCACCATCGGTTCGTTGCTACTCTATGAGCCTTGAACTTCTTCAAGTTCTACTTTTCTCCTACTGATTCCTTTGAAGATAAACTCATTTTCTAGGAATACAATAGTCAGTGCGACAAACACTTTGCCCTCGGTAGGATTATGGAAATAGTTTCTCTTAGTTTCCTTGGGATATCCCACAAAGAAATATTTATTTGATTTGAACCTAAACTTATCAGAAACTTGACATTTGACATAAGTTTCGCAACCTCAAATCTTCATGAAAGACATACTAGGTCATCTCTCAGTCCATATCTCATATGGTGTCTTTTGAACCTTTTTAAATGGAACACGATTAAGTGTAAAAGTTGTTGTTAACAGAGCATGTCCCCAGAAGGAGCTTGGAAAGTTTGCATGACTTATCATGGATCAAACCATGTCCAACAAGGCTCGGTTCCTCCTTTCAGAGACACAATTTCATTGTGGTGTTCCTGGAAGAGTGAGTTGAGATATTATCCCACACTCTTTCAGATGATCATCAAACTGTTGGCTTAAGTATTCACCACCCCGATCTGATCGAAGGACTTTAATACTCTTACCAAGTTGGTTTTGTACTTCATTCTTGAACTCCTTGAACTTTTCAAAGGATTCTGATTTGTGCTTCATAAGGTATACAAATCCATATATACTGAAATCATCAGTAAATGTAATGAAGTACTGAAAACTGCTTCTAGCCTGTGCGTTTAGGGGTCCACATACATCACTATGTATATGGCCCAAAAGATCACTAGCCCTTTCACCTTGTCTAGTGAATAGAGCCTTTGTCATCTTCCCCAATAAACAAGATTCACATATCTCATATGATTCAAAATCAAACAAGTCCAGGAAGCCATTTTTATGGAGTTTGAAAATGTGTTTCTCATTTATGTGGCCCAAATGACAATGCCAGAGATAAGTTGGGTTTATATCATTTGATTTAAACCTCTTTGTACTTATGTTATAGATGAGCGTTTTGAGATTAAGGACATAAAGTCCATTACTCAATTGTGCATTACCATAAAAAATATCATTCAAATAAATGAAATAACATTTGTCCTTTATAATAAAAGTAAAGCCTTTCTTGTCCAAACAAGAAAGAGAAATGATGTTCCTGCTTATGGCAGGCATAAAATAGCAGTTCTCTAACTATATTATAAGCCCAGTGGGCAAAGATAAAAGATAAGTCCCTACGGCTAATGTAGCAACCTTTGCTCCATTTCTAACTCGTAGGTTGACTTTGCCCTTAGTCAAGGTCTACTGTTCTTTAAATTCTGCATATTTACACAAATGTGAGATCCATATCCAGTATCTAATACCCATGATGTAAAAGTAGATAAATTGACTTCTATAACAAAAATACTTGAAGTGAAAGTCTCACTTCTTCTTCTTGAGCTCCTCTAGGTACTTAGCACAGTTCCTCTTCCAATGTCCGATCTGATCACAGTGGAAGTACGTACTTTCCTTAGCCACTCCACCCACTGGTTTTAAGCTAGAAGTGTTGGACTTGGACTTATCCTTGCCCTTGCTCTTTTACTTGTCCTTGGGCTTTTTCTGCTGTTTCTTACCCTTAATTCTTTTGGACCATCATTGTGGCTTTTCCTTTGCCTTTGTTTATGTTCTATTCAACGGTTCTCAACATGCTTAGCAGCTTTGGTAGTGATTTGTCAATCTCATTCATATTGTAGTTCATGAAAAATTGACTAAAACTTTCTTGCGATGATTGTAGGACTAAGTTAGTGACCAACTCTTAGCCCAAAGGAAAACCAAGTCTCTCTAGGTTTTCAATGTATCCAATCATCTAGAGTACGTGAGCACCAATAGGGCTTCCTTCTTCCAGCTTGCACTGAAACAGTGCTTTAGAGATCTCGTATCTCTCATGTCTAGCCTGCTCTTGATAGAGCTTTTTAAGGTGTACGATCATATCGTAGGTATCCATGTTCTCGTGTTGCTTTTGGAGCTCAGAGTTCATGTTGGCTAGCATTAAACATCTGACGTCCAAGGCATCATCTTGATGCTTTTTATAAGCATCTCTTTCTATTCTAGTGGCATTAGTAGCAGGTGGCTCAGGAACATGCTGTCCTAGAACATACAACTTTTCTCTTGCTTGAGGACAATCCTCAAATTCCTGTACCAGTCTTAGAAATTTGTCCCAAACAACTTGTCCTATTCAAGGACTGATCGCAATGATAAGTTACTTGAAGAGTTTGTTGCCATAGTAATCTATTAACAGAAATATGTAAAAAATAAGTATAATGTCATAAACATATTTAACAAGGTCATTAATTAAATATGTCTCCCACTATTTTATTCAAATGAATGACCTTTTGCATTGACTTGGAAAATCCCATCATAAGATTTTCTAGTGGGCCAAGATCCATATTTCACTTAGCTTTGAGTCAGTTTTGATTGATCACCCAAAATTCAGTTATTTAGGTAGGAAACTCTTTCCAATTACATCATATGTAACTCTTGGATAGTTGGGTGAATAACATTTATTCTAATTCATCCAATGGACTAAAGCCCAACTCCATGCCTCTAAGCCTTCAATCCTATTGAAATGGCCTAGTTAAGTTAGATCAAATGGTTAGCAGTTGGATATTACCTTTATCCCATTGCGTCTTACTAATATAGATAAAGACATCTTGCTTTAGCAGACCTATATTTAATCAATACTAGTCTTGACGAGTGCTACGTATTAGAAGGCATCACATAATGACTTAATATTTGCTTTTGAGAGATTTTTTTTAATATTATTAGATCTCACAATTTATTAACCTATTTATCATATTATAAACATCATCCATGCATCTCATACATATAAAACATATAATAAATGTGACATAGTTATGGCCTTTAAGAGAGAACCATTAAATAAAACGAGGGAGCGAACCAGCTTCACAAGCGTCTCCTACCAACGTCCTCATTGATGCTGCCTTCATACCTCCACATCAAGATTACATTATATAAAAACCTCTTTTATATTCGAGGGGAGTTAGGTGAGAAGACAATGTACAATCAGAATATAGAAAGAAAGGCACGACATGGAGGTCGTATTTTAAAATAACCAAAATACTATAAAAGGAGGACAAAGGCCATAACCATGCACCATGCATCACAAAGTACACATAAACACAAAGCAATAACATGTTGTTATTTTGTGAGTTATAAAAATGGATTTGAATAACGCACTTTTGAATATCATATGCCTGGGCAGCGCCCCGACAAACGGGGGTAGACCTCTTGTGGGGCTCGGGGCAGCACCTCAAAACCTAAAAAATTTTGTTGATACCGCCACTGGTTTCTAACAAAAAAATTAAGAGGTAGACCTCTTTCACCTCTTTGATAGCTAGGGTATCAACACTTGAACCCTAAAACCGAAAACACATGAACGCTTTATGCACGGCGGGGAACCCTTGCATCACTGTTCAACACTTGAACCTCTTGCGTCTCCTTGATGGCTTGACATCAACACTTGATGCCTCTGCCGCAAAATAGGAACAGGGTTTCCAAAAACCCTTGCGCTGACCGCTGAGCAGAAACATGGATTCCATAACCCTTGCTACCGCTAACCAGAAACAAGGATTCCATAACCCTTGCTCCTCGCTGCTATGCATAACGTTGTACGTTTCACATACATATCAGAAAGCTTCGCAAAAATATACATCTCAATACAAAACGATTTTCACAGAACATATGAACAACTTCATGGTTTTTGAAAATAATATCACAGTTTCGCATACAACAAATTAAACAGAATATGTCGCAAAAGGTTTTATTCATTTTTCTGAAATAACATATTAAAGATCATATCTTTTACCAAAAACAAACCATGAAGTATGTTATTTCATACAAAATGAAAACAAAAAATCGAATCATGGTTTTGCAAGTGGCTCTCATACCACTGTTGGGAATCGTGAATACATCACGTAGCGAAAAATAAATGACGTTTGACGGCATTAAAACACACAACTCCTTATGTAGGAATCATAGTGATTTCAGGTCAAAGGACCACATACACCATTGTCACTATGAGAATCGCTTATGACATTCACGTAACGATCCATGCAGCGTTCTCATGGTGGGTCTGTCTAGTACATTATAACTCTAATATGTACCCATGTGAAGACTTGATATCTCATATCCATGTCCTGTGAGATGTGGCCATCAGTCTACGCATATACTAGTCTCAATGCATTATTGTTATCCTAATTAATAATAATACTTGACCAATGACATTTAAGAATAATATTTTATCCAATAGGATCTCATGATCAAGTCATTCATTTAATGTCTTATGACATCAAACTTACTATTCTAAAGACTTTATTATGTTTATCAAAAGGAACACAATAAATGAAATGCCTCATATATTAAAAAATAATATAATACAATGTATGTAAATACAGACAAAATATATCAGCCTCTAGGGCCTACACCAACAATTTTCATGTTATATACATTTGGTTTAGTCACATGCCCGTGGGTTAGTCTTTTATATAGATATATCTTGGTCAAAACAAAATAAAAATAAAAATAAAAATTAAACTAAATATTTGGTTTAGTGAGATATTTTTGGGTAAACACAAATCTAACACGTTAGATTTGCACACACTCACAAAAAATTAGAGAGAGAGAGAGGATGATTTTTTATGATGAGTAGGTTTAGTGGGACTTGTCTATCCTCTCTCTTTCTAATTTTTTTATGAGTGTGTGTAAATCTGACGTGTTATATTTGTACCCACCCATGAATATCTATGGTTTAGTACATCATCTTCCATCATAGTGTTCAAGTTTCTTACATACACAAAATTGGCCTCACCATCACTCACATATTAACCTAATGCATAGAACCCATACCCTTGAAACAAAACACAGAAATTTCAGCCACCATAGCCAAAAGAAAACACACAAAGGGGAGAGGGGGAAGAACTCAACCTTTTGAGATCTGCATGTCCATGGGGGAGTGAGTGTTTGATCAAGCCATACAAGATTAAGTTGCTCTACACTCTTCCAGCTTTCCAATGGTACCGTTGGATCCACCATCACCAAATTCCATTCCCCTAGTTGATAACTAATTTTGCAATAAGTAGCAGAGTAAAACTTAATTCTCTTTCTATCATTTCTGGCACAACCTTTTGTTTATCATTATACTCCTTGATCCCTTTAATGAATTTAATTTTTAAGGTTGAATAATTGTTGGGAGCATAATAAAAAATGTATTATGGAACACATGTTATAAACATGCATATATTATTATGTGACATATGACAGTATTGAGGTTGCTAAGAAGATGCCAAGTGAATGTTAAGTCTACTAGTCGATAATGCTGAGACTGTCGAGTAAAGGTAATACTGATGTTGCTTGCGCATTGAAGAGAAATTGCTGAAGTGTTATCATAATCTACTAAATGGAAAAACAATTTCTAGTAGTGTTGAAGCTACTCATTAAAATAGTACTGATGCTATTTCATGATATTTGATAGTACTAATGCTATCAAGAGGAAAAAAGATGGTAATACGGATGTTACCATGAGGTCGACACTCTTTCAACTAGGTCGACTAGGAGATATTGGAGTTTAAAGCTAAATGGTGCATAACAGTAATACTGACGTTGTTGTAGATAACTCCAAAATTAACTAAGTCTTTTGAACCTGGTTTGTAATATTGCATAGTGATAATACTGATGTTTTCAATGAAGTTCACATCAAGGCTTGGTTTATTGAAGCATGTGATGCGCATGGGACCTTCTATAAAATCTTGTGGTACATAGTGTTGGCCACCCATGATGGAAAAGTTATCTCCATTAGATCTATTCAGATGCATGAAGTGTCACATATACATATTATCTAGAGTAGTGTGTTGATGGCGAAGAAGGAATAATTGCCAAGTACACGTGGCACAATCTCAAGAGGCATCAACTTTCTGTAGAGCGTTCGATACTAAGAGTGGTTGCTGCATTTTATCTATAAATAGGGAGGTCAGGTAACATTCTAAGGGGTCCTGAACACTTTACACTTTTTACTTGTAGCAGGAAGATGAGTTACTTGTGACCACCCTTTTTATTTTCCTTTTTTGGATAGAAATTCTTCTTTACTTTTAGGAGTAGAAGTAGCTCATAACTTATTCATCAGCTTGTACTTGGAATGACACTGTAAGTATTTTCAAGTTCAATTCAATTATCTTTTTCAATACTTGTTATTGAATAGCACGCCCAACATTTCTCCTTGATATTCAATATATGTTCAACATGATAACACACTACTCTCTTTGAATATTTATTCTTTATGTTACAAATGCATGATTTGAACTAAATTTCTACAATTGAATAAAGCAACAACGAAAGTTAGATATTTCTTTCCTCTTGAACATAAAGGGTCAATGTTCAATGTTTAGGCCACAATTTAAATGCGTATGCCATACTAAACTGCTAATAGTTTCCTAAGAAACAAATTGGCATGCCCAATGGGACTCGTGTTTATTTAGTTTTTGATCGTGTGTTTGTATATGCACTTGTGTAGTGGAAATGTTATTAGCAATACAATGTCAGTTGAAAACTCAAGAATTTAAAATTGAACTACAAATGCAGAGGCTAGAGGTATCGTGCCTACTTCAACTACCTCTGTGGTGGCAGTGGCTCATACACCAGAGGATATCATTAATTAGATATTCATAACCATTAATATCCTCTTGGCTTTATGTTGATATATGACTGCGGGATTTAAGGATGGAAACCCAAGTATAGGTTGTCTCAAGTAATAAATTTCTCAGGAGTCTGAGGTCGATCCACAGGGAATTGATGAAGAAAAATTAATTGAGGTAAGAAAAGGATTTGTCACAACACCAAAAGTAATAAAACAAGTTCACAAATGAATTTAAGGGCTTGCTTGGGTTAGGAGATCCACTCTTGATAATAAATTAAAAGTAAGATTATTTCTCTTTATAACTCAATTGAAATCCACACACAACGGAGGTTCCAATCGGAAAATATAACATTCAAAGTTCAATTATATATGCAATCATATTAAGATTCCTTTAATTATCTACCAACATTTGTAAATGAGTTCAAGTATTCACTGTGCCAATCCTATTGTCTACAATAAATCAAGATCTCCATTATACAAAGAAGGATTCTAAATTAATTGGAAACAAAATATAACACATATAATGTCCAATTGATAATATATCATTTAAGCACAAGAAATAGAATAATCTAACCTTATTTCATTACCAAGAGCTTCACTCTTTCACCCAAGCAAGATGAAGATTTAGTTACTCATGGATAAGAAGAAAGAAAGAGAAAAGAAGAGAAAGATGAACATAGCTTCAATTTAGAACAAGAGAAAATTACAACAAAGGAAAACAATAAACAAACATAACCACAACTTGTAAAAAACTAAGCCTAACACCAAGTGCACTAAATGGTCAGCTAATGGTGCCTTTTATAGAGGATTAGGGATACAAAATGACAAAGGGGCTGATTAGGGGTAGGTGGGATGAGTGGATGAATGAGTGGAGAATGCCAAATGGTGAGGATAAGAGTGAAAAATCATTGAGATTTGTTGTCTCCGAAATCATTCATTGCTTAAGTCATTGATTTCGTCATTTTCGAGCCAAGTGGTCTTCATGAAAGTTCTAGGAAATTGTATAAGCTTTCCAATGACTCTAGAATCACCGAAAAATTCGTCCTACAGCCCAAGATATGACCCAATTACTACAAACTGTTCAGGCCCAGTTTCAGCACCTCTGTTTTGACTTTCAGACCCAATATCACCATCAAGGATCCCGAATCAAGTTTTGTGTTCAACATGAAAGTTTTAGATCTGGGTCTTAACTTTCAAATGTCCAAATTTCATCCAAAGATAATTCTTGCAGCCCGAGTTATGCTCTGATTACTGTACATTATTCAGGTTTCAGACACAAAACTCGTGTTCTGTCTTCCAAGCCCAATTAGCTCTACTAGATGTCTGATTGAGACTTTGAACTCTTCATCAAAGTTGTAGAGCTCTCTCTTATCTTTCCTACAAGGTAAAATTCATAATTATCAGACATTTAGAACTCAAGATATGGCCGAAATACAGAAATAACGTAAGACCAAAATAGTGCTGAAAAAATCAATTAAGTCCAATTTGAGTCCAAACTTACAAAACATAACTAGACTTAATCAATTAAGTACATAGAGAGTGTAAATGACTAAAAATGAGGGTTTATTAATGTATAAAATATGTGATCATCAAATTTTCCCACACTTAACTTTTTGCATTCCTGGGCAAAACACATAAGACCAAAGTTAGGAGACAAAGAAAAATGACACAGACTAAAAAGCTAAAAACTCTAAAAGACTTGATGAAGCAAGAAGAGCAACAAGAAATTCAAGGGATCAAAACATTAATGAGGTAACATTTCTTCACATCTCAAACCAACAAGCAAGGAAACTTCAGTTGCAAAGAATGAATCAAGAATGATAGATCCTCACAGAATTCATTCTCAATCTCTTAAGTGTTTAAAAGGTAAGTATTTCTCTCTATTCAACCCATGAAAAATTGCACTACTATAAGCTTGCTTATCTTTTACTTCTCCGTTACTTAAAACTCATGCATACAAAAATCAAGAGGACTTTATTTAAGGTTGTAATGGGGTCATGGTAAAGGAGAAGAGATAATATGGATATGAAAAGATAAATACCGAAGAGAATAAAAGAGCATTATGGTACAGTTAGAGTGGAGAAAATGTTTGGGAACATTCATCATAAAGGACGATCACCAACATTTGACTGATGTTTTGTTGAAGATCAATTGCAAATTGGTGAATTGAATTCATTGTTAGCCTTGAACATTCTCCTTTTCTTCCTGTTGTTTCCAAGCATCCACCTTTATTCTGATAATCCTTTGATTGCAACGGTGTTCAAATTTTTTTTTGGATCATTTTGCACACACACCCCCACACTTGTTCAAGAACAAGGTCAATGGTTTCTTATTCCCTAAGGTTGGGTAAAAACATGTTTTTTTTTTGAAGGATGAGATGAGCTAAAAACAAGGAATGGTCAAACAAGTTCAAAGGGGTTACACAATGGAAGATATACAAGGATGGCTATTTGGTCAAAGTAGCTATTTTAAAATGCCTCAATCATATTAATGTATGCATGTGAAAATGTAGCCTCAAAAAGAATCAAAGCAAGTTCTAGAGTAATAATTCCATGAGTGAAAATCACACAAGAAAGAAGAGAATGGTACAAATATTCAATCCATTCATCAATAGGCTCAAAATCTCACAAGGCATATTTCTATCATTCTCTATCCACTAATTCAACATCCATAACTAAGCATGTGAAATTTAAGAAAGAAGATAATTTATTCAATCATACTATGATTCATGAATTTCAATTGCTTCCAAGGATGTGAGAGTGCATTCGCTTGAATCTTTCAAAGGAAATCAAAAGACAAAAACTTTGTTACTTCCACAAATTAATACTAATTAATTACTACCTAAAAAAAAACTCCTTACTCTGCCACCAATTAAGATGCGTCTCAAAAGTAAAATTACTCCTTACTCTGCCATCACTAATTAGTTTAGTAAGTCTATGACAATCATATCATACTTCCCAAACAAAATAAATTTTTTTTTGGGTCAACTATCCTTCCCCCCAATTAGATCACAACATTGTCCTCAATGTTAAAATATAGATGAGTAAAGGATAGAAGATATTACCTGTTGGAGAAAACTGACACAAATTTAAACAAAAACAAAGTATGATAAATCCAAAGTAAAGGAAATCTTTAAACGAAGTGTCAAATCTGGCTCCTTTTTCATCCTGTTTCCCTCACTGCCTCCTGCTGACCAATCTATCTGAGTTATTGCTGGGTCAGGATCAAAGATCAAAGGTAAATGAATTTTTTTTGTGACTTCAAGAAAACCATCAGGGTAAAGAAGTCTAGAAACCCCTGAAGGACCCTGCTCAAAGGATCGTCTGTCCAAAACCAAAATAAAGTAAAATCATACAAAGATAAAAGAGATATAATAGCAACTGATGATATACCTGTATGTACAACTTTCATGGCGTATCTTTATCTTTACTTGGCGTCATGAGTGCAGTAGTGGTATATCTTTATCTTGCGTGTCACCAGTGTAGTAGACACTCACGAACTTTTTTTTTTTTTTTAAAGACCAGCGTGCAAAGGTCCACCCGAGTCAATGACGGGTCAACCAAAGGCTGGGGCTCCACAACTAATTAAAACTATGGTACTCCTTCCAGATCGCCCTTGTTCAAACATTTTTTTTCTTTTTTTTCTTTTTTTCTCTCTTTTTTTTTTTTAAAGATTACATGGAGAAGAAGAAGATGATATGTACAGATTGTTATGGATATGACTCACATCTATCTCTGGTTTAACGTCTAGTAACGACTTAAATGCCTTCTATGAGTCGAGGATAAGCTTCCCATCCAATTTTCTTATAAATTGGCAAACATGGTCTTTTAGAGTCAGATTCCTAAGACTGTAGCGTTTTTCTTCATCCTTGAAGAGATTCCACAAATTAAGAATTTCTCGATGCACCAATCCATAAGAATGTGTCTCAAGAGTCAATAGGATATCATCTAATGACTCCTTACACAGTCCATTCTTAGTGAAAAAATTTTTATCTTCTCTGTTTGCGGAAACCATCCCCAAAGTACGACATCGCTTGTTACAATTCCATCGTCCACATTTGTAACAGACTTGTAACCTTTTTGCTCTTCTCCTTTTAGAATACAAACTTCTTCCAAGACCTGGCATGTATGAGTCAAATGAAATTGAAGACTCACCTGCTAGTCGGACCTTTGCTTCAATTATCCAGCGCACATCTTCTGGCATACCTTTGTGCATTAACAATCTCAATCTTTCACATCGAACTTTGTAGATTTTTTTCAGAGCATTTTGAGGGAGAGAAGGAAAATGTTTGCTCAGGTTTGAAAAAATGACATCCATTTTAAAGGAGAAGAAGGATTTAGTTATTTTGGGAAACTGAAAAATAAACCGACTTGAGAGTCACGGAGTATTGTATCCACCACTTAACCGCCAATACAAAGAATTGCAAAAACAAGGCAACAAAATTAGAGTGCATTTTATTCATAACAAGGATAAAAAAGAGAGATGAATTCAACCTCATTAACTTGGTTTTCCAGAAATGGTTTGAGCCTTTGTCCATTAACTTTAAATACATTACCATTCCTAGGATTCTCAATATCTACGGCTCTATGAGGATACACGTGTTTGACAACAAAAGGACCACTCCACCTAGATCTCAATTTTTCAGGGAATAGGTGCAGGTGAGAATTATAAAGCAGAACTTTTTGACTAATTTCAAAAAAATTTCTCAAAATTGTCTTATCATGAAAAGCTTTTATTCTGGCTTTATAAATCTTTGAGTTCTCATATGCATCATTTCTCAATTCCTCAAGTTCATTCAATTACAATTTGCGTATCTTGCAAACATCATCAAGATTTAGATTGAAAGCTTTAATAGCCTAAAATGCTTTATGTTTCAATTCTACAGGCAAGTGACAAGGTTTTCCATAGACTAACCGATAGGGTGACATGCCCAAAGATATTTTGAAAGCAGTACGGTAAGCCCAAAGTGCATTATTTAGTCTTAAAGACCAATCTTTACGATTTGGGTTAACCGTTTTTTCTAAAATTTGTTTAATCTCCCTATTTACCAATTCAACTTGTCCACTTGTCTGAGGGTGATAAGGGGTGGCAATTTTGTGTGTAATACCATATTTTTTCATTAAAGATTCAAATGGTTTATTGTAAAAATGTGTTCTCCTATCACTTATGATAGCTCGAGGGATTCCAAATCAACACAAGATATTTTCTTTTAAAAATTTGAGAACAGTTTTATGATCATTGTGTCAGCATGGAATCGCCTCAATCCATTTTGAAACATAATCAACTGCAACCAAGATATACACAAATCTAAATGAAAATGGAAATGGACCCATGAAATCAATTCCCTAAGAATAAAAAATTTCAATGACAAGGATGGGGTTCAGAGGCATCATGTTTCTTTTTGAAATTGAGCCCAACTTTTGATAATTTTCATAACTTTTGCAAAAAGTATAGCAGTCCTTAAATAAAGTGGGCCAATAGAATCCACACTGCAAGATTTTCACAGTTGTTTTCTTTGAAGAGAAGTGACCTCCACATGCTTCCGAGTGACAAAATTTAATGACACTACCTACCTCACTGTCGGGCACACATCTTCGAAAGATTTGATCAACACAATATTTGAACAAGTATGGGTCATCCCAATAAAATTTTTTCACCTCTGTCAAAAATTTCCTTCTATCTTGGTGCGCCCATTGAGGCGGCATCTTTCCTGTTACAAGAAAGTTGACTATGTTAGCAAACCAAGGCATAGAATTGATAGAAAATAAAAATTCATCAGGAAAAGAATCATTGATAGGTGTGCTATCAAAAGGTGAGCTTATTGTAAGTTTGGACAAATGATCAGCGACAACATTTTTGGCTCATTTCTTATCTTTTATTATGATGTTGAATTCTTGAAGCAACAAGATCCACCGTATCAATCTTGGTTTGGCATCCTGCTTAGACATCAAATATCTAACAGTAGAATGATCGGTGAAAATCACAATAGAAGAGCCAATTAAGTAAGATCGAAATTTGTTCAGTGTAAAAATTATAGCAAGTAGTTCTTTTTCAGTTGTGGTGTAATTCATTTGTATACTGTTTAAAGTTCTACTTGCGTAATAAATCAGATGAGGCTTACCTTCCTTTCTTTGGCCTAAAACAGCACCCACAGCAAAATCACTAGCATCACACATTAACTCAAAAGGTAAAGACTAGTCAGAAGATTGCATGATAGGAGCAGATGTTAGAAGACTAATTAATTTTTCAAAAGATTTTTGACATTCTTGAGTCCAATCAAATGGTGCATCTTTCAACAGAAGATTACATAATGGTCTAGATATGGCACTAAAGTCCTTAATGAATCTTTTATAAAATCCTTCATGTCCTAAAAAGGAACGAACTTCTCTGACTGTTTTTGGGGAAGGCAAATGAGCAATTAATTCAACTTTGGCCTTCCTTTAGAAGAAATCATATGACCTAACTCTATTCCTGAGGTAACCATGTAATGACATTTTTCCCAGTTTAGCACAAATCCTTTTTCTTCGCATCTTTTGAGAACTTTTTCCAAATTATCAAGATAATTTTCAAAAGAATTTCCAAAAACTGTCAAATCATCCATGAAAACCTCTAAATAATGCTCAATCATGTCACTAAAAATGCTTAACATGCATCTTTGAAATGTTGCCGGAGCATTACAAAGGCCAAAAGACATTCTTCTATATGCAAAAGTACCAAAGGGACATGTAAAAGTGATCTTTTCTTGATCTTCCAATGCAATTGGTATTTGATTATAACTTGAAAAATTATCAAGAAAACAGTAGTATGGATGTCCTGCTACCCTTTCCAGAATTTGATCAAGAAATGGCAAGGGAAAATGATCTTTCCTAGTAGAAGTATTTAATTTTCTAAAATCAATACACATACGCCAACTAGATGAGACTCGCGTAGGTATTAATTCTCCCTTATCGTTTTCAACCACTGTTATTCCAGATTTCTTAGGCACAACTTGTGTAGGACTTACCCATTGACTATCAGAGATAGGATAGATAATTCTAACATCAAGCAATTTAAGGACTTCAGCTCTAACTACCTCTTTCATGTGTGGATTTAATCTTCTTTGAGGTTGTTGAGAAGTTTTAGCATTATCCTCTAAATGTATTCTATGTGTACAAATCAATGGATTAATGCCTTTTATGTCCTTTAATGTCCATCCAATTGCATTTTTATGCCTTTTAAGTACTTCTGTTAACATACCTTCTTGTTCTTTAGTAAGAGATGAGAAAATTACCACTGGAAAGTTTTGCTTTTCTCCCAAAAATATGTACTTCAACCCAGCAGGTAATGACTTTAGTTCCAGTGTGGGTACTTCTTCATGGGCATTATCATTCATGGGTTTTAGCTTTTCAAATCTTGGTTTCCATCCCTTGTACTCCATTGCCAGTGTACAATCAAGCAAAGAACATATTTCAAAGATATCATCTTCTAATTGCATACCTGAATCCAATGAATTGACTAAACAAATTTCTAATGGGTCAGAAGAACTCTTTGTTTGAAGATAATCATCTATAATGACTTCAATTCCTTCAACTTCCTCTTTTTCATCAAGGACTTCCTGTGGTAGCTTGCACATGTTAAAAACATTAAGCTCTAGTGTCATGTTTCCAAATGTTAGTTTTACCACTCCATTTCTGCAATTTATCAAAGCATTAGATGTTGCTAAAAATGGACGGCCTAAAATAACAAGGAATTGATTTGCAACTTTCAACCATGGTTTTAGTATCCAGGAAAAAAAAACCACAAGATATATGAATTTATCAACTTGAACCAACACATCTTCCACTATTCCTCTTGGAATTTTAATTGATCTATCTGCAAGTAGAAGAGTTACAGAAGTTAGTTTTAACTCACCTAAGTTGAGTTGCTATATAACCGAATATGGAAGCAAATTGACACTAGCACCAAGATCAAGTAAAGCTTTTTCAATTTTATGTTCTCCAATAATGTATGAAACTATAGGATAACCAGGGTCTTTATATTTCAACGCATTATTATTTTGAAGAATGAAGCTTACTTGTTCTGTCAAAAATGCTTTCTTTTTCACATTTAATTTCCTTTTAACAGTACACAAGTCCTTCAAATATTTGGCATAAGAAGGAATCTGTTTGATAGCATCTAACAGAGGAATATTAATCTTCACTTATTTCAAAATTTCAAAAATTTCAGTGCGGTGGTTCAATTTCTTTGGGTTATTCAATGCTTGAGGGAATGGGGGTGAAGGCGAGAGTTTGGTTGCCTTTTGGTCAGCTTCTTCATTTTCTTGGGGAATTGGTTCATCTTCTTTCTCATAAGGTTCAGGAATTTGTTTTTCAACAACTTTTACACTCCTAAGAGTTATCACTAACTTGACTTAGTCCATTTGTTGGTTTTCTGAACTCCCCTCATTTAGACTGTACTGACCTTTGGGATTTGGTTGAGGTTGAGAAGGAAATTTTCCTTTCTCATGAATGGTGAGAGCAGAAGTAAGTTTGGCAAGAGTTTCTTTTATGTCAATCATGGTTTGATTGTTTTGCTTATTAATGGCCTCTTACTTTTCTATGAATGCATGCAGTGTTTCTTCAAGATTTTTCCTATATGGTGGGACATAAGGTGCATATCATTGAGAATTTTGAGAGTCTTGCTGTGCCTGAGGAGGTGGTGGTTGCACAAATTGTGACTGATTATTATTCCTCCAGCTGAAATTCGGGTGATTTCTCCATCCCGGATTGTATGTATCTCAAAAAGTAAATGGCTTGTTAAAATTATTCATTACATTTACCTGCTCATGTACAACTTCTTTAAAAATAGGAATTTTAGGACATTCATGTGTTGAGTGTCCTAAATCATCACAAATGCCACAAATTTCTTCATTTTGCACAGATTTGACTTCTTTTGCTTTTCTTAATTCCATGGCTTCAACCTTTCTAGCCAAACTAACAAACCTGACATTTAGATCTTCCTCTTGACTAAGGTGATATTTTCCTTTATTAGCACTTGCAAGATTAGATCTAATTGTATTTTCAGAAAGGTTAGTACTATGCCAAGATTGAGAATTTTCAGCCAGTTGGTTTAAATAATCTAAAGCTTCATCAGGTTCTTTATCAAGAAACTCACCATTGCACATTGTTTCCACAAATTGTTTAGTTTCAGGTGTTAAACCTTCATAAAAGAAGCTTATAGTGCGCCATTTTTCAAAACCATGATGTGGGCAAGAATTTAACAAATCTTTAAACCGTTCCCAACATTGAAAATATGCTTCATTTGAATTTTGGGAAAAATTGTGGATTTGTCTTTTCATAGCATTGATTTTATGTGTTGGAAAAAATTTCTTCAAGAACTCACCTTGCATTTCTTGCCATGTGCCAATTGATCTTGGATTCAAAGTGTTAAGCCAAGATTTTGCTTTATCTTTTAAAGAAAAAGAAAACAATTTAAGCTTAACAATCTCTTCAGTGCAATTTTGATCATTGAAGGCAATACATATTTCCTCAAATTCTTTCAGATATAAATATAGACTTTCAGATTCTAAACCATGAAAATTAGGAAGTAAAGAAATCATACTTGGCTTAAATCTAAAATTGTTGGCATTGAGTGGAAAGATAAAACATGATGGACTAGAATTTCGAGGTGGTTGCAAATATTCACGCATGGTTCGCAACGGTTGATTTTTCGGTTCATTATGTACACTTTCATTGTCAGCCATTGTGTCAATTGTGTGTGATTGTGATTCAAACAAGTCAATATATAAAATACCAGAATTAATTTTAACTAAACGACCAGAATTTAAATCAAGATACCAATTAAACATAAATACATAAATAACTAAAAATAAATAAATAAAAAAATAATGTACAAGCTGGCGGTGTCACCCACCATTAAATATTAACAGGGATGGGGTAATAAACCAACCACCCAAAAATAAAAATAAAAATAAAGTGCAGAAAGTAAATTTAAATATGAAAACCAGAGAGTGACAGAGCCCCACAGAGCCGGCGAAAGAGAAGAGAAGAAGAAATATTATTTTATTAAGTTAGATTGCGAAAAAATAAATAACAGAAAAGTAAAAGGGAGAGTTTCCCTCACTAAGTTAATGCGTAAAATAAAAGGGAGAGTTACCCCCATTGACGAAAAAAAAATGGCGAAAATAAATAAATAAAATAAAAAAACAAAAATAAATGACATATATATAAAAGTTAGAAAGTTAGTATGTTAGAAAGTTAGTAAGTTAGAGTTAGATAGTTAGAAAGTTAGAGAGTTAGTAAAGAAACCGAAGGATCGGCAAGCCGATCTTTTGCTCCGGTGAGGGAGAAGAGAGAATAGATTTTATTAAAGATAACAAACCTCAATAAATCAAAACTTCAAATCAAGTCCCCGGCAACGGCGCCAAAAACTTGACTGCGGGGTTTAAGGATGCAAACCCAAGTGCAGGTTGTCTCAAGTAATAAATTTCTCGGGAGTCCGAGGTCGATCCACAGGGAATTGATGAAGAAAAATTAATTGAGGTAAGAAAAGGATTTGTCACAATATCAAAAGTAATAAAACATGTTCACAAATGAATTTAAGGGCTTGCTTGGGTTAGGAGATCCACTCTTGATAATAAATTAAAGGTAAGATTATTTCTCTTTATAACTCAATTGAAATCCACACACAACGGAGATTCCAATCGGAAAATATAACATTCAAAGTTCAATTATATATGCAATCATATTAAAATTCCTTTAATTATCTACCAACATTTGTAAATGAGTTCAAGCATTCACTGTGCCAATCCTATTGTCTACAATAAATCAAGATCTCCATTATACAAAGAAGGTTTCTAAATTAATTGGAAACAAAATACAACACATATAATGTCCAATTGATAATATATCATTTAAGCACAAGAAATAGAATAATCTAACCTTATTTCATTACCAAGAGTTTCACTCTTTCACCCAAGCAAGATGAAGATTTAGTCACTCATGGATAAGAAGAAAGAAAGAGAGAAGAAGAGAAAGATGAACATAGCTTCAATTTAGAACAAGAGGAAATTACAACAAAGGAAAACAATAAACAAGCATAACCACAACTTGTAAAAAACTAAGCCTAACACCAAGTACTCTAAATGGTCAGCCAATGGTGCCTTTTATAGAGGATTAGGGATACAAAATGATAAAAGGGCTGATTAGGGGTAGGTGGGATGAGTGGATGAATGAGTGGAGAATGCCAAATGGTGAGGATAAGAGTGAAAAATCATTGAGATTTCTTGTCTCCGAAATCATTCATTGCTTAAGTCATTGATTTCGTCATTTTCGAGCCAAGTGTTCATGAAAGTTCTAGGAAATTGTCTAAGCTTTCCAATGGCTCTGGAATCACCCAAAAATTCGTCCTACAGCCCAAGATATGACCCAATTACTACAAACTGTTCAGGCCCAGTTTCAGCACCTCTGTTTTGACTTTCAGACCCAATATCACCATCAAGGAGCCCGAATCAAGTTTTGTGTTCAACATGAAAGTTTTAGATCTGGGTCTTAACTTTCAAATATCCAAATTTCAGCCCAAGATAATTCTTGCAGCCCGAGTTATGCTCTGATTACTGTACACTGTTCAGGTTTCAGACACAAAACTCGTGTTCTGTCTTCCAAACCCAATTAGCTCTACTAGATGTCTGATTGAGACTTTGAGCTCTTCATCAAAGTTGTAGAGCTCTCTCTTATCTTTCCTACAAGGTAAAATTCATAATTATCAGACATTTAGAACTCAAGATATGACCGAAATACAGAAATAGCGTAAGACCAAAATAATGCTAAAAAAATCAATTAAGTCCAATTTGAGTCCAAACTTACAAAACATAACTAGACTTAATCAATTAAGTACATAAAGAGTGTAAATGACTAAAAATAAGGGTTTATTAATGTATAAAATATGTGATCATCAATATACGACATGCCACTAACTATTGTTGATTCTTTGGGACTTATTACACCGGTTCATGCACTAGCAAATCCCTTAATTCCTACAGGAACTGTTCCCCATAGACAATATCCTTTTGCCAGGATAGACCCCAATGTTTCAACGAACATACCTACACACTTGGGTTTCGTACATACTTGGGTTTCGTGGGTCTTAGTGCGATACCTACACCTTTATTGCTCCTATTTTCCCAAATATTATAAGAGCAATGCCTCAAAGTAACACAATAGAGGCATTGGCTACAGTTCGACAACAAATGGATGACAGTAACCATGGGATGATTCACATGGTCACTTAGCAAATGTATACAATCATCACTCCTCTGCTTGAGTCGACTAGTAATGCATGCAATGCACTGGCCCAACAAGTAGGGAGGCTTAGTAGCTTTATGAGAGGGGAACCCTATCTAAAAAATAATCCAATCTCTACTGGCCAAGTGACTCTAGAGGCCACATGCATTGAACAACAACCCGCTCAGCCATATCCTCTGTAATATGGAAAAACATCCATGCTAACTTGGATTGGAGAAATGTTATATCCTCATCATAATATACAAAATACAGGATATCATGTTCCCGTGTATCAAAATCAAACTCAAACACAAACACAACCTACTGTAGGAGTAGGGGATCATGTCCACAATAATCTTGGTTATTAGTATCAGTCGATTTACAACACTAGTCCAAGACAACCTTTGTGGGTCAATCCCCTTACATCACAAGTGAATAGGGCCATCGAACAGGCCTTTGCTAGGTTTGGATTTGATGTTGGACCAACAATTCATCCTTAACTCGTGTCCACTTTTTTGGAATGGATAAAACAACTAGAAATCCCTAAAAGACGTAAGATTCCTAAATTTTCTAAGTTATCGGGAGAAGGAGGCTAGTCTTCTATTAAACACATAGCTAGATTCACGACAGAGTATGGCGACTTAGCCGCTAATGAATACATAAGAATGAAGATGTTCCTTAACTCTCTAATATATAACACTTTCACATGGTACTTGACATTGCCTCCTCATTTTGTACACTCGTGGGAACAAATCAAAAGACTGTCCCATGAGCAATTCTTTAGGCCTGAAATGAAAGTATGATTAACTGAATTATATAATAACAAGAGAAGGCCTAATAAAAGCATATATGGCTATTTCAGCTATTTTAGACAAATGCGAGTAGATGTTTTACCCTAATCCTTGAGTCTGAAGTGGTTAGAATAGTCCTTGTCATATGCAATAGCTAGTGAACTAGTAATTTGTTGATATGTTTCAACTGGCTGCTAGAGTGCGTTAAATTGAGTAACTCCAATAAGAGAAATCTCGATTAAAAGGATGGGAAAGCGATAGAGAGTGCACATGGTAGAATATGATAGCAACAGTGAGATCGAATATGAAAAAATTCTGGTCCCTAAACATCGAACTTACTCGTTCAATGTCACTAAGGAGAATAAAAATAAAGTTTACTTACAAGTATCATAATTCTTATAAGCACTCAACTAACAGTTGTTTTTAATTCAGGGATATTGTTCTGGACCGTGATATGGGACCAAGTCTCATGGGTCAACCGAGTAAGCATCTAGCTGGAGTCATCGATCAACAACCCAACAGGAGTTCGCTTGAGACATTGTTGAGACCCCGACACAATGTATGTCAGACGACAATATTAGGCAGCAACAACACGATCGCGAGATTTGCACAGTGAATGAATCTCAAATTATCCGTAACTGTTAATCATGATCTTACAAAATAATAACATCTATAACTGTCTTGACTACTCATAACTGTAGCATCAACATTCCTATTTTATAGGAATTCCTTGCTTCAATTAAGGGAAGACATTACCCTAATTGCACTCTATAAATATTAGGCTCAAACACCTTTAATAGGTAATTATTGCTCTTTAGCTCAAACCCTAATTGTACACAACCTAACTTGAGTGTTGAAGTGCCTTTGCTGGTACCGACCACCATTATTTCAACATGCTCTACTATTGTACAAGGAGGAAAACACCAATATGTGCCTATTCAGGTACATCTCTATATCCACTACTGAACATTAATGTTGTCTATAGGAATCCTTAAATTCTTATTCCCATTTAATGTAACACCCCAAATTTCCATATCTCTTAAATAATAATTTTAACAGTTAATAGAATTTTACTGTTTAGTAATTTCTGTGCACTGTAAAATTATTTTGTTTATTCCGTCAGCATATTTGATCGTTTTGAGTGATTTACTCTGTGTCAGGAAAATAAAAATTTTCGGGCTGGGGAAAACTTTACGTAATTTAATTTTTACCATTAGGTAATTATTTTACGTAATCTGATTTGATATTTGTGTATTTTCTAATATTTGTGATTTTTGTGGATGATTATGAAATTTTTTACTGATTATGGGCCCAGGGAGTGTATGTGGGCCCAGGTGGCCATACGTGGGCCCAGGTGGGTCTCACAAAGTGAAAATTTTTCTACGCATAGAAAAATTTGTACTGTTTAGACGGAGACAGGGGATCTTACTAAACCTGAATCCAGAAACAGTTTTAGAAAATTTCTTGTACTGTGTTTTGTACTGTATTTATTTATCGGGCGATAAAAATACAGTAAATATATTCTTTCGTGGGGTTTTAGCAGATAAAAATATAAATTAAATTGCTTAAGTCAACCTTGGTGGTTTGGATATCCACCATTGATTTAATTAACGATGGAGACTTGATCTTGATTTAATCAACGGTGGAGATTTGATCTTAAAAGTGAATAAGATCATTTATAACCATTAGATGGAGATTAAATCAAAGGTAGATATTTGGTCATATAAAGTGACTATGACCATTTGTAACCATTGGATATAGAATTGATTAAGGATGGAGATTTGGTCTTGTAAAGTAACAAGGACCATTTATGATCATTGGATTTAGATTTAATCAATGGTGAAGATTTAGTCTTAAAAAGTAGCAAAGACTAATTATGATCCTTGGATTAAAAGTAAGAAGGAGTAATCTTGATCCTTAATTTTGGAGACACATCCAATGGCTAGAATTTCAAGGAGAAAAATCCAATGGCCTAGATTAAGTCTTCTAAATCAAAAGTCTACCTAAATCCTAACCATTGAATTAATCAATGGCTAGAAATGCTTCAAATAATGGCTTGAAAAATATGACAATATTATTGCATGCAAGGATGGAGGGGGGACGGTTTTTGTAATGAATTTGGAGCTAGAAGAGACTTTGATGACCATTATTAATTGCTTTATGTCAATCATGCTTTGCTTTAGTCAATTATGCTACATGATTGCTTTGTTTTCTTTCTTAGGAAATTTCTTGAAGGGGGGCCAAAATTATTTCATTTCCTATCACACTTTATCACTCTTTTCTCTCTTCACTCTACGGCAATGCATAGGAGGAAGGGGCCAAAAAGCATTTCATTCATTTGCTATCATAATTCATCTTTGTCTCCTCCAAAAAGTCAAGACTTTATCAAAAGTTTCCTACCTTGTCTCTCCATGTGAATTTCGGCCATGCACTCCAAAGAGGACCAAAATTGTTAATTTCTATCATTTGTATCATAATTGCTTTCTTTTCATCATCTTCTCCAAAGCAAAATACAAAAACTCTATTTTCTTCTCAAAGAAACACCATTCGGCCAACACCTAGAAACCATGTCTCCAAGCTTCTAAAATTTCATCTAAACACATTTTCTAAACTTAAACACCATTCTAAGAACATCTCTAGTTATGAGCTTTTCCAAAATCATTCATCTTGAGCTTCAAATCCAAGCTTCAAGTTTCTATCAAAAATCAAAAATTCCATCTTTGTGCTTCAAGAGAAACCATTCGGTCAAGACACTCAAAACCACTATCCAATCTCTTTTAATTTCATCTAACCATAGATCTTGAATCTACATGATATTCTAAGCAACTTTCATGTTGGAGATTTCCTCCAAATCATTCATCTTCATGGACTTTCTTCAAGATCAAAGTTATTGGGTTTTTGAGGTGAAGTGTAAGAAAACTTCATTTTCTTCTCTCTTTTTCATGATCTAAACCATGTTTGATCCATGGTTCCTCTTAATCAAGCTTAATATACTAATTTTTATGTATTTTGTTTTGTATTTGAGAAGCCCTTGGTGGTGAAAGACTTAGAAAAAGAAGCAAAATAAAGAGTTTTTGAGGATCTTCAAGAGGTAAGAGGGAGATCCATCTCACCAACCAAGCATGGTGGTGAGAGATGGTCTTATATTTGATGGGTGTTGAATCCATGTGAGGATTCATATCCATGGTCATGTAATAATTTATATGTGTTTATGAGCTTTGATTAATTGCCTATGCTTAATATGCTTTGCATGAGTTTATGATTTTGATGGTATGCTTATACTATGCATGATGATAATATGGCATGCTTTTGATATATATATATATTGTGTATGTATGTGTATGCCATGATTTGATGATGGAAAGAAAATTACATTTGGTCCCAATGGCCAAGGAAGAGCTACGGTTTTGATGCCTTTGATTAGGGTTCATGTTGAAATTTTTCAAGAACAAGGGAATTAATTTTTGATCCCTAGAACATGGTGAATTTCGGTTAAGACACCTCAAGATAGGTGTTCACAAAATTAATATTTTCTTGAATGATGAAAATGAATGTTTAGAAAAAGCAAGGAAAATAAATAAAGAGTTTATTTTTCAAAGAGTACATGAACACGGTTTTAGAAAGATTTTTATTGATTTATTTTGTGTAAAAAGTTTCTAAGTGTTTTACTAAATATGAGATTTAAATGAAAATAGCAATGATGATTTTAAAGGATTTGTAAAGAAAGTGAAAACGGATCTGCAAAGAAAGTGAAAAATGGAAATGAACAAATGATTTGATTTTCAAAGACTATGAGTCTTACGTTTTTGTAAAGGATTTTTAATGGTTTTGTTTGTGTAAAACCATATCAATTTAAAAGGAAAAATATTTGATGGTTTCAATAGTCATGTCCACGTTTTTTTTAAAGGCTTGTAATGTCTTGATTTTTATGAACAAAGTGATTTTCAAAGTGAAAATGTAACTTGATTTAATACAAGGAATTTGGAAAGGGAATCAGAGTGTTTTTATCACTTGAGAAAATTTTGTAAACGAAAGACAAAGAGAGGTTGAAAATGTTTTAACTTCAATTTATTTTGAAAAGAATTGATTTTAAAATTAATTTGAGAAAAATGAAGAATATAATGGTGATTTGAGAATTTACTAACGTATAACTCATTTTTGGGTTTTGGAGAGCATTAGTAATTTTTAAGATTTTGAAACATTGATTTATATCAATGGAAAAGTGATTTTGTGGATTATATTTTGGAAAAGGATTTCTTGAGTAAAGAAATGTGGAAAAAAATTTTCTTGAGTAAGGAAATGTGAAAAATGAAATACAAAGTTATATTATTTTGAGAAAGGTTGAAAAGGAATTTTTGAAGGTTAAGAAATATTTTTTGTATTGAAATTGTGATGAAAAATGTTTTACGTATCTTAAAAACGTGATTTTTAAGCTATGCAATTTGAAAAATAATGTTTAGAATATTGAGGAATATTTTACGTGATTGTAAAATGTTGAAAAATATTTTACGTATCTTAAAAATGATTTGAAATACAGTAAAATATTTCTATGCAATTTGGAATACGTTAAAATATTTCTACACGATTTGAATTACGTTTAAATATTTTACATGATTTGAACTACTGTTGATAAATCATACGTGATTGAATATCGATAGAATATTTTTTATGCGATTGTGAAAATGGGGGAAAATTATTATGAGATTTGGAATGTGTTTTAAATATTTTGAGAATGATAGAAAATGATTTACGGGACGTAAAAGAATGATTTTTAAGTTACGCGATTTTGAAACAGTGGAAAAAATACTATGCAATTTGAGAAACATATATTTTTACGTGATTGAGAAAAATGTTAAAAAATTAGTACGTGTTTTAAAAGTGGAACAGAAGAGTTGCGGTATTTTGAAAACATAACAGAAATGTTACTGTATTGTGAAAACGTAACAGAAACGTTTTGGAATTGTGAAAATGAAACGGAAATGTTGCGCAATTTTGTGAAAACACGACAAATGTGTTTTATAACTATGAAAATGTGACAATATGATTTTCCTGTTGAAAATACAGTATAAATACTGTAGAACCAGTATATGGATGTTGTGTGAGAAAATGACATGTTTTGCCTGTGATTGGCATTTGGTGCATTTTATATGCATTGGAAAGTTATGCCTGTGATTGGCATTGGTGCATTATACATGCATTGGAAAAATATGCGTTGAGGCATATGATTGAACAAATGAAATTTGAAAAGATTTGGCCCTTATGGTTGGACTTGCACTGATATATTCGTGCATTGTATAAAGTATAGCTAATAAGCTATTTTGGCCCTTGTGGTTGAAGAGGGAATGAGAATTGATAGTGAGATCTATGATGGATCTTGGGGTGCATCAAGGCGCGACGGTCGACCAGTGGACAGCTGGCGAGTACCCTGTGCCACTTGGTGATGTAGTCCGTTGCAACGCATTGACGATACCCGATAAGAACACGATTCTTTTCAACAACTGGAAGATTGTCTTTGGGCTAAGGCTGACAATTGACAGAGCATTCTCCTCGAAATTGTGAAAACCTCTATGGAGTTGTTTTTGAAAAACTGAGTTTTTGTGCACATGCATAAATCTGAGCATTTATATCTGTATGATATATTAATTGAGGAATATTGACTATGACAATTGTTTTGAATACTTGGATGATGATGATGATAATCATGTTGATGGTATTATTGTGATTATTGTGTGATGATAATAATGTTAATGGTATGATGATGATAGTTGATTAATGTTGAGTGCATTATTAGAATTCTGGTATGATATATCTGTATGATATGTTGTTTGTGTTATCTCTATGCTGCCATATTGGTATTGGCGTAGGTGATCTTACCTTTTTGTTATGTTGTTTTGCTGTGTTTGTACTGTTAAAATCAAATAATAGAAGGATCGAGTTGTCTTAGACATAACGGGCAATGAATACTCTGAGATGGGTGACAACAATAAGGAGTGGACATTCAGGACTCGAAGGTGTGCAGTGTTGACAAAGAACAGATGTAGAACAGATGTCTGATGCAATAAGATGGATACACAACAGAATAAGTATGTTAAGTTTTAACGTTGATGTTGTACCATGTTATTAAGTAGGACTCGTCATGGGGTTTGCTATTGTGAAACATTAATTGGTGTCAATATTGTATACTAAATATATTTTTAATAATACTTATGAATTTCAGTAAGTTTATGTTTCAGTAAAGAAAGAAATTTTAAAACCCATATTTTATAACTCAAACTTTGTGTGAACTTCTTTATAGATTTTGAGTCAGGAGTCAGATATGTGATACCCTAGGGAGGGTGTTACATTTAACCATGGTGAGCATAAGATAAAACGTAAGGAAAGATACTGCGCATGCTGCCACAGGTCAAAGGCGAGCTCCAACGATGCATCATCACCCTCAACTTGTCGCACCACTAGTTGTTGAGACCTCCACCTCGAGGAACCAGGAGCCTAACATTAAGCTCCCGTGCGATGGGCAAGAAACTTCACTTTCCGATGAAAGCCCACACCCATCGCGTAGGAACTCTGTGAGGGATCAACTTGGTCTTTGCGTGCATGGAGCCAATTCTGATGGTCATGGGCCTAAAATCCAAGTACATCAGCGTCTGTGACCCAGGAATGAAGAAGTTGATGGTCGCGTGTCCTATCCAGAGGACATGATTCAATTTGATATGTCCAAAAACCACCTCTTGGGCTTAATGCGACAATAAGCGGCATTGTTGGAAGAACAACGTTGCAGATTAGAAAATCTAGAACGATCTGTGCATGAAGGCTAGCCCAGACCACATCGTGATGACAGAAGACGTGTGGTAAAAGATCAGAGCAGAATGTTGCACGCTGACGTCAAAATGTCCAATGTTGTTAATAATATCCCAAACCTCGATGATGAGGAGTAGCCCTTCTCTGCTCAACTAATTTAGTATAGGATTCTAAGAAACTTCAAGTTTCCTGTCAACGTGGAGCTCTATGATGAGACTACGGACCCTCAAGAACAGATATACATCTATGTTCAGTCTATGCGCTTCTATGGGTGATCCTCACAACTACTATGTCGTGCTTTCCCCCTCTCTTTAAAGAAGGCAACCCTCAAATGGTTCGTAACCCTACCATCGGGATCCGTCACCAGCTAGTAGGACCTCAGATAACATTTTTTGTTCCACTACACCACTAGCAAGGAACAACGTAGATCTATTGAATCTTTTTATGAGATTCGCCAAGGGCGTGACGAGCGCCTTCACGAATACCTTAAGAGGTTCAATACGACTTGTATTAATATGGAAAACCTCGATGAGATGATTGTTTTTCACTATGTCAGGAGCAGCCTCTGGACCGATTCTCAATTTTTTTGATCATTGGGAAGAGAAAGCTAGAGAGTATGGAAGAATTTCGGGAGCAGTCCTAGAAGCATATAAACTTGGAGGAGGTTACTAAGGCCAATAGGAGCTTGGAGAAGGGTGAGCCTTCTTACCAGAAAGGCAACTAGAACTCCTCTCAGCCCTAAAACTCCTCTAAGGACGATATACCCCGGACCAAATATTCAACCTATACCCACCTAAACACTTCGCATGCAACAATTTTGAAGGAATTGTTACAAACCGAGTTCCAGGATATTAAGAGGACACCTCCCTTGAAGAATTATGCACAAAAAGATCGTACAAAACATTGTTCGTGGCACAATGGTTACGACCATGAGACAGAAGATTGCTTCTAACTCCACGATGCCATTGAGTCCTTGATTAGGGCAAGATGACTGGATCAATACATCAACCATGTCCAAAACAATAGACACCGCGAAAGATGGACTAAAAGAAAATGCAGCCCCAGTCCTAGACGGAGCCCATCTCCACATCAAAGGAGGAGGTCCTGGAATCCGCCATACCCAAGTCAATCAAACCATCAACACCATTACTGGTGGTTTCGTGGGCGGTGGTTCATCCAACAGTGCTCAGAAGAAAACACTTAGGATGATAATGTTGAGCATCTCCCATTCCTGACCCAAATCACGGGTAGGAGATCGAAAGATGCTCTCATATCCTTTTCAGATGAAGGCTATGATGAAATTATCCCAGATTATGATGATCCGCCGATGGTCTCTAGGATAATATCTAATGTTGAGGTCCAACCAATTTTTGTAGACCATGGGAGTTCAGCTGATATCATGTTCATGGAACTATACGAGAAGCTGGAATTTCCAGACTCAGAGTTGATCCCCTATAATAGCGAGCTCATTATTTTACTAGTAAAAAAATCACTCCAACAAGATATGTTAAGACTTATTTGACCTTGGGGAGCAGCAAGCTTTTTAGGACTGTCAAGGTCAAGTTTTTGGTCATGAATTGCCCCTCAGCATATAACATTATCTTGGGCTATCCTACGCTGAATGCACTTAGCACCGTGGTGTCTACTATCCACTTGGCCATGAAATTCCTTAGCCAAAACAATGAGGTGATCAGATCATAGATCACAAATGATATAATGAGAGCCTCAAGATCAGTAGGACCCCTAAGAGAGTAGAAGTTGGCACATCTAGCCCAGTTCCAGACTAACTCAACATTCTTATGACTGAGTTAGATGTGCGTGAAGAAATCTGGGGTACTAGACCCCAGCTGGAGGGAGAACTATAGCCACTCCAACTTAGTGTCAACCCAAATCAAGTCACCAAAATGAAGGTAAACTTGGATGAAGAAGAAAGACGCAAGTTAATTGAGCGCTTAGAGAAAAATAAAGACCTCTTTGCTTGGACGTCCTCTGACATGCCTGAGCTTGACCCTGCCTTCATCTGCCACCACCTATTTATAAAGAAAGATGCAAGGATGGTCTCTCAGAAGAAAAGAAAGGCCAGTCCAGAAAGACAGGTTGTCATTAAAGAACAAATCAATAAGCTGTTCAATGCCCGCTTCATTAGGGAGAGAGGTTACATAAGATGGCTATGTAACGTAGTTCGGGTGAAGAAATCGAACGGGAAATGAAAAATATGGGTGGACTACACGGATCTAAACAAAGCTTACCCTAAAGATCCATATTCACTTCCTAACATGGATAATAACAACTCCTTTGGCTTTCGTTTGTTGTCTTTCATAGACACGTACTTTAGGTACAATCAGATGCCAATGTATCTCGAAGACAAAGACAAGATCACTTTCATCACTGAGAGGACGAGCTACTGCTATAAGGTTATACCCTTTGGATTAAAGTACATAGGAGCCACTTATCAGAGGAAGATGAATAAGGTCTTTGAAGGCCAAATGGAAAAAATGCTGGAGGTGTATATTGATGATATGATAGTGAAGACCCCACAGGTTGGATCATATATCTTGGACCTCGAAGAAGTATTTGCCTAACTCCATAAATATAACATGAGGCTCAATCTGGAGAAGTGCGCCTTCGGAGTCCAAGCAGGTAAATTCTTGGGCTTTATACTAACACACCGAAGGATCAAAGCAAATCCAGACAAATTCCAAGTGGTGCTTAACATGCGTAGCCCAGAAAATGCCAAAGAAGTGTAGAATCTAACAAGTTGGATTATGGCCTTCACACATTTCCTTGCTAAAGTTGCTCGCAAATCTCTTCCCCTCTTCAAACTGCTCAAAAATGGGAAAATTTTTGAGTGGACTCAGGAATGTGAGGATGCCTTTACATCCTTGAAGAATCTTCTATCCTCTCCCCCTGTATTGACAAGACAAGAACCCAATAAGACACTGTATGTATACCTTTCAGTTCATGAAAAAGATGTAAGCTCAGTACTTATCCAGAAATGGCAGAAGGGAAGAAGTCGATCCATTTTGTGAGCAAGGTGCTACAAGGCCCCGAGCGCTGATACTAGAAAATAGAGAAGGTTGTCTTCGCGCTTATCGCCTCGACCAAAAGACTTAGATAATGCTTTTAGTGCCATCCTGTGGTGGTGAGGACGAACTAACCCATCTGTCAGATACTGTACAAGTTAGAACTAGTAGGAAGAATGATCACATAGTCCATTAAGCTTCTTGAGTTCGAAATCGTGTATGAGCCCCGACTAGCAATTAAGGCTCAAGCACTCTCAGACTTCCTGACAGAGCTCACATCGAACCCCAGTAACCTTGAGAGAATTTTGTAGGCCATATTCGTCGATGGATCCTCAAACCCTAATGGGGGTGGTATTAAGGTGATCTTGAAGAATTTTGAAGGAGTAACAGTTGAGAACTCCCTGAAGTTTGAGTTCCCTACTTCAAACAATCAGATAAAAAATGAAGCATGCATTACCGGACTCGTAATAGCTAAGGATATAGGAGCGATCAAGATCATACTTTGCAGCGACTCCCAACTTATGACCTCCCAGGTTCGAGGTGATTATCAAGTCAAAGAGCCCCTCCTTTAGAAATATATAGCCAAAGTCCAAGAGCTACTAAAAAATTTTCAAGCCTCCAAGATAGAGCACATACTTAGGGAGCAAAACTCCAGGGCAGACCTCATGTCCAAAGTGGCCAGCACGAAGAGCTCGAGCAACATTGTCTCCGTGATCTAGGAGAGCCTCACTTAGCCTTCCATCATAGACATAGTCATTTTTCTTGTGGAAGGAGATGAACATGCTTGGCTCACCCCAATAATGGAGTGCCTGCAGTCCAAAACCTAGCCCGACAATCCAAAGGAAGCCTTCAAGCTAGTCAGAACTGTGGTTCAATACATTATCTACAACTGACAGTTGTACCGCTGTGGGTTCTCTTTGCCTCTCCTCAAGTGCCTTACACCAAAGGAAACATAATATGTTTTGGACGAGGTCTATGAGGGAAGTTGTGGACACAACTTGGGGGATAAAGCCTTAGCTTTGAAGACACTTAAGGCTAGTTACTACTGGCCAACAATGGAAGCTAACTCCCTCACACACGTTTGAATTTGTGATAAATGCTAGTGACAATCGAACCATTATTAAGCTCCTCTTGAAGAACTATCCACGACGTCCGTATCTTGACCATTTTATATACGAGGTATGGATATCTTGGGTCCATTCCCTCAAGCACCTGGACAACTTAAGTATTTAGTGGTGGCTGCAGATTATTTCACCAAATAGATTGAAGTATAGCCTCTAGTCACGATCACTTCCACTCAGATCTAGAAAATCACCTGGCGCTATATCATCACCATATTTGGGGTCCCGAAGTCCATCGTGATAGACAAGGAAACCTAGTTCAATGATAAAGGCTTTGAAGAGCTACTTGCCGAGCTCAAAATCAAGCACCATTGCAGTTCTGTTGAGAATCCTAAAACCAATGGACAAGCTAAAGCCGCTAACTGAGTTATTGTTAGAGGAACTAAAAGGAGGCTAGATAAAGCTAAGGGAAACTGGGTCGAACAACTAGACCATGCCCTTTGGGCCTACCAGACTACACCTCACTCCACAATAGAGGAAACCCCCTTTAAACTCACTTTTGGATGTGAAGTTATGATCCCGGTGGAGAGAGGGGTACCCAACTCGCGTCACTAACAATTCTCGCCTGACAACAACTCCAGACTGATTAAAGAGGACTTGGATCTTCTAAAAGAAAGAATGCGAGTTACTCACATATGTGATGTCGCCCTTAAATTGAAGATGGCTACTCGATATAACTTGAAAGTTATCCTAAAAAAGTTTGAGTCATGTGATCTAGTACTCTGGAGAGCGGATATCGGTGGTAGGAATGTCTCTCAAGGGAAATTAGCCCTAAAATGGGAAGCCCCCTACAGGATCGTGATCAACACTGGAAAGGGAGCCTACACCTTGGAAACATGAACTGGAAGACCAATAAAAAACTATTGGAATGTGGACAAACTGAGAAAGTACTATAGCTAAGTGCCTTTTAAGGCTCAGTCTCTTAGTTTTCTTTTATGTTTGATCCGTCCCAATTTTGGTGAGCATACATTGTACGGATTCTAGTCTTTTATTCAATCAATAAAATGGTAATGTTGTTTTTGTACATGTGCTTACTCTTTTTAAAGTTGACCCTCAAGTCGGACCACGCCTTGAGAATGTCTACAGAGCCTGTTCCTTATGGGATCTAAGGTTTCTTTTTAAAGTTAAGACCTTCAAGCCAGACCACGCCTTGAGAATGTCTACAGAGCCCATTCCTTATGGGATATGGGGTCTCTTAAAGAATCTAAGTTAATAGGAATAACCTACAAAATTGACTTCTGGTGGTTTTGTTGCGAGTTCTGGGTCCTTACCTAAACCCTCGACACTTGGTCATAATCATTCTGGGTCCTTCTAGTGGTCTTTACATCTTAAACCAATAAGCATAGTAACTTCAATTGAAAATCATATATCAAGAATAATAGAACCTTATAAGATTTACTTTCAATCTCTCAAGTGTTTAGAAGGTAAATGTTTCACTCAATTTGACCTATGAAAATATGCATTACTATAAGCTTCCTTATCTTCTACTTCCCCACTACTAAGAACACATGCACACACAAATCAAAAAGACTTTATTCAAGGTTGTAATGAGACCAAGGTAAAAGAGGGGAGTAATATATATATGACAAGTTTAAGATCAAGGAAAATAAAAGAGCATTAGGGTTGAGTCTAAATAACCAACATGATAGTTTATCCCAACTCTATGTAATGCAAATTCCCTTTATATATTTTTTTTCCTTTTGCTTATTGACTTTTTTTTACACATTTTTTTTCAATTGGCCATTCTTTCCTTTTTCACCAACATTTTGTATATCAATTAGCACACCCCCACACTTGTTCAAGAACTTATTCAATAACAATAATAATGCTATCTTATTTTCTAAGGTTGGGTAAGAACATTGTTTTCCATTTAAGGCATGTAATAAGTTAAAAATAAGGAATGATCAAATAAGCTCAAAATGGGTTAATTAAGAGAAAATATGCAAAGTTGACTATTTGTATAAAGTGGCTAATTCAAGAAGAATGTCTCAATCATATTCGTGTAAGCATATAAAAATATAGCCAAAAAAAGAATCAAAGCAAGTTCTAGAGTAACAAATTCCATGAGCGCAAATCATAAAAAAAAGAAGAGAATGATACAAATGTTCAATCCATTCATTAAAGACTCGAAGTCTCATAAGGTATGTTTCTATCAAACTTAATCTATCAATTCAATGTCATTACCAAACTATTTATTCTTAAGATAAGAGACAATTTATTCACTTATGTTACGTCAATTTATATATGCTCACAACTTTCACAAACTCAAAGTTTCATTAGAAAGCAATTAAAAATACACATTGTTATGAATATTTTTTTTCTTTTAAAAACAAAAAAAATAGAATTTAGAACAAATTTAAAATAGTAAAATAGTTTAAAACAAAAAATAGAAACAAAATTAGAATGTAAAATAGAAACAAAAAATAGAGATAGTAACATAAAATAGAAAATGGAAATAGTAAAAATAATAACAATAAAAATAGAACAAAACAACATAATTACAAACAAAAATCAAGTAGATAGCAAATATCAAAACATAAATAGTAAAATAACAAAATAAAATAGTAAAAACAATAAGATTAAAAACCACAACAGTAGAAAAAGAAATGAAAATTCCCTCTCCACACTAACCTTCATTGTCCTCAATATAAAGCTCAAAGATCATAAAACCATCAATATCATCAATAAATCTAGGACAAGTAAAATAAAAGAGAAAGAGAGTTGACATCCTTATCAAGTGTAGATGGTTGCTTGCAAATAGAGCTCTTCCACTATGTTCTCTTGAGCTCCCTCATAGAATGACTTGAGGAGATGTCCATTGACCTTGAATGTTTTGTAAGTTCCCTTACTTTTGATCTCCACCGCACTATAAGGAAAGACTTTAGTGACCATGAATGGCTTATCCACCTAGAACGGAGCTTGTCGAGCATGAGCTTGAGGCGGGAATTGTAGAGGAGAACTTTTTGCCCAACCACAGATTCCTTCCTTGCAATATTCTTGTCATGGAAAGCCTTGTTCTTATCCTTGTAGATTTTGAAGCCCTCATAGGCCTCCAAGCAGATTTCCTCAAATTCTTGTAATTGTAATTTCCTTTCCACTTTTGCTTAGTCAAGGTCCATGTTGCAACTCTTCACCGTCCACAATGCTTTATGCTCTATATCCACCGGTAGGTGGCTTGTCTTTTAAAAGACAATCCGGTAGGGGGACATCCCTAGTGGTGTCTTATAGGCAGTCTAGTAAGCCCAAAGAGCATTCTCAAGCTGCTTGCTCCAATCTTTCCCATTAGGCTTGACAGTTTTCTAAAAGATTTGCTTGATCTCTCTATTTGATACCTCAACTTGCCTATTTGTTTGGGGGTGGTAAGGTGTAGAAACCTTATGCATGACTCCATACTTCTTCAACAAAGCCTCCATATTTCAATTGTAAAAGTGTGACCCTTGATCACTGATGATAGCCATTGGAATGTCAAATCTGTAGAAAATGTTTGATCTATCAAAATCCACAACAACTTTTGAATCATTAGTCCAAGTGACTTTTGCCTCCACTCATTTAGACACATAATCAACAGCAAGCAAAACGTAAACAAAACCAAATGAGACAGGAAAAAAGACCCATAAAATCAATGCCCCAAACATCAAATATTTCACAAAACAACAAAAGTTGTTGGGGCATCTTATTCTTGTGATAGATTTTTTTCATTTGTTAGAATTTTTCACAAGATTTACAAAACACAAATGCATCACGAAAAAGGGTTGGCCAATACAATTTATATTCCAATACTTTCCTAGTAGTACGTTGATGCCCAAAATGCCCACCACATGCAAATGCATAGAAAAAACTAAGAACAAAATGAAATTCATGATGAGGCACACATTTTTTAATCACTTGGTCACTATAGAATTTCCACAGATACAAATCATCCTATACATAACACTTTGACTTACTCTTTAATTTGTTAATTTGTGGTCTAGTAAAATATATAGGCAAAACACTAGCAACCAAGAACTTTACCATATCAGTGAACCATGAGGTGTTAACTTGCACCTGTAAAAGCTGCTCATTAGGGAAGATTTCATGGATGGGAAGAGGGTCAACAACTTGCTCAATTCAGCTCAAATGATCAACTACTAAATTCTCTACTCTACTATTGTCTCGTATCTTGATGTCAAACTATTGAAACAGCAACATCCACTAAATCAATCTTGGCTTGGCCTTAAGTTTCTTTAGGAGAAACTTCAAACCTATATGATAAAAAAACACAAGTTTAAAACCAAGCAAATATGATCTAAATTTATCTAATGCAAAAATAATAACTAAAAGCTCTTTTTCCGTAGTGGTGTAATTTGCTTGAGCAGCATTCAAAGTCCTTAAAGCATAGTAGATCACTTGAGACACTTTTCCCACTGCATAGTTTAAAGCATCATACATCAGCTAGAAAGGGAGTGTCCAATCAAGTGGCTGGATAATAAGGGTGGTAGTAAGAGCTTGCTTCAAATGGTTAAAGGTTTTCTTGCATTTCTCATCAAAGTCAAACTCCACATCCTTTTGTAGGAGGTTGGATAGTAGAAGGCTATTTTGATGAAGTCTCTAATGAAGCGCTGATAGAAACCTGCATGATCAAGAAAAGAACGAATCTTGTGCACATATATGGGGTAAAATAAAGAAGAAATCACATTTGTTTTAACATACTACATGGCCTAAAACTATGCCTTGTTCTACCATAAAATGACATTTTTAAAAATTTGGAATAAGGTTAATTTCAATGCACCTATGCAATACCTTAGCCAAACTAGCCAAACATGAATCAAAGGAAGAACCATAAACAGTAAAATCATCCATGAAAACCTCCATGCACTCTTCTACAAGATAAGAAAAGATGCTTACCATGCACCATTGAAAGGTGATAAGGGCATTATAGAGGCCAAAGGGCATCTGCCTATGCGTAAAAGTGCTAAAGGGACATGTAAAACTTGTCTTCTCTTAATCTTCCAGTGCAATACAGATTTAAAAATATCCAGTATAGTCATCCAGAAAGTAGTAGTGCGATTTCCCAACCAATATCTCTAATATATGATCAATGAAGGGCAGAGGGTAATGATTTGGGTGGCTTGGTTGAGCTTTCTATAATCAGTGTAGACTCTCCAACTGTTCTGCACCTTAGTAGAAATCAACTCATTATTCTGATTCGCCACTACTGTCACCCCAAATTTCTTTTGAACATCTTGCATCGGGCTCACCTATTTGCTGTCAGAGATGAGATAAAAGATGTCAACTTGTGATAACTTTGTCACTTCCTTCTTCACCACATCCAGAATCAATGGGTTCAGTCTTCTTTAGGTCTGCCTTACTGGTTTAGCTCTCTCCTCAAGCAATACTCAATACATGCATATAGAGGGACTAATACTAGGAATGTTTGCAAGTGTCCATCCAATTGCTTTCTTGTGCTCCTTCAGAATTTGCAACAATTTCTCTTCTTATTCATCATTGAGGTCCTTTGCTACAATCACTAACAACTTCCTACCATCCTCTAAATATGTATATTTAAGGTGTGCAAGTAGAGACTTCAACTCCAATTTGGGTGGCTGCACTAAAGAGGGAGGCAATATGGTGCTGGAACTATTTCAATAGATTGAATTTCTGCATAACCAATAGCTGCTGCATAATCTGTATAGTCAGATTCATCATTTCCCAAATATGAAAAAATTTCAGAAAACACATCATACTTGGTAACACTATCACAATCAACATATGAACATACTAATTTAGAATCATTAAAATCGTCTAAATCAGGGAACTCACCACACAACTCATCATAATTGTCCTTAACCAATTCATTAAGCAAGTCTATATGAAAAACAAAATGCTCTTTCATGGGATGCTTCATTGCATCAAAGATGTTGAACTACACTATTATATCTCCAAATTTCGTAGAAATAGTTCTAGTATGTACATATATTTCCATCCTTGCAGTCTTGAGGAATGACTTTCCTAAAATGATTGGAGCCTTGTTGGAGGATGACTCCCCTCCTCCATATCTAGAATGTAAAAATCAGCAGGAAAGATCAACTCATCCACTCTCACCAAAACATCCTCTATCAAGCCTGTTGGGTAAGCACCACTCCTATTTGCTTACTGAATCACAATGCTAGTTGTTCACAAAAGTCCAAGTCCAAGAGAATTAAAAACAGATATAAGCATCACATTAATTGAAGCTCCAAGATCCAACATTACATTCTCAAACTTGTAATTGCCTATAATGCATAGAATTGTAAATGTGTCTAGATCCTTGCATTTTTTAGGAATTGGCTGAATAAGGACTAAAACATTTTGCCTCATACTGACTCTTTCATTGCCCTTCAATCTCCTTTTGTGCATGTACAACTCCTTCAGAAATTTGACATACTTCAGAATTTGCTTAATTACATCCAGCAGTAGAATGTTCACTTCCACTTTCCTGAATGTCTCCAAAAGTTCTTTATCTTTTTTTGCCTCATCCATTTTCTTGGACTGGAGTGCTCTTTGTGGAAATAAAAGAGGCACTGCATGATCAAATTTCTTCTTTCTCGCTCCAACTTCTGATTTCTAGTCTGTCTTTGCTTTAGGTTCTGCAGAATTTAATTTTTCTGCAGAATTTGATTTTTCTACATAATCAATTTTCTCTGCTGACTACTGCTAGCTTGCTGGTCGAGGGTCTTCTACTATCTTACCACTTCTCAACATAATAGCATTGACATTTCTCTTTGGGTTTGGAATTGCTTGAGTGGGAAGTTGGTTAGAGCTTTGTGCCTTTAATTGACTCAGTGAAGAAGCCAACTGTCCAATTTGAGTTTCCAAATTCTAAAAGATGGCTTCTGTTCTCTGCTAGAATTGGATGTTATTGGTGGTTATTTGCTTGACTACGTCCTCTAATGCAGGCTTAGATTGAGTACGACCTTGTTGCTACACAAGTGGTTGCGGTATCTGTTATTTAGCAGGCTGTTGGAATTATTGCCTACTTAGTCTAGAATTTTGCTGAAACTGGTATGGCCTAACTGGTGGATGGAATGATTGTTGTGGTGTTGCTGTTGTATTTCTATATCTGAAATTTGAATGATCCCTCCAGCTAGGATTGTAAGTCCTGGAGTAAAGATCATATCTGGGCTACTGGTGCTGCTGGTACTGAGGTTTACCAGGGAAAATGTCTATTGCAACAGCATAAGCCTAGGGTGCAAAATTGTCTTCTTGGAGTGTGGGGCATGCATTTATGGGATGAGTTAGACAAGCCCAAATCCCACATAGTTTGACAGGCCTTTGCACAGGTATTTGCTGCCCCATTGCTAATTGCATCACCGAGGAATTCAACTTATCTAGTTTATTCTTCATCCTCTGCTGGTCATCATAAGACACATGAACCTCATTCGCTCCCCTGGTAGGAGTAATAATCCTAGTACCAAACTCTTGGGAGTTGTCAGTTATGTTTGCAATCAAATCTCTATCAAAAGCTGGGGTTTTGTCAACTAATGCACCTTCACTAGCAGCATCAATCATACTTTTATCCATAAGGAATAATCTCTCATAGAAATATTGAATCAACAACTAGTCACCAGTATGTTGGTATGGGCAGCTTGTACACAATTTCTTGAACCTCTCTCAATACTCATGTAGAGTCTCTCTAGAATTTTGCCTTATCCCATATATATCTTTTCTAATGGCAGCAACTCTGGATGCAGGGAAAAACTTCTCTAGGAACAACTTCTTCATGTCATTCCAACTTGTCACAGAACCAGGTGGAAGATAATATAGTCAATCCTTGGGAGCATTAGCAAAGGAGAAAGGGAAGGCTAATAACTTGATGTGCTCTTCAGGAATGCCTTGTGGTTTCATGGTGGAACATAGCACATGAAACTCCTTCAGATTCTTATGAAGATCTTCACCTGCAAGATTATGGAACTTTGGCAGCAAGTGTATTAATCCAGATTTAAGTTAAAAAAATAAGCATTTAAATTGGGATACTGAATGTATAAAGGTTGATAATTAACATCAAGGGCTGCTAGTTCTTTAAGGGTTCGATTATGTACATTATCACCTATGTTTGCATTATTTCTATTTTCAGTTCCAGTTTTAGTTTCAGTATCTGTGTTATCAACCATGATTGCAGGATTGCTTATAGTCTCAAGTTCAGTTTCAGTTTCAACTTCAACTTCAGTATTACCTTTAATCTCATAAACTATCCTCTCACTAAGCCTATGAGCCCCATCAAGTGCATGCAAAGCTCCTTCAATGTTAGGATAAATGTTCAACAAATAACCACTAGAAGGCTTAGACATACAACATGCAAAACTAGGTAGAAACACAAACAACATAAGTTATGTACAATGGAAAATACTACACTAATCGGTTACCAAAATGATTATAGTTACCTTATCTACAAATTTTTAAAAATTATGGGACTTGTACAGGTTGAAAACTACTCAAAAATAGAAGTAAAAAATACAATAAAAAATCTTCAAAAAATAAAAAAGTGATCTAAATGATGGAATTAGGCCAAAATATGGGTGACCTCACATTTGTGAGCCTTGTGGAAAACCCCATTCTCCTTCAACTAACCAATTTTCAACAAATTTTTAGTACAAAATTTCATACAAAAATTACCAAAATACTGTTAGATGAAGTTCTTTTTAGTGAAAACTACCTGAAATAAGCAAAACAGGGGTTAGTGAAAGGTTAGTAGTTCAATATACACCTACTATGATTGATTTGACTTAGAATGATCCTCGACAATGGCGCTAAAATTTGATAGTAGCCGAGGCTACCAAATTAGATGAGATTTGTTAACCGATTCACCAAGAGCTTATAGTATGTGGTGCAACCGAGTCGACCCTTTGGATCATTTCAATTAATCAATTATATTAAGAAGTTAGCGATGGGGGGATTGGTTGTAGGAGTAATTAAACAAATCAATTAAAAGATTGTAAACAAGGTTAAGTAAACAACCAGTCCAAGAGAATCAACAACTCTTGAGTTTAATCCATTCTTGACTACTAAGAATTTATTCACTGATAAATCAGATTCTTGGTTTTAGGTCACATTAAGAAGCATTAAGATGACCCATGAATTCTCTACTAGATAAGCATCGAACATTTAATTAACCAAAGTTAGATGAAATTAGCATTCGTCCAACCCTAAATCAACCTAAAACATAGAATTCTACCAAGCTAAGTAATTCATCAAGCACTTTTGATTGCATCACCTAGTCTCTGTAAAATCATCATCCAACATGAGCTCTCTACTAGGTAAGCACCTAGGATTCGATCAATCAACGAAAAACATATGAAGCATACATTTAACCCTAAATCAACCTCAATCAATCAATGAAAAATAGATTAAGCATCCATTTAACCCTAAATCAACCTCATTTCCAGAGTTCACGTGAGTTAAACAATCCATCAAACACCTTTGATGCACTGTCTAGTTTCTACAATTCCCATTAAACATATGATAGTTATGCAACCATCATATGAACATCAAGACCAAGTTAAGCACTCTCAGCCAAGGAGTAACAGAATCAAAGAAAGGGAAGAGAGAAATATGATTACCAAGTAAATTAAACATTTAAACCAAGGTCTCAACATTAAACATCAAGAGTGCTTCAATCCTTAGGATTGATTATAAAGCTTTAACTTTCCATGAATGGAGAGCACAATAGAAAAAAATGAAGAAAACCTAGAGAAAGTAAGAAGAGAGGCGAAGAGAGGAGAGAAGAGAACAAAAGAGAAGATAAAAATTGAAAATTGAGAAGTGTCTGCTCTCCAACCTCGGATCTGACTCAAAATCCCATATAACAAATACCAAAGGTGAAAATACAAGTGTGCCCCAAGCTTAGGATGTTTCCTCTTCTAATTAGATTTAATTAAACACATAATTTGTAAGATTTGGACACCTAATGAAGGAGTTATGGCCAAAATATATTTAACAGCTCTTAAATCTCATCAGCTCCCTTCAGGCATTGAAAACCCTATAAAAACATCACCTTTTTGATAAGTGGTCTTCATGAAAGTTTATGGGTTTTTTCTCAACTTTCCAAAAGAATTAGTTTCATCCCATTCTGACTTCTACAACCCAAATTACGACCCAATCTTTTCACATTGCTCAAGTTCTAGTAACAACACCTCTGTTTTGACTTCTAAGCCCAATATAACCCACTATTCATCTGATTCGGCTTTGAAGCTCTTATCAAATTTGTAGAGCTTTCTCTCGGCTTTCTTGCAAAGTAAAGTTCAAAATTTTTAGATGTCTATAACTCAAGTTATACCCAAAATACAAAAACAGTATAAAATTGTCACAATGCTAAAAAATATAATTAAGCTCAATTTAAACCCAAACTTATAAATGATTAACAAAACTAATTAATTAAGCACATGAGAGGTCTAAAATGTTGAATACGAGTGTTAACTAATATAGAAAAAAATGTTTATCAATAGACTGAGTGCACCGGTCTGATAAGCAGACTATTGGTATTGTGAGGATGCGCATTCCCTCCTTACTAGGGTAGTGCGAGGATGCGACATTCCATCCCTACCTATTTGATATAAAAAGGATATAAGTATAGGGAATATGCTTAGAATGATGATTAATTAAAGAGCACTAAAGAAAGATTTAAGCATTGTTGAGAATTTACACATCATCATGAAATTATTATTTATATAAATTATGGGTGTGATAATGAATATTTTCATATTGAGGAATTGTAAATATTCTAGTAATAGTGATACATTCTTGATGATTCCTATAATTTATTGATGATGTGTTTGAAACTATTTATATTATTTGAATATGAATTGTTGCTCAATTATTAAAATTGAATTTCTGCCCTCGGGATGAGAAAAGAATCATTTGGCTTTAGCCACATACCTATATGATATTTTAAGTATTGATTTGATTTCTCGAAGCAGCTGAAGTTATTATGATGACATTTTATATGTTAGAACTACTGAGAATTTTTAGAATTCTCACATTTTTTTATCTCTTCTTTCCACGATAATTCCAGCATAAGACCCACCTATGGAGTAAAAGTGAAGATGTTGATGTAATGTAGGATTATATACTCTTTTTGACCATTGCTTTGTACTTATAAATATGTAGTGGTTTATAAATAGTTTATATGCATATATGCCTATAAAGACTTAGTTTGTATCACTTAAACACTAATGTTCTAGATTGTATGGACTATTAATGTCAGTATGGATCAGACTTTTCAGATATATATTATACTTATAAATATTATCTTTCCCTCACAAGGCTCAAGTAAGCAATATAATTAATATAGTTATTATCAAGGAATGATAATAGTTTAGTTATGACGTGTCTAATCCTAAATACTTTTGTATAATTCGGATGTACTTTTAGTATTAGTTTTGGGACGTTACAGTTATCACCAGAAAGAAACTCTTTCTGCAAGAGTTTGCCCTTTAGCATTGTAGCAAAAATGTTAGATTTCTTCCTTATCTCTTTCCTCAGGATTTGTCTTAATAATGGTTAACTAATTAACATTAGTATAATTAAATGATGGATAGGTATACATTTATTAAGTTTACTAATAGTAAATCCCACAGCTTTTCTCTAAAGGTGGCAAATGCACAAGAAAGGGTGAATTGTACTCTTTAGAAATCTTACCTTTTTCTATAAGTCACTTTTCTCAAGTATAGAGACTTGAAGATAGGAAATGTTAGATAAAAGCAAAGATAGCACCACAAACTATAACTTTGCTCAACACATATATTTATGTGTTGAAACCTTTTCTTCTAAAAGTAAACTTAGGTTCACTTTTTTATGGATAAAACAAAGTGTATGTATGAAAGCAAAACCAATTTCTCAAGTTCTTTTACTTAAGAAAGGAGTTAAGCAAGATTACTAAAAAATAAGTAAAAGATGATAGAAGAAAAGCCTCTGTTTCCAAGGAAAATATTCGAAGTCTGATCTGGTCTACGAAGTTGACACGTAGCCTAAAACCTAAAACTTTGACCCTTTGACGTTCGAGAGGAGATATAGATCCCAAATTTAATGGGCTCATTCGAATTACCATTTGGTTTTGCCATAAGGTCGACATTGATATATTCAATAAATAAAGTATATGATCATGTTCATACAAGCTTCAAATATCAACAAATTTAAAGTAAAATGTGCCAATTGAACTAGTGTAAATGAGATTGAAAATGAACTTGATAAGTACACTTACAACATAATTCCAAGCACAAGCTTGAGCTACGAGCTACAAGCTACTCCCAAGGTCGAAACTAAATCGACAAAAAGTAGTCTAATATAAAAAAATGAAAAGGATGGTCACTGGTAACTCATCTTACTACTGTGGGTGAGGAGTGTAGAGTGTTCAGGACCTTTTGTAATGTTACCAAGATCCCCTATTTATAGATAAGTCAAGTAACCACTTCGAGCATCCAACGCTCTTGCAGTAATCTGATGCTTATTCAAATTGAGCCACTTGTCCTAGGTGGTTTTTGCTTTACTTCCACTAGTGCACAACTTGAGTTCATGTCTTCATAGCGTGCTTCATGTATTTGAATAGAGAGTAGTGGGATTAACCCCTTATCGTGGGTGTCGGCCCATGACTTACACTTTTGTAACTAAAGATCTTCTAGAAAATCATATGTCTGTCATGTGTCGTTTTAGGCTTAAAACTTATTTGAACCTCTCGTTAACAACATTCGTATTGTCGCTATGCAATATTGTAGAACTAGTTCCAAGGACTTCTATTTTGTAGTTTTCTTCAACAACATCAGTATTATTGTTATGCACCATTATAATTTAGACTCCAATATATAGGTGTCGACCATATTTATTGGCCTATTGACTAGAAGGTAACTTTGATATTACCATTTAACTCAATGATTGACAACATTAGCACTACCAAATTTGTAAGATAGCATTAGTACTATCTTAAATTATGTATCTTCAATACTAACAAAATTGTTTCTTCACTTGATTGTTCATGCTATACTTAAGCAATTTTCCAATACTTAGGTAAAATTAGTATTGCCTTAATTCAACATCATCAGTATTATCGACTGATGACCTCAGTATTGTAATTGGCTAGCTGACATGGAAAATAGTTTTGATGATAACAAACATGATGAAGATGATGTATAGTTCAAGTACCAAGAGTAAGCATTGCAACAAGAAAGCAAAAATCTGATTTATGCTTAACTCACAGAGAAGAAGGTTTTGATAACAACAAAATCATGTCGAAGACCAAGTCCAAAGGAAGATTAAATGGTATAGCTTATAGGACTTAAGGTCTTTTTGTAAGAAGCGCTCTAGATATCTCAAATATGTTTTCAAATATTTAAAAATAATTTTCACATATTAAAATACCCAACAAACAAGTTTTGAAGGTTTAGTTATGATGGTAGTTCAAATTTATGAAAAATAGCCAAGTTTGAGTTTTGAAAATCTGACCTTTGGTTACTCTTTTGATCATAACTTTTAAAATAATTTGAGTTTTGTTTTGAAACTTATTTCATTTGAAAATAGACTCAAATATCTTTCCAATGACTGGTCATTTGCTTTAAACGGATAAGAAATGAAGAAGTTATGATCATTTAAAGTTAAATTTCAAAATCAGAGTGGTGTATTCGAATACACCACATAGGTATTCGAATACCACACCTCAGAAAAGTCTCCAGAACGTGTTTTTAAGGATCTATTCGAATACCACATAAGGTATTCGAATACCACAACATAGAAAACGTTCCAAAACACATTTTTGAAGGATCTATTCGAATACCACATAAGGTATTCGAATACCACAACCCAGAAATCACGTAACGGCTATTTTCTGGAGCTTTTAATGAATGAAATTAATACCCAACGGCTCTTTTTCTTGGAACACTATAAATACATGGTTTTGGTCATCTTTTACACCAGCCCCATGATCTGAACTATTTTTGCTTGTGCCAAAAACGTGATTCTCTATTTTCTCATATTTTACCAGTACTCTTTTCGCCAAAACCTTGAGATATCATAAGAGAGCTTCCTAGTGCTTCAATTTGTAACATTTGCTCTTTGTGAGAGTTTCTCTTCATCTATATTCTATTTCTTTGTAAAAGGGTGAGGTATCCCTTAGTGAAATTGTAAGGGTGAGGTATCCCTTGTTGTAAAGAAGGTGAGGTATCCTTCAAAGGGGGTGAGGTATCCCTCTAAGGTTTGTGTAAGGGTGAGGTATCCTCACAGTGAGGCTTTAGCACAAGGGTAGAGTTTCCTGTGTGTGAAAAGTGCTCTATTGTGTAAAGGTTGCAAGCACCTATTTTTAAGCTTGTATTGAATAGTGAAAAATCTCGAACTGTGTTTCGGGGACTGGACGTAGGCCACAAGTGGTTGGTGGTCGAACCAGATAAACATCGTGTCTGCTTTTTCTTCTTTCCTTAATCTTTTGTCTCTCTGCACTTTATTTATTATATCTTGCAATTTAATTTCTAGTTGTTCTTCTTATCTTCATCTTATTCACGCCTTTATTATTTAAATTCAGCATAGTTTATTTGTTTAAGGCTTTTGCGAAAAATTTTTAAATACTCAATTCACCCCCCCTCTTGAGTACTGAAGCCACTTGGGTAACAAGTATCCACTTGGAACTTTCTTAGCAGCCTCAATACTGCCACTTGTCAAATGATTTCATATGCAATTTATAGCACATATGTGCATAACAAATAAATTTTATTTGGTTTCCAACAGATGCCCCCTTAAGTGTAGCATTTGAGTAGCTAGATGAAATGACCACACTTATGAATGTTCTCTTGGTAACTGTGATTAATTTCAAATGCACGTCCCTTCACCACATTCTTTTTAGGTGTACATTTCTCATCATCATTTATGCTTCATACCCCTTGGTTGATCAAATGACTATTTTTCATTCTCCTCTTTATAAAGAATTTAAATAATGAAATTCTTACTTCATCCTTTTTGCCCACAATGGAAATAGAAAACAAAACGTTTCCTCCCTTAAGCAATATTTATTTTTTAACTTTTATTCTTCAAAATCCCTTGCAAGTTTCTTTTAGTACCAACTTCTCTATTGAAATGAAACTCTTTTGACCATGCATATTCATTGGCTGAGGCCAATGAGTTATTTGAAAATTCCTTCCAAAAGGCCTTGGACATCCCAAGATGCCTTTTTGTCCATGCATACGAGGGTTTGGCTAGGACTACTCCAATCTAGTAGCTCGCCAGCCTTCGTTGGATGAATAATTACATCTGACGAAGTCTGTTTGCACGTCTTTACCTCCTTGATTGCTTGGGGTTCTAAGTCAATTTAGATATGCTGGGGAGGTAGGAAGGTAGGAGTCTTGGAAAAGAGTCTCCTTGACCGTGGTAGTTGCTTTGGTTTTCTAGTTGGAGGAATTCAGCAAGTGGTGGAGTTCAACTTTTTCGGTCTTTAGAAGTATTCTATGCAGTACACCTAGCACTCCATATTATAGTATAGACGTAGAGTTTTGGCCTTTGAAATCTCATGTTCCTTTGAAAGTTGTAATTTGTTGACATATCAATGAAATTTCATTTTCTTATGCTTTTATGTCGAACAAATTGGACTACAATACTTTGTTTTACTTTGAGAAAATTAAGCAAAAACCTTGTAATTGGTTGACTGAATGCTTGGCCAAATTAATCAGAAATCAATTTAGATCCTTATATAATGACTAAGTATACTGACACTTAATCCTAAGGTTTTAAACAACTTAGCCAATCCAATATAATAGTTCAAATTGAATGGCTTGGTTGACTTGTCCATTTAGATAATTATGACCTTAAAGGATTTTAGCCACTAATTGTTTAATTAAAAGCCCAATTCTCCAGTCGACCCTTTTTTGCAATTGGACCTTTCCAACAGAAGTTGTTAAAATTGAAAGACGCATTGGGGACTTATTTGACCATTTCTTTGTCAACCTAAAGACCAATTTCTTTAGACGGTCAATGTTGTCATCAAAGTCGATACAACACTTAGGCAAAGTTAAATTCAAATATTTTCCTCAACTTGATAAAAAAATCCTATTTAAATTGGCGCTTTTAAAGGACAAGTGGTATTCAAGGATATTTGTTTTTAAATTAGTAACGCCAATTAAAATTTTATGATAATGAAATTATCTTCTCCAACTGCTTGGAAATTTAAAAATCAAATTAACTTTCTTACCTATGAAATGTATTTATAGCTTCCTTTTTACTTTCCTTTTATGCATTCAACCACTCCTTGTTCTTCAATTCTACTTCTCCTACTTCTCTTTCAAAATCCTAAATTCATGTTCCATTCATCATTAATGGCATGCAATCAACAAACACCAAATCCTTTCGCGCCAACCTCACCTGCTTTTCCAACTATGCTAGGAAATGTCTATGTAATCCCCGATGTTCAATCCCAAATTCCAGAGCAACCCATGTAACATCCCGTGAAATATATTAGGCTTGTATATGGTCTCAGAGGTACTAATATACTTGCTTAACATGTCAATTCAGTTTTATGACAAATTGAGTTAGTTTAGGCACTTTACCGCAACACAGAAGGTGGAAAGTGACCTAAAATGACTCAGAAAATGGTTTTAAAGGTTAAGTTAAGGGAAATAAACATGGATAGTTTATTTCTAAGTTATAAATGAGTTAAGAAAGTAGCAGTTAAAGTTTGAAGGTAAACTGAGTTCGTTTGGTATTTTAAGCACACCAAGTAAGTGTTTTGATACCGAATAGACTTGTGCAGATATAGAAAATTAAGAAAATGACAAAATAAGTATTAAGATGAATCATAAGATTTATTTTAATACTTATGAAGGTTAGAAAACTTGAAATAATAAGATCAAAGTATTTCTAGAAGATGGAAGTTTTATAAAATGACCAAAATGGCCTTGAGGCATTTTATTTGAAGTGAGGTTTCCTCACTTGGAAGAAGACAGAAAATGAAAGAAGAGAAGGGAGAATGGAGACCGAAGGAGAAGAAGAGAAAAAGAGAAGAGAAGGAAGAAGAGGAGAGGAAGAACAAGGAAAGATCAAAGGTCTAGAGATCAACTAAGGTAAGGTGTTTGTATTTTCATCTATTCCCTCCTATTTTTCATCTCCTTCTTATTTTGCTTGGATGATGAAAAATGAATTTGGGTGAGAAAGTGAGTTTAAATATTAGTCTCTGAGTTAGAAACTAATTAGTTTGATTGTGAATGAAGCTAGAAACATATATGTATGCTTGATTTTCCATGAGTTAAAGAGCATGAAAAATGGGTTTTTCTTGGAACTTTGAATTGAGTTTTGATTATCCTAGATTATGTTTGATAGTTATAAGAGGTTTGTAGTCATTGTTGATGCTTGATTTTTTATCTTGGGTGATTGAAAATTGGTTAGAATCAAGGGAGTACAGAAATCACGTTTCTGCAGAATCTGGTTTCTATTATGAGCGTCGCGGCGTGAGCATGATTTGGCTATGGACGGCGCAACGTGTACAGAGTTGTGTCGCGGCGTGAGAGTGCAATATTGCTCAGTAGTGAAACCCGTGGCTTGAACGTCGCAGCATGCACAAGTTGTGCCGCGACGTGGAGTCCTGGAACCTCAAAAGTGTCATTTTTTATATTTTGAAATTCTAGAGTAAATGGAATCATTTATATATGTTTCCTAAAGTGTGTTAAGGCACAAATAGGGATATTGTCAAGTGAAAAATTATTACCTATCAAGTATGAGAAAGCATAGGCCTTTAAGCATCCTAAAGGAAAGATTGTACATCCATTAGATATGGATTGATTTAGATATAAGTTTGGTTCTAGATGCAACAAAAGGTTGCATAGATATCACATGGAAAGTAATAAGAAAGTAAAATATAAGTATATAGATGAGTACAATAAAGGTGAAGGCTATAATATTTGGCTAGCAAAAGTGCCTAAATGATAAGAATAAGGAGCCTTAGTGCCTAGTTATTATGAACTAAGGGTAATCATGAAGTAAGCAACCAAGGGTTGCCTAGATATGAATTGAAAAAAGGTAAGGTTCAAGTATGCTAATTAAGATGGACAATTAAGAGTGCCATAGTGGCATGGATGCCTCATAGTGATGGGGGAAAATGTTAAAGTAAGAAAGAATGTATACTAAGAAGAAGAAGTATATTTAAAGTCGCATGAACGCTCTCATAGAGGTAGAGCTAGTAGTGCAAGTATAGAGATTATGTAGTGGTTACGTAAGAGTTAGGCATAACACTACATTATGCATGCATACTCATACATAGCACAGAAACAATTCAGAATGGTGGGTTAAGGTGGTAGCAGATTCCCTCTCCACTATAGAAATGGAAGTAAAAATAAGGAACCAATCAGTAAAGAAGATAGTGGGTTAAGGATAGAGGTGGCAAAATGGGCCAACCCGCCCCACCCCGCCCCGCCCCGCATTCAACCCGCAAAAATGCAGGGCGGGCGGTGCTTGCACCGTTTTGAAAAATGGGTTGGAAGAGCTAACCCACCCCGCTTTAGTGCGGGTTAAATGACCCATAAAGAAAAAAAAAAAAAAAAAAGTAAGGAATCCAAAAAATAAAAAAAAATGTATAAAAAATAAAAAAAAAATCATAAAAATTAAAAAATAGAAAAATTATAATTTATAGAGGTTAAAAAAATAAAATAAATAAAATAAATTTAGAAGGTAACACTTTTTTTAAAAAACTCAACCCGTGGGTTAACCCGGAGGTAAAATAAAAATTTGAAATCTTGAACCTAACTCTCCAACCCAACGCAACCCGTTTGCCATAAAGGAATAACAAGCTTCATGACATCCATAATCTCTCATGACATTACATTTATATCATCACATAATTTTGTTTGAGCATAATCATACATCATATCATACTTCATAATATCATTTTATTATTTCATGTTTGATTGTATTTATGTTCGGTGATTCATTGTGTTTGTGTGGTTGCTCAATATTATTGTTTCATTGTATGGGCGGTGGTTCAATATCATTGATTATTACCTTCTGATCATGCATTGGCAGTTGTATGGGCAGATGTCGTATCTTCTAAAGGTGAAGCAATCTAAGTTATGGCTTGACTAGGAACATTACATAGAGAGAGAATGTGTATGTTCCTAGAGTAAAGAATAGAAGTTCGAAGAATTATACAGATTTATTTACGATGTTATGATTGAGTAAGAAATAATGATTTAATTGTCAATTAAAATTTTTATTTCAGATATTTATGGGTCGTATGATGTTATACAACTATTGGTATTGGTGTACTTATACTGAGAATTATAAATTCTCATCCCGTGTGTTCTATGTAAATCCAGGTTGAAGATTTAAAGACAAAGAGAAGATGAAACATGAAGAATAGTATAGTTATATTTTATTTTGAGTAAATAGATTTTATATTTTTATGTATATGAGATTAAGGATGTAAAAAAAAATCAGGTATGTATTAGTGAAAAGTTATGTATATAAGTGGATATTGTTTCCACAAGGCTCTCCATGATAATTTATTTGTATAAATGTTATGGATTAGTTTATGAATAAGTTAGTAGCATAACTAATACTGTTTATCCAGGTATATGTCAGATATACTAAGATTTCAGTATTAGGGTCTTACAAGCCGTGGCTGAAAAGGTTCTCTGACATTACCCGAATGGAGATGCAAGAAGAATTCCTCTAAACTCGGGTACTGGTTCCTTTTGATCTTCCTTTCGCTTCTTATTTTCATGGTCCTTCTGGTTTGGTTGAGCATTATTGTCAAGATGACACTTATCACTTCAGATCCAAGTTCATAGAGGTGGCAAAACGGGTTCAACCCGTTGGGTTAGCCCGCCAACCCGCAATTTTTTTAAGGGTTGGGTTCAAGATTTTAACCCATTTTTTATTTCCAACTAAGATAACTTCCTCATAACCCGCGCTAAGTTGTTAAGCGAAGCAGTGTGGTTCCTTTTGAGTTTTTTAAAAAAGTGTTACAAATTAGTCTTATTATTTGTGTTTATGATATTTTTATGTCCTTTTATTTTATTTATTTTATTTTTTAATCTCTATAAATTATAATTTTTTTATTTTTTAATTTTTATGATTTTTTTTTATACATTTTGTTTTGTTTTTTAGCTCATTACTTTTTTTTTTTTTTTTTTTTAATGTCAAGATGACAAATTATCACTTTTTTTCAAAAGCAGGCTATCCAAGTTCAATAAGTTCAAACCTTTATTTATTAATCCTTAAATTCTTGTTTATCATGAGATAATGAAAAGAGTATTTAGAACCTTTCAATAAGTATCCGAGGATTATACTAGTTGGCTAGACAGAATACAATCTACAAACAAATTGGAATTGGAAGAAAAAAAAGATTTAAAACATTATTCAAATTTCAAGATATGAAATCAAGCCCATTGCAACTATGATTGATTTGGCAATGACATTTTGGAATCCAATTTCCAATAGCTTCATGTTCAAACACCGGTTTATGGGTCCTACCATGTTTGACATTGCTGCTAGTACAAGGCTTCACCTTGATGCCCCTGCTATTTTGCCAATGTCAAAAGGCACCAGCGATGCTTGACAATATCCAAGAATAGCTGAGGTATGCAAAAGTGCATTACAGCTATTCCAAATGGATCGCCAACTTTAGGGGTACAAGAACAAAACCAATAACCAATAGGGAATACATGACATTCCGCACTCTATGGCTTTGTAAGAATGTGTTCTGCTCCTTTGGAATTAAGATTACGCCTACTGTAATCCCAATGGCTGCTTTGTAGATGGATTCCATGGAGTATGGTCTTCCTCCACTAGTGTTGGCCCGCCTCCACTCTGCCCTTAATGAGATTTACTTAGTTTGGTGGAGTAGAGAGGCAGTTACCAATCTAGGAGGACCCTTTTGGTTAATTCTGCCATGGTTGAATTCTTTATTTGCTGACCATCTCCACTCTACCCTGCCTGCTAACATTGAATAATGTTGTTATGGAATTAGGCTAGCACATTTACAAGCTGATAGGGAAGCGAAAGAAGAGCAACTCTGAAGCTATTTCATATTCTTATATTATTTGGATGAATCTAAAAACCCGAGGCTTCTTTACCCTTTTGCTAGGAGAGAGTATAGTAGTATATGGTTTTCAGGCTCTCCTCATTCTTATAGAGATGATATGAACAACCGTTTGATAGCTTTCTTTGTCCTTAACATTTGTTTGTAGATTTCCCTAGCCAAGCCGAATATGGCATAGAAGTGCACAATCCTCGTTTCATGTTCAGGGAATTTGATCTGATCTAAATTCTGCTTGAGAAATATAAGGGTGGCTTTCACCGAACCACTCCAAAGGTTGTCCTGAAAGGCTTGAGATACATTTCCACAATTGTCACAGTTGATGGTTCCTTTAGGAAGAAATTTGAGCTTGTCAAGTTCGAACCTATTCATTCAACTACCCTTGAGTTTAAATCTTGGTGGTCTACTTTTGCTGTACAGGGATTCAATCGTCCTTGTGAAGAACTGATTAGTTCTATTGTTTTTGTGCAGACAGGTAACCCTATACTTAATTCATTGTTAAGAGATTATTGATTTTCAAACCTATTATCTGGCTCAATACGATCATACTGACATAGAGGGAATAATTGAGCAAGTTTGACCCATGTTTCTTAAACATAAGAGAAAGCATTTTGAAGCTTTCATCCTGAGGTGGCAGAGAACCAGACAATCTAATGCCTCACTTAGTTTATTGGCTTTTTAAGGCCTTTCAAGCCTAAGCCATTTCCAAACACTCCTTTCTTGTTTGCCATCTATGTCGATAAATTAATCCTTCCAGATAATGGTCGTCGTCTTTACTCTGTGCTTTGTTGACATATTTTACTCTGTTCTAACTTTCATTTTCTTTGCCAAATGGAGCACATTTCATAGGAGAAGGAGAAGCACCGTCTGATAGGAGTGGAAGGCCAACCATACCACCAAGGACCAACAAGACTACTCGACAATTAAGTCGAGGCCATAGATCTCTGCCTTCTCTGTTAGTTGAATTTTGAACTTTGAATCATCTACTTAAGTGTTCTAATACATTTATTTCCTTGCAGGGTGGGCAAACTTGATCCTCCTCTTCGAATTCCCCTTTTATGAGCTAAGAAACCTCACCTATGAGTATCTTCATTTTTGGCACAATATGGTCTGACCCTTATATATCAACTCATCTAAGTCTCTAATCTCTTGGTATAGGTCGACACCACTCCTAGTGAAGAAAAGTGCTTACGAAGAGTTGCTGAAACCAAAGTAAGATATTTTATTTCCTTTGCATTGCATTATATTTCATATCTCTCTGACTTTTGCTTTGTTTTAGGGAAATAGAAAGCCTAAGGCAGTCAACAAAGGACTAGTGATTCCCCTAGAAAGGTTTAATAGAGCCGTAACTACTATAAGTTCATGAAACTCCATTATTTTAACATCTATGCGATCTTGTGGCCTTGCTACTTATGATCACTCTTTGACTTTCAAGGCAAAAGGCAAAGGACTTCACTAGATGAAGATTCTGATGACGGTGATGATTGTGAAGAGATACCACAGAAACAAATCCTCCAATCTTTGAGGTTGAAGAGAATATCCCTTCACCTGAATCCCTTGCGACTGAAGAACCTATCCTTAAGCCTAGAGAGCCATTATAAGCGGAAAAGGAAACTATTGGTGTGGTTGTTAAAGATGTTAATTTGACCACTAATCCTCCTGCCCCCTAGAACCCACTTGATCAAACAGAGGTAGGAAGAAGTGGTGCTATAGATATTCCTGCCATTACCAATAGTCCTGAAGGTTCGCTAAGTCAAGGTTCATCTTCTTCTGATAGTATCCTTATGGCTCAAGGCCAGGGAAAAGCCTCCAAAAGAGAAGGATAATGAGAGACTAATGGATCATGAAAAGCTCATAAATGAAAATGGCCTTCTTTTAAGCAAACCTTTGGAGGTCATTGTTAATTATCCTAATACAAGAGCCCAACTCCTTCGCCATCTTGAGTGTTTTGATAGCATAGAGGATGACATTATGTCAAGCAAATTGCATAAGTCCCTACGACACATCAGTGCATAATGTCACTCCATCTTTGCCTCTGATGATGCTACTAGAGAGAGCATGAAGCGCCTCGATGCTTACGCTGAGCAAAAGAATGCTCTGGTGGATAAGATTTAAGAAAGTCGTCATAAATACAAAGCAAACCACAAGAGGCTAGCAGAGCTCCAAGAAGGTAAGGACCATCTACCTAGACTCAACAAAGAGATTGCTGGTCTTTGCACAACTTTATGCAAAAAGGAAGAAGAAGCAAAGCGACTTATGAAATTTCTTAAAAACCAAGATGCAGAACACAAAGCTATTGTGAAGAGCAAAATAGATCTCAAATAGGAAGTGCACAATGTCACTCTATCTTTGCCTCTGATGATACTACTAGAGAGAGCATGAAGCACCTCGATGCTTATCCTAAGCAAAAGAATGCTCTGGTGGATAAGATTTAAGAAGGCCGTCATAAATACAAAGTAAACCACAAGAGGCTAGCAGAGCTCCAAGAAGTTAAGGACCATCTAGCTAGACTCGACAAAGAGATTGCTAGTTTACGCACAACTTTACTCAAAAAAGGAAGAAGAAGCAAAGTGACTTAGGAAATTTCTTAAGAACCAAGATGTGGAACACGAAGCTATTTTGAAGAGCAAAATAGATCTCAAATAGGAAGCTTCACAACTAAGTCAAGCTATGGACTCGTTGAATACTGAGTATGCATATGTGTATGATGGTATCAAAGTGGCTAAAGTTGAGCGAGATCTCCTTAAATCTAGTTGGCATGCCCTACAAGTTAAATTCCTAGAAGACAAGCTGTGTTATGAGGGTAAGACGGGGTGATGACTAGTTTATTAGGGGGAATGTTAAGGAACAATGATTTTATTGATTTTCTTTTGGTATGGTCATATGTTTGGCCTTGTGATTATTAATCCAACTCTTATATTCTTACATCAAACAGTGCATATACTCATTTTTACACTCCATCTAATATCATTCATTATACATATTTTTTCTTATCACTTTCTCTCACTCAATCACATCCATTGAAAATAGTGTGAATAGTACTTACACCCCTAAAAAGGGTGTAGGATGATTATTTTTTTTATTAATCTGGTGTTTTTACCTCGTGCACCTCTGGCCTGTACATTTTTAAATATTTTCCATTAATAGCCCCAGTGCATTAACTAGTATGCACTTCTAATAATTAATATACGTTACTAGAATAGTGGTGTGCCACCTTAAATGGTCATACCCACTAAGGACTCCATTTGCCATAAGTTTGGTTACGTTGGTCGATGGGTAGAATTACCTTCTAAACTAGGTCGCCCACCATAAAATTTTGTCTTTTGATCTTCTTGTTATAATTTTAGGCAACTTTGTTTTTGTGTTGAATAAGATGACCCAACCCCATTAAGCGCTTTTCAGTTAGCTTGTCAAGCTCAACATATATCTTATTCCAATATTCTTCCGAAGGTATATCTTCTTGCTTTTGTACCCTTAGAGATTGTACATTTATTTCTACTGGTAATATGGTATCTTGCCAATATACCAATTTGTATGGGGGTACTTATGTCGACTCTTTAGGCTTGACATCTTACCTGGTACCGAAACAACAAGGGTAAGACGCCACTTGTGTGTGTGTCATCTCGTGTTCAATAACTTAAGTGGTACATTTTCAGTATACAACCATATCAAACAAGAACTATATTTACAACTCGATCTCAAAGATACATACTAAAATGGTTCTATATAAATAGGTTACAATAAGACTATAATCCTATGAGACATCTTCCACATCCATTGGTAACTTAGTAAACCTTCAGTTTCTATATTATATCCATAGTTGGTATCCAATGACGCCTCATGATTATTCTGCTACCTGTTTAATCTCTAAAATATCATAGAATACATAAACGGAGTGAGAGTTCTAGGAATTCTCAGTAAACTACATGACAATGTCGTCATAATAGTTCCAGCTATCTCGGGTTGAAAAGTAGTTAACAGATATAAGTGGAAATCATATAATTACGTTATCACGAGACAGAGGTTCATTTTAGCCAGTTTTCTTCATATGATCAAAATTACACAATATCAGTAATATAAAAAGAGTGTCTATGAAGAATGAAATGCGATGCATTATGAGTCTGGTTGTTCAAACAACTTTTTTGCTATTTTCCTTTCTTACTTTCTCTTATAAGGCAACTTTTGTCCTATGAGAGAGAATGACGCACCTCCATAAGATAGTCTGCTTGTCAAATATGAGTTAACCCACTCTCAATAGTTGTACTTGCTACATAGAACCTATCCCTAGCAAGATGAATTCATGTCCTTGCTCTCTATGGAAAGTTAATCCTTACCCTCTTATTGGGAAAGCATACTTGCATGAGTAGTTATATAATACACATAATTCACATTTCATAAGCATAATAACAACTCAAAGCATCATAAGGCATTAACAATAGTTCTCAGTTTATCATAACAATGCAATAGCAAATACAAGGTATACATGAACATTTAAACCATTACAGTTACCAACATGCAACTTCATGCACGTACTCAATAACCTGTAACATCCTCTGCTCTAATTTACTTATATAGGCTATATAAATATACTTAGAGTTTATTACCAGGTTTACTTATTTATTTCTATGCTTGTTTGTGTTAATTTGCATGTAATTACAATTACATGGGGTGTAATTTAAGTCTAAAATGACTCGAATAATAATAAAAATTAGTAAATTAACCAAAATAAATATAAAAAATTTATAATTTAGTTATAAATTAATAAAATGAATTATATTAATTTTATTATCTCAAATAATTTAATTTAGTAATTCTAGTTATTTTTCTTAGCTTAAAAAGCAGCGTAGAAGTCAAAATAAAAAAGATAAAATTAATAAAATATTTTTATAAATTAAGAAAAATATATGTTGATTGTAATTTTATAATCACCATATGGATGAAGAAAATGAATAAGGATAAATTAGATTAATTTTTCAAGCTTAGGAATAAAAGAAATTAGAGCCATCATTACTCTAGAACCAATAGGAATTCATGCACAAAAGTGAAACCCACTTAGCTTAGTTGTTATTGGCTTAACTTCAAGTCATATTTTGAAGTGGTCAGAGCTTGATTAGATTGAAACCCATAGGATTTCATGCACGAAGGTGACTTGCACCCTAAGTTACTAACCTATTGGCAAGAATTAGGACCTAATTAATATAAAATGACCTAAACTAAAATCCTATATGAACTCTGAGAATTCCTAAGACATAAGTTGATGCTAGAAACATAAGATTTAAGATCAAAACATTCCTAGGAACATCAAAGCTCATATCACCACGACACAACTTCCTAAACTTAGTGGCTATAAGTGTTCATTTTTCCTTCCATATACCTCTATTCGACACCACCCCCAAACACAAATACACAAACACACTCATTCTATCATCTGTATCTCGGCTTTGGGAGAGCATGGCAGCCATGGGAGCTTCCCTTGGAGCTCTTCCATAAAGGACCAAATCACTTCTTCTCATCTTGTACAAGGAAGCAAACTTGCTCCTCTTCACCTCCTCTTCCTCCTCATCTAGTTGGATTATGAAAGCAAGCTACTTTATCACTTCTCTTCCATCATACCCACGAGCCTTTGGAGTTCAAGTAGGGGTCCTTGCTTCTTATTTCTCTTCTATGATCAACCTATGAGTTGCGTGTTGATTTGGATGCAAATTTTGTAATGTTACCTATGGGGTATGTCTCAGGTTTGAAGGGTGAGGGGTAGGTATAGATGTGTTCTTCTTAATCATTCTTGATTCCTTGAATTCTTGAGTTTGTATGAGTAGAAATTCATGGTTGTATGTGGTTTTGATTTGAGTTTTGATGATGGACTTGTGATACCAAGGCTATGGCCTTGAGGTGTTATTGCAACAAAGAAAGTGTAATTGTAAATCCAACTAAGTGTTGATAATTAAAACCAAGGAAGTAAGCTAGATTAAGGGTTAATTGGTTGATGGGAGTATGGTGTAGGTCTCGGGTCATTAGGGATTTTGCATTAAGAGGGTATTTCTCACGTACTTAAGATTTAATGTTGCATAAATAGAGACAACCAAGCTAAATTAAGATGAAATTAAATGTAGGAAACCAATTTATGGTCTTGAGTCCAAAAGTGGTTAAAGGTATAATTAAGTCAATTTACTTTAAGTTCTCTTGATTACACTAACTAGCTTGGATTAGACCAATTAAGTTAATTTGAGATATCTTGAAATTAATACATGGTTAATTAGTTATTAAAATGTAGTGGTTATCAACTATTCAGTCAAGTTACAAGTTGTCTAGTAAGGGAGTTCTCAACTATTCTATCAAAGTTACAAGTTGGCAGATATGTAATTAATAGCCATCTGATAACCTTGTTATGTTATGAGCTGACTGATAAGTGATTGGTAGCAATCTAACATTATACTATGTTGTGAATTAGTTGATAAATTTGATAACTATATGTTGTTTGAATGGATGTTTCATGACTAGATGAGATGGCTCATGATTGAGATGTGCTAGCTTATGTATGAGTATGATTATTTGATTTTCATCTCATGAATATGATAATTACTTGCATGTCAAGTTACCTTGCGAATCAAATGACTTACATGTTGATACGTGAAATATGACATTGGCATGATGAATAAGAAATTAGAATGCACTGAACTTGATATGCTCCTTCAAATTTGTTGAAGTGAGCGAGTAAATGAAATGTAATGGAAAGTGCATCCTTAAGTGCTCAATAATTAAAAGATGTGGAGATGGTCTTCATACCTGATGGTGATCCTTATATGTTATTCCTTTATGAAAATAACTCATAGGTGAGGCCACATTATTAGGGATAGGGTTGTGTGACAAAGTACTATCACGTATAGGATGAGTTCATGCCTGATAAGCAGACTATCACCAAGTGTAGATGGAGCATGAGACTCCTTGCTTATAAAAAAAAAAAGGACATAGGTCCTGGGAATGAGCTTATGGATAGATAATGAAGATAATGAGCACTATGAGGCCATTAAAAAGAAATTGTATTGTATTTGTGTATCATATAAAGCATTATCATTATTCTGTGCATTATTACCATATTTTGTTAATATTCTATTGTTGAATGTTGGCACTCTGAATTATCTACAATAGTTCTATGAATTTTCTGTGAACTTGTGAATGCTCTGTCTATTTTAGTATGATGTCAACCTATTTTGTTGTGTTCTGATAATCCTCTGGAAAAATGATATGACTTAATATATTGAACTAGACTGTTAAAGTGAACCTCTGCCTCAGGGATAATCATGGGTTTTGGCTTATGCCATTTTTTTTGAGATTTTTTTTGAAAGTTTTGCGAAAATCTTATAGCAGTTGGAACTATCATGATGACACTTGCTTATTAGTATTATTGGAATTCTTAGAATTCTCATTATGTTGCTTATTCCATGATATTCTAGCACCTAATACTACTAATAGTTGAAGATGCATGTGTTGATTATCTACTAGGAGCTTGTTGAGAGTTGGTGGATGTATGACCTAAAGTTTGGCGCCTACATGGTCTATATGAACATGAGGCTATACATATGATATTCTCTTGGGGTCATCATTCTCTTCCCTTACCTTTAATTTTGCCTTTATTTGACAGACTGTTGACGCTTGACTAATCTTTTTGTGATAGGCATAGTGTAGAATGTGGTTTATTGTAGATATTTTTGTATACTACATTTGCACTTAGATGTATATCAAATATAGATATGCCTATCAGTATGTTTGTAGAGATGACTTTAACACTGATTTTGATGATGTATGACTTGTACTTGGATATTGTATAGGGTATTGACGCCCTTATTTTGTTTTGCTATTTTATTTAGTATGTATATATATGAGCCTGAGGCTCAATGCACACTGGTGTAGTGTAGGTACTGATATCTGCACCTTTGATATAACGCTAAGTATGTGATGAATTAGTTTTTGCATATATCTTATTCTGTGGTGTGATTTAAAAATGAATTGACATATTGTGAATTTAATGGCTAGGGTTCTTCCAACGAGAACCCACTTGCACAAGTGAAACTAATAACGAAATGGTAAAAATAACTTGGATAATGATTTAATAGGCAATTGGCCTTACTCACAAAGTTGAGCTAAAATTTTCCTCAACAAGCTTGGGTAAGAAATAAAGATGAAATACTATGTTAAAAGGTATTAGTCTATCATAGACTTGGAATACAAGAGGAAGGAATTGTAACATGTGATAGACCTAAGCATGACTACTTCAATATAAGCCTGGGTATAGTGGAGTAGTTGTACTTAGGGTGTTGCATAACCTCTAGGTTCAAGTCGACACTTATTTCTCATTAATTATAGATCCATTATGCATTATTTAACTTTACCAAACATGTCTTTAACCTTTAAAGGTGTCTAATTCCTCGTCCTAGGATAGTGGTGAACCCTTGTAATTAAGTGCAACTCGGGTCAAAGGCCACTAAGCCTAGCCATGGCTTCCACCACTTAATTTCAACCCAACCAAGTCATGTGGTGGCCCTCCATGGTCACCACCACTTGAAACCCCAAGAAATCAAGCCTCCATCGTCAACCCCAAACAACCTTAACATAAGGTTGCCATTCTTGGCCACCATCACCTTTCACCTCCATGGTTTGGCTACCTTTAGGTGGCGGCCACCACCTCCAAACCCCAACTAAGTCCAAAACCCCTTCAATTTCCAACTCCCTTGGCCAAGTAGTGGCCAACCTGAGGCCAACACCACCTTGTCCTCCCTATGGTTGGCCACCCAAAGTGGAGGCCAACATCACTAGGCCACTAAAAATTCATTTGACCACAAGTCTTTCACATGGTTGAGCCATAAGACTCGCGGCCATGGCCACTCCATCGTGGCCTCCATGGCCACTCCAAGGCCATCAAATGCTTCCTAACAACCCAATAACCCCATAAACAACCATCAATCAAGGAAACATGGAGATTTAAGGAACAGAACCCCTACCACTTGCCTTAGCCTAGAAGGAGTTGAAGGAAAGCTTGATGGATGGTGGTGTTCATGGTATCAAGATGAAGAGCTCGATACGGGGAAGAGTTTTCCTAACTAGAGCATCTTGAGTTGGTCAAGGATTTTGCATGAAGACTTCTTTTTGTAAGGGCTTCTTCAGAAATTCTTTGAAGACTTTATCGAATTGAAATTAAATTATTCACCAAGACTACCATTGATAGTCCAGGAGTCTTCCCAATTGTGCTTTGATACACTTACATGAAATATTAGTAAACATAAGATTCTAAGTTTAAGTTTGTTGATCATCAAAACTCATAAGGTTCTAAAGAATTTTTGTAAGATTAGATGTTTCAAAAGGGCTTTGGAGCTTACAAAAGGAACATAAAGTACATCTTTGATCAGTTTTGGATTACCTCTCTTAGTTTGGACAACAATTACTCCTTTGCCTTCTATGTTCGCATACTTGCCAAATCCAAACTTCATTTTAGACTTGAATTTCTCATCCAAAGAGACAAAATTCTCTTTAGTTCTTGTCATATAACTGCTACAACCACTATCAACATACCAGACTCCTTTTTTTGAAGTGCAAAACACAGAAAATATGCTCCAACGTGCCTCCAATATTTTTTGAAAAATAAGCTTCATTATTCTCCTTCATTGGACAATCTATCACCTTGTAATATGAGTTTCTACAGTTGGTACATTGTTTAACCAACAATTATTGTTGTCATGATTGTTCTTCTTGCAAATAGAGCATCGAGGAGTGGTCTTGTCATTGTTTCTTGGTCTTTCTTGGTTTGGTCTTCCTTTACCACGTCCTCTAGGACCTCTACTAGATCTTCCTCCTCTCCTTTATGTTGGATTATTGTTATACTTCTTTTTCGTCGCATATTTCTTTTCTGAAAAAAAAAATCACCTTTGGTTGTAAAGCTTGCTCCAAAGGTTTATCCAAAAATCTGCCCATTCTTTTCTCATGTGCTTCGAGAGAATTAGTTCATGCATTGTATATGTAGAAAAATCTTTGGATTCTTCTAAGATAGCAATAACATAATCAAATTTTTGCAACAAGTTTCTAAAAACTTTATCAACAATTTTCTTTTCTTGAATAGTATCTCCATAACTTTTGATTTTATTAACTATGTCAGTCACTCTAGTAGAGTCTAGTAGAAAAATCATGTACATTTTCATTGTCTTTCATCAGCAACTGCTCAAAATCCCTTCAAAGGTTTTGCAACTTGACAGAAATGACCTTCTTCGTGCCTTTGAATTCATTTTGTAAAATATCCCAGGCTTCTTTTGGCTTTTTTATTTTAAGAATTCTTGGATAAATTCCTTTGCTCAAACCTTGTTGTCTATAACAAAAAGCACTTGCATCTCTCTTCATAGTTTCTTTATACTACTTCAATTGATTTCCTTGCAATGTTGCTAGTTATGGATATTCTTGGTATCCCTTTCTATGACATCCCAAAGATTTTGGAAAATGAAGAAAGTCTTTATTTGATCACTCCAATAGTCATAACATTCACTATCAAAGATGGGAACTTGGCTTGGGGAATATTGAGAGAGGGTATTGATGTTTGAAGATGAGGCCATAGGGTTCTAAACAAAGGTGGATCAAATAATTAACTCTAGTACCACTGTTAGAAAATCTTGGTATAGTTTTAAGTTTTTTGAACAAAAGCACAACAGAAGAAAGAGTGGAGAAAACTGATATGTATGTATTCTTAGATCTAAATTATGCTTACAATGGACTCATGTAGCCACTGTTTATATAGTACTTCTAGGATTGTAACATTCATGAACTAGAAAGTCATTAGTCTAAAGTAAATACATAATGCCATATTTGTGTAAATAACTCTTAATTATTGTAATACCTGAATTTGTGGATTTAACTAATGACTCTTGGAATTTTTTGAATTAACTTCTAACATTCAGAACTTTGCGTATAACGGTTCTTCCAAGACCAGAGCACACATACGGAGCAACATATTTCCTTGGCGTCTTTTCACATGAAAGGAGAAGCCAATCAATGGCTTCAATGGTTGCAGAGAACATACAAGGAGGAGGATAAACGAATAACTTGGAAAAAGTTTGAGAAGGAGCTACTCTCTCGATTTAGACCTATTGATTTTGAAGATTATGGCACATTGACACAGGTCAAGCAAACCATGTCCTCAAGAGACTGTAAAAAAGAATTCGAGAGATTGGCCAACAGGGTGTCGACTCGAGTTGACCTCAAAAGGCTTTTGTTAGAGCTTTCATTTGAGGATTGGAACTGGAATTGGCAGGAGAAGTGCGAATGTGGAAGCCTAAGGCACTAGGGAAGTCATTGACTATGTTAGAATGAAAAATGATCAAGTTACTGGAGGCATAAAGAAGAAATGGGGCCAAAGAAATTCTCAGCTACATAATTATTTTCCATCTTCGATCCCTGAGGACAAAGATCCTGTTCAAGGGGATAGGAATGGTATAGCACCTGTTAAGAGGATAAGGCATGATACTTATCATTATGGGTTGTTATGTGTGAGTTTTGAATGGTTAATCTCATATTGTTTTGGTGGGTAGTTTGTTATTAGTAGGATTTATCCTTAGTTAGCCTTATTTCTATAGAAGGCTGGTTTGGCAATTGTTACAGCTAGAGAAATAAAAACCATCATTTAGTTCTTTCGTTCTTCAAGTACATATAAATTAGTTAGTCAAAAAAAAAGTACATATAAATTAGAATATAATACGTTTATCACTTTTCTCAGGAGTCAGTTCTTTTGTCTCTATTTTGGCTTGATTTTTTTTTTAAAATAATTTTCTTTAAAAATTGTTGAATCTTATTTTAATTGTATGTATTAAATATTGAAGAACAATAGTACATATAAAGACCAAAAAATAGTATATATCATTTTCTTTTAATACAACGGAGAAAAAAAAATATAGTACATGTCAAGGACTTTTTCAAACACTAAGGTCTAATCATTAAAAATGAGACAAAATTGTCATGTGACTTGTGTCTAGCGCAACAAAAAAATACAAATGAGTGAAACAAAAAATTAAGGAATAAAAATATGTTGTAACTTCCACTAATACCATAAGTCTATAATTCAAGGAAAAATCGGTTTGAAGTGAATAAATGAAATAATTAGACACATTTGTAATTTTCTCACTAATTTATTGGTTTTGCATGATAATTCTGCCAAATATTTAATGGTAATGTGAAGTTCATGGAATTATTTGTATCTTTTCAAAAGTTTGGACATGTATGAAAGTTGAATGACACAAGCTATAATTTACCCTATCAATAATGTTAGACATATAAATTTATATATATATCATCTCACACTTATATAATTTTTTTCAAGTGATTATAATTAGGCTTACTTTGTTTTTGTACACACACTCTGATTATGCTCAACAACTTGTGTAAAAGATATAACCTTCAAAATAATTTGTAAATAACATTTTTCTTACCCTATGTATATGTTATCATGACTTTCAAAAGATTATTCTAAGAAAGACAAACTCCTTAAAATTTAATTTTAACCTATAATAGGTAAATATTATTTTTGAGTCTTTGTACTTTTTCCCCATCAAAGTTTTATTCCGAAATTGGGTGGGAAAATAGTTATATGAATAAAAAAGGGAAGGCAATAAGAAGCAAGAACTTAAAAGTTGTATCATAATTTTCCCCCTCTTGATATTCAGAAAGTAATTTGCTACATCAGACTTTATTGATAAGTAAGATTTTAAACCACTGAAAAAGAACACCATTTTAGTACATCTTCCTATTACTACTATCTGAAGACAAATTCATATTTAAGATTACAGGCTGCGCAGGAGAATGCCTTCAAAAGTAATGCCTGGTCCAAATGCCAATCCCAAGCCCCATTCTTCTCCTCCATCTTCTCTCAGATACTCCCTCATGTACTCCATGACATAAAATATAGTGTTGCTGCTAACATTCCCATAGTCCATTAGTGCCTTCCTACTACAGTCTAGCTTCTCACTGCCCAACTTGAGGGTACTCTCTAGCTTATTGAGAATTGCAGGTCCACCAGGATGAACAGCCCAGAACAAATCATTGAACTCCTTGATATTGCTTTTTGCCATGAGCTTTCTGCAGAATTCCTCTATGTTGGCTTCAATTTTCTGAGGAAGGTCTCTTCCAAGTTTGAAATTTATACCCTCCTCAGAAAGTTTCCCATCAATCACATCATGCGTCTCAGGCAAGAATTTTTGGACAGCATAGTTCAACTCCATGAAGGGAGACTCTTGATCCAATACAGGGTTGGCTCCAATTATCACAGCAGCAGCTCCATCACCAAAAAGTGCGGCCCCCACAAGATCATATGGCCTAGCCTTATTGGGGGGTCTAAAACCAAGTATGGTAGTCTCAGAGGTAGTTAGCAAAACCCGGCTACCAGGATTGTTCTCCGCTATGTCCTTCGCAACTCTTAGGCCAGTGACACCACCATAGCAGCCTAGAAAGTAGAGCATTACACGACCAACATCACTCCTCAGGCCAAGCTCATTTGCCAGATAAAGGTCACCACCCGGTAAGCGTATTTCACTTGAAGAAACATAGACAATATGGGTGATGTCTTGTGCAGGCCTTCCCCATTCCTTGATGCAGGCAAGGCTGGCTTTGGTAGCCATCTCTACTACTGCTGGATTTGCTATTTCAAGCTTTTGCTTTATGGTTGGTGAGCCCTCTGTGGCCAACTCAGGGTATTTGTCAAGGATCTCCTTTGACATTACTGTGTATCTTGTCTTCACAGTAGTGTTTTTACCTGGCAAATGGCAAATGGCAATTGAAGAAAGAAAGGAATTACAGTTTAGATTAGGACAAAACTTAGGCAAAGTTCTTTAGGTAGCGTAGTGCTGATCTTTAATAAAATTATAACATCATCATCCTCTTTTTTAAAGTTTTCATAGATGAGATGTAAAAGATAATATACATATTATGTTTTTATTGGTCAATAACACCACAAACACCTAAAGAACTTTATCTAAGTTTTGTCATTTAGATTCAGTAATTCTTTTGATGAATGATTTAGCTGTGCATAAGTTTCTTAACAGTTGCTTATGGAAGTGCCAATTATTCTCTGCAAGGAGTTGGAAACTATAAATGGCATTAACAAATTAGATTTCCTTTCACAAGTTCAAATATTGATAGAACCAATTTTGCTAGTCACTTGGGGGTGTAGAAAGGTGTTACTATTTTAGGTTGATTTCCTTAATAAATAAGAAAGTAAAGAACTAATTGTACTTACAGAGACGCTCCAATTTTTCCTTAATATATGCATCTTCACACTTTGTGTCACGGATGTAGCCCTCCACCAAGCATTCTTGAGGGATGATTTGGCTAGGGAAGGCCTTGCCTATTGCAAGTATTGTTGCCTTCCCCGGACTTGGAACACGCCTAGTACGTGCAGTATGCTGCGTGGAACTACCATTAGAATCACCTTGTGGCATCCTTGTGAGGTTTCAGCAAATACTTTAGGTTCAATGGAGACTTGCTCATAGAACTCAGAAGTTAAGGGGTTATAAATGAGAGCTTGGCTTGCTATTGAAGAGAGGTTGGTGTCAAGCAAGTCTAGTATGTAGTATGAAAGTATTACATTATTTGAGTTTGGTAACATTTTTGAGTTCATGGTTTTGATGTGTGAAAGGTTTCACAGATCAACAATCTTTTACTTTCTTAGTTGAGCACCGAATCCATTTCTAACTTACAACACTTTTTAACCTGTAGTAAGTGTGAAATAGACAAAACAGAAATAGCATAGCATTACAGTAAAGCAGGTGGGGAGGGAATACTCACCTGAGATTCTCAGTATGATTGTTGTTTAATATAAATGCATCCTGTAGTAACATTACAACTAACAAGAAGTTCTGAATCCATAGATTCCTTACTGGCCCTAGCTCCTTTTCTTACCGGCAAACATTGCCTTCTATATTTATAAAAAAAAAAAAAAAAAATTCAAGTAATAAAAAAATTCTAAAATTACTGCATGAATTTATTATTTTTGTCCCCAAATCACCCATTATAAAATGTTTAACGTGAAGAAATAATAATGAATTCAGTTGTTAATTGTTATGACTCGAGTTTTTTCTGGTGTAGGATGATAGTAGCTGTCACGACTGATGATCATGTCTCGTAGTTCTGGTTGTTTTTATATAACCAATCACCAAATGAACTTTAGAATCATATTACTGGATTTTGCAGATGATTATATTTCATCTTTACATAGATGCACAGGTTCTGGCATGCTCATTGCAGCATAAACTGTGCTGTAAATTAATCCAAGCCATCTGGTTTTAATACGTCAGCATAAAAACCAGAACTAGCCTAAGCAACCTGTCAAGTTCATTTTGCTATTTTGGCAATTTAAGGAACTTCATCCTACCCTTTCTTCAGATTTTTCTATAATATAAATCGAGGAATATGAAACAAATGGGGTAAAAATCAACAACATCGTACATAATAAATGTAACAGGTATGATTCTGTCTGAACAATCATGACCATATGTACAGTTTCCGCCCATATCGAAAAGAAGTCAACTTAATCAACAAAACGGAAAGAAAGTCCATCTTTTTAATATTGTAAATTGATTAAAACTTTAATATCAGCCATTAGACAGAAGAAGACTAGCAAAGGCAATGTGAGAGTACTTTAATACATAAAACTACTAAACTAACACTACCTACTTTTGAAAGAAAATCATGGCAAGGATGGGTAGTGAGAACCATGTTGGTGACTGTGTCCTAGCAATCTGGCAAAACAATATGAAACTCTCAGGCTGGAAGCTACTAGAGGGGGGAACGATGTTTAGGCTAAGAAAGTTTTGTATGAGGAAGTGATAGTGCTGATGACAGCAATTTGCTACATCTTCACATTGTTTTGGTTTGTCAACCTTGCTGCTTGATCTGACACATTCAAGGATCCATGGATACCTTACATGGCATCTCCTCATTCTCACACCAGCCATCTCCTCACCCTGCACCACTGACTTGATCTTAACAGTTTCCTTGCCCCAGTTGAGAGATATATGTCAGCTGGATCATTATATCAAGTGTCCATGAGACAGACAATACAACATTTAAATCACCTCTAAACACTGAAGAGGACTGTCATATAATAGCTGTAGAAGACACAATCATTAACCAATCAATAGGTCATTTGACTGTAGGGGCAAAACGATAATTATATTTACTTTTATAAATTTAAATTTACAAAAATATTTATAAAAGGGCCATTATAGGGGCAAAAGGGTCATTATATATTATGTTAAAAAAAATTACCCTTTTATGAATATATAGAAGGAAAGTAAACTTTGCATCTGAACACTCTTATAATCATGAGCAACACCAAAACTTGCTTGACCATTACAGCAACACGAACAGCTTTATTAAGAAAAAAACAAGATACTCTCTATCTCTAACTTTCCAATAATGTGGCAATCACAATAAATATGAGTATAGCAATTTCCCTGATCAAGATGTTAAAATCAATTCAAGTCTGTTAGAGAATATGTATTAATAGTCTATTATGTGTTACTAGGCTGGGCTTATCTGTCTTGTACTACACCTGTACTATACTTTGGACTGTGTTTGGAGTTTTTTGGTCCTGTTTTTGGTGCTTTTGGCAGCACCTGTATTACCTGAAGTGATTTCTGCCTCTATTTGAATTACAGATGATAAGTTTGATAGGAAGCATTATGTTGAATGACGTAACACCATCCACATGTTTCTTACTGGGGTCAAGAAAGAGGATCACTTGACTGATGACCCCCCAAGTCACGGCATACATGAGACAAGTGGCTATAGGAGGATAATCGGTTGTTTGGTATGATCAACAAGACCCTCGATACCTCTGTCAGGTATGTGGTCTCTCATTGCAATACAGTGAAGGAGTTGTGGGAGTACATGGAGTTTATTTATTCTGGGAAAGCCAACCTCTCTCGTATTTATGAAGTCGCAAGGAATTTCATCGACCAGCTCAGAAAGAGGATTCTCTCCAGGCTTACTTCACTGAGTTTAAGCGGATAAATGAAGAATTAAATGTTCTTCATCCTATTTCTGATGATGTTAAACAAAAGCACTTGTAGTGAAAGCAGTTAGTGGTTGAGTTTTCTGTCTGGCTTGTGCCCCGAGTTTAGTGCTTCTCGTGATCAGATTTTGAATTTGATGTCAACACTCGATTCCAAGCTTCACAAGGTATTGGCACTTCATCTACCGCTACCCTAGTTTAGTCAAGTAATCCTACTACTTGTCTCACCTCTTCCTCCCGCAACTGGGTCATTGATTCAGGTGCCACCGACCACATGACTGGTAATAGAGGTATTCTTTCTTAATTTTAGTCCTCTTCTTTATTACCTAATGTCACTCTTGCTAATGGTTCCTCTTCCCCTGTAGTAGGGAGTGGTACTGCCTACCCTTCGCCCTCTCTTCCCCTCCATTCTGTTTTATGTCTACCTCACTTTCCGTTTAATATTTTATCTATTAGTAAAATTACGAATACCATGAATCGTAGTGTTCATTTCTTTCCTACACATTGCTTGTTTCAAGATCTTGGGACGAAGAATGTGATTGGTAGGGGTCGTGAATCAAATGGATTAATTATATATCTTGGAGTCAGCAGTTTCAGAATCACAGTCGATTGCTTGTTCCACTTCTGTCCTTCCATTTCAACTACATTGTCGTTTTGGACATCCTCCTTTGAAGATTTTGAAGAAGTTGTGTCTAGGTTTAGAGTCTTCTTTTATTTTAAATTGTGAGTCTTGTCAGTTTGCCAAACACCATCGAGGTAATTATCCTCCTAGAGTCAATAAGCGGGTTGCATCCCCTTTTTCACTTGTTCACTTAGATATTTGGGGGCCTTGCGCCATCGAATCCAAGTCTGGTTTTCGTTATTTTGTTACTTTTGTTGATGACTATTCTCGGGTTACTTGGCTTTATTTTATAAAAAGTCATTTAGAATTATTTACTATATTATGTGCTTTTTGTGCTGAAATTAGAACTCAATTTCATATTATTATTCGCACTCTTAGAAGTGATAATGCTAAAGAATATCTTTCTAGTTCTTTCAAAGCATTTATGCAAGAAAATGGCATCCATCATGAAACATCAAGTGTTGTCATCCCCCAACAAAATAGGATGGCTGAACGAAAGAACAAACATTTACTTGAGATTGCTCATGCTCTTCTGTTTCAAATGAAAGTCTCCAAAACTTTTTGGGCTGTTGAAATTTCTATAGCCTGCTACTTAATAAATCGCCTTCCTTCCTCTGTGCTAGATGGTTAGATTCCATACTCTCCTTTTTCCATCTCAATCCTTATTTGCTCTTCCTCCCAGAATTTTTGGTACTCTCCTTTTTCCATCTCAATCCTTATTTGCTCTTCCTCCCAGAATTTTTGGTTGCACTTGTTTTGTTTAAGATGTTCGTTCTCAAGTCTGTAAGTTAGATCCTCGTTCTCTCAAGTGCATATTCTTAGACTACTCTTGCAGTCAAAGGGGCTATAGATGTTACTCTCCTGATTTGCATCGTTACCTTGTTTCTGTGGATGTCATGTTTTTTGAGACCACTCCTTTCTCTTCAGAGTCCCCTCCTCCCTCTCCCTCCACTGAGGATGATGATTTCCTAATATATTACTTCTCGACACCTTCTTCTCTTCCTTTTGTTTCATCTCTTTCTGCAGATCCTCCTACTCCTGTGTCTTCTTCGCCTTGTCGCCTTCCTGTTTCTCCTTTTCCCTATCACTATGTTCGGTGGAACAAGAAACTTGTTGTACCTAGTACTACTGCTCCAGGACGTCCTGATTCATATTCTCTTGCGGGTCCTTCTTCTTCCTTGGATCCCGCTCCATTTGAGTCCAATATTGATGTCCTGATTGCTCTTCGAAAAGGTAAATGTAGTTGTACTTATCCTATTTCTTCGTTTGTCTCTTATGCTGGTTTGTCTAGTTCTGATCAATCCTTTGTCACTTCTCTTGACTCTGTCACTATTCTTACCACTGTTACTGAGGCCCTATCTCATTAGGAGTGGTGTATGGCTATGTTGGATGAGATGCATGCTCTTGAACACAATCAGACTTAAGATTTGGTTTCCCTACCTCTAGGTAAACAGGCGATTGGTTGTAAGTAGGTTTATACTGTGAAGGTTAACCCTGATGGTTTTGTGGCTCGTTTGAAGGCTCGTTTGGTTGATAAGGTTCAGGTTTATGGCATTGATTATTTTGACACCTTTTCTCCGACTGCTAAACTTCCTTCTATTCGGTTGTTTATCTCTCTTGCAGCTAGCCATCATTGGCATTTACATTAGCTGGATGTCAAAAATGCCTTTCTTCATGGTGATCTGCAAGAAGAGGTATATATGGAGCAACCACCTAAGTTTGTTGCTCGGGGAGCAGGGTAAGGTGTGCAGATTGAAGAAATCTTTGTATGGTCTTAAACAAGCCCCAAGAGCTTGGTTTGGGCTATTTAGTCAAGCTGTCTTACAGTTTGGACTTTAGAGGAGCAATTTTGATTACTCAATCTTCTTCTAGTGCTCTCAAGGTGGTTGTATCTTTCTTGTGGTATATGTAGATGACATTATTATTACTGGAAATGATGAGACTGGAATTAGAAAACAAAAAGATTTTCTCCAAACATAGTTTCAGACCAAAGATTTGGGTGCGTTAAAGTACTTTTTGGGTATTGAAGTGATGAGGAGTAAGAAAGGCATTTTCTTGACCCAGAGAAAGTATGTTCTTGATCTGCTCAAGGAAACAAGCTTACTTGGAGCTAAACCTGCTGAAACCCCTATGATTCCTAATATCAAACTCTTAGCAGATAATGGGGATGTTATCTTAGAGCCTGCGCGATATAGAAAACTAGTGGGTAAGTTTAATTATCTCGCTGTCACCCGTCCTGATATTGCATTTTCTGTCAGTGTGGTTAGTCAGTTCATGTCATCCCCTCGAACCACCCATTGAGAAGTTGTTCTTCAGATATTGAGATATTTGAAAGGGGCTCCGGGTCGTGGCATTTGGTATAAAGATCATGGACATACTGCAGTAGAGGGCTTCTCCGATGTTGATTAGGCTAGGTCCCCTGTGGATAGAAGATCCACCTCTGGCTATTGTGTTCTTGTTAGAGGTAACCTTGTTTCCTGGAGAAGTAAGAAGTAAAGTGTTATTGCTTGATCCAATTCCGAATCAGAATATCGGGCAATGGCACAAGCTACATGTGAATTGGTATGGATACATCATCTTCTTGATGAGATTGGATTTAAGAGTGCAACGCCTATGAAGCTATGATGTGATAATCAAGCAGCCATTCATATTACCTCTAATCCTGTCTTTCATGAAAGAACAAAGCATATTGAAGATGATTGTCATTTTGTGTGTGAGAGGATTCAACAGGGACTTCTTGTTACTGAACATATGCGGACTAGAGAACAACTTGCAAACATCCTCACCAATGCACTCAACAAGCATAGAATAGACTATATTTGTAACAAGTTGAACATGATTAACATCTATGTTCTAGCTTGAGGGGGAGTGTTAGAGAATATGTATTAGTAGTCTATTATGTGTTACTGGGTTGGGCTTATCTTTCTTGTACTACACCTGTACTATACTTTGTATTGTGCTTTATTTTTCAATATAAATATGGAGCCTGGGAGACTAACAATATTAAGTTAGTCATTCCCATTCCTAAACCTCTCTAACAAAGTCCTACCATTTATTTTTCAAATATCAACAAGGATGAAAAGTAAAGTAAGAACTTATAGAAATATCAAATGATCTAGCATTTCTTTCAAAAACAGTATCAACAGCTTCAGATAGCATTCATGTTTTAAGCCAACATTAGAATGCAGAGGAGATTATTAACCCAAAATTTCCAACCAAAAGCTGAACTAAATAATGTAATTTACTAACACATACTAGATTCCACTTAGGTTGGGATGAATTTTGAGCTTGAAGCACCAAGAATGTTTGATGAGCTGCTGCTGCTCCACATTTGAGTCTTATTTGATATGATATAAAATACAATAAGCATTACCATAACAAGCAGTCAAATTACAAGTATGATTTTTCATCTAAATCTTGAACAACACAAGGAAGAGAAGAAAGGAAGCAGAAAGTCTGCTATCTCCAGAATGGTAACTATGATCAATTACATCTACTAGATTAGAGCGTAGAAAAGTACAAGGAAAGTTTTGCAGCTCTGCATCAAAATAAGATAACAGAGGTATCTGATTGTGTCTCCAGATATTAAAACTGAACTTAAACTATCGTCTTGAACTTCTGTAAAAGATGGCCTCTATTATCACGTTACTAGATCCTAGAAAATTAGAAATCCCTGGTTCTTAAGGACTAAAAAGTAAAAAAATATTCTGACTATTCAAACATTTGAGCTTGAATTAATATCCATTGACATGTTCAGCATATATGGAGTCAGTTAAAAGTTAAGAAGCTGGTAAGCTGATTGGAACCCTGTTTTCATTGAAAGATGAGCTGAGCTCAATGCAAACAGTTTTAGATTAGCAATACAGGCCACCTTCCAATCTTCCTTGCTCTCCTATTTAAAAATTCTTAACCACATTAAAATAAATAAGTAAATAAAAGAATAAGCTATATTTATGGCATCAATTAATGAATTAATATTTCTTGCAACATGCAAGTATATAAAAAGGTTGGACTTGTATACACAGGAAAAATATACAAATGTTTCAGGACTTGTTCCAAAAGTTCATTACCAATATTTAATCAGCCTTTAATGATGATCTCAGGAAGCAGTGGATTTAAAGAATAACCCAAATTGAGTCACCCATTTAGACATAGAGCTCATCCACTCCAGCACAATAGCTTCCCCAATCTACATTGACCTAGATCCTTTTCTTTTTGGCAGATAACGGGTCCCCGCCCTCTTCTCATGCCATTCTAGCTTCTTAATCTGTTGAATGTATCAAATCACTTTAGTTTACACATCAAACTAAAATATTCTACTTAATGAAATAAAGATCAACTACCACCTGTAGAAGCTTATGATTTTAACTTTAGATAATTGAAATAGAAAAGATGAAAATAGAAAACTGAAAAAGTAGTGAACATGACTCACACTTTACTAGGCCCGGACTTCATGGAGCTATAATTATGCACAGATCTACACAAGTTCTCTAGTTTTGCATTCTCTTAGATATAAATGCAGCTTCCTCTAATCTTCCCCCCAACTCGAGAGCAGCTATCAGATCATTTAGGCATTTCAATTGCTGATGTAAACCTTTCTCCATCAATTCATAGCATAAACTAAATGCTTCTGAAACCTTGTTAATTTTACAAAGGTCCAGGATAACTGTATTACACAAATCAATATCAACGTTTTGATGATTTTCCAAAGTAAATAGCAACATTTTGCATGCTTCTGATAGCTTTCCTCTCTTGCAAAGAAATTGAACCACTTCTTCTATTTTAACACAGTATCCATTCTTATAAAGTAACTCAATAATCTCAAATGCTCTATCTTGCAGTCCACGGCCAAAAAGTAGCTGTAAACTCTTAGTTGACAGGTTTATGTTCTGTCTGATATCTTTCTCCAACATCATGACAATAACACAGGCAGACTCATGAACACAACCCTTTTCCAAAAGTCTTGCCAGTATAGTATGCCAGGTAGATGTTTTTGGGAGATAGGAGCTCTTTAGCATTTTCTCTAGAGTCTCCTTTGCAAGAAGAGGCTTATCCTTCTGAAGAAAACCATCAATCAAATAATCATATATCTCAATATCAGGAAGAAAATCTCTTCTTAGCATCCACGTCAAAAGCTCATATCCATTTTCATATGCACCTTCTTTACAGTGCCCCATAATCACTGTCTTGTATGATAGGGCGTCCTGTGTGCCCCTTTTCATTAGCTGTCTAAATACCCTTTCGGCCTTCTTAGTTTTCCCATGTTCACACATATACTGAAAAATAGGACTATAAGAGGCAGCAAGTGGCTTAGAACCAAAATTGTTTAACAAAATTTCCTTCTCAAATAACTCATCAAACAGCCTCTCTGCTGTATCATAGTCCCCTCTCTGACATAAACTCCGTATCAGAACACTGTATGAGGCTGAATCTGCTTGAGCCTGCAACTTTTTCATGTTTTCGAACACATTTATTGCTTCATACAGGTTTCCTGCACAGCAATGTGCATGAATTAACGTGTTGAAGGTACATGTATCTGGACTAAATCTGCCATCCCCTATCATTTGTTCCAAAATATCTTTTATCTTGTCCAACTTGTGTGCCTCACATAGCCCTTTTATGAGAGTATTATAGGTAATTATATTCGGCTTGATCCCCCTACCAGTCATCTCGTCAAGAATAACCAAGGCCTCATCTACTTCTTGTTTCATACAATACCCTCTAATCAAAGTAGTATAAGTCACAACATTAGGATTCAAATCCTTGCATTTCTTGCTCATACCATTCACTAAATTATGCGCGATTCTCACCTTCCCTGCTCTACACAAACCATCAACAAGCGTATTATATGTAACAACATCTGGATTGCAATTGAAACTCGTCATTTCTTTAAAGAGCCGAAACCCTTCATCAACCATGGAATTCTTACAAAACCCTCTGATCAAAATATTATATGTATACAAGTCTGGAGTAACTCCATATGTGCTGAGCATTTCATCATACACATCTTTCGCCATATTGGTCCGACCCCGTCTAAGCAATATAGACAAAATACTGTTGAATGTAACCACAGATGGTGAAACACCAATTGACTTCATAGTCTGAAAAAGCTTCATTGACTCTTTGAACAGCCCAGCTTCACCATAACTCCTAATTAAGCTATTGAAGAACTTGTCCTCAAGCTTGACTACCCCATTGGACCTTATGTTAATGGAAAACAGGAAATTCCTAGCTACATTGAGATTCCTTTCACGACCCAAAATTTCTAACATTATGAAGTAGGATTGGTCATTGTGAGGGAAACCCATTTCTTGTGCCCACTTGAAGAACTGAAAGGCCTTGGATGGGTCCTTGATAAGGCGAAGAGTTTGAAGCACAGTGGTTTTGGACAGTGTGGTGGTGAATGAAGATAACAACCCATTTGACCAAGGCTTGAAATTGATGAGCTTAGCCATGGTTTTAGCTCTTTTACTACCATTTTTTGATCTGGGTTTTTCATTTTGGTGGAGTTCTTCAACCCCATCATGGTTTTCTGTCTGATCAGAACAAAAGCACCTGAATTTTCAAAACTAGTTATGAGAAAAAAAAATCAACAAAATGGAAGATAGAAAATGCAGGAAAAGAAAAGAAAAGAGTTTTGAGAAGTGCACCTAAGAAAAGCAGGAGGAGGGTGGGAGTTGAAGCTGAAGATGGGAACCAAGCATTGATTTGCAAACAATGAGGAGGAGGAGAGAATCCGAGGTTGCATTTTGAAGGCAATTAAGGTTGTAGTTGTATAGTGATGCCCTCGCTTCGTAGAAGAGTTTGGACAATTGTGAAAGGAAGAAGAGTTTGCAGGGCTTACTATTGCTTGACTAAGCCTGGGCCTGGGTTTTCTTTTTGGACCAAAACCCTTTTCAGCGCTGTTATTTGTTTGGGTTTTGAAGGTGAAACAAAAGGGCAAAGATGGTGTCATTTACCATGGATCCCAAAACTGAGTTTCATATGATGGACTCTTAACAGTAGTCATTGGACTAATAATAAACTAAATGACCGGTGTGGATCATTTACTTGCTTAATAGGTAATAGGTTAATTATAGAAAAATTTGACATTACAAATTAGTACTTAAAAAAAGGATCACTTCATCAGCCACACCACCAATACTAAAATACCTATCCCCAAAAACCCTCTTTATTCTTCACGTTGTTGCATAGCAAAACCATGGAAGACCAAAGATGGTCTCCACAAAATAGCAAAAAAAAAAAAAAAAACAAAAACAAAAACAATTACTATCCTTAGGTTTCAACACAAAAAGCCAAGAAAAACATGAACCCAAACCACTTACCATGAACATTGCAAAAACTAAAATTGTTGACGCAAACAGAGGCGAAATGAGAGGGGGACGTATATGAGTCGTGGTCTCCCCCCCAAAACCAATTGAATATTTGTAATGAATAGGTGATCCTTGATCTTAAGTGAATGATGATGATCATGAACCCCTCCCCCTTGGTTCTCTTTCGTACTCAACTGTAGTTTGGCTCCAAGTAGGTCCAGGGGGTCCACTATGTGATATTACCCTATAAGCAGGGAGAAACAATATGAAAGCTTGGAAGGGCATGGCACCCCAAGCTAACACATAGTTCAAAATTTTCATTAAAAAATTGGCATTAAATCTTGAACTGTGTTAGCTTGGCCCGTAGGGGTGCCATGTCCCCTACGCTTACACATTGTTTCACTGCTTCTTACAATGAGCACTAGCATCCATGCTCTACATTGGATTTTATACATAGCACATACGTTTTCAAACCTACTATTTTCTTATATTCAATTGTACTTATTATGAATATTTTAAATTTTAAGTATGTTGATTATAAATTGAATTAAATTTATTTTTATGTTTATAATATATGATAATTAGATTTTTTTAACTTAAATATTTAGAGACATATATCTAGTTTTTAGTCTCGATCCCCTATGATTAAAATCATGGCTCCATCCTTGGACGCAAGCCATTATTGTCGAAAACTATGTTGGTAAATTCCATTCCCAAAGGAACCCTTGATTTTTCATCATCATCCGCATTACTATTTGTGCATTCCAGATGTTTGGATTTTGGAGAGTCACTAATGTTGTCTAAGAAGAAGTCCTCTCTCACCATTAACTTTGCCACAAATGCTGAAGCACAAAAATAATTGAAGAAAAAATGCACAAGCTTATAATTTCATAAAGAAAAATATCCAAAAAAACACCATACATTTAAATTAAAATTAAAAATGAGAAAAGACTGACAAGAAGGAGGGTAGTTGCTGGTATTTTCAAACTAGAGTTTGGCTTGGTAAGCTTCAGTAGGAGTGTCTACTCAAGTAAAATCGAAGAAGCAAGTTGCGTCAAATTCAGAATCTAGGTCTATTTCATGATCAACAAACACATGCTCTATTTCTTCTACATCTTCCTCCATCATCATAACATTGTGGGTTGATACAAAATGGAAGAATCTGTCTCTTTCTTGCATTGGCTATGCCTTCACCACTTGTTTACACTCAAGGAAGACTGGGTTGAAGACAGAAGGCTATAAATATATCCAACACAATATTTTTGTGCCATAAATCCCTTAATCTCCAACATGTTCAATGCAAAAGCATGTTGGTTTCACTTCTGCCAAAACCATGGTTTCAACCCCAACTTCAGTTTGCCCGCCATGAAAATGAGGCGTGCCAAATACAAAAAAAGATAGAAACTCGTTAGAGTTGGGTAAACCCTCGTTTGAGGAGGACAAACCCTAGCAGGCATTAAGTTTTTGCATGTTTTCAACAACAACAACAACAAGAAGTAGGATATATCGATGCTTAGACTAGTGGTGCTATGAGACTTTAAAGCAAAAGAAGTTAATGACTAGACGTCCTATATAGAATTGGGTAAATAGATCACGGTTTGTAGGATGACCCATTTAACTTGTTATTTTCAAATGTTAAGATCACTGATCACTTGAAGGTTTAACCTATTTAAATGCAAGTATATAATACTGACTTATTTAACTTGCAAATTAAATGAGTTGAACTATAGTCCAATATCATTTTTTTTAAAAAAAAAAAATCTCCTATAAAACTCACTCCTAATAAGTAGCCTAACTCAAATGTCTAACATATATAATCCTTAAGCCCAGCTAAAGGCTTCAAAAATCAGTATGAAAAATCCAATTAAGCTCTCGTGTTACACTTATACACACACTTCGTTTTTTTCAAAAATAAAATAAAATAAATAAAGCCACAACGAACTTGTAGGCTTGGAAGGGCCAAGCCCGAGCTATCTAGATTATTGACCCTTTATTAAACAGGCCAACTCGGTCTGGAATGCTTCAAGCAAGCCCGTGGTGGGCAGGACCAAGCTAGCCTATATACCCATCTCTAACGTTATGTCTTGCTTGCCAAATTTGTCAAAGATCTCTACAAAGTAGTAATGTCACAAAAAACACTATAAGTCTAACTAATTTTTTTTATTTAGTTTAAATTTGATCCATTATCGGCAAAATTTTTAAAATGATGGGAGAAATGTAACATCCCGAAAAATATGTTAGGCTTGTATATGGTCTCAGAGGTACTATTATACTTGTTTAACATATCGGTTCAATTTTATGACAAACTGAGTTAGTTTAGGCATTTTGCCGCAACACAGAAAGTGGAAAGTAACCTAAAATGAATCAAAAAAGGATTTTAAAGGTTAAGTTAAGGGAAATAAATACGGATAATTTATTTCCAAGTTATAAATAAGTTAAGAAAGTTGCAGTTAAAGTTTAAAAGTAAACTGAGTTCGTTTAGTATTTTTAAGTACACCAAGTAAGTGTTTTGATACCGAATGGACTAAGTGTAGCAATGAAAAATTAAGGAAATGACAAAATAAGTATTAAGATGAATTTTATGATTCATCTTAATACTTATGGAGGTTAGAAAGCTTAAAATAATAAGATCAAAACATTTCTAAGAGGTGGGAAATTCTTATGAAAAGACAAAAATGCCCTTGGGGCATGTTTTTAAAAGTGAGATAATTCTCACTTCTCTCTCTGGTCTCTCACGCAGCTGCTTGGGGGGAGAAGAAACAGAGAACAAAGAAGAAAGGAGAGGAAGGAGGAGAGGAAAAGAAGAAGAAGGACCCAAGAAGAGGATTCAAAGCTTCAAGATTGGTCATCAACCAAGGTAAAGGGTTGTTTCTCATCTTCTTATCTCCATCTTTTTCTTGATTTGCTTTAATGGAAGAATGGGTTTGATGAGTAAGTTGAGTTTAGAGGCTGAACTCTTGCTTTTAGTATTAGATTTTAATTAGTTTGAGTATAAATAAGGTTTAGAACAAGTTATTGTGTTGGATTTCGTATGATTCTTCAAAGGATGAAAATGGGTATTTCTAGGGGTTTGGGATGTATTTTGATTTAAGATGAAGGTATTTTGATTGTATTTTGATGATATATTATAGTTGTTATATGGGAAAACTCCAAGAAATTGGTTTGAATGAGTTGAAATGGGTGAGGACAATGGAGGAGAGCAGCACGTTCTGCTGCAACCCAGCCAGCGCTTAAGCACTGGTAATTGGGCGCTTGAGCACCCAGCTCACAGAAGAGGAGTTTAGAATGTATCCAGTCAGCGCCTAGGCACTGGGAATTGAGCGCTTAAGCGCTTAGTTGGCAGAATAGTTTCTGGATGTACCCAGCCAGCGCTCAAGTGCTGGAAGGCTAGCGTTCAACTGCTAGATGCAGTACAAAAGAAAAAAAGAATATGGTGTTATATAAACAATGAAATGTGTAAAGCTCTTTTATGCTATTTTAATTGATAACAAGAATATTTAAATTATGAAAAGTATGATTTGTCTATGAGTTTAATGATTAAGATTAAGGATTGAAAATATGATTGAGAAAAATGAAATATTGTACATCCATTAGACATGGATTGACTTAGATATAAGTTTAGTTCTTGATGCAACAAAAGGTTGCATAGATATCACATGGAAAGTGATGAGAAAGTGAAACATAAGCATATAGACAAGTATAGCAAAGGTGAAGGCCATAGTATTTGGCTAGCAAAAGTGCTTAAATGATAAGAATAAGGGGCCTTGGTGCCTAGTTATTAAGAATTAAGGGGAATTACGAAGTAAGCAACCAAAGTTTGCCTAGAAATGAATTGAGAAGATGTAAGGTTCAAGTATGCTAAGTAAGATGGACAATTAGGAGTGTCATAGTGGCATGGATGCCCCATAGTGATGGGGGAAAATGTTAAAGTAAGAAAAAATATATACTAAGAAGAAGAAGTATATTTAAAGTCTCATGAACGCTCTCATAGAGGTAGAGCTAATAGTGCAAATATAGAGATTTCGTTGTGGTTATATAAGAGTTAGGCATAACACTACATTATGCATACATACTCATACATAGCACAGAAACAGTTCAGAATAGTGGGTTAAGGAGGTAATAGATTCCCTCCCCACTATAGAAAGGAAAGTAAAGATAAGGAACCAATCAGTAAAGAAGGTAGTGGGTTAAGGAGGTAACAAATTCCTTCCCCACTATAAAGAAAGGAATAGTCAAGTTTCATGACATTCATGACATCTCATGACATTGCATTTACCCCATTATGCACCATTGTTTGAGCATAATCATACATTATAACATCATTGCATTACTTGATGTTTGATTGTTATTATGTTTGATGATTCCTTGTGTTTGTGTGTTGTGCTTAATGATATTAGGCAATTGTATGGGTGGTTGTTTAATATCATTGATAGTTTGTGTTTGATTGCTCAATGTTATTATTCCATTGTATGGGTGGTGGTTCAATATCATTGATTGTTACCTTTCGATGACAGTTGTATGAGCAGTTGTCTTATCTTGTAAAGAGGAATTAGTTCAAAGTTATGACTAGACTGGGAACATTACATAAAGATAGAATGTGTATGTTCTTAGAGTGAAGAATAAAAATTTGAAGAATTATACAGATTTATTTATGATGTTATGATTAAGTAAGGAATAATGATTTAATTGCCAGTTAAAACTTTATTTCAAATATTTATGGGTTGTATAATGTTATAAGACTGTTGGTATTGGTATACTTCTATTAAGAATTATGAATTCTCACCCCGTGTGTTCCATGTAAATCTTGGTTGAAGATTCAAAGACAAAGAGAAGATGAAGCATGAAGAATAGTATAGTTGTATTTTATTTTTAGTAGTTAGATTTTATATTTTCATGTATATGAGATTAAATATGTAAAAGAAAAATAGGTATGTATTAGTGAAAAGTTTTGTATATAAGTGGATATTATTTCTACAAGGCTCTCCATGATGATTTATTTATATAAATATTTTGGATTAGTTTATAAATAAGTTAGAAGTAGCATAGCTAATACTATTTATCCAAGTATATGTCAAATATACTAGGATTTCAGTATTAGGATGTTACACTTAAGACCTTTACATAGAAGAGCATTCTTCACATGCTTAGAATATCTCACCCTTAGTGTGTAAGTCTCATTCACAAAGGATACCTCATCCTAAATCTCTCAATAAGGAATACCTCACCCTCTATATGTATTTATGAGAAAAAGGAAAAAATAAACTTTCTTATGTAGTAATAAGTTTGCTCAATTGGTTTAATATGTTAAGTTTTGATTATGACAAATATAAGACAAAAAGAATGAAATTTATGCTACATAGATGTGTTTAATAGATTATATTGGATCATACATGATCATGTACTTCATCTTGTTATATTTCACATAAGAATCATGCATATTCTTTATAAAATCTTTTATAGAATATATCAAATAATATGTTATATGAGTTGTATTAAATTAATATTAAATTTGACTCTATTTAAACGAAAATGTGTAAAATGTTCTTTATTGCATCCTATATAGAGCATATTTATTAGTAATTGATAAATATCTTATTTGGATGTGTCAATGAAAGCCTTATTATATACATGTTAGACTAACTAAAGTTATACATATATGAATCATGCATATGAATATATTGAATTATAAATTTCAATTAACTATGTTTGTTTTAAGTGAGCAATACTTTGTAGGATAGTCCAAGTACCAAGAATGAGCATTTAAACAAGAAAGTAAAAGATCACAATTATGTTAAATTCAAGAAGAATGAGAATGATAAGATGTTCCAAGCATTTACAACATTTGAAGAGAAGAAATTTTTGAAAGCTTAGATTACATCAAGAAGCCTAAGGACTATAATTTATATATTTTTCTTTTAGGTTTTCTCCTATGTAAAGATACATGTTTTACAAAAAAAGAGCTCAAATATATTTTTAAATCTTTACAAATAGTTTTTATATGCTAAAATGCCCAACAAATATTTTTTCAAAAGCTAGTCATACTGGTAGTTTAAAATTATGGAAAAAAAAAGTTAAGTTTGAGTTTTGAAAAGTTGACATTTTGTTACTGTAACACCCTAGAAAAACATATTAGGCTTGTATATGGTTGTGGAGGTAGCCAAATACTTACTTAACATGTTTGTGTAGTTTTGTGACTGTTTGAGCATATTTAGGCACTTTGCTGCAATGATATGTGTGAAAAATAGTTGTTTTAACTCCAGAAATGACTTAAACTGCTTAGTTAATGGAAATAGATGTAGATAATTTTTTCTTGATCACAAATGTATGAACTGTGTTATAGTTAAAATTTGATATTAATCTGAGTTAGTATAGTATTTTTAAGCATACTAATTATGTGTTTTAATGTCAGATTAACTATCATCTGATATGGAAAAATATGAAAATGGTGAAACCATATTTTTAATAAATCTTAGGATCTATTTTAAGTCTGTTGGAAGTGAGAGAACTGAATTTAGTAAAATCTGATTATTCTTAATAGATCAAAGTTTTATTACTTATCTAGTGAGAAGCCAAAGTTGACTTCTCTATATAAATATCCCACGACTGGGGAAAACAGAAAATAGAGAAGAGAAAAAGAGAAGGGAAGCTATGAATAGGAAAGAAGAATGAGAAAAAGGAAGAAAAGGAAAGAGGAAAGGAGATCTTGATTCTTCCATGGCACATCCTTGGCTTCATCTTCTTCTTCAAGACCTTGAGGTAGGGGGACTTTGTTTTGACTCTTATTTTCCATGTTCTCCATCTTGTTCTATATGTTGGTGTGATGGGGGAAATGGGTTTGAATGAGTTATTTTGTGAGTTCTTGGCCTATTTCTTGTTGTTGAACTTGAATATGGCTTGTTGTTAGTTTGTTGGATGCATGAGGATGAATTATTCATCACTTGACCACCTTGGTTCCCTTTGGAGTTGAATTTGAGGGTCTAGGCTTTAAGGTGGATGATAGGTTCATCAATCCATGATTTTGTAAAATTAAAGTGAATTAAGAGTTACTATGTGTAGATGGACCTTGTGGAAGGTTGGAAATCACTTGGATGTGAGGTTTGAGTGATTGGAGGAAGGGTAAGTTCCAACAGAACAGTACACGGATTCTGCAAAATCCATATTCTGCTACTGGCACCGCGGCGCAAGTGTTGCATGCCGTAGCGTGAGAGTGATGCACTTCTAATATTAGAACTCGAGAGCAGGGCGTCGTGGCGTGGCATAGGTGGTGTCGCGGCGTGAGCTCTAGAATCTTCAAAAATATGTTTTTGATATCCTTGAAAGTTCTTAAGTGTTGGAACCTTTCATTTATGCCATTATAAGTGTGATGAGACTCTAGTAGGAGTATTTAACGAAGAGTGAATGTATTGAATCAAAATGATTTGTGATGCTAATTAAGGAGAATAATTAGACATGATTATATACATGATTGTATATTTTACCTTTATTGAAAGGTGTGAACCCCATAGATGAGGGTAATCTATTTTAGACAATGTGGATGGTATCCTTGCTATTATAGTGGTTTAAAGGATGGATTTCCTTATAGTTTTGAGGATGGATTTCCTCTGTGATGATTCCTGGATGGATTTCCAATGCTTGCTCAAGGTTATGGTTGTGATTTTCATTATTTTGTTCAGGACTCATGCATAACATGACATTGCCCTGGCCTTGGTATCATAACATTCTCATAACATACTTAGGATATTGCATAGGCATAAACATTAGACATAACTTGGTATAATATGACAATTATATGAGCGGTTGTCATCATGACATGAAATCATGACATTGCAATTGTATGGGCGATTGCATATCTTTGAGATGGAGATGCCGTTTGCTTTTGTGATTGAAGTGTTGATAACATAATTGTGATTGTTTACTTGAATGTATATATGCTGGTATTGAAATACTTCTACTGAGATGTGATTTCTCACCCCCGATTATATTGCCATATAAATCCAGGTATGAGTTCTTCAAAAAGAAAAGCAGAAGCTAGGAGTGCTTAGCTTAGTGTAGCTGAATAGCTTCTTTTGAAATAATGTATGTTTTGTATTTATGAGAAATACAATTATGGTGCAATATTTATATATTCATTCAAGACTCATATTTTCTATATATACATGGTTTTGTTATATTGGAAATTGCATAGTTATGAAAGTAGCAGGTTTGAATCTAATGATTGAGTGACATACTATGGTTATTAAATTCGAGATGTTACAGTTACTCTTTCTATCATAACTTTCAAAATACTTTGAGTTTTGTTCTGAAACTTATTTCATTAGAAAATATACTCAAAGATCTTTCCAATGAGTGATCATTTACTTTAAACAGATGAGAAATGAAGAAATTATGACCATTTAAAGTCAATTTTTGAAACCATAATGCAATAATCAATTATTCACTTGGCTTATTCGAATAGGACACATAATTATTCAAATAAAACACATCAAAATGCACTCCCAACGATAATAAATAACTACTTTTAATAAGAAATCATTTCTAAACACTACTAATAACTATTTTATCACTTGGGCTCTATATATAAGTGATGTTTGAAGCTTTTACAACCCTTGAACACTTGATTTGATCATTGAATTATCAAAATCATATTTTAAACTCTTTATTGCAAAATTCTTCTATTCCTTTGTTCTTCAAGTTATATATCTAGTCTTGTGAGAGTTTCTAATCTTTCTCTTCATCTTAAAATCATTTTAAAATGGTAAGATATCCTTCAAGAGAGAAAATAGTGAGGTATCCCTTGTAGTGAGACTCAAACACAAAGGGTGAGGTATTCCGAAGGTGTTGTAAGTATTTTTAAATGTAAAGGTTTTTCAAGCACCTATGAAACTTGAAGAGTTGGAGGATCTAACACAAGGGTGAGGTATCCTAAGGTATGAGGAGTGTTCTTGCTTGTACAAAGGTTTTTCTAGCACCCGTGAATTCTTGGAGATAGTGAATAAAATCTCAAGTTAAGCTTGGGGACTAGATGTAGGTCACAAGTAGTTGATAGATTAACTAGGATAAATTATTGAGTTTGATTTTCTCTTCTTTACACTTTTTATATTCTATATTAACTTAATTTATGTATGTTCTGCTGCATTTATTAATTGGGTGATTCAAAATTCTTAATGTTTTAATGTTGTTTTAAAAGTTTGTGATCACTAGGGGTGTTCTTGGATCGGTTTGGATTGGTTTTGAGACAAAAAACCATCCGATCCAAATAAGATAAGTATCATCGGTTCGGTTTGGATTGGATAAATTCTAATAACCATACCGATCCAATCCAAACCGATTTTAATCGGTTTGGATTGGATTGGATGATTCAGTTTTTAACCAACGCAATGAAAATACAATAAGATGAAGATCTGAGTTCTGGTGGCCAGATCTGTTGGTGGCTCGCGGTGGAGGCACACGATGGAGCCGAATCTGCTGGTGGTTCGCGGTGGAAACGCGTGGTGGAGCCAGATCTGCGCCTCGCGGTGGAGGTGTGCGGTGGAGCTAGATCTATTGGTGGCTTGCGACGGAGGCGCACGATGGAGCCGGATTTACTGGTGGCTCGCTGTAACACCCACCGTAGGATGTCACATTTATGTTACTTTAATTACCCAAATACCCTCAAAAGTCATAAAGTGTGATATTGTGATAAAAATATGAGTTGTAAATTTTTTTTTAACAATAACAATAAAATAAACTTAGCGGAAAATAAAACTATGATACAACAATCTCACACATAAATTACATCATATACATATTTCACACGTCTTTGTCAGGTTTATTTATTACAAACCATTTATTGAAACAATAAACACACATAATTACAGACATAACTTATATCGAGTTCACACTCGCCCAAGCTTAACTAAGCGTAAGACCCTCGAGACGGGTCCTCCTCGGGTTCCTCGGCGGTAGGAATCCATTATGACGATTAGCCCTACACGGGCGGTGTCCGGCGATGACACTATGCGATTTCCGTTGGGACATAATTTCTAGTGTCCCAATGTCGCCCGATATGCAACGGAAATTCAACATGAACAAAGATCGTCACACGAAAAACGGATCCCCACGATATAGCCTACTAATACTAACGGTCGGTACCCTCATAAATAAGTCCTCGCTCATCCGGACTTGTCCTCCACTCTCTAGCTCCTCCATGAAACCGTAAACGTACATATCCGAAGAAACTAGCTCCCGATGACATGTTGTCGAACTTCTGCGGTTCACGATGTGAGAAGTAATTCCTCTTCTCCTTCTAGTACCGTATCTTTCTCAACGTCTTCACCCAATATAAATACAATAAACGAGATATACATACAAGAGGTGAGATCACCTACACCAATACCAAAGATGATAGCACGGTAGATAATACGAGACAAAGATATTATGCAAAAATATCATATCATGATCACAATTATGGCATCATCATAGTGTAAAAATAATTACCATCATGCCATCATCACCTGCTCAAACCACAATTAATTACGGTAATACTACCACATATGTATGTGTTAAATTCATGCATGTGAACATAGACTCAATGTCCTACTCCATGGAGCTAATACTCGAAGTCGGAGAAATTGATCGAAAAGATCTGCGGTATCTCGTGCCTCGGACCAAGTGCTATAATTATATCTTGCACATCTAGCACATACACGACGCAGTCTTTGTCGATCTCGATTAAGAATAGTGTCTCGGTCCGGATCATCGGTGTGTTGCATCGGTCTAACTCACGGTGCGAGAAGAGCTACCAACCGCCCATTGCGAGCAACCCGCACCCCGATGCCCCCAAGGTCAACTAGTGACCTACACTACGCATATCCCACTCAAGAGGTGTACGTTTCTCCTAGGCAATTAGCCATATTCAGTCCGTTGGACCATTTTCAATGCATGTGTAATGCACCAATTACCAACCAAAGGTAAATCACATAATTTCTCATTCCAGATTCAGATATTGTTTTTCGTTTGTAAAATGGATTAATGCCAATTACGGTAAACTTCTCAATTTCTTGTACAAGTATTCATATACTTGTATGATTTACTTATATAGTTAACGGTTAAATCACATTCTTGTGTTTTTCTCATTCGCAAAATATTTTTGTTACGTTTTTACGTACGGTAATGATTTGTAACATTTTCTCGTTATGTTTAAAAATCGCAAAACTATTTTCTCTTTGTATTCTAAATTGCGTAAAAATGATCTTTTATTTTTAAAATGTATAGCAATGTTTCCACAATATTTAGATCGTGTAAAATATTTAAGCGCGTTACAAATCGCGTAGGAATAGTTTAACGTTTTTTTTTTAAATCGCGTAACTTAAAAATTACGTTTTTGAGTTACGTAAATCGATTTTTCACCATTTTCACCCTTCACAAAATATTTCTTAACTTTAAAAATATTATTTTGAACATTTCCCATAAAAATATAATTTCTTACGTTATTCTCTTTCTATTCTAAATCAAAAATCCCTTCCGTACTATATTTTCTAAAAATCACTTTTTATTGATTTAATCTTACCAAATCATATTTAATTGATTTAATTACTTTTTAAATTTCCTAACATTTTTCAAAACCCAATACTTAAATTCTACGTTAGAAATTTTAAGTTACAACGTTTCCTTTTATATTTCTAAATCATTTCTAAAAAAAATTAATTCTTCTTAAGATAATTTAAAGTTCAACACTTAAATTCCTTTCCAAAATCCTTATTTGAAAATTCTTATATTTTGTTGCATCAAAACATTTTTTTTTTCTAAATTATCAAAACCTTATAGATAGTCATTGGAACCATGAAATATTTTTCTTCTAACTTAAACAAATTTCATTCTTGTTTCTACACAAAATAAATTCATGAAAATACTACTTAAAAACCGTGTACACTCATTTTAGAAAACAAACCCTCTTGGTTATTTTCTTTACTTCTCTAATCTTTCAATTTTACCATTTATGAAAATATCATTTTTGTGAACACTAATTTAATTGGTGTCTTGGCTGAAATTTATTTAGTTCAAGGACTAAAAATCAACTTCATTGTTCTTGAAAAAATTTCAATAAAAACCCTAAACTTGGAAGCTCAAAACCGTGACCTCCTCCATGGCCTTTGGAGCCAAAATTTTGTTTATTTCAACATATATCATCATGCTTCCATCATAATATATTCAACATATATCATCATGCAAATTTTAAGCATACCATCTAAACAAATAAAAATTATACTAAGCATTCATACACAAGTAAATCATGCAAAGATATCAAACATATCAAGCATAGGCAAAAATAATTTAAAACACATAACACACACACAAATTATTACATGACCATGGATAGGAATCCTCACATGGATTCACCATCCATCAAATATAAAACCTTCCCTCACCACCATGCTTGGTTGGTGAGATGAATCTCCTCTTACCTCTTGAAGAACCACCAAAGAGCTTGTTGCTTTGTCTTTGGAGCAAGATCTCCACCAATACAAGTTCTTAAACATGAAACAAATACAAGAAAATTAGTATATCAAGCTTGAACAAGAAGAACCATGGATCAAACATGGTTTAGAACATGAAAAAGAAAAGAATAAATGAAGTTTTCTTACACTTCACCAACAAAAGCTCTAGAACTTGATCTTGGTAAAAGTCCTTCAAAATGGAAGAATTAGAACTTGGTGTGAACTACAAAGGTTCTTAGAATGATGAAAGGATTCAAGAAACTAGGTTGTATGAAATTAAAAAGTGATGGAAGAGGTGCTTGGAGTGCTTGGCGAATGGTATGTTTTTAGGAGAGAAATGGAGTTTTTCTTGGTTTGGTTTCTTTGAAGTTGAAATGATAAAGTGAAGAGGTGATAAATGAAATATGGAGTGGTCTTCAAATTGGCATTGCCGTAGCATTGCCTTAGAGAAACACAAAGTGGAATTTGAAGAAAACATAGCATTTATGATCAATAGTATTTTGTCTTAACACTTGGCAATTTTCCTTAACCTTTTCTATCCTTTTCTTTGGCCTAAAAAGCCTATTCTATCTTGGTCTCCCTTCATCCTTGCTCTCCAAACCATCCCCCCCCTCTTCATGCATGCAAAATATGACAAATTAATATCCATTTTTGTTTTTAGTCATTTTAGTTATTAATTTAAAGCATTATAGGTAAAATAGGTATTAATTAAAAGTAGTCTAGGTAGAAGACTTCTTATGGATTTGGATCACTTCACTTTAAACCCCATCCCTTAGATGTGTCTCCAAAAATGAAGGGTCAAGATTACACCTTCAAACTTTACATCCAAGGGTCCAAAATGGTTGTAATCATTTTTGATGACTAAATCTCCACCATTGATCTAAATCCAAATCCAATGGTCATTAATGATCCATTTTCCACCATTGATTAAATTTACATCCAAGGGTTGATAATGGTCATAGCCATTTAGAAGATTAAATCCCTACCCTTGATTTAATTTCAATCCAACGGTTATAATTGATCCTATTTACTTTTAAGATCAAATCTCCACCGTTAATTAAATCAAGACTGAATGTCTAACGTAATTGAATTAATAGTGGATATCCAAACCACTAATGTTATCTTAATAATATTTTAATAATATAGAATTTTATTTTTATCCATTATAACCTCACAAAAGTATAATTCTTGTATTTTTATCGTCGATAATTAAATACGATAAAAATACTGATAAAGGAAATTTTCTAAAAAAGCTTTTTAGATTCAGGTTTAGTAAGATCCCTGTCTCGTCTAAACAAGTACAAATTTTTCTACACGTAGAAAAATTTTTCATTTTGAGGACCCACTGGGCCCACGTATGGCCACACGGCCCACATATACCTCGTGGGGCCCACAAACAAGTAAAAATTCCAAAATCACACATAAAATCATAAAAATTACAAAACTCACAAATATCAATCAGATTACGTAAATTAATTAAGACTAAACAAGTAAAAATTAATTTACGTAGATTTTTCCTACCGAAAATTATTATTTTCTTGACACCTGAGCAAATTACTCAAAACGATCGAATATGCAGACAAAATATTCAAAATAGCTTTACAAAGACACGTAAATCACTAAACGAGAATTCACAACCGTCAAGATTATTGTTTAATACATAGGAAGTTTGGGGTTACAACTCTCCTCCTCTACAAAAGTTTCGTCCTCGAAACTTGATGAACTTGATTTCACATCCTCGAATAAATAGGGATATTGTTCTTTTATCTTTTCTTCTAGTTCCCATGTAGTAGCTTCCCCGCTTTACATCATTCCAAATAATTTTAACCAATGAAATTTCCTTACCTCGAAGTTGCTTTGTCTTTCGATCTTCAATCTTGACCTGGAAACGTTTCATAGGTTAAATTCTCCTTCACCGGTATCTTGTGCGGCTTGATAACATGAGTAGGATCGAAATATATTTCCGTAGTTGTGATACGTGAAATACATTATGAAGATTTGACAGAAAAGGTGGTAACGCACCGATATGCCACCGACCTACCCGACGTAAAATCGATATGGTCCGATAAACTTTGGAGTGAGCTTCTTGGACTTAAGCACTCGTCCAACACCCGTCATAAGCGTCACTCGCAAAAATACATGGTCACCTTCTTCAAACTCAAGAGATTTTCTCCTTTTATCAGCATAACTCTTTTGTCGAGTTTGACTCATTCTCATTTTGTCTTGTATCATCTTCACTTTCTCAGTTGTCTGTTGGACAATTTCTGGTCCTAACACAAAGACTCTCACCGTCTTGATACCAACATAACGATTGTTCGCATCGCCTCCCATATAATGCTTCATAAGGTGCCATCCCTATACTTGAATGGAAACCGTTGTTATATGTGAATTCTATCAATGGTAAGAATTCATCCCAACCTCCGATTGCTCCAATACACAAGCTCTCAATAAATCTTCGAGAGATTGAATTGTTCTTCTTTACGATTGACCATCTGTTTGTGGATGGTAGCGAACCGAGGCGTAGTTTTGTTCCCATTGCTTCTTGTAAACTAGTCCAAAATCTCGATGTAAACCTTGGATCTCGATCCGAAATAATCTTGGATGGTACACCATGAAGTCTAACAATTTCACCGATGTACACTTGAGCCAACTTTTCCATTGAGTACTTAATATTAATCGGCAAAAAGTGCGCCGACTTTGTAAGCCGATCAACAATTACCCAAATGGCATCATGACCCATCCGAGTCTTTGGTAGTCCCGTCACAAAATCCATTGCTATGTCATCCCATTTCCATTCGAGGGATAGGCAAAGGTTGTAACATTCCCGAAGGTCTTTGATGTTCCACCTTAGCCTTCGACAAACTAAACAAACGAGGATGATACATACTCTGCAACATCTTTCTTCATTCCTTGCCACCAATATAATTGTTTTAAATCTGGTACATCTTTGTGGCTCCTGGATGCATACTCGGCTTACTCCCGTGAGCTTCATCCAAATCAATCTTCTAAGATCTAGATCATTGGGCACACAAACCCTTCCTTTGAACTTTAGAATTCCTTTAGCACCTTCGCTAAATTCTAACACTTTGCTCCTTGGCTCTTTGCTTCTTTTGCTTCTTGCAAATACCGATCACCTTTTTTGTCCTTCACGAATTCTATCCATCAAATCATTTGAAATGGTGATCATATTTAAACGCATCCCGCCTACACGTTTTTACGAGATAGTCGCGTATCCCGAAATTCTTCTATCAACTCCTTCTCTTTGATCATCATAACGAAACACCAAGTATTTTTCTACTCAACGCATCCGCTACGACATTCGCTTTTAGGGATGATACGCAATTGAAAGTCATAATCTTTCGTAAATTCTAACCAACGCCTTTGCCTCATGTTTAACTCTTTCGATCAAACGAGATATTTTAAACTTTTATGATCACTAAAAACAGTGAACGTAGCTCCATAAAGAAAATGTCTCCACACCTTCAACGCGAACACCACACGGTGCTAACTCCAAGTCATGAGTTGGATAATTCCTCTCATGATTTTTCAATTGCCTTGAAGCATAAGCCACCACTTTACGATTCTGCATAAGTACACAACCCAATCCTTGGTATGAAGCATCACAATATACTTCGAAAGGTTCGTTTGGGTCAGGTAGAATCAATACTTGAAGTAGTCAATCGTCTTTTCAACTCTTGAAAACTTTCTTCGCATGCATCAGTCCACACGAACGGTTGATTCTTTCGTGTAAGTTGGGTAAGAGGTCCTACAATCTTTGAAAACCCCTCAATGAACCGTCTATAGTAACCACTAATCCGACAAAACTACGGATTTCGATTCATGATCTTTGGTCTTTCCCACTCCAAAACTGTCTCCACCTTGGAAGCATCAACCTCAATTCCATCCTTCGATATTACGTGTCCCAAAAATTGCACTTCACTCAACCAAAATTCACATTTGGATAACTTGGCATATAACTTATTCTCCTTTAAAATCTGAAGAACCACCATGAGATGTTCAAATGTTCCTCCTGACTTTGAGAATAGATCAAGATGTCATCAATAAAGACAACAACGAACTTGTCCAAGTATGAACGAAAAATTCTATTCATGAAATCCATGAATATGGCTGGTGCATTTGTTACACCGAATGGCATCACAAGATATTCGTAATGCCCATAGCGCGTCCGAAATGCAGTCTTGGGAATATCATCTGCTTTCACCCGTATCTGGTGATACCCAGAACGTAGATCAATCTTGGAAAATATCGCGGCTCCTCGCAACTGATCCATTAGATCATCTATCCTTGGAAGTGGATATTTATTCTTAATCGTAATTTTGTTCAATTGTCGATAGTCTACACATAGACGAGAAGTCCCATCCTTCTTCTTAACCAATAAAACTGGAGCTCCCCAAGGTGACACACTTGGTCTTACAAATTGCTTCTCCAATAAATCTTCCAGCTGTTTCTTCAGTTCGGCTAATTCTACCGCGACATCCGATAGGGCGCTATAGATATCGGTCCAGCTCCCAGGTACAAGATCAATGACAAACTCGATTTCCCTTTCTCGGTGGTAGTCCGGTATATCTTCGAGAAACACTTCCTAAATTCGTTGACCACATAAATATCCTTCAAAGCATCTTCGCATTGCACTTCCAAAGAAGATAATAATAAATACCCACGATCTCCTTCTTTCGGACAAGCTTCCACTTGAGTAGCCGTTAGGAATCTAGAATCCTTAGCCTCGGGAAATACTAATGTTTTATTCGAACAATCAATTAGGATATGATTAGAAGACAACCAATCCATTCCCAAGATTACATTAATCTTGGAAAGAGGCAAACAGATCAAATCCACATAAAAGATTCTATCCCTAACACAGACGGACAATTCGGGCATACCGTTGATGTAATTACGAGTTTATCGGTAGGAGTAGCAACACTCAAATCATATGGCAATTCGAACACAAAACCCAAACGTTCAACACAATCACATGCAATGAAAGAATGTGTTGCTCCCGAATCATAGAGTACGCTTAAAGGATTACCTTCAATTGCACACTCCTCCATTATCAAGTCTCCAGATTTAGCGGCTTCCTCCCCGCTCATTGTATAGACACGACCACCCGCTTTGTGGCCTTGCATAGACGGACGTTTCCCACAGAGAGGATTCCTTCTTTATCGATCACGCCTTTGGAGAAATGTCCAAGTTGTCCACACTTAAAACAAACAACTTCCTTGTGTGGACAATCCTTCGTGAGATGATCCTTCCCACATTTGAAACAACGAATAGGAGTCCCGGTTTGACTTGCTTTATTATTGCTAGAACTTCCTCCCACAAATTGCTTCTTGTCGACCTCCGCCGGGTTTCACATACGGTCCTGCCGGTTTCACATACGGCTTTTGTTGAGAGCGACTTGCTTGATTATTCTTCCCTTTTTGGAACCTTGCAGTCCAAAATTCTTGTTTCTTGCCACGCGTTGATGATCAATCTCTTCAACTTTACGACATTTTTCAATCAAAGTTGGAAATTGATTAATCTCCAACATCGTTACAGCTTTCTTAATATCCAAATTTAATCCTTCTTCAAATTTCCTACATTTCCAGCCCTCATCTACGGGTTCATCCGCAAATACCTTGAAAATTGAGACAGACTTTCAAATTTTGCCGCATACTCACTAACGAGACATCAATCCTTGACGTAAACCCGTAAACTCCATCTCCTTCATATGTCTCACACTTGTTTGAAAATATTTCTCTAGAAATATTTGTTTGAAAAGTTGCCACGTCACCATCCTACCTTCACTTCCAACATTCTAGCTCCCGCCCACCAACGTTCACCATCTCCTACCAAAGATAAATGTTGCCAACGTAAGCTTCCGTTCATCGGCAAGACAACCCATACCATCAAATATATTTTCAAGTTCTCGGATCCAAAGTTCAAATTTCTCCTGATCAAACTCTCCATGAAATTTCGGTGGATTATTCTTTCGAAACTCGATAAGTGTGTACATTTTCATTAGCCCGTTGATTTTGTTGTGCAACCACTTCCGCCATTCTTTGCATAGTCATACTACAGTACTTGATGTTCACGTTATCATTCCCATTCGGTTCCATATCGTGATAGTATTTCCACGTCCACGTCCTCGTCCGGTCATTACTTTTTCTACTCAAACCGAACAATACAAGGAAAGCAAGGTCAATCTTCAAACAATATTGTTTCTTTTCGAAAACAATAACAGAGAATCACACAACACAAACAAGACAGACCTAACCACAACCCCAAAGACTCTAACTTGGGCTCTGATACCAACTAATGTAACACCCACCGTAGGATGTCACATTTATGTTACTTTAATTACCCAAATACCCTCAAAAGTCATAAAGTGTGATATTGTGATAAAAATATGAGTTGTAAATTTTTTTTTAACAATAACAATAAAATAAACTTAGCGGAAAATAAAACTATGATACAACAATCTCACACATAAATTACATCATATACATATTTCACACGTGCTGTCAGGTTTATTTATTACAAACCATTTATTGAAACAATAAACACACTTAAATAATTACGTACATAACTTATATCGAGTTCACACTCGCCCAAGCTTAACTAAGCGAAGACCCCTCGTGACGGGTCCTCCTCGGGTTCCTCGGCGGTAGGAATCCATTGTGACGATTAGCCCTACGGGCGGTGTCCGGGCCGATGACACTATGCGATTTCCGTTGGGACATAATTTCTAGTGTCCCATGTCGCCCGATATGCAACGGAAATTCAACATGAACAAAGATCGTCACACGTAAAAACGGATCCCCACGATATAGCCTACTAATACTAACGGTCAGTACCCCTCATAAATAAGTCCTCGCTCATCCGGACTTGTCCTCCACTCTCTAGCTCCTCCATGAAACCGTAAACGTACATATCCGAAGAAACTAGCTCCCGATGACATGTTGTCGAACTCGCGGTTCCCGATGTGAGAAGTAATTCCTCTTCTCCTTCTAGTACCGTATCTTTCTCAACGTCTTCACCCAATATAAATACAATAAACAGATATACATACAAAGAGGTGAGATCACCTACACCAATACCAAGCATGATAGCACAGAGATAATACGAGACGGATATTATGCAAAAATATCATATCATGATCACAATTATGGCATCATCATAGTGTAAAAATAATTACCATCATGCCATCATCACTGTTCAAACCACAATTAATTACAGTAATACTACCACATATGTATGTGTTAAATTCATGCATGTGAACATAGACTCAATGTCCTACTCCATGGAGCTAATACTCAAGTCGGAGAAATTGATCGAAAAGATCTGCCGGTATCTCGTGCCTCAGACCAAGTGCTATAATTATATCTTGCACATCTAGCACATACACGACGTTTTGTCGATCTCGATTAAGAATAGTGTCTCGGTCCGGATCATCGGTGTGTTGCATCGGTCTAACTCACGGTGCGAAGAGCTACCAATTGCCCATTGCGAGCAACCCGCACCCCGATGCCCCCAAGGTCAACTAGTGACCTACACTACGCATATCGCACCCACTCAAGAGGTGTACGTTTCTCCTAGGCAATTAGCCATATTCAGTCCGTTGGACCATTTTCAATGCATGTGTAATGCACCAATTACCAACCAAAGGTAAATCACATAATTTCTCATTCCAGATTCGATCTTGTTTTTCGTTTGTAAAATGGATTAATGCCAATTACGGTAAACTTCTCAATTTCTTGTACAAGATTCATATATATTGTATGATTTCTTCAGTATAGTTAACGTTAAATCACATTACCGTGTTTTTCTCATTCGCAAAATATTTTTGTTACGTTTTTACGCACGGTAATGATTTGTAACATTTTCTGTTATGTTTAAAAATCGCAAAACTATTTTCTATCGTATTCTAAATTGCGTAAAAATGATCTTTTATTTTTAAAATGTATAGCAATGTTTTCACAATATTTAGATCGTGTAAAATATTTAAACGCGTTACAAATCGCGTAGGAATAGTTTAACGTTTTTTTTAAATCGCGTAACTTAAAAATTACGTTTTTGAGTTACGTAAATCGCTTTTCACCATTTTCACCCTTCACAAAATATTTCTTAACTTTAAAAATATTATTTTGAACATTTCCCATAAAAATATAATTTCTTACGTTATTCTCTTTCTATTCTAAATCAAAAATCCCTTCCGTACTATATTTTCTAAAAATCACTTTTTATTGATTTAATCTTACCAAATCATATTTAATTGATTTAATTACTTTTTAAATTTCCTAACATTTTTCAAAACCCAATACTTAAATTCTACGTTAGAAATTTTAAGTTACAACGTTTCCTTTTATATTTCTAAATCATTTCTAAAAAAAATTAATTCTTCTTAAGATAATTTAAAGTTCAACACTTAAATTCCTTTCCAAAATCCTTATTTGAAAATTCTTATATTTTGTTGCATCAAAACATTTTTTTTTTTCTAAATTATCAAAACCTTATAGATAGTCATTGGAACCATGAAATATTTTTCTTCTAACTTAAACAAATTTCATTCTTGTTTCTACACAAAATAAATTCATGAAAATACTACTTAAAAACCGTGTACACTCATTTTAGAAAACAAACCCTCTTGGTTATTTTCTTTACTTCTCTAATCTTTCAATTTTACCATTTATGAAAATATCATTTTTGTGAACACTAATTTAATTGGTGTCTTGGCTGAAATTTATTTAGTTCAAGGACTAAAAATCAACTTCATTGTTCTTGAAAAAATTTCAATAAAAACCCTAAACTTGGAAGCTCAAAACCGTGACCTCCTCCATGGCCTTTGGAGCCAAAATTTTGTTTATTTCAACATATATCATCATGCTTCCATCATAATATATTCAACATATATCATCATGCAAATTTTAAGCATACCATCTAAACAAATAAAAATTATACTAAGCATGCATACACAAGTAAATCATGCAAAGCATATCAAACATATCAAGCATAGGCAAAAATAATTTAAAACACATAACACACACACAAATTATTACATGACCATGGATAGGAATCCTCACATGGATTCACCATCCATCAAATATAAAACCTTCCCTCACCACCATGCTTGGTTGGTGAGATGAATCTCCTCTTACCTCTTGAAGAACCACCAAAGAGCTTGTTGCTTTGTCTTTGGAGCAAGATCTCCACCAATACAAGTTCTTAAACATGAAACAAATACAAGAAAATTAGTATATCAAGCTTGAACAAGAAGAACCATGGATCAAACATGGTTTAGAACATGAAAAAGAAAAGAATAAATGAAGTTTTCTTACACTTTACCAACAAAAGCTCTAGAACTTGATCTTGGTAAAAGTCCTTCAAAATGGAAGAATTAGAACTTGGTGTGAACTACAAAGGTTCTTAGAATGATGAAAGGATTCAAGAAACTAGGTTGTATGAAATTAAAAAGTGATGGAAGAGGTGCTTGGAGTGCTTGGCCAAATGGTATGTTTTTAGGAGAGAAATGGAGTTTTTCTTGGTTTGGTTTCTTTGAAGTTGAAATGATAAAGTGAAGAGGTGATAAATGAAATATGGAGTGGTCTTCAAATTGGCATTGCCGTAGCATTGCCTTAGAGAAACACAAAGTGGAATTTGAAGAAAACATAGCATTTATGATCAATAGTATTTTGTCTTAACACTTGAATTTTCCTTAACCTTTTCTATCCTTTTTCTTTGGCCTAAAAAACTATTCTATCTTGGTCTCCCTTCATCCTTGCTTTCTCCAAACCGTCCCCCCCCTCTTCATGCATGCAAAATATGACAAATTAATATCCATTTTTGTTTTTAGTCATTTTAGTTATTAATTTAAAGCATTATAGGTAAAATAGGTATTAATTAAAAGTAGTTAGGTAGAAGACTTCTTATGACCATTGGATCACTTCACTTTAAACCCCATCCCTTAGATGTGTCTCCAAAAATGGTGGAGGTCAAGATTACACCTTCAAACTTTACATCCAAGGGTCCAAAATGGTTGTAATCATTTTTGATGACTAAATCTCCACCATTGATCTAAATCCAAATCCAATGGTCATTAATGATCCATTTTCCACCATTGATTAAATTTACATCCAAGGGTTGATAATGGTCATAGCCATTTAGAAGATTAAATCCCTACCCTTGATTTAATTTCAATCCAACGGTTATAATTGATCCTATTTACTTTTAAGATCAAATCTCCACCGTTAATTAAATCAAGACTGAATGTCTAACTGTAATTGAATTAATAGTGGATATCCAAACCACTAATGTTATCTTAATAATATTTTAATAATATAGAATTTTATTTTTATCCATTATAACCTCACAAAAGTATAATTACTGTATTTTTATCGTCTGATAATTAAATACAATACAAAATATAATAAAGGAAATTTTCTAAAGCGTTTCCTGATTCGGGTTTAGTAAGATCTCCTGTCTCCGTCTAAGCAGTACAAATTTTTCTACACGTAGAAAAATTTTCATTTTTGCGGGACCCACACTGGGCCCACGTGTGGCCACACCGGCCCACATATACCTCGTGGGGCCCACAAACAAAAAATTCCAAAATCACACATAAAATCATAAAAATTACAAAACTCACAAATATCAAATCAGACGTAAATTAATTAAGACTAAACAAAAAAATTAATTTACGTAGATTTTTCCTACCAAAATTATTATTTTCTTGACACGGAGCAAATTACTCAAAACGATCGAATATGCGCAGACAAAATATTCAAAATAGCTTTACAAGACACGAAATCACTAAACAAGTAGAATTCAAATCCATGTCAAGATTATTGTTTAATACATAGGAAGTTTGGGGTGTTACACTCGCAGTGGAGACGCGTGGTGGAGCCGGATCTGCTCCTCGCGATGGAGGCCGAAGTGGGATGCGCGGTTGAGGCCAAAGTGGAGGGCGGCTCGCGGTGGAGGCTGAAGTGGGGATCTGGCTCGCAATGGTCGGTGGAGGCCGAAGTGGGGGAGGGTCGGAGGGGGGGAAGGGGGATGGTCAAGTGGGGGAGGGAAAGGGAGGGTGGGGCGAATGTAGCAGTAGGGAGGGGGATGATGTTGTTGCTTTGAAAGGATGATGTTGTAATTTTAAATGATATATGAGTATTTAAGTAATTTTAAGTGTATATTTAGTGTAATAATCGGTTTGGTTCGGTTTGGATCGGTTCTATAAAATGGAACCGAAAACCCAACCGAACCGATCGGTTCTTCAAAATTTTCATCCAAAGTAATCCAATCTAATTTGGTTTTTATCGGTTTTTGATTTTTTTGGATCGATTTTTAGTTTTTTTTTTGGATTGGTTTGGATCTGAACACCCCTAGTGATCACCCAATTCACTCCTCTCTTAGGTGATGCTTGCCATGACTAACAAGTGGTATCAAAGCTTTGTGCTCTGTTGAAAGCTTAACCGCTTAGAGTTAAAGATCATTGTTTGTTGGCAACCATTGAGAGTTTTTCAAAATGGAAGGTTTTGAAATTGATAAAACACCATTCTTTGATTGTATGCATTTTGTTTTTTTGAAAAGTTAGAATGAAGTTTTATATGCAATCTATTGATTTGGATTTGTGGGATGTTGTGCTTGATGGATTTACTAGCAAATCAAAACAAACTTAGAATGCTTATGACAAGAAATGTTTTTTCATGAACATTAGAGTAATGCAAATATTGAGAAGCAATTTGAATGATGATGTTTATGCTAGAATTGAGAATTGCTCTAGTGCCAAAGAAATTTAGAACACCCTTGATGTTCTTTATATTGCTAAAAACGATTTTTTGCATAAAGTTGTATATAGAGAGCAAGAAGAGCAAAAATCTTTGAGGGAAGACAATATTAAAAAATGTCCTCAAGAAGATGTTCAAAGTAAGAAAATGAGCTTAATGCTTATTGGTGATGATGGTGCTCAATTTGAAGAAGAGGCAAAGCAAAACAAAATTGAGAAAGAATATCTTCTTGAATCCTTGATGGACAACAATGAGGAAGATGAAGATTCCTTTAAAGAGTCAAGTATGCTAGAAATTGAGACTACTTCCTTTATGGCTAAAAAGGACTTTGAGGTAAATAATGTTAAACTAGATTATAGTACTTCCTATTATGAGCTACAATGTGCATATGATGAATTGTACGATGGTTTGTTGAATTTAGAAAAAAAAATTATCTTATTTCAAAATTTTTTCCTCTATTAAAATGAAATTGAGACTTTGAAAAATGAATATGTTTTTCTTGATGAGAAAAATTCCTTTGAAATGTGAAACCTCAACTTCTTGTGAAAAATGCATTGATTTAGAAAATTAAGTTGATGACTTATATTCTGAATTTGCCAAAGCTAATGATTCTAATTGCTTACATTCCATGCTTGTTAATGAGAATAAAATTAATATTATTCTACATAAAAAGTCAAGTAAGGCTTATGGCAAAAATAGTATAGAATGTAATAACAACAAAAGGCTTAAGTTTTCCAAAAAAGATCTTCAAAGGATCAAGTCATCATTAAATTCAATTGTTTACAATTTTTGTGGTCATCTAAGACATATTTCTCATTTATGCAATTATAGAAGAAATCCTTATATGATAAATAGTATGGTATGAATTCCTAAAGATCTTAAAGGTCTTAGTACTAACATTCAAGGACTCAAGATGAAGTGGGTACCAAAACGTCCTCCTAGTATTTTAATTATGTAGAAAATTTCTCAAAATGATGGATTAATTGGTCAAAGGAAAAATGAATCGTCAAGGAGAATGTTTCTAAAACCCAATGGTAGACTTCTTGGTCATGAAGGCAAGGATCCATCAACTAAAAGAGAAGCAATGAGTAAGGAAAAGAGTTTTCTTGATTACCAAGGTCAAGATATCAACAATTTTTACCTCTTATGCACATTCACTTAAAAACACAATGAATATGAGGTATATTCATTGTAGGCCTTAGGTAAAGGATAGAATCATGTGTAATTGGTAAAAATTAAATATTATATATAGCACATGATTATGTTCATTCTTGTTACACATTTTACTCATGATCTTGCATATTTCTTGATAATAGGGTATTTTATGACTATGTATTCTTTCTATGCTTTAAATTATTTATATATCATAAAGTAAGCATGATATTCGCTATGTGCTTATGGTGATTGATTATTATTTGTTGTGCTCAATTTACATACTATGAAAAAACTAATCTTTATGAGAGCATAATAGATTAATAAGCAATGACTAACACCTGCGGATCCAAAATTGATAGATACCAAGGAAAGTACTTTGAATGATGTTGTAGGGTGACTATTAGCTCAAACATGCATTGAAGTGAAATACAACTATGCTACTTGAGATTTGAAAATTTTGAAATGGTCTAAGTTCTCCAAGAGTGATGAAAACATAAAAAAATGGCATGCAGAATTACAACATTCTTAAGGAGTCTTGAAGCATGGAAGTTGGAGTTACCTTAAAAATTCAAAGAGTACACTTTTGGTGACATTAATATCTTATCCTTACTTATGCTTTAAATTGAATATCATGTGATATTTGGAGAAGTAAAGAGTCATTTTTATTAAGTTGTGTTTTTTTAACATTGTGTCTTGAAAGTGTCTTTACATATGCTAATATGTTAGATATGTACACATTTTGTTTGGAATAACATGTTTTATGGTAATATCTTTGTTCTTGAGCTTGTGACCAACTCTCTTTGTTCAAACATGAAAATTCACATGCTCATAAGTAGTTCTAATTCTATTTCTTTGATGCTTAATTGTCTTATATACTAACTTGGAGATTAGAAAGTTAAAAGTTATATGTTTTATTTTTTGAAATTGTTTGATATGTTCATATCTTGAAAACAAGAAGTAAATGATTCATCTTGTACCTTGAACTTGTCTTCAAACTTTAATGTAAGAAACATAAATCATGTGTGCATCCTAGAATTTCTTACTTGACATAACATGTCTAACACAATCATTGTTTGCCTAAAATACCTATATAAGTTTTGATGATGATCATATGTTTCTTGATAAACTTAAGTCATTCCTTAAAATACTTAAACCATATTTTTGGATTCAAGTGCATATGTGCTTCATGCATTCTTGTTAGAGCTAACATTGCATGGTTGATAATATAGTACATACTTTACATTATATATATCAACCTAAATTATACTTGTAAATGAGATTAAATGATATTTGATGATAGCTTATGATTTAGAGAACTTTTGAAGTTAGCTTTGCAAGTTTCTCTCTATATGTTTCAAATATAGCTATCATTTTTTTTTCATACAAGCATATGTGGATAAACGAGAAGAGTTGAATGAAGTTCAATTGAAGAGGAAGATAAAGGAGACTTTGTTCTAGTGCAATGGAATAAAGTACTCAAAGAATGAAAGCACAAAATTAAAGGACCAATAAATAAAGATCATCACTTTCTATCAAACTCAATAAGTATCTCTATCCTTAAGTTATTGTGATATTTTATATGCTATGGATTGTATGACACTTGTGAATAAATTGATCGTAAATGATTAGATGCTTTCGTTACATGAGAAGTATACTTAGCATTGACAAAGTGCCTAATTGGATATTAACTTGCTAATTTTGTCATTGCATATATGATAAATGATATTAGTTCTATACATGCTTTGATCCCTATAGCATATTTCATCAAGGTGAATATTTGATATTTATGATTCTCTTGATCTATGGTTTCTTAGTGGTATAACATGTATGAGAATCATGATCTTGTTTTGAAAAGAGTTTCTAGTTTGATTAAAAAGTTTTTTAAAGCAAAATCTCTTATCATATTTGAAAGAAACTTTTCAAATTCCATATCCTTAAGAATCTTTTGAACTTATCTTAAGACCTTGAAAGTATTTTCACCTCCTAATTGTCTTGAAAATTTGGAAATAATTGGATATATGCTAAAAATGCAGTATTCTCTTCTTTTGCTTTGAAAAGTTTTATTAAATCTTGAAAGAGTGTTTAAGAAAGTTTCCAAATAAATCTTTTGAAATATTCTATAGAGCTCATCTTGACACGTCAAAAAATATGTCTTGTTCTTCAAAGTGTTTTATTTTCTCAAGGCTCTTGTTCAATAAGAAAGTGAGGAGATGCACTTTCAGATGTTTCTTTGACTTGGGTTTAATCACTCTCAAGGAATATGTGATTTTAATATAAAATCTCTATACCATTCTAAAATACTTTTGAAAATGTAATGTGTTCTTGTAAAATTCTTTTTGAAAGGGGGAGAAGTTATAAAATAGTTTTTGATTGATGGATTAAGAATAAGTATATTTTTCCTTACTTTACTTTATGGTAATGTTCTTACATAGTCTTGGCATACACATTTCTCTTTATTCATCTTGTGTTTCAGTAAGGGGGAGCCTAACTCTTAAGTTGTTTATATCTCTTACCTTTCATCCTTGTTTGATTACATAAAGTGTTTTTATTGCTATCATATGCTAAAAGTTGATGTACCAAAATATGACAAGCATTGCATGAATAATCTTTTATATCTTAAAAACATGTTTGTTTCATTTCTCTATTATTGAATCATATGTAGAATTAAATAGGAATAGATAGTTATGTTTTGAATAACTTAAAGAAGTTTTTGGTTTTGATGATCTTACTATTTTTGACAACATGAGTTTTACCTATAAGGCGGGAGAAAATATTATTTTTCCTTTCTAAGCCTTTTTGTTGATGTCAAATATGAGGAGTAAGAATTAGAAAGAAAAATATGTTTTTGTACTTATTATTTGATATGCTTACACGAATATCTATTTTTCTATATTGTTTAACATATTTTTCTGTGGTGATTTGTCATCATAAAAAAGGGAGAGATTGTATAAATAACTTTACTTCAATGGTTTAATATGTTAAGTTTTGATGGTGACAAATACAAAATAAAAAATGATGTTTATGCTACATATATGTGCATAATAAATTATATTGGATCATGCATGATCATATACTCTATCTTGTTATATTTCATATAAAAATCATGTATATTCTTTATAGAATATATTAAATAATATGTTATATGAGTTGTATTAAATTAATATTAGATTTGACTCTATTTAAATGAAAAATATGCAAAGTATTCTTTTGTTGCATCATATATAGAGTATATCTATTAGTAATTGATGAATGTCTTATTTGGATGTGTCTATGAAAGTCTTATTATATGCATGTTAGACTGACTAGAGTTATACATTTATGAATCATGCATATGAAGATATTGAATTATGAATTTGGACTACCTATGTTTGTTTTAAGTGAGCAATACTTTGTAAGATAGTCCAAGTGCCAAGAGTGAGCATTGCAACAAGAAAGCAAAAGATCACAATTATGCTAAACTCAAAAAGAATGAGAATGATAAGATATTTCAAACATTTACAAGATTTGAAGAGAATAAATTTTTGGAAGCTTTGATTACATCAAGAAGCCTAAGGATTAGAATTGGTATATTTTCCTTTTAGGTTTTCTCCTATGTAAAGATAGAGGTTTTACAAGAAAAGAGCTCAAATATGTTTTTAAATATTTACAAATGTTTCCTATATGCTAAATTTCCCAACAAATATGTTTTGAAAAGCTATCATATTAGTAGTTCAAAACTATAAAAAATAGTTAAGTTTGAGTTTTGAAAAGTTGATCTTTGGTTATTCTTTTGATCATAACTTTCAAAATACTTTTATTTTTATTCTGATACTTATTTCATTTAAAAATAGGCTCAAAGATCTTTCCAATGAGTAGTCATTTGCTTTAAACACATGGAAAATGAAGCAGTTATGACCAGTTAAAGTTAGTTTTCGAAACCAGAGTGCAATAATTGAATATCCACTTGGCTTATTCGAATAGGACACATGATTATTCAAATAAAACACGTCAGAATGTGCTCCCAATGGCTATAAACAACTAGTTTTTATAAGAAATCATTTCTAAACACTACCAATGACTATTTTATCACTTGGGCTCTATATATAAGTGACGTTTGAAGCTTTTACAACTCTTGAACACTTGATTTGATCTTTGAATCATCAAAATCATATTTTGAACTCTTTATTGCAAAATCATTCTATTCTTTTGTTCTTCAAGTTGTATATATACTCTTGTGAGAGTTTCTAATCTTTCTCTTCATCTTAAAATCATTGTAAGAGGGTGAGGTATCCCTCAAGAGAGAAAATGGTGAGGTATCCCTTATAGTGAGACTCAAACACAAAGGGTGAGGTATCCCAAAGGTGTTGTGAGTGTTCTTGAATGTAAAGGTTTTTCTAGTACCAATGAAGCTTGAAGAGTTGGAGGCTCTAGCCCAAGGGTGAGGTATCCCAAGGTGTGAGTAGTGTTTTTACTTGTACAAGGGTTTTCCTAGTACCCATAAAGTTTAGGAGAAAGAGAAAAAAATCTTAAGTTAAGTATGAGGACTAGATGTAGGCCACAAGTAGTTGGTGGCTAAATCAGGATAAATTCTTGAGTTTGATTCTCTCTTCCTTACACTCTTTATATTCTATATTAACTTAATTTATGCATGTTCTGTTACATTTATTAATTGAGTGATTCAAAATGTTTAATTTTTTTAATGTTGTTTTAAAAGTTTGTGATAACCTAATTCATCCCTCTATTGGGTGATGCTTTCCATGACTAATATCTTAAAGAGCAGATAATGGAACTTGAAGCTCTAAAGGATCTCTTGAATATATCTCAAGTAAGCTCAAAGCAGAGTAAGAATCAAACTGGGGTCAAAGGACAAATTTAATGATCAATAAATGTTTTCATGGTTGTTTAACTATCTTAATAGTTTCCTATGACATGATATTTATAGCCTAAGTGACAATAAGGATGTTTAAGGTGGTAGGTATGCATTTTAACGCAAGAACTAATTGTTGTTTTAAATTTCTGAAAATGAAGATAATCAATTATTCAAAGAGATAATCGACTATTGAACTTGTGATAATCGATTATTTGATAGCATAATCGATTATCTATTTATCCCCAAATTTGGGTTTTAATCAAAGGAAAAAATAATTGATTATTGCTTAGAGATAGTTGATTATTTAGAAATGCCTATGCCTTTGTTTCATTTAATAACAAATTATACTAATATGATGATTGATTATTAAGACTTGAATAATCGATTATTGAACTCCAATAATTGATTATTGAGTTTAATTTGAGACTAGACATTTAAGTCTTGAGAGTTAATAATTCCTTAGGATCATTAATTATTTAACTTCATGTATTAGATATTGATCTGCTTATCATGCAAGCAAAATCATAAGGAGATTAAGTTCAAAACCATTCAAGGCATTAATAAAACATTTAAAATGATTTGTTTTAGAGGCAAAAATTTGTTTGGGCTATCAGAAACATTTTCCATAAATCATTTTTAATTTGAGCTTATATGAGAGTATTATAATACCTTTACAAAGAACCTAAGTCCTAATAGGCTAAACATGAATAATTTGGACTGGTTTCTTTGTGTTGTTGATCCTTCATATATTGATTGTTATAATCAAAACAATCATAAAGTTATTTTGATGTGCACTTGTGTTCATAATTTTCATCATTTTTTCATGATGAGAAAATGATTTAGTCATAACTGAATTTATATGACTTAGAAAAACTTGCTCCCTCTTAATGTGGCAATCTATATTTAAGATCAAATATTGCACAACTACCATCCAACTCCCCCTTCATTTTGGAATATTAAACTTCCATTAATTCAAACTTTTCACAAACCTTATATTTCTTTATCCTTTTGATGTTATCAAAAAAGATATAAAATAAGTAGTATAGGCAACACAAAGATAGTTACTAAATGCCAAATATACAATAGATAAGCATAGATATAAGTCTCAAGACAAACAACCATAACCAAAAGATTGTAAAGAAAAACAAGCCAAGTTATGTCATAGTCAAGACAAACTAATAAAGGCTTAAAAATCTTTTTGGGTTAAATAATATATGATACTATAAACATAGATAAGGTCTAATTAGTGACTGAGCCTTATAAGTATCATCATCATCTTCAGCTGCATAGCGTTCTTCAAAAGTCGTGAGCAATGTGTTTATCTTAACTGTGTTGATGCCAATATGATCAAACGATGCTTTACATATGAATGAAGGTTCTCAATCCCAAAAAGAATGTGAGCCAAGGTGGAGAATTGGTCATCATGAGGTTGGTCCTCATACATAGGCTCCATGTATGGCTAACTAATACCAGCTTCCTCTTTAGCAACTCCAATACCTTCCCATTATAGAATCCAAGCTCACTGACCTTCTTGATACCTATTTTATTAATGGAGAAGCATCTAATTTGTGGAAAGTGATCTCAGCAACAATACCTTCATTATAAACATTTACACCATAATACTCAATGATCTTGGAGATGAGCATTGTAGAGGGTTGGTCAGTCAAATGCTTCCTCTTAACCTTAAGCTTGTGTTGATAAATGAAAAAGGGCCAATTAAAGCTAAGATATTCCTTCATTGCCCAAAGAACAAACAAGTCTTCCATATTTACCAAGATATAGTTACTTCCCCTTAGTATAAGCACTTTGGCAAGCACATAATGAAGAATACAATCATCTAAGTTTAACTCGCCAACCTTAATTCTCCTAGTAGGAACATTCAAACCAACCCTAAGTAATCCTCTAGCAGTAGCGATTATATCATATTATTCTCATTCACTAATGGTTTAAACATTTAGATTTCACTCTTTAACTTTAAACCAGCAATATTGATACAATCTATGATAACTCATCACACCTATGGAGTTATTACTAGCTTATTTAGTTGTTAATTCTATTGCTAAGTCTAATTTTTCTATTGATTTACGAAGTTCAGAGCTTATCTTGTATGCTTGAATTTTACCTCTTCCTAGTTTAACTTGGCCATAATTTGGACAATTCTTGGTCGAATTTGAGATTTTTTTTATTGTTATATCCTTATGTGATTTAATGGTGTTGCTTTGCAAAATTTCAATGGAATAAAGTTTAGGAAAAGCCAAGAAAGAAGAATTGGAGCTCAATTGGAAGGAAGAAGCAAGGGAACCAACTCTAGATGGCCACGCCTAGGTATGAAGTTTGGTATACCCAACTATGAAGTTTGGTATGCCGAGGTGTGGTAAGATCAAACAACATTAGTATTCAGACCCGAGAGCACCGCGCAAATGCCTAGAATATGGTGTGACTAGGCTTTGCATAACTACCTGGAATTTACTTGCCTTATACCACACCTAGGAGAGATGCTTGGTTGGTAGCGGCTCATTGGATTCTGGAGGTGAGGTAGCCGAGTATGCCTGTTTGTTAGAGGCAACCTCGAAAATTCCACCTTACAAAGCCAAAGTGGAAAAGCTTGAGTCAAAGCCTAAGTCTGAAGATTGGGAAGAGGAAAAGTTCCTAAGCTAGAACTTAAAACCCTTCTTTCCACTCTCAAGGGGTACATACTTCAACTTTATGAGCTTGATAAGCTGAGATTGGATGTTTATGAGACTGCCAAGTCATACAAAGAGAGAACCAAAAGGTGGCATGACAAGTATATTCTTTGTAGAGAGTTTCATGAAGGAGAATTAGTGCTTCTTTTCAATTCTAGATTGAAACTCTTTCTCGAAAAGCTTAAGTTAAGATGGTCTAGGCCATTTCTAGTGAAGAAAGTGTTTCCCTATGATGCAGTAGAGGTTTGGAATGAAGAGCGAAGGACTTTCAAGGTTAATGGTTAAAGATTGAAGCATTATCTAGCGAAGGAGCAACTTGAGAAGAGGAAGAATATTGCCCTCCATGACCCAACTGAAGAAGGATGAAAGCACAAGAGTCGAGCTAATGACTTTAAACAAGCGCTTCTTAGGAGGCAACCCAAGTTTCTTTGTTTTTTCCTTTTAATTTCTTTTTTTTCTTTTGATTTTATGTATTGGATTGTGTAATATCCTGGGACTTCCTGCAGGATTGATGAATGTCCCTACAAATCAACACGGGTCTTTTCAACGTGCTTTATCCTCACTCACACGCATCCTAGGAAACTTCCTAGGAGGTCACCTATCCCACAAGTGCTCCAAGTCAAGCACGCTTAACCATGGAGTACTTATGTTCTTGGCTCCCGAAAAGATGATGCATCTTATTGATATAGGTGGTGCTAATCAATTTCTTTAAGTCATCCTCAACTATGCAGTCCCATACCTGCATAGTCTGTGAATCTCTCTCATTTCGGTGTGTAATCAGTTCATTCATATGTCCATTCGCCTAGAAGCCTGCCAGGAGCCGCTCCTTGTCCGTGTTACATCTCTTTGCACCGGCGATCATTCCCCGCCCTCGTCGGCCCCAGGTGTTACAGATTGCTGGTTTGATCTTTATCTCATGGATCTTGTTTAAGTTTGACCCTTTTTGAAGCTCAAATTAGAAGGAGAGTAAAGTCAAAAAGTTCCACACCTAGCCCATAGTTTAATAGATGAGCGTCAGTAGGGTCAGGCTACTGATGGCCGCCTACAGGCCTTGGAGAGCACGGTGCAGAGCATGGTCCAAGCCATCCATAATTGGCATCCGAGCCAGAACCCTTTCCCACCACCGCTGTGAGTCCTTTTCTTTTATCCCTTCTCTTGTTATAGATTTTTAATTAGGGACAACGTAAAATTCTAAGCTTAGGGGGGTATTTTCATTTTTATTTTTATTTTTATTTTCATTTTATTTTAAATGCATTCTCATGTCTCGTATTGCATTTTCACACCATCATATCTCTCAACTTTTTGGTTGAACTTTGTGCCCTTCTCTTTTGGGAATTTTGAGATAGTATTGATTTGGAACCCAACTTATTGATTCTTGTGGTAGGCAACAGGCATTGTTTTAATTGATAGTAGAAGTGATTTCTTGATAGTTGATAAGTAGCATATGTTCTCTGCATTTGTGTTTTTCAATGATTTGTGAACCTCTAAATGTGAGTTTTGAGCCTGTATGAGATTTATGCACTATATGATCTTTGCTCCCATTCTTTGTGTTGAGTGATAATTCTTCATTGATTTTGTGCTCTAGAACTTGATTTCAAACCATTTTGAGGTGAAATTTTTGTTTGCATGCTTGAATATGATTAAGGTATCTTAGGTATTTTTCTGGCCTTCTGAAATAATTGTCGCACTTTCATTCGCTAGTTTCCTATTTTGAGCTTATTGTATAATTATTTTTCTTGATGCCTATGATGATACATCGTCGGTAATCATTTAGAATATTAAATGGAGCAAATTGGGTTTGAAAGTTGTGTTGGGAATCATATGTTTTTGAGCCTTCTCTTTCTCAAAAAAAAGAGAGAAAAATATAAGGGAAAAGAAAATAAAAGAAAATCATGAGATGAAAGCTTGAAAAAGAAGAAAAAGAGAGGAAAGAAAAGAAAGGAAGAAAATGCTTGGAAATGTGGAGTTATGCTCTTGATTGAAAAATGCCTTCGCTCCATTTATGTTCTAGTGGGTATTTTGTGCTTATTGAAAATTTTGCTAGCACTTTGTGCATACCTTCCTTTCTTTATCCTACCTTACGTCATTCCCATGACCCCATTACAACCCTTGAAAGACCTTTTGATGCTTGCGTGCATGCAAATTATTAGTAAAAATTTGGTCTCTTATCAAGCTTATGGAAGTATTTTTTCTTTGAGGAATCTTGAACGCTTTGTCTTTACCCTTAAACACTTTGAGTGTGGTTTGTAGAGTGAACCTAATTCAGTGAGGAGCATGATTTCTGAGAAGTTTAGCCTCTTATTTGACTTAATTTTGATTACCTCTCTAACTCTTGGTTTGCCTTTGCCTATTACTTGGCTGGTTGTTTTCTCAGGTTCCTCATTCATTTTTGTTTCTTGATCCCACTTCTTGGTTTGACCTTAGTTATTGCTTAGGGACAAGCAAAATCTTAAGCTTGAGGGTATTTGATGTGTGTGAAACAACACCATTTTTTTTTGTTTTGTATGCATTTTTAGGCATTTTAGTTTCCCTTTTTATTTGTTTTTCCTTTAGTTCGAATACCTGCGGTGTTAGTGGTGTTGTTGTATAGGATTGGTGCTAAATTGGCTTAGAAATAGGTAGAAAGCTTGCATGATTGAAGTTGGACTTAAAGGATAGCAAATTGAGGCAAAATAGGACCATTTTGACTTAGACAGGGCCCTATGTCAACTCAGAAGCGATTAAGGAGTTAGACACGACCCTGTCTCACTTGAAGAAAGCTTCTGACTCTTGTCTCCTTGTCACACGGCCATGTCTCATTCACCGTTGAAATTACGCAAATCTTCCAACTCACACGGCTGTGTATTAATTGATTGAAGTTTCTAACTTTGAGATACGACTGTGTCTCTTAGTCACATAGTCGTGTCTCACTTACGGGGTAAGTTACGTAATTTTGAAGACACGGCTGTGTGACCCCTCCTGAGCCTAAAAACAATAGTTTTTCACCCTAAATGAGAATAAATTGGGTAAACCCTCAAACCTAAAAAAAGGAGATGGACAGAGACATTAGGGGACTTTGGAGGCACAAGGTTTGGAGGCTCTAGATCTTCATCTTCCTCCCCTTTTCTCCTTTGGTGACGGGTTTGGATGTTCTTTATTATGTTTTCTTATTTCTTCTTCTCCATGTCTGAGTAGTTCCCTTTGTTTCTAAGTTTGGGCAATGCCCTTTGATACATTGATAATGATTAATTGACTTGGTTTACCCTTTTTATTAATTTTGAATGTTCTTTGATTCAATCTTTATTGTGCTTATTCATGTGAATTTGCTGGTCACATATTTGCATCTCATAGATATTTAGGAATATACTGAGAGGTGAACCTAGGTGTCAGAATCATAAGAATTGAACTTAAGGTTTAAATTACGAGAGTATGTTTAGCCTTTCGAGGACTTAATGAATTACCACAAAGTTTAATGGGTTCAATTTAAATTCAATTACCATGAGAATATGAATTAGTTTAATTGGGCACGATTCTTGTCTCTTGAGAGAGAACATTAACTAATATAGGGGAATTCACCTTCAATTGAATTTCAATTTTAACAAAAAAGTTGTCAATTAGGATTTGTCTTATATCATTGTAGTTACCCCAAATCCTGGAAGCTTTCTTAAATTTGAAAACATTTCTTAACAACTTGCTATTTTTGTTCTCAACTTTGCACTTTAATATTTATTTATTTAATTGCTTGGTTACTACGTTCTCATCATCAATCAACAACTTTAACCTAAAAAAGTGTTTTTCTCGACGAATGTCAATTTACTAGAAAAAACTTTGTAGCACTCACTGTTATCCACACCTTCATCAATCGTAAAGTTTAAAAACAATCATAGTTCATCAAATCAAGAATGAAAGGGAAAAATGGTGTTAACAGAAAACATTCCAAATAAGTATGCTTAATTTAAAAAAACCATTGCAAATAAACATATTTAACAGAAGCTTACCCAATGGTGGAGGCTACAATTTCTAAGCTTGTTTCAAGATAGTATGGTGGTCGACTGTATCAAGCGTCACTACTATGAATAGTGGAATGCCATGGTGGAAGGTCGTGGTGGACGGTGGTGCATTTGTGCCGCAACATGAACTTCATTTGCATAAGTGGGATCGTCACAATGTGATTGCGAGCGTTGTGGTCCTAGCAATTGTTGAGGTGGTTGAGCGGTGGGCGATGGTCACCTACTCATCTGGATTACACAAACTTGTAGTAGGGTACAATTATTGCTTGTGAAGGAGTCCCAAGAGATAGTAGCAGTGTTTTCTTTTATGTTAGGGTTTTCTAGTTTAATTTATTAAATTAAAATAAATATTATATTATATATATTCAATAATAATAATAATAATAATATATTTACTTAAATAAGTCGATTTATCAGGCTTAAAAGATCTTTTGGATAGCCTAAGGTCTGGCCTTTTCAACTAAAAAAGGTTTTAAAAAAGTTTTTACCTAACTTGTTTAATAAATAGGTTAGCCTAATGAGGGCCAGGCTGTAGGCTCCTGACAGGCCTCATGACCTATTTTCACCCTTAATCACAAACTCTATGGAAACGTTACTATTTCACTCACTTTTTATCACTTGTTCGACTTGTGCACTTGCGGCCATCAACAATTTGCAAACGTAATCACAATTTTAGTCTTCTTAATTTCAAAGTGAAGAATCATGGATTCAAACATAAGATTGCAATACAATGCATTTATCATCTATGAGTAGTAGTTGCAATGCAAGGAGGCGAGGCAAAGGTCTTCAATCCATAAAACTCTAAGAAGGGGATAAGCAAGAAAGAATGCATCACCAACAAAGTGAGGCTCCATAAGGTCTTTGCTTCAAAATTTGAGCAAAAACCTCCTCATTTGTTCTTTATTGGAGAAAATTCTCTTGTAGTCAAGGCTATTAGTGAGAAATGATCCTTCTGAAGGATTCTTGGTCTTTGCTTTCTTGGAAAACTGCTTGCCATTGGGAGGATATGGTGTTTATGATATTGGATTCTAGGATTTTTGGTTAAAGAGAAGATTTGTAGGTTTTGGGTGATTTCTGGCAAGGAAAGAGGAAAGTAAATCGGTAGGTTTTGTGGGTTTGGTGAAAGGAAGAGGTTAATTGGTTTAGATTTGTAATATTTTGGGGCTAGGAATGAGGTTGAGCATGAGAAAAAGAAAAAAAGAATAAACTCCTTGAGCGCTAGGAGAGGGACCACCAAATTGAGGATGAGGAGCGGGGTCATTTTTCAAGTACGAATAGAATGATCTAAAAGGGTGTATAACTTAGAGAGATGGTTGTCTCTCTTTGATGACTATAGTGATTTGGTTGAGCGAGAATGAGAAAAAAATGACATAGGTTAAAGAAAGGGTATTTCAAAATCTACTGCGATATTCAAGAGCCTTGAGTCATGTGTTACTCTACATATAAGTGAAGGTTCTCAACTTGGCACTCTAACACAAAAATCTTGTATTCTCTTGTTAACTAGTTAATGAAAGGTTCATTATCCCATTTATCCTTATGGTCTTGGATAAGGCACTGATACTTGGTATATGACCATCTTGAGCTGGCCTTCCATCCACAGCCCAAATGCTTAGAGCTATACCGTGACTTAATTTGAAAAGCCTCACTTTTTTTAGTCTTAGATGCATGCATCTTCCACCTACAGTATCTCTTGGATGCTCGTGATTCGGCCCCCCCATTTCTCAAAAGTGGAAATCAATTCTATTTTCAATACTACATATCCTAAAAGCCTCGCTAAATATATTAAGATTTACAAATTTCATTCCCACTTGAAATTTTATCTTCCTCCCCATGTCAGTGTAATGACTAAACTATGGGCATCTCTTTCTCACCGTTCCTTCTTCTTCGTCAGACCTAGGGAGAGTAATAAGAATGTCACTATTCTCATACTCATATTAGTATTCCCATCCCAATATGGACCAATAGCAGTAACACTTGTAACATTGACATTGTTGGGTTGTCCTACTTTTCCCTAACCATTATTTATTGGGAATTTCGGGAACAAAAAAAAACACAACAGAAAAAGAATTCCCACCAAGGATCCATGCGAAAAAGGGACCATGATCTGTGATTTTTCGAGTTTACTTGTTGAAGCCAGATGAAAAATGGTCAGTGTAAATCACCAGTACCGTTGCAACGATGGTGCCTCTACGTTATCTACACGAATAGACTCACAAATGTCCAACGTCTGCAATCTTAGAGTCCTATGTCTCTAGCACAATGCTAGCTACGAAGAGAAGAGAAATCTGTTACAATCTCACTTACTATTTCAGTAAGGTGCGACTAGGGTTCATGATGTCATCTCTTGACAACCTTTTAGCAGTACTATTTATAATAGTGACTGCCTTATGCGAGTGAGAGTAGCAGCAAGGTTAGCTGTGCAACCTTGGACTCATCTGTTATGAGTTTGGCCCATGAAAGAATCTCAATCCAACTTGGATTCTAATTGCTCCAATTTAGTCTATTCTATATGTTTGACCCTTGTTGGACTTATTATGTACCACAAGTGCATGAGTCATTTAAGTAATAAAATGATGAGTAGAGATTGTTCCCACGAGAAATATGGTTACTTTCTAATGTTAAATATTAACCTACAGCTTAACTAATTCTATTCAAGCAAACGTAAATTGGGAAAAAGGGTTGATTAATTAAAAATACAAAGCATAAAGAAAAGATAAAGATATGGTTGAGAACATAAGGCATCCTTTTTCACCCCCTACTTCAATTGATAACATGCAATCCAATCAAGCAATACAAATAATCATATTAGGTTAGCTTGAGAAACTAACTTAGTTAAAAGCCTATGTCTAGGTCGATTAACCTTATGTCATTTACTTAGTTCACTATGTGTTCATGAGAACTAGAGAAAACAACAAGCATTAAGATTGATTCTCAACTATGACTATGCATGACTAAAAAGGTTTATGTCTATCCTATTAGCGAATCAATCTATCTCGCCATTGGAATGAAATTGAACATGCATTTACCATATGTATAATCTAAAACCCAAAGTCCTATGTCTAGGTTCATTAGATTTCATCAAATCACCTAAATGCTAATCAAACAAGTAAGAACATTAAGCACATTATGATAAAATAAAACCTAAATCATTCATATAAGCTCAAAAGAGTACAAGTCAATCAATATTCATAGGGGGATCCAAAGAATACCCTATACACAGCTTAGCTACTCATTATATAAAAAAATGTATTACAAAAATTCATATTCAAGATAAAGGGAAAAGAGAAAGAAGATAAAGGGAAGAGAGAAAGAAGAAAGAACAGAAGATGAAGCCCAATGAAGTGAGCTTTAAAGCTTGTATCTTCCTCCAAGATGAAGAGAACCTCCAAACTAGGTTCCTTCAACTCTCCTTCATCCTATAAATGAAGATCTAGCTATTAGGTTCTCCAAAAGATCTAAGCTAAATAAGTAAAATAAAAATCTCTAAGAGAAGAGGAGCAAAACCCCGAGAGAAAGAGAGAGAAAGAGAGAGACAGAGAGAGAGAGAGAGAACCTGAATTATGTGTAAAAAGTATTTATAGGCCCATAGATTTCACTCTTCACGCTATGGTGTTACACAACACGCGCCATTGCGCAAAAATTAGGGCACTAGCGCCGCAACAATCACTTGCGTGAAAGCCTCGAGTTATTAGGGTGCACTGGCAGAGAGCAGCACGCCATGGCGTAAGCATATCAGCGCTACGATGTGATGTACTGGAGCTTGTCTTGTGATTTCTCTTCCAATGTTAAGCCTTTGCTTGCATCAAGTTTGTTCTTTTGGGCTTAACCTGCAGTTGAGAAATCACCCAGTCAAATACAAATGTAATCAAGCTTAATCAAATCAAAAATTAGGAAGAATTTTAACAAGATTTGAGAGTAAGACCTCAACATGGATTTCACATGACAATGAGGCTAAAGTCTTCTAACATTGCATAACAACAAGGACAAAGTCATTAATAATGCATAGAGATAGGGCACAAATAACTACATTCTATGGAGTTATCACACTCCCAAACTTAAATATTTGCTAGTCCTCGAGCAAAACAAAGTCAAACTACACTTGCAAAGACAAGCTCAACTTTAATACTAGTGTATGGTGATTGCATTAAACCTCAAAGAATACACATGCCTCATAATCTGGTCCACACATACACAATCCTTATCATACCAATAATTAAAGCTTCAAATCATGCATGGTCTATTTCTGACAAACATGCAAGCAAAGCCTCTTCATTTCAAATCATACTCAACCAGATAAGCTTATGAACAAACACATGGATATCAATCAAATAATCCACAAGATTGTAATGCAACTTTCTCTCTACTAGTGTAAATCACACATAAATGAGGATCAAAAGGGTATTTATCAGCTTGTGATGTAAGACCATGGTTATAGGATGAAGAAGAAAGGGGAAAGGATAACAAACAACATTTGAGAAACAAAAATATAAGATTTCTAGAATTGAGAACAAGTGAAAGTAGCAGAGTATTCATGTAGTGAATGATCAAAACTCGTCAAACGATGCAATGCTTTTCATTTTTAACTTTTCTTCTTTCTTTGCTTGTCTCTTTTCTCCCTTTTTTTTATACTTGTACAAAGCAATTTTTTCTCTTTCTCATATTGCATTTGGTTCCTTCAGACTCATTTTTTTATTGAAAATATTAATACTCCTAATCACTGAACTTACTTTAAGAAATAACATATGCACTGAACAAACATTGATGGTAGGAAGAAAATGCAATGCTTTCATATGCATTAAAATGGTTAACATGGTAACGAATACAACGGTAATGAAAGACAAATAAGACCAACAATTAACAAGCTTCAAAGGGGACCTATGGATATCATCTTTAAAGGGTAAGCTTGAAAGGCTCAATCGGTCCAAAGAATGCCTTAATCATTTCCTCAATCATACACAACCTAGGATTTCACTTCAAGAGAGTTGCAAAACAATTTCAGAGATATAACACATCTCCACATGTACTAACCATAAACATTCTCTAGAAAAGCACTCAAATCCAATCCAAAGCTAAATAAGCATACGAACGGAAAACTTATCATGCTTAAAAATTTTTAGATTAATTGGCATACTTCCAAGATCGCATAGGGATTCACAGAAAAATTTAAGGTGAATTTGCATCCCTAATTATCATTGGGCAATCATTATACTAGCAAATGACATCATGTTATGCATTCAAATAATTTCGCAAAAATCAATCATGCAAATCAACCATTATGTGCACCAACTCATATAATAAACAAAAATATTAACAAAAAAACATCAATAATAATGCTAATGCTATAGTCAATATAAATATCAAAATATTAAGGCACCCCCCAAACCTGAGGGAAATAGTGTCCTCACTGTACATCATACATAAGAAAAAAAATAAAGAAATGACAATAAATAACGATGGAGACTGCCCTGAATATGTTAATCTACTTATCATCAACATCAATGAGGACCTCAGTTTCTCTCCTGCTATCATCATCAGGAACTGTTGGCTCTTGGTGCTGAGGCGAAGGGCCGACTCTGTTAAAAGAAGGGTAGGGTGGCTGTTGTTGGTGAAAAGGGCCTGCACCGTCGAATGGTGGGTATGGAGGAATGGGGAAGTCATGGATGGAGATCCATAGGTGCTCCTCTAGCCACCTGATGGTCTCTACAGTAAAAGTTTGCATGGCGACAACCTAGCACAGCTCCGCTCGCGCATCCTCAACCTCCTGAGGAATCTGGGCATCATGGGCAGCTCTCTATGCCTGCCTCTAAGTTCTGCGGGGGGCTGTAGTAGTTGGGGGAGTAGCTCCCACCCTCTCGATGAAGTACTCATCGAGTGGCTGTTTCATATCTATAAGCTCCTCGTGCGGGACGATGGGCACACCCTTCCTTTAACATAGTCTGTAGATGAGGGAGGGGAAGAAAAGGTTGCGCGGCTCTATGGCCGCCCTCCGCAGCTACATGTATAGGATGTCAGCGACATCAATGGAGCATCTCTGCAGGATGGCATAGATGAGGATGGCTCTGTCGAGCATGACCTCTGATAGGTTGTGGAGGGCAGGATCCTGGTACTGATGAAATAGTACCAGACCCTGGCCTCCGCAGTCAGGCAAGAACGGGGGAAGAATTACGCACGACCCTGTTAAGACATGGTCAAGACGACTGGTTGTGACTCAGCTATGTAGATGCTGGTGGTGACATCCTGCAGGTTAATCCCCTACACAAGTAATGACAGATGGTGGCTTCTATGTCGGCCTGTGTGGAGTCCTTAAAACTGAAGCCCCTCTCAATAATCAGAGTCTTCGAGACCAAAGTCCCATAATGGTTTTGCACCTTAGAAGATATGAATCGCAAATAGTCAAAGACAACGGAAGGAGAATGCTCCCTAGGCTGCTCTCTGTTCTCGCACCTAACTTATTTAGGACCAATTTACAGATACCTGAAAAAGAGATGAGAGGGTCAGAATTGATATTAAAATAAATAAGACAGTGAAAACAATCAAATTCTGAAAAAAAAAGGATCCACCATCGTGGCATTGATGTCAGCATCGCGGTATTCAAAGAAATTCATCAAGTGTCGCAACATTCATACCCACGTCGCGGCATTCATGCATGTTTAACTAACACTGCGACGTGAAATCTCCATGCCGCGGCACTCAAGGAAACTTCAAATGAATGCCGCGGCGTAAGAAAGCCAACGCTGTAACCTTTATGATCAGATAGACCTAAAACTGCCCCAACCCCATAATACAACTCAATACCCACAAAAGCAAACTTCTTACTAAACAAAATACTTACTAACTAAGCTAAAAACCAACCAAAAAGAGCCTAAGACTAAATAATCATTAAAACAGTTGTAAAATATGAAAATAAAAGTGAAACGGAAGAAAATCACATACCTGGAGAAGAAAGGGGAAATAGGATGCACAGGGATGCACAAAAAAAGATATGAGGGATTTTGGAAGAGTGGGTGAGTGAAGAAATCAAAGAGAAAATGCAGAGAAGAGGGTAGGCAGGGTTTACGTTGCGGCGCAAATCCTGTTACTTATTTACGCAAAACACGCGCAGAACGTCGCAACGTTCATTAACCAGCGCCGCGGCGCGTGTCAAACATTTCAATTTTCCTTTTTTAATTTTTTTTTGAATAGAAAACTGGATGCCGCAACATTCACAAACTCACGCCGCGGCGTTATGCTCTCTATCTCCAAAGCCTGATAGGGCAGAGGTCTGTATGCAAAATTATGTAGCTGACATCACACAACATCCAAATTGGCTTCAATGAGGCCTCAACTGCCTATAAAAACTGTCTAGCAGATTTAACACATGCATGCAGCAACAAAATAACATGAATTATCAAAATCAAATACATTACATACTAGACTTTAAAACTTAAGAAATTAATACAAAAATATGGATACATCCCAAAATGGTGCCTTTTTTATAGTCTAGGTAGGACTTTTTTCTACTTCTTCAACTTGGGGGAGCGTGTTTGAGGGAGGTCTCCCTATTATCACTTGAAGATATCCCCAGGGCTTATTGTTCATTGCATTGGTCAGCTGGCCCACTTGTGTTTCAAGAGCCCTGATTGAAGATGTTTGGCTCTGAAGAAGAGAAACATTTTTAGCCAAATGAGCATCGATTTTAGTCATGTACGAATAAGTTTTCACCATGAATTGCATGAACATATCTTCCAATGCTGGCTTCCTTTCTTGCATAGGTGGCCTTGCTTGCGATGAGAAACCAAGAGGATACGATGGTCTCTCATTGCCAGTGGATGAAGATGTTGGCTCTTGGCTATCTCTCCATGAAAAATTAGGGGTGATTTCTCCACCTAGGATAATATTGCTGTGAGTAAGGGTTATTTTGAGGTGGACGATAGTTTCTCGCATATTGAACACTCTCCAAAGTGGATTGACAACCATCGTTAGCATGATTGTTCCCACACTGATCACACAAAATGAAGAGGCTTTGATTAGGGCCTGTACCCAGACTATCGAACTTGTTTGCTAATGATGCCACCTGTGCTGACAAAGATGTAAGTGCATCAACATCATGAATTCTAACTACCTTCCTTTGAGTGTTTCTTGCTGAAGGCCATTGGTAGCTGTTGGCGACCAGTTCTTCCAACAGTTGGTATGCTTCATCAAAAGATTTACTCAATAATAAACCACCTGCAGTCGCATCCACAATTGGACGATGGTGAAGTAGTAGTCCTTTGTGAAATGAGTAAATATGGTGCCACGGAGGAATTTCATGGTATGGACACCTTCTAAGCAGATCCTTTTATCTCTCCCAAGCTTCATACAATGATTTAGATTCTGACTGGGTGAATGAAGTGATGTCATTCACCAACACAGCAACCTTGGCTGGAGGAAAGTACGTGTTAAGGAATTTTCTGCACATATCCGCCCATGTAGTTATAGGTTTGGCAGGTAATGACTGCAACCAACTCTTAGCTCGATCTCTGGGAGAGAAGGGAAAGAGCTTAAGGCGAATGACATCTTTTGAGACTCCATTGTGCCTAAAGGTATCGCAGATCTCTAGAAAGTTTGATAAATGTGCATTGGGATCTTCTTTCAACAAACCGCCAAATTGTACAGATGTCTGAATCATTTGGATAATGGCCGATTTAATCTCAAAATTATTTGCGCAGATGGGAGGTCGTCTGATACTTGATTGGAGGTTTTCTATTTGAGGATTAACAAACTCCCTCAGAGGCCTCGTATAATCATTGTTTTTCGCCATTAATGGTACCTTATTCACACAAGAATAAAATATTAAATCAAAATGTATTAAAAGAAAAGACTTGAATTAGAACTAATAAAGTTCGATATCAATATTAGCAAAAGAAAAATTAGTTGTGTTTCCCAGCAACGGTGCCAAAAACTTGTTAGACCTATTATGTACCACAAGTGCACGAGTCGTTCAAGTAATAAAATGATGAGTAGAGATTATTCCCACGAGGAATATGATTACTTTCTAATGCTAAATATTAACCTATAACTTAACTAATTCTATTCATGCAAACGTAAATTAGGAAATGGGTTGATTAATTAAAAATACAAAACATAAAGAAAAGATAAAGATATGGTTGAGAACATAGGAAATCTTTTTTCACCCCCTACTTCAATTGATAACATGCAATCCAATCAAGCAATACAAATGATCAGATTAGGTTAGCTTAAGAAGCTAACTTAGTTAAAAGCCTATGTCTAGGTTGATTAACCCTATGTCATTTACTTAGTTCACTATGCGTCCATGAGAACCAGAGCAAATAACAAGCATTAAGATTGATTCTCAACTATGACTATGCATGACTAAAAGGTATATGTCTATCCTATTAAAGAATCAATCTATCCCATCATTGGAATGAAATCGAACATGCATTTACCATATGTATGATTTAAAACGCAAAGTCCTATATCTAGGCTCATTAGATTTCATCAAATCACCTAAATGCTGATCAAACAAGTAAGAGCATTAAGCACATTATGATAAAACAAAACTCAAATCATTCATATATGCTCAAAATAGTACAAATCAATCAATATTCATAAGGGGATCCAAAGAATACCATATACACAACTTAGCTACTCATTAAATATGAAAATGTATTACAAAAATTCATATTCAAGATAAAGGGAAGAGAGAAAGAAGAAAGAATAGAAAATGAAGCCCAACGGGGTGAGCCTTGAAGCTTGAATCTTTCTCCAAGATGAAGAGAACCTCCAAACTAAGTTCCTTCAACTCTCTTTCATCTAATAAATGAAGATCTAATTGCTAGGTTTTTCAAAAGATCTAAGCTCAATGAGTAAAATAAAAGTCTCTAAGAGAAGAGGAGCGAAACCCCGAGAAAGAGATAGAGAGAGAGTGTGTGTGTGTGTGTGTGTAACACCCCAAACTTCCTAAATAGTTGACAATAATTTTGACAGTTAACAGAATTCTACTGTTTAGTCATTTCTGTGTATTGTAAAATTATTTTGAATATTCTATCAGTACATTTGATCGTTTTATGTGATTTACTCCGTGTCAAGAAAATAATAATTTTTGGGCCAAAGAAAATTTTACGTAATTTAATTATTACTGTTAAGTCTTAATTATTTTACGTAATCTGATTTGATATTTGTGAGTTTTCTAATTTTTGTGATTTTGTGTGTGATTATGAAATTTTTATATTATTCTGTTTATTTTAGCGTTATCTGTGGGCCATCTGTGGGCCCAGTGAGGTCATATGTGGGCCCCGCGTGAGTCCAGAAAAGTAAAAAAAATTTTGTAGTAAAAAAAAATCGTACTGTTGAGACGGAGACGGGAGATCTTACTAAACCTGAATCTGAAAATAGTTTTTAAAATTTTCTTTTACTGTGTTTTGTACTGTATTTAATTATCAGGTGATAAAAATACAGTAAAAATATTATTCGAAGGATAATAGCAGATAAAAAAATAAATATTATACTGCATAGTCAACATTAATGGCTTGGATATCTACCATTGATGTAATCAATGATGGAGACTTGATCTTGATTTAATCAACGATTGAGATTTAGTCTTACAAAGTGGCTAGGACCATTTATAGCCATTGGATGTAAAGTTTGAAAGAGCAATCTTAACCCTTCATTTTGGAGACACATCTAATGGCTAGGATTTCAAGGAGGAAAGATCCAATGGCCTAGATTAAGTCTTCTAACCTAAAGCTAAACCTAGAATCTACATTAATCCTAACCATTGATCTAATCAATGGTTAAGGTTGCTCTAAAAGGTGGCTAGCAATAATGGTCACTCAAGGAGAGTGCATGTAGAGGGGGGATGGTTTTTGTGCTTGTTTAGGAGCTAATGTAACACCCACCGTAGGGTGCCACATTTATGTTACTTTATTACCAAATTACCCCAAGTTATAAAATATGATGTTATAATAAAATACGAGTTGTAAATTTTTTTTTATGACAATAAAATAAACTTAGTGGAAAATAAAACTATTATACATCATCACACATAATGTACACCATTATACATAACAGTCATCACACGTAATTTACATCATTATACATATTACACAAGTGCTGTCAGGTTTATTTATTACAGACCATTTCTTGAAACAACAAATACACTTAAATAATTACAGACATTACTTATATCAGAGTTCAAACATACCCAAATTTAACTAAGTAGAAGACCCCTCAGATGGGTCCTCCTCGGGTTCCTCAGCAGGTAGGAATCCGTTATGACGAGTAGCCCTATGAACAGTGTCCGGCCGACGACACTATGCTTGATTTCTTTGGGACATAATTTCTAGTGTCCCAATGTCGCTTTGATATGCAACGGAAATTCAACATGAACAAAGATAGTCAAAAAAAAAAAATGGATCCCCACGATACAGACCTACTAATACTAACGGTCAGGTACCCCTCGTAAATAAGTCCTCGCTCATCGGGACTTGTCTTCCATTCTCTAGCTCCTCCGTGAAATTGTAAACGTACATATCCAAAGAAACTGGCTCTTGACGTCATACTTTCAGAACTCTGCGGTTCCTGATGTGAGAAGTAATTCCTCTTCTCCTTCTAGTACCGTATCTTTCTCAACGTCTTCACCCAATATAAATACAATATACAGATATACATAAAAAGAGGTGAGATCACCTACGCCAATACCAGCATAATAGCACAGAGATAATACAAACAACATATTATACCAAAAATATCATATCATGATCACAATTATGCCATCATCATAGTGTAAGAATAATAATAACCATCATGCCACTATCACTGTTTAAATCACAGAATAATTACACAAACACCATCACATAGATATAGATGCTCAGTTTCATGCATGCGCACGTAAACTCAATGACCTACTCCATGGAGCTAATACTCAAGTCGGAGAAATTGATCGAAAAGATCTGTCGGTACCACGTGCCTCAGACCAAGTGCTATAATTATATCTTGCACATCTAGCACATACACGACGTCTTTATCGATCTCGATTAAGAATAGTCTCTCGGTCGGATCATCGGTGTGTTGCATCGATCTAACCCACGGTGCAGAAGAGCTACCAACTGCCCATTGCGAGCAACCCGCACCCCGATGCCCCCAAGGTCAACAAGTGACCTACACTACGTGTATCGCACCCACTCAAGAGGTGTACGTTTCTCCTAGGCAATTAGCCATATACAGTCCATCGGACCATTTTCAATGCATGTGTAATGCACCAATTACCAACCAAAGGTAAATCACATAATTTCTCATACGAGGTTCAGATACTGTTTTACGTTCATGTATTAATGCCAATTTCAGGCAAATTTCTAAATTTCTTGTACAGTATTCATATACTGATTTTAACTGTAAAGTTTACTGTATAATTAACAGCAAAAATACATTACCATATTTTTCTCATTCGCAAAAATATTTTTGTTACGTTTTTACGTAATATTAATGATTTGTAACATTTTCTGTTACGTTTCAAAATCGCGAAACTATTTTCTACTGTATTCTAAATTGCGTAAAAATAATCTTTTACTTTTAAATCGCATAGAGATTTTTCTACAACGTTTTGATCGTGTAAAATATTTAAACGCTTTATAAATCGCGTAGAAATATTTTAACGTTTTTCTAATCGCGTAACTTAAAAATTACGTTTTTGAGTTACGTAAATCATTTTTCACTGTTTTTACTCTTTATAAAATATTTTCTCACTTTAAAAATATTATTTTGAACGTTTCTTATGAAAATATAATTTCTTACATTATTCTCTTCGTATTCATAATCAAAAATTCTTTCCGTAATATATTTTCTCAATATCACTCTTTAATCTTACAAAATCATATTTACTTGATTTAATTACTATTTCAAATTTTGAATTTCCAAACGTTTTCAAAACCCAATAATTAAATTCTATGTTAGTAAATTTTAAATTACAAACGTTTTCTTTTATATTTCTAAATCACTTCTAAAAATTAATTCTCTTTAAAATAATTTAAAGTTCAACACTATAAATCCCCTTTTTCTTTTATTTATGAAAATTCCACTTGACAACACTTTAATTCCTTTCCAAAATCCTTATTTGAAAATTCTTATATTTTATAACATCAACACATTTTTCTAAATTATCAAAACCTTGTAGATGGCCATTGGAACCATGAAATATTTTTCTTCTAACTTAAATAAATTTCATTCTTGTTTCTATACCAAATAAATTCATGAAAATACTTACTCAAAACCGTGTGCACTCTTTTTGTAAAACAAACCCTTTTTGTTTATCTTCTTTACTACTCAATCTATTTATAAAAATATCATTTTTGTGAACACTAAATTTGTTGGTGTCTTGGCTGAAATTTATTTTAGTTCAAGGACTAAAAATCAACTTCATTGTTCTTGAAAAATTTCAATAAAAACCCTTGTCTTGGAAATTCAAAACCGTGACCTCCTCCATGGCCTTTGGAGCCAAAATTTTGCTTATTTCAACATACATCCATCATAATATATTCAACATATATCATCATGCATATTATAAGCATACCATATAAACAAATAAAAATTATACTAAGCATGCATACACAAGTAAATCATGCAAAGTATATCAAACATAAGCAAAAATAATTTAAAGCACATAACACACATAAATTATTACATGACCATGGATAGGAATCCTCACATGGATTCACCATCCATCAAATATAAAACCATCTCTCACCACCATGCTTGGTTGGTGAGATGAATCTCCCTCTTACCTCTTGAAGAACCACCAAAAAGCTTGTTGATTTGTGTTTTGAGCAAGATCTCCACCAACACAAGTTCTTAAACATGAAACAAATACAAGAAAATTAGTATATCAAGCTTGAATAAGAAGAACCATGGATCAAACATGGTTTAGAACATGAAAAAGAAAAGGATAAATGAAGTTTTCTTACACTTCACCAACAAAAGCTCTAGAACTTGATCTTAGTAAAAGTCCTTCAAGATGGAAGATTTTGAGAAAGTCTTCAACATGAAAGTTGTTTAGAATGAGGTAAAAGTTCAAGAAACTAGGTTGTATGAAATTAAAAAGTGATGGAAGAGAAGGTTGGAGTGCTTGGCCGAATGGTCATATTTTGGGAGAGAAATGGAGTTTGCTTGGATTGGTTTCTTGAAACTAAGTGAAATAAGTGAAGGTGTGATAATGTGAAGTGTAAAAATGAGTTATTTGGCCTTTTGGACTATGCATGGCCGTAGCATGCATTAGAGAGAAATGGAAAGTGAAGTTTGAAGAACATAAGCATTAATGATCAATAAGAAATTGTCTATACACTTGGCTTGTCTTCATTCTTTTTTCTTTGGCCTAAAAAGCCTACACTAAGTTGTCTCCTTTTCTCCTTGCTCTTCAAACCGTCCCCCCCTCTCTTCAAACATTCAAAATGTGACAAATTGCCTAGCCATCACTTTTAGCCATCCTAACCATTGATTAAAAGAATGGTTTGGATTTAAATTAGCTACTAGGTTTAGGTTATAGATGGAAGACTTCATTTGAGCCATTGGATCATTTTTGGCTTGCAATCCTAACCATTGAATGTGTCTCCAAAATGAAGGGTTAAGATTACACCTTCAAACTTTGCATCCAAGGGTCCAAAATAGTTGTAATCATTTTTGATGACCAATTCTCCACCATTGATCTAAATCCAAATCCAATGGTCATTAATGATCCATCTCCACCATTGATTAATTTTATATCCAAGGGTTGATAATGGTCATAGCCATTTATAAAATTAAATCCCTACCCTTGATTTAATTTCCATCCAACGGTTATAATTGATCCTATTTACTTTTAAGATCAAATCTCCACCGTTAATTAAATCAAGATTAATTCTCCAACGATAATTAAATTGATAGTGGATGTCCAAACCACTAATGTTATCTTAACAGTATAGAATTTTATTTTTATCTTCTGTTCTAACCTCACAAATATATATAATTACTGTATTTTTAATTAAATACAGTACAAGATACAGTAAATGAAATTTTCTAAAACTGTTTCCGGATTCAGGTTTAGTAAGATCTCCTGTCTCCGTCTAAACAGTACAAATTTTTCTATTCGTAGAAAAAAATTTTATTTTGCGGGACCCACCTGGGCCCACGTATGGCCACCTGGGCCCACATACACCTTGTGGGGCCCACAACACAGTAAAAATTTTAAAATCACACATAAAATCACAAAAATTAGAAAACGCACAAATATCAAATCAAATTACGTAAATTAATTAAGACTAAACAGTAAAAATTAATTTACGTATATTTTTTCTGCTCGAAAATTATTATTTTCTTGACACGGAACAAATTACTCAAAACGATCAAATATGCAGACAGAATATTCAAAATAGTTTTACAGTACACAGAAATTACTAAACAGTAGAATTCTGTTAACTGTCAAAATTACTGTTTAATAAATAGAAAGTTTGGGGTGTTACAGCTAAAGCAAAGTTAAAGATCATTATTAGTTGTCTTGGTCACTTATTGATCATTCTTGATCATTTCCTTCAAGCAAGCTCTTCAAAAATTTTTCTCATTTCTTCTCCAAGCTAGTTTCGGCCAAGCACCATAGAACCACCTTCGATCACTCTTTAATTTCAAACAACCACATATCTTGAATCCTTACTTCAATTCAAGAACCTTTATAGTTTACACCAAGTTCTAAATCTTCCATCTTCAAGAATTTTTTCCAAGAGCAAAGTTATAGAGTATCTGAGGTGAAGTGTAAAGGAACTTCATTTTTTTTCTCTCTTTTTCATGTTCTAAGCCATGTTTGATCCATGGTTCCTCTTGTTCAAGCTTGATATGCTAATAAATATATGTTTTATTTTGTATTTAAGAAACCTTTGGTGGTGAAGGACTTGGAAAAAGAAGCAAACCAATGAGCTTTTGAGGTTCTTCAAGAGGTAAGAGGGAGATCCATCTCACCAACCAAGTATGGTGGTGAGAGATGGTTTGGTATTTGATGGATGGTGAATCCATGTGAGGATTCATATCCATGGTCATGTAATTATTTGTGGGTGTTTATATGTTTAATTTATTTGTTCATGCTTTGTATGATTTACATGATTTATTGCTTTTGATTATGGAATGCTTATGATATATATGATGAAATATGTATATGTATGCCATGATTTGATGATGGAAAGGAAATTGATTTTTGGTTCCAAAGACCAAGAGGAATTTCGGCCAAGACACTTCAAAATAGGTGTTCATAAATTAATATTTTCATGAATGATAAAATTGGATGATTAGAAAAGTAAGGAAAATAAACAAAGGGTTTGTTTTTCAAGAAGTAGTGTTCACAGTTTTGAGAAGAATTTTTATTGATTTATTTTGTGTAAAACCAAGAATGGAATTTAATGGAACTCAAGGACATTTTTTAATAAAAATATTTTAAGTATTTTATAAATTATGAGTTTTAAATGAAAAGAGCAATGAGTTGTTGATTTTAAGGATTTGCAAAGAAAGTGAACATGAAAATGAACAAATGAATTGGTTTTAAGGACAATGAGTCTCATGGTTTTTGTGAAGAATTTTTAATGATTTTGTTTGAGTAAAATCATATTGATTTAGAAGGAAAAATATTTGATGGTCATTGGAACCATGTACCACAGTTTTGGAAGGCTTGTAATGCCTTGATTTTGATGAAACAAAGTGATTTTTCAAGTGAAAATATAATTGATTTAGTATAAGAAATTTGGAAAGGGAATCAGAGTGTTTTATCACTTGAGAAAATGAGATTTTCGTATATAAATGGAAAAGAGAGGTTGAAAGTGTTTGAACCTCAATTTATTTTAAAAATGATTGATTTTTAGAATTGATTTGAGAAAAATGGAGAATATAATAGTGATTTGATATTTTCTAACGTGTAACTCATCCTTTGGGTTTTGGAGAGCGTTAGTAATTTTTAAAGTTAGAAACATTGATTTAATTCAATGGAATTGTGAATTTGTAGAATATATTGTGAAAAGGATTTTCTTGAGTAAGAAAATATGAAAATAATGTGAAAAGTCATATTATTTTGAGTAAAGAATTTCTTAAAGGAGAAATGTGAAAAATGATGTTGGAAATGATATTGATTTGTTTGAAAGTCCAAAATAATGTTTGGAATATTGAGAAATATTTTACGTGGTTGTAAAATGGTGAAAAATGTTTTACGTAACTTAAAAACGTGATTTTTAATATACACGATTTGAAAAACGTTTAAATATTTCTACGCTATTTGAAAAACGTTGAAATATTTCTACGCAGTTTAAAAAGCGTTTAAATATTTTTACGCATTTGAAATATTGTTGAGAAATCGCTACGCGATTAAAAATGGTGGAATATTTTTACGTGTTTGAGGAAACGTTGAAAAATCACTACGTGATTGAAAAATGATGGAATATTTTTACGTGATTGAGAAACGATGGAAAATCGCTACGCAATTTGAAAACGTAACAGAAATGTTGCGAAATTATGAAAACGTAACAGAAATGTTGCGTGATTGTGAAAACATGACAAATGTGTTTCGCGACTATGAAAACACGATAATATGATTTCGCAATTTAATATATAGTATGATTACTGTTGAGCCAGTGTATGGACACTGTATGAGAAAATGATGAATTTTGCCTGTGATTGACATTGGTGCATTGAACATGCATTAGAAATGATGAATTTTACCTGTGATTGGCATTGGTGCATTGAATATGCATTGGAAAGATATGCAGTAAAGCATATGATGAAAATGAAAAATATACATTGAGGCATATGATGAAATTGGAAAATATGCAGTGAGACATATGATGAAATTGAACAGAATTGCATTGAGATATTCGTGCATTGAACAAAAACTAATAGCTGATGCTATTATGACCCTTGTGATTGAAGAGGGAATGAGAATTGATAGTGAGGTCTATAATGGATCTTGGGGGCATCAAGATGCAGCGGTCGACCAGTGGATATTTGTCTGTGGGCTAAGACTGGACTATGTGCCACTTGGCGATGCAGTCCGTTGCAACGCATTGACGATACTCGACAATAACACGATTCTTTTCGACGATTGAGAGATTGTCTATGGGCTAAGCTGGGCATTGTCTGTGGGTTAAGGCTGGGCAATTGTTTGTGGGTTTATGCTGGGCAATTAACTAGAGCTTTTTCCTTGAAATTATGAAAACCTCCATGGAGTAGGACATTGAGTCTATGTGCACATGCATAACATATGCATCATTATTGAGTATTGGTTATGATAACTGAACTGTTGAATACCTGGATAATGTTGATTGCATTATCGTAAATATTGAATATTTATATCAGTGTGATATAATAATCAAGGAATATTGGATGATGATGATAATAATATTGATGGCATGATTGTAATTATTGTATCTGTGTGATGACAATAATGTTGATAACATGATTGTAATTATGGTATGATATATCTGTATGATATGTTGTTTATATAGTCTCTATGCTACCATGTTGGTATTGGCGTAGGTGATCTCATCTCTTTGTTATATTGTTTGGTTAGGCTTATGTTGTTAAAATTATATAGTAGATGAGACGAGTTTCTTAGACATGACGGAAGCAGATATTCTGGATTCATCGATGTACAATTCTGAAGAGGAACAAATATATGACGCATCAAGAAGAATACAAGACGGAATAAGTATGTCGAAGTTTTCTCATTAGTGTTTTACCGTACTATTAAGTAGGACCTGTGATGGAGTTTGCTACTGTTTAAAAAGTGAGTCTGTAAGTTTTATATTTCTTGAATAATTGTTAAATATTAATTAGTGTCAATATTATATATTAAACAATTTAAATATATTTTTCAATATTACCTATAATTTCAGTAAATTTACGTTTCAGCAAGAAGAAATTTTGAAACCCACCTTTTTATAACTCAAACCTTTTATGAACTTTTTTTCAGATTATAAGTTAATAATAGGAAATGTGATGCCCTACAGAGGGTGTTACAGAGAGAGAGAAAGAGACTGAAATCTGTGTGAAAGGTATTTATAGGCCCACAGATTTTGCTCTTCACGCCGTGACGTTACACAACACTCGTTGCGGCGCTCAAAAATTAGGGCACCAGTGCCACGGCATTCACTTCGTTGCACCGCGGTGTGAAAGCCTTGAGTTATCAGGGTGTACTGGCAAAGAGTATCACGCCACGGCGTAAGCATACCAACGCCACGTTGTGATGTACTAGAGCTTGTCTTGTGATTTCTCTTCCAATGCAGGGCCTTTGCTTGCATCAAGTTGGTTCTTTTGGGCTTAACCTACAGTTGAGAAATCACCCAGTCAAATACAAATATAATCAAGCTCAATCAAATCAAAGATTATGAAGAATTAAAACAAGATTAAAAAGGAAGACCTCAACATGGATTTCACATGAAAATGAGACTAAAGTCTTCTAACAATGCATAACAACAAGGACAAAGTCATCAATGATGCATAGAGATAGGGCACAAATAACTACATTCTATGGAGTTATCAACCCTGCAGGTTCTCATGACATTGGCAGTAATATTAAAATCATATTTTAATATTATAAGCAGTGAGCGGTATCTAGCAACACATTATCGCTACCCAAGTAATGAGAATGTTTGTGATTTTGCATAACCTTTTTGTGATCAATGTTTTCGTGTAGTTTAGTCCCTTTATCCAGATATATAGATTGAACACAAGGCATGGTATGTGTCACCCTTGTATAGTTCAATCTTCCATTTCCCGATACTCGAGTATACTTAGTAATAACAAATGAGATAAATATCTCATATTAACTCATTTGAGTATGGTCATGCATTTCGTAGTCTCACTCAATCAGGAGACCTGAAAATATCGCTCTTGTTATGTAGGAGGGGCAAATCCTATCTAGGTCATTCACATCCCTCAGCATGATTCGTGGTATGTCCAATAACTAACTTTATTTACCTTGTTATGAATGATGTTTGATGGTATTAAAACATATAACTCCTCATGTAGGAATCGTAGTGATTTCAGGTTAAAAAATCACATACACCATTGTCACTTTGAGCATAAATTATGACACTTATGTAAATGGTGGGTCAGTCCAATACATCATTACGCTAATATGTATCCATATGAAAACTTGATATCTCATATCCATGAGATGTGGCTATCAGTCTGCACACATACTAGTCTTAACGCATTATTGTTATCCTAATTAACAATAATACTTGACTAGGGACATTTAAGAATAATGTTCTGATTCTATCCAATACGATCTCATGATCAGGTCATCCACTTGATGTCCTATGGAATTAAACTTACAATTCTAAGTACTTTATTATGTTTATTATAAATAACACAATAAATGAAATGACTCATGTATTAAATAAATAACATAATATAATGTAAATAAGTACGATCAAAATAAATTGACCTTTAGGGCATACACCAACATTATCATGGTCTGCTTATCCACCCTCCAATCCTTCATCATTCATCTCAACATCCTTATGTAAGCCTAATTCATTTAAACCCCAACATTTTATCTCTTCCCCAACTTCCCTTGTATGGTCTTCAAAGAATAGGTCAAGATTGTCATTGTTATTATCCTCAAAATGACATCCATTCAAGTCAACTTCATAATCATCCTAATATGATATTGGCATGTTTTCCTTTTCCTCTTTCCATTATCATTTCCCTTCTGTTTTTCCTTCCCTTTTCCCATATACTTCCCTTTATCATTCTTATTTTTATGCTTCCTTGACATGTGTAAATGATCCACAACATTGGTAGGTTCATGTTTAGGTTAGGGTTGATATTGAGATCAAGCATTAGTTCAAGTTCAAGATCAAGATATGAGGGCATGCAAGAATAGGGTGTGAAGGAGCTGGAAGATTAAAGTGAAAAAGATTTGTAGTTGTGGAATGTTCTGAAGATGGCTATTTGTATAAGGAGGTTAAGTTATGCTGTTTTTTAGTTTTCTAAACTGTCTCTAAAACACAAACAAGCTTTGTTTGAAGTTGGCAACAATACAAGAAGGGATGTTGAATTGTGTTTCCCTTTTCCCTGAAAATTAACTTTCTCACAACTTTCTCAAGTCGATATACTTAGAGGTGAGAAGGTTATAACTCAAGGCAAACTATTAATAAGAAACTTCAGATATAACATAGATAGACCGAGCTGAGAAAGTTCATGAAAAGCTTCTATGGTTGAGTAAAAACAACATTCTCACCACTGTAAGTTCTTTCTCTTAATCAAATTGGGTCTTATAACTTCTCAAAAATTATTTCCTTAATTCAAATACTTGAGATTCAGAAGATTATGCAAATTTAACATATAAACTTCTGTAAAATTTGGTTTAAAAATACTTCTTTAAGAACACTTCAAGATTTTGATCTTTAAGACCTTCGTACAAGCATAAGTAAATTAAGAAATGAAGGAGAGAAAGATCATACACAAAATTTATACTGGTTCACTCCTAAACCACACGGGACTACGTCTGGTACCTAGCAAACCACTAAGATTTCTACTAATATAAGTATTCTTTAATCAACCAAGCTTCTCTAGGCTTACAAGTATTCTTTGCGAACAACCTCTTTAGGCTGGCTACAAGTATTCTTGACAACAACCTCTTTAGGCTGAAGAACAAATATTCTTCAATAGTCACTTCAGGCCTACAATCTCAGGTTCAAGTGGCTTGGACAATCTCACAAGCTCTCTCGTCACAAGATAGAATCAGATGTTGAAAGAAGTGTTTGTTTAACTTGTCTAGCTCTCGAAATCACTCTAGGAATGGATAAAAATACTTATGCAAAAAAGTAACAACACCTACTATAGATTTTACACAAATCAGATTTAGGTAGGTAAAGGTGAGAAGGTTCAAATCCTATTAGCTTGTCAGAAAATTTTTCAACAAAGTTATCTACTTGATCATCAGGCTTGATCTCTTTAATAGACTTCAAAATGTGACTATTGGGCACTACAAACTATGGTCGTACTTACTGGTTGCTGGTGACCATTATTTTGTCTTTTTCTTGGACAAATCAATGCTTTTCTTTAAGGTGAGAAGATTCATCAGAAACCTTCTCAAGGTCTACCTTCTCATTGAATCTTCTTAGCTTGAAGCTTTTTAAGTACTTTCTTAGCAACTTTCTCACCCAACCTTATCATGCTTGAAAACTTCAACCTTCTCAACTTTGATATTTACCATCTTAGTGATAAACCTTTGCTCTTCTTGATGGTAATGTTGGTTTGAATTTATTCTAATGAAGAAATCGTTTGTAGAAGTTCTGTTTTGCACATTCTTTCAATCTTCTTTGGACCTTCTCACGGTGAGCTTTCTCATTTTCTTCATAAAGCTTCTCAAGTCTTACTTGGACTTTCTCTATTCATAATTTGACATTCTCAAATCTTTTTAGATGACCAGAAGGCTTCTTCGAACTTTGTTTTAGTCTTGAAAAGCTTAATAACACAGAAATTACTCTATAAGAATTAAGTATAAATGAATCAAGTTGTGAGAAGATTAAAATTATATTTTCGACATAGTTATTATCATCAAAACAAATTATGCAGTATTAAACACTAAAATGACTTTGGAGCTTACATTGTCAAGTAAAAGACTTGGATGTATGAGAGAACATATTAGACTAACAAGATCAAAATGTTTCTTAGTCCAGAAAATACGTGACTGCTTGAAAAGCTTCTCTTAACTTGTTTGAAAGGCCTTTATTGATTATTTATTTATAAGAAAAAACATGAATAGTTAGAAAATAAAATTGCAAGTTTAGAAAATAAAGAGAAGGATAAGAGAAACTTAACACATATGATTTATATCGGTTCGGCCAAATCACGTGCCTACATCTAGTCCCTAGCAACCAATTGAGATTTTTTATCTTCTAGTAGTCTATCTTCAACCCTAGTATTTCCAAACTAGAATTCATGTATTCTTTTCACACTTAGCCTCTTCAGACTCACTAAAAAATACTTACAAATCACTACTAGGTCTAGGTTACAAAAGGTATAGGAGTTTGTTTTGTGTTTGCTCACACTAACACTTATTGAGTGGATAAACAACTCATAAGCACAGAGTTTATGACTCTCTATCATAGAAATGCACATGAATTACAAGAGAGACAATGTCAAAGTATCAGAAAATATATAGAAGTTTGAAAGAACTATCAGAAAACAATCAAAAAATACTTGTAGTTCGTCAAAGATTCATTAGTTCAGCAACTAACCATCATTTGTGCATTTGAATGCCTTCAATAAATAGGTAGCTTGCATAAATGTAGTTGTTGGAGTGAATTAAATGCTTATGTACGATCTTAGGTTGTTGAAGCAGCTTGTGGCCATTATTTTGTCCTATAGCACTAAGCTTTTGCATCCCTTTGGTTAGGGGTGCACACGGGTCGGGTCGGGTTGGGTCGGGTTTGGGGATAAAAAATGTTCAAACCAATTACTCGAAGTTGGGTCGGTTTGGGTTGGTTTCAGGTAATCGGGTTGGTTCGGGTCGAGTAATCGAGTTGATTAAATTTCAAACAAAAAAGCTTTTTTCCTGTTTTTGGGTGATCGGATTGGTCGGGTTGGGTGGTCGGGTTGTGAACACTTTCTAATAGAAATTATCCAAAACGATGTTGTTACTCGGGTAATCGGGTAATCGGATTGAGTCATCGGGTTAAATTACTTAATCTATCATCCGAACCAATTAGAAGTTGGGTTAATCAGGTTTGATCCGAACTAACCCGATGATTCGAACTGACCCAGATATATTATATCAGGTCGATTCAGGTTGGTCGAGTTCACGGGTCAGATCAGACCCATGATCACCCGTACTTTTGGTGCAACTTTTGTACTATACTAGAAATAGAGTGTATGTGTTCAAGACTTTTCTAACAACATTTTGAGGTATACAAAGTCTTTTGACTTCGAGCTTTCTGATATATTCTTTTTTCTTATCTCTTTTCGTATATACTTTCTATCTATTTTCTTATATACTTTTTGAATAGCTTTTTGATAAACTTTCTAAGCAGCTTTGTGATTAACTTTATGATTGAAAACAAGTGTTTTTATGGAAAATTTAAAGCTTTAAACCTTCACACACTTCAATCAAATTGTTAGAAATACTTTAGCAATAATAATATTACGTTATAACATGTTGATCAAAAGCAAATATCAATATGCATGAAAAGTTCATAAAAATACATGCAAGGGAGTTTTCTGGTGTAAATGAAACAAAGTAACATAGAAGAATGAGTTTGTTAATCATCAAAACTAATACATATATCCAATAAAAGTTACAGTAAAGGAGTCTTAAGACTTTGAAACTTACATGTTCATGCACTAATACCCTAATATCAACACCATCCCTATCAATAGCATCCTCATCCAAATGTTACACATACAGGTGCAACACTGCACTAGGTCTTCCATCAACTATTTCAATTATGTGTCTAACATCATTATAATCATGGAAGGGATTTAGTCCACCCTTAAAACTCTCATCTAAAATTTATACCATTTCAATATAGCCTCCCCAAACCCACTATTTTTTTACATATGTAGTCAAATGGGTGGTGGACATATAGTCACCATCAAAGTGCTTTAATTTATCACTCACATCTCCTGCATAATCCGTAGAATGTGAATACCTCAACTTCCCTCCAAATATAATAGGCATGTAATAGTCCCCATCTACAATAACAAATAACAAATTAAGGGACAAAGAAAAACACATTGGGACAACATATAAACACATAGGGACATCATACCAACACAGCATACAAAAATTTAAAAAGCAAATCATTCAATATCATAATCCCACTTACATCGGGTCCACATGCAGAATTGGGACCACAGGGAGAAAAATTAGAAAAAGAATATTAAAACCTCAATGTCATCACAACAGTACAATATCGACACCACATGACACAAATGAAAACATAAACTAACATTTCTTCCATATCAAAAGCACCACAATCAATCTAGAGTTTTGAAAACACTTACCTTTGATGCAACACAAAGCATGAAGGTGTCCAAAATGGTTCTCCAAGCACGAACGCCTCTCCTTGTCCTTTGATGGCTTCATGAAAATGGAGGAAAGGAGAATTAAGGTTTGGGTGGGTTAAGGTTCGGAATCAACCTAGTTTTGAGTGAGTTGAGATTAGGAATGATTTAGGAGTTTACTTCATCCTAATTTGAACAGGTCTTTTAGAGTAGAGGTCTCCCTCATGCTTATGTTCCCATCACATGGGTGTCTTTATGAAATTCTTCCCAAAATGTCCTCAAGTATTGTGCACAAGATGGGGTTTATGATCATTCAGCATCAAGTACCGATTTCACAAAAAAAAGAAGAAGAAGAAGAAGAAAGCATCAAGTGCCACTGACGTGATTAATTCCATCCAATTTTGGACAACCATCATGATTTTGTAGTTAAGTACAGACATTTAAAAGAGGACGTTCATGCGCATTTTTAAGTTTTAGGACCGAGATATACATCGGTAAAGTTGAACGAAGTTTTTTCAGACTTTTCCCAAAATGTTATAAAATAAAAATAAAACACTTTGAATTGTAAAACAATAGAAACAGGACCTTGCTTTTAAGTTGAGTACAGAGAAGAACACTTCATGTGAATGCGATTAAAATTATTTCTAAACTCTGATGCTGTATTCTAATAATAAAATATGACAGCAATGTATATGAGGGAGTGTGATATTTATTTATTTTTTCGAAATTGAGAAAATTTATAGGAATTATAATAAATAAAAATAAATAAGAGAGAAAAAAGTAAATATTATAAATAATAATTATTAAGTAAATTTTTTTTTTTGGGCAAAGTTAGTGCGGGAAGTTGGCTTTGCAGGACTTCCACTTCTAGTGAGGTTAGGGAACGCCACCTAACCTATAATTTAGGGGCAATTATTAAGTAATAGAATAATAAGAACGAGATAAAAGAGATTATAAATGAAATTCATTAAAGTAAGGAAAGTGTGAGAATATGTAGAATACTATATTAGACTTTATCATTAAAAAATATATTTTCTTATATATATAATTAATATATCAAAGAAATATGAAACCTAAAATAAATTATGAGCCTAAAGCTAGGGCTTGATTAGCGTTACCCTAAAGCTGTCATGGTTTGAATAAAAGTAGAAAAAGATACATATAAACTTAATAATAAAACATCTTTTTTTTTTAATTTCCAATTATTTAAAATAATGTATTTGGAGTGTAAAGAAATGAGGATTTGATTTGATTTGTAAATTAAATCAGTATTTGAAATATTATAAAAATAAGAAATAATTTAGTTTTTAAAGTCTCATTAATTTCAATTATTTATGTTTAAAAATCCTATCAATTATTTATAATTAAAATAAATATGCTATTTTATCTTTATTAATTTTTTTAATTTAACCTCTCACAAGAAAAAAAATATAAAATAATAAAATCAAATCAAATCAATTTCATTTTTAATAAATTCAAAACATAAGAATTGATTTTTAAATAAATTCAAATCTCATTTTTTATTAATTGTTAGCCAAGATTCCCCACATTGGTTTCTGTATTGTGAATTTGTGATGATAACGAACATATGATATCATGACTTTGATATTTATGTTTGATCTTTGTCAAGTTTCTATATTTGGAGAGATTGATGACAAAGTAAGAAGATAAAATAGCAAAAAGAATGGACAACAATTAAAGAAGAGTTGTTGTTTCATTATATCAAAATTAGAGGTGACAAATGAATAGATTTGATAAATTTTAGATTAGATCAAAATAGATGGATAAAAAATAAAATATTAATCTATTTAAGATTCATTATAAATTTGTTGAAACCAATCATTCCATCCATGACCCAATTTACTTGATGGATATACAATCCATCTATTATTCCATTTTAATAGATTTATACCCAACCAGTTTATTTAAAATCTTTTTTAAAAAAAAATTGGAAAAAAAAACTCATTTTCTCATCTTCACTAATTTTCCCTACAACCAAACACTAATTAGATTTTTTTTTTATCACGACCACCACTAATAAGAGCAATGCACACACAAAATTCCCAAAAGTCAACTTGGTTACGAAGAAAGAAATCTTGGCCATCGCACATTGATACGTAGGTGAAGGCGTTGTTAATTCTCTTTTGTTCTCACTGTTTAGATATTGTTATTGTTCGATCTTTGAAGATTTTGTGTTTTCTCTAATGGAATCAAATTCATTTCAATTGAATCTTACGAATTGAGAAGGAAGGGAAATGTGAGATTGAACAACACGAGCACAAGGCAGAGATCAAAGGATTTCTATTCAAATGGTGTAATAGGTCTTGATATAATTAAGTTGATATCCAGTGAATTGTGATTGACTGGGACAGGTTTTTATAATCCAGTCAAAACAATACAATAAACATCCGATAAAAATTATGATCCAATTAATACAATCCATTAAACTTATTACAATAGACGAATGGTTTGGATTGGATTTATAAGTAGATGGATTGGATGGTTAAGGAATTCATGGATTCTTTTACCACCCCTCAAGATGGATGAGCTAATGTGCTTACATGGAGAGTCAAAGATATGCACTAATTCAAAATGTTTCCAAGGAAGCTGTCCTAAGTCTACATGATGAAGTTATGAACTTCTTTGAACATTAACTAAGAAGATTAATGAATGAAGACTTGAAGACTTCAATAAGATCAAGAGAGAGGTTGCAACCTTGTAAAAACGCTGAGGATGCCTAAGAAAAGAAGTTAGGTCTGCTTAGAGAAAAGCAGTTGGTTGCTGCAATCAAAATTCAGAAGTAGCTGTCAGAGATCATCTACTGCAATCAAACGCCTGATAAACAAGATCAGTCAGCTAAAGAATGTTTTCGTGATATGAATGTCACACTGCATAGAATATTCTAGTACAATTTGGAACCTTCACAAACAATCTGCTAACATCAACAACAGTAAAAATAAAGAGTTGGATGGATAAAAGTTTGATGGCGAGTGATGAAAGGTACACTCTCTTTCATACAAAAGGACGAAAATATTTTGAATTTTGTCCTTGCTATGGGTGTAAAAAGACTCAAATGCCATCTCCTCTTGTCTTCAAATAGGAGAAGACAAGAAGAAAAGAAGATAAATACATCTAGATTCTAGCTCTTTATTGGCTTATCCATTTATTGTATTTCTTTGTACTTCATTCAAAGATATACAATTAAAGAGTGTGATTCCTTCTCATTTTCTATAAGGCCCTGTGTGGTTAATTTTGCTAGCTAGTTTGCTAGGGTTTTAGGTTGAGGAATGGCCTGTAAGCTCCTTGGGTGAGCAATGCGTTGTAACTAACTTGGAGAAGCAAAAGGATCAAACACTACATGGTAATTAAATTGTGAAAAGTCTCACTTTGAGTAGAAAGTGGACATAAGCACCATGTTAGAGCCAAATCAGTATAAACCCCTTCTTTTAATTTTCACTGCTATTACTCAATTTCCTAACTCTAGTTTAAATTCAAAATTTGCACAACTAATCTAAACTGTTAGCTCTCTGATCTCCGTACAAAGTTATGTTTTCAAGTTTGTTTTGTAAAATTAAATTTTAAAAGAACTTAATTTAACCCCCTTCTCAAATCTTCTTTCACCAACGTTAATAAATTCCAAACATACAGTTTTATTTTTAAATTAAATCAAATCTTTTTCAATTTTAATTAACTTCAAACACAACCTAGGATTTTCAAAATATTAAGCTTCCAATCGTATATCAGCTTGCAGATTAAAAAAAAAATCGTCTAATCAGCTTGTTTGTTTTCAATAGATATCAATGCAAAAGTTCGTTTGCACTTTTAACTGAGTCACTCTCACTAAAAGCTCCTTCAGTTTTCCTTCTTCCCAACGCCATTCTACCCAACACAAAATATAATGCTAACAGGCAGCAAATCGTTTTTACTATATACATACATGTGTATATATAGAACCATGTACTAGAAGTCTAGAACAATAATATCTATAACATTGTATTAGCCAGAACTATCCTTTCTGAGACTGGGAAGTCAATTAAACCTGGAGCCTTAACGTGATCTTCGATAATAATACCTGTAAACATTTGTAGAGGATCAGTTACAGGGTATTGTATCTACATGGGTGTCTGTTCACAAATCTGATGATGAAGAGAGATAGAGAGCATTACACAAATATCTTTATGTTGTAAACGGAAGCATATTTTCTTAGAAGTCTTTCTATGGTGTACCACTCAGAACGATCAGATCCATCTTGATAACCAATCCTAGGCATGTGTATTGATGCTTCGCAGAAAGAAAAAAAAAAGAATTTTGTATCAGTGAGTTTCAATTGTTAACTTGACATAATGATTGCTTACAGATTTAGTATTAAAGTAACTATCTACAAATTAACCTTTTAAGAATAAGTTACATCCGAATAGCCCATGTATAATGTCCAAACAATAATGCTTTCCATGAAAAAAAAAATGAAGATTATTACTTCACAATAATGAGATTATACAATATTTTGATCCTTCTGTAGAAATAAATTTTCAAAATCTTTTTTCCTCGTGTATTTATTAAATTGATAGAAGACATGATAATAATGCAAGAATCAACGTGTTGCAGCAGTAAAAATGTTTAGTATTTAGACGCATATACGATGCCTCTATTTTGTCTTGCATTATACTTTGAATACCAATTTATAAAAGGATATGCATACACACACATGCACATCTACATCTATGCATGTAAGAATGAAGCAAACAGAAGAACAAAAGGATAAATTTAACAAAGGGAATGGAAGATCAAAGTAATGATAAAACATGGAATTATATAAATTTGGAAGCATGTTACCAGAATTTTGGGCGGCTGAGAATGCAGCCTTTGATAAGCAGCTTTCCAAGTGGAGAAGTGAGATCTCACCGCGAGGCACATTACGTCTTGGATTATAAGACTGAACCACAGCTAAAGCAACCCACTTGGGAGCATTACCATCCATATTTTGTTCATCACAGAAGTCTACAGAGTAACAAGAAGGTACTTGGTGAAAGTTATTAGAATATCTTCAAAATATCTTATAATATTTTTAGAATGAGTTTAATTGGTATGCATTGTCAGTGTAAAGGAGTTCCACACTAATATCTGCTGATATTTTGACAAATTAGTATATATTGCTATCTCTCTCTCTTAGTAATTAAAATAGAAGCAAAGGTGTCAAAATATTAGTGGATGTCAATGTAAAACTCTTTGCACTACAGTGCATACCACTTTAATTCTTTTAAAATATATTTGTAGAATCAATTAGTCGTCTAATTGAGAAGCAATCTTATGAGTTGTTTCCTTATTTGATTAGAGTTAGGAGTCTTATTATATTAGTGGGTATGGGCTTGTACTAGTAGTACTATACTACTACTTGGCCTCAATATTAATATAAATAAGACCATTAGCTTAGTAATTTGTAATACATCAAATCAATCCAATCTCATATTATTTATTAGTATTCCTATTCTCTTTTCCTCCTTTTCTACCTAAACTCAATAATTTCAACAAAAGTTTATGTGTAATTGATAGAACCCCAAAGATGACCCAAGTATATGTTAGAAGAAAGTATCGGGCTGCAAAAGAATTAGGCCAAAAGGAAGGATAATCTGCAGCACCAAGTCTGCTAGGATGGCATTAAGTGAGTGGGGAACATGGGGATTAATTGCTGATAATTGTATAACGGTAGAATTTATGATTGTAACAGTGGGATTAGACAACACTAAGTGAGTGGGGAATATGGGAATAATTGCTAGTAATGGTTTTAATTATGTAACGGTAGGATTAAGTAGGATTAATGGATGTAACAGTGGATTAAATAAGATTTATAGCAGGGATTAATTGCATAACAGTAGGGAGGGGGGACGCTGCTATAAGTGTAGGGGAGGGAAACGTGAAAAGGAAAGAAAAACTTGGGCTAGGCTTTGGGAGGGACTGAGCACTCTACAATTGCTCAGAATATCTGTTCTACTGTTCTTTTTTTTTTTTCTGAATTTTCCTATAACTTCTGGGCTGATATCATTCTGATATCAACCAGAGTGCCTCAATTAATCACTATTCTTCGTTTTCTGTCTTAGTTTCATCAGTACCTATCAGTAATTCTTTAAGCTTTTTGAACAAGTTTCATTTTCTGTCTTAGTAAAGAGACATGAACCATATACAGCTATTGATCAGATGTCAGAGACTAAACACATGATTTTAGGTGCAAATACAGGCAAAGAAATCAAACCCTGGCCCCAAACAAAACACGAAAGGAGCTGACTACGTGCTTAATATTAATGTTGAATTCCCTCATGATCATCAAGTAACTGTATTACAACTAGCAAAGTTCATTGTATTATACTGCAACTCTGCAAGGTAGTAGTTGTATGGCCATACCGATCAACTTGGTTCAAATTCTAGGCATGTGGCGCAGAGAAAGTATCCTTCCCAAGTCTAGGTGCTCTTCTTAAGAATGCCACTTAATGGTTACATGCATTTAATCTAGTTATTTATTGCACCTCAATGTGGAAAATTTTACATTTTTTATAATTTTAGATCAACATGAATCGCATAATTCATCATGTAATTGCAGTAACAGAAACAAGCTCAATGTCAAGGATTAACTATATGAGACTGTCACTTTCATCTTGTAATAAATTCAAAACATGCCCTCCATGGAAGATTCTCACCTTTCAGAGGATACCCATTACTGATAAATTTACTCTAGAAGACACATGATCATGCAATAACACTAGTTCAGCAGCCAGAAATAATTATTCTTGAGGCCAATCAGTCATTACCATCATCTCAACTACTTTACTGGAACTACAAAACAAACTACGATAACAGATAGAATGAGACCAAAACTTGCTAAAAATTAAAATGTGGTAAATGGTAATAATATCACCAAGAAGAAATAGCCGCTGTTGTTGGTAGTGTGGTGGTGACTTTGAATGAGACTCTTATAATAATTAAGAATTAAGATTATTTTCCGCTGTAAAAGTGCAAGGAATTAAGACTGCCTCCTTGTTGGTCTGGGTAGTATTTTCCTATATTGGCCTGCATGAAGCACCTTGTACGTGCACGGTCCTGTTTCTATGTAGACTTAATAAATTACCTTGTATCAGTGCTCACCTTCAAGCCCTATAAGATGGAGATCACCAAGATGCAGGTCCCCATGTTCAGAAGCCCGTTCATATGCATCACCAATGCTCGTAGAAAGTTTGGTCAGTGCATCAAACATTCCTCCATGGCCCCAGTGTCCAGAGGTATCAACACAGCTGTAAAACCAGCTTATATATTCAGAGTTCATATAAAATCAATGACTTCTACAGCATGGAGCAGTTTCTGAATCATAATCATGAAGCTAACTCATCAACAAGACAACCAACAATAATAAGTTGGGTGATAAATAGGTTTTTCAAGGTAATAAGTTTGTTTGTGGTGACATTATTGTCCAATGGAATGATATCAACAATTCAAACACAACACCTAGTTGCTCAACAAACATAATTTTTTGGTTCTTAATTATTTTTGTTACTTATTTGATTAGGATTTAGGATGAGAAAGGGATGAAATTGTAAGGAAAAAATCCCTCACCCACAGAAAAACAAGCAAATAGACGAGTACAAGAGCACAAGAGATTTATGTGATTCGGCATCCACTGTCTATGTCCACGACTTCACAAATCAATCCACTAATTTTAGTAAACAATTACAATCACCAATCTTGAGAATATCTCTCACAAACCAAAAACCCCAATACACTCAATCCCACAAAGATAATATTTTCTCTCAAACAAAGCACTCAAACAAAAATACCAACACTCAACAAATTTTTCTCCATCTCACACAACTCCATAAATGGTGGCTTTCAATTCTCCTCAAAGCAAAAAATCTCTCCCACACAAACCAGCCTCTCACCTCTCTCACTTGGCGCTGCACCCACCCAAGAAGGAGACCATCCAAATTTTGAAAACCCTCTCATATTCACATCTACTGTCACGTGCACTTTTAAAACACATACTATTGAGAATGATTTCAGGAAGCACTATAACTATAATAAACCTTTACAGGTTTATTATAGAAAGAAAAAAGGAGCAAATAATTGTAATTGACTGGATACTTTTTGTAAATGTTTTGGTAGTTAGTTATTTCTGTTATAGTTTGTTATTGAGTTGGTTAGGTGGTTAATGTATTCCATATAGTCCCTCTTTTGTAGATGAACATCTTTTAGCATATTCAAATTGATTTGGGAACTCCACTCTTGTTACCTTGATTTCATCGTGTTCTTTGTTCAAATTCATCAATAAAGAGGAAATTTCAGTAATTGTTCTTTTGTGAGGTAGAGTTTTTCTTTGTTAGGATTTCTAGCTTCTAATCTCAGAATTAGATTCCTAACAAGTTTGGTCCGACCTGCCGGATCAAATTCATCATGGAGCATCGAGTTGGAGCTTTGGAGAAAGCAGTGGGCGAGCACCGGAGAAGGTAGATGAAGACGATAGATTTCATCAAAGACTTGTTGTTACAAATGAACAACAAGAAAGCAACATCCGTAGAGGGAGATCATTCTGTGAACAAGAATGAAAAGTCTTTGGAGGAAGAGGAGGAAACCAGCGGAAATGAGGAAGATGAGGATGTACCTTTTCGTTCTTGGGTCAAGAAAGTGGAATTACCCACTTTCGACGGACACGACCCTTTGGGATGGCTTTTTGAGGTGCATTAAATCTTCCGAGAAGCTAAGGCTAGCTTTCATCGGTATGGAGGAAATGCTTACACTTTTCAATACTAATTCAACAATCCAAGAACCAATCTTGGAAAGAATTTTCGACGCTTTGATGAGGAGGTTTGGAGGAAAAGGGAGAGGAACGGTATACGAAAGACTGGCTTCTCTGAGGCAAACCGGAGGAGTCGAGGAGTATGTTCAAGAATTTGAGCTTCTGGTAGCTCAAGCCAAATCGAGTGCAGGGGATCAAGTGTTGGGGTATTTCTTGGCTGGGCTGCGACCAGATATCAGAAGTTTGGTTCGTCCACATGATCCTAGAGACCTTACACGAGCCATGGAGGTAGCGTGTGACGTTGAAGAAGCAATGAAACAGATGCGGGGCTATGGGAACACGCAGGGACGAGGTACGAGTTCGGGATTTAGGTTCCAAGGAGGCAGTGGAGTTGTAACTCGTGAAGGGACATTTGGAGGTGCGAACAGTGCCCAAGCATCCAATGGAGGGACTCAGAATTCACAAGGCTCCACGTTTTCAGTGGCCAAACCAAGTTTCTCAGGCCCAAGAAACAGGAGAACCCGAACCCTTCCTTATGCTGAGTTTGTCAGGAGGAGAGATGAAGGAAGGTGTTATCATTATGGAAATGCTTTTGGGCCAGGACACCGCTGTCCTGAAAAAACTATGAGGGTGATAATCTTGGCTGAGGATGAGCAGATAGATGAAAATGGAGAAATTTCCATAATGGAAGAGGAGAACGAAAATGAGGAAAAGAAAGATGAAGCTTTTGAGGTGGAGTGTCAGTGGATGGATCTTTCGATATGCTCAGCAGGAGGTTTGACACAACCTCAAACTATGAAATTGAAAGGTGAATTGCAGGGACAAGAAGTGTTGATCTTAATAGATAGTGGAGCAAGTCACAATTTTGTATCCAGCAAATTGGTACAAAAATTGGGACTCAAGATTGAACCAACCAAACCCTATTATGTAAGATTAGGGGATGGGAATAGAAAATCCACTCGCTGCTGCAAGAATTTGAAGGTGCAATTGGGACCATATTGGATGGAAGGAGATTTCTTTTTGTTTGACTTAGGAGGAGTTGATTTGATTCTTGGAGTGGCACTGGCTAGTCACATTGGGAGATATCAAAGCCAATTGGCAGACCTTGAGCATGTCCTTCGATTATCAAGGACGAATATGATCATACAAGGAGATCCCACTTAACCAAGGCAGTGATTTCATCCAAGGCACTTAAAAACTTACCAAGAAGGAAATAGACATAATGTCTATGCTCTAGGTTGTGGAGAAAAATGATATAGAGGAGCGAGGGGCTGACCTAGTCAATTACAGGAGGTATTATCTCGAGTTTGCAATGAACCAAAGGGGTTGCCACCACCTAGAGGGATTGATCATCGGATTCCAATTAAAGTTGGGATAGATCCAATTAACGTAAGGCCTTATCGTTATCCCCACTTGCAGAAAAAATGAGATAGAAACCCAAGTAGAGATGTTGGCTTCGGCATTAAACCCGACCTATTCCAATCTCAACAAGAAGAAGGATGGAAGTTGGAGGTTGTGTGGACTATTGTGCCCTAAACAAAGCTACGGCCTTGTCCACTCGCGCACAAATTCCCATTCCAGTGATAGAGGAATTGTTGGATGAATTGAGTGGAGGTTGTTTATTTCTCCAAAATAGATTTAAGGGCTGGATATCACCAAATCAGAATGCACAAGCCAGACATTCCAAAAATAGCATTCAGAACTCACCAAGGGCATTACGAATCTCTAGTAATGCCATTTGGATTAACTAATGCTCCAGTTCCAATGTGCTATGAATGCTACGCTTAAACCTTTTCTTCGAAGGTATGTCTTGGCTTTCTTTGATGATATTTTGGTTTATAGCAAAACATGGGAGGATCATTTGAAGCATTTGAGGCAAGTGCTGGCTCGATTATTAGAACACTCTTTCTTTGCCAATCAAAAGAAGTGTACTTTTGGAAAAACCAAGATAGGATACCTTGGTCATATTATCTCTAAGGATGGGGTATCAATGGATCCCCAAAAGATTGAAGCTATTCTGCAGTGGCCATTACCCAAGACACTTAAAGCTTTGAGAGGATTTTTGGGCTTACTGGGTACTATAGAAGATTCATTTGCCATTATGGACAAATAGCTCGACCCCTAACTGATTTATTGAAGAAGGGGAGTTTCAAGTGGACTAGTACAAGTACTTGAAGCCTTCACCCGATTAGCTGAGGTGTCACCACGTCTCTGTGTTGTCAATGCCAGATTTCTCAAAAAAATTCTCCATAGAATGTGATGCATCGGGAAAGGGAGTGGGGGCTGTGTTAACTCAAGACAAAAAGCCTATTGCTTATTTTAGCAAGGCTTTGGCAGATTCAACACTCTCTAAATCAGTCTATGAAAAAGAATTGATGGCTTTGGTCCTAGCAATCCAACATTGGAGGCCTTATCTCCTAGGTCAGAAATTCACTTGTATTTACGAAGAGTTTAAGGTACCTTTTGGAGCAGAGAATAACAACTCCGAATCAACAAAACTGGTTGGCGAAATTGTTAGGATATGAGTTTGATATTGTGTACAAGGTTGGAGCTTCAAATAGAGTTGCTGATGCACTATCTAGGAGGGATGAAGATAAGGAGCAGCAAGGAATAACAAGGCTTTTCTAGCCTGAAATTACAGAGATTGATGAAGAAGTTAAGAAGGATCCAATATTGGCCAAAATTCTAGAAGACTTAAAATTAGACCCTAACTCACATCCTCAATATACCTTGGAGCATGATAGACTATACTATAAAGGCCGGTTAGTTTTATCAACAGATTCAGTTTGGATCCCTAAACTACTCCAGGAATTCCATACTTCTCCTATGAGAGAGGGCATTCGGGGATATACAGGACTTATAGAAGGATGGCTCAATCCTTTTTTTGGATTGGCATGAAAGGGACAATCACTGATTTTGTAGCAACCTGCCATGTGTGTCAAAGGAGTAAATATCAAGCCTCTTCTCCAGCAGGGTTGCTACAACCTTTACCCATTCCAAAGGCCATATGGGAAGAAATCAGTATGGATTTCATTGTGGGACTCCCTAAATCAAAAGGTTTTGATGTTGTGCTTGTCGTAGTGGATAGATTGAGTAAATATGGGCATTTCGTTTTGATCAAGCACCCTTATACTGCAAGATCCATAGCTGAGATTTTTGTTAAAGAAATCATTAGACTACATGGGGTACCAATCTCTATTGTTAGTGACAGGGATCCTACATTCATGAGTCATTTTTGGCAGGAACTTTTCAGATTACAAGGAACTACTTTGAATATGAGCACGACCTACCACCCTGAATCTGATGGACAAACAGAGGTCCTTAATTGGAGACTTATCTCGTGTGTTTCTGCTTCCGAGCAACCGAAGTCCTGGGCGGGATTTATACCATGGGCTGAATATCGGTATAATACCGGCTTCCAAGGTGCTTTGCACACCCTTTGAAGTGGTTTATGGAAGACCACCACCTTCTTTGGCTAGGTTTATCCCTGGAGAAACTTTAGTAGAAGCTGTTGCGCAGGACCTCATGGACATGAGAGATGAAGCTTTGAAGCAACTAAAGTTCCATTTGCAGAGAGCACAAAATCAGATGGCTCATTATGCCAATATGCATAGAAAAATCTCTCCAATACAGCCAAGAGATTGGGTTTATCTCAAAATCAGGCCACATAGACAGATTTCCATGCCTACCAAGCTGCATCCTAAACTATTTGCTAGGTATTATGGACCTTATTTGGTATTAAAACAAATTGGAGCTGTAGCCTTCAAATTACAACTTCCAAAGCAAGCTCAGATACACCCAGTATTCCATGTTTCCCAGCTTAAGAAGGCAGCAGGACACCATCCAGTTGAACCTGAACTTCCAGCTGAGTTGCAAGGCACATCAGAGTTATACCAACCCTTCCAGATTTTGGGTACCAGGAAAATCAATCTCTCAAGATCAGAAACATCCCAAGTGCTGATTCATTGGCAAGGGAAACTCCCAGAAGCTACTTGGGAAGACATCTCTTCCATCGAAATCAATTTCCAGATTTCAACCTTGAGGACAAGGTTGTTTATGAGGGGGGGAGTATTGTTAAGAATGATTTCAGGAAGCACTATAACTATAATAAACCTTTACAGGTTTATTATAGAAAGAAAAAAAATGCAAATAATTGTAATTGATTGGATACTTTTTGTAACTGTTTTGGTAGTTAGTTATTTCTGTTATAGTTTGTTATTGAGTTGGTTAGGTGGTTAGACAGAATGTATTCCTTTATATAGTCCCTCTTTTGTAGATGAGAGATCATCTTTTAGCATATTCGAATTGACTGGGAACTCCAGTGAGAAAAGGAGAGCGCTCCTTTTGGGGGTAAACTTGTTACCTTGATTTCATCGTGTTCTTTGTTCAAATTCATCTATAAAGAAGAAATTTCAGTAATTGTTCTTTTGTGAGGTAGAGTTTTTCTTTGTTAGGATTTCCAGCTTCTAATCTCAGAATTAGATTCCTAACACATACACACTTCTTTTTTTTTATTCTATAACTTTTCAAGTGGGCTCAAGCATATAAGCTAAATCCAAGGCAAGAACCCAACAAATCTCCACCTTGCCTTGTGATTGGAACTGTTGAAAACTATGTAAATAGTGTTAGATTCATAATATAAGCTAACTAAATCATAATCAAATCATATAATTAGGTAATTAGGATTTTTGTAATCTTTGTATTTATTACAATAACTTTATAATTCAACCTTCGTTGTATAATTGAGACACGGTTTTCATCATATGTCTCTCTTTTCTCTCTTCAGTCTCAACATGGTATCTAGAGACTAAAGAGAGGTAACCCTAGAACCATGCACGCTCGGTGAGCCAACTGCTCTCCGGTGAAAACTTTTTTCCAGCCAACTGTGTTTCCACTCCGGTTTGCCGGTGAACACCATCTCCTTCGCTGCCGTCTACTGCGAATTCTCTCTTCTGTTTTTCTTCCCATCACTGCCACGTCCAGCGTCACCGTTTCCGGCCGATGACCTCACTAGTTGCACCACCGGCCTCAGTTCGGCTGACCACCAAAGGCGTATCTTCGAAGACCGTCTCACACGATCCCACGCGCGCCCACTCCTCTAAGTGTGCAGATCCATGCGCCGCCCTTCCTCTAGCTCTTTTGGCCACCTTTCTAGCAACCGCCAGTGTTGTCCAACTCGCTGCAGTCCCCTTTACCCGGATCTAAGCTCACCTCCCTCAACTAACCTCTGTGTGGCCTTGTCCACTCGCGCAAAGCCATTCAGGTACTTTGTTGTTTCGATTTTTACCCTTTGTGTTTTGAACCATGGCTAGTTCTACCTCCTCAGATGGCTCTAAAGACCTCTCAAAGGCTAAGCCTCCCATTTTTAGCAATTACGTCAGTGCCCCCTCTCTTCGTTGACAAATTGGATGGTAGTAACTATGATACTTGGGCTTTGGACATCAAACTGTGGCTTAACGACCAAGGCTACGAAGAGCATCTCAACACGAAGCTTGAGTCTGTGCCTGAGGCTGACAAATCCAAGTGGAAAAAGATTGATGCCTAGTTATGCACCGTCGTCAAATCCATTATTCATCCTTCCTTCAAGCAAATCTTCTGCGCTCATATTACCTGTGAGTCTGTTTGGGAGTAAGCCAAAGTTCTTTACACCAATGACACTCAACGGCTATATGGGGTGTCATAACCTTATGAGTGTTGTTGCTCCTCAGAAGTTCGATGGTCCTATGTCGACTTATTTGCGGAAGGTTCATGGTGCTCTCCATGATTTCAATGAGTTGCGTCTCCCTTTGCTTTAGTTCATTCTAATCCTAGTCGTATCGAGTCTACTTTGAGATCCAAATATTTTGTTACTTTCATTAATGACTATTCTCGGTGTACTTGGTTATTTTTAATGCAAAACATATCTGAGTTGTTTTCTATCTTTCAGAATTTTTATAATGAAATAAAAACTCAATTTGGTGTTCCAATTTGTACTTTGCATAGTATCAATGCCCGTGAATTTTCATCTCAGACTTTTCAACATTTTATGGCATCTAATGACATTCTTCACCAAACATCTTGTACTTATACCCATCAACAAAATGGGGTTGCTGAGCACAAAAACAGACACCTAATTGAATCAACTCGAACCATCTTACTTCATGGTCATGTCCCTTTCCGTTTTTGAGGCGATGCTGTTCTCACTTCCTGCTACTTGATTAACCGTATGCCCTCTTCTGTGCTTGATAACCAGGTACCCCACTTTGTGTTGTTTCCTCGTCAACCCCTCCATTCTCTTCCGCCGCATGTCTTTGGGTCGACATGTTTTGTCATAATCTCACTCTCAGTCTTGACAAACTTTATGTCCGCTCCATCAAATGTGTTTTTCTCGGTTACAATCAATGTCAAAAGGATTATCGTTGTTCTTCACCTACTGTCCACCGTTACTTGGTCTCCGCCGATGTAACATTTTTTCAGTCTGTTCCCTTCTTTGACTCTTCTAATTTGACTCCTTAACCCATTACTGAGGTCTTCCCTATTCCTCCCCATCTTGTCTTAGTTAAACTAGATACCCCACAACCTCCTCCTGTTGGTGGACTGGCAACTACCATCCGCCCCTTTCAGGTCTATCATCATTGGCCCCCAACCACCTCCACCAAAAGTTGCAGAGGTCACTACAAACTTTCCTCCAAAACCAATTCCTATACCAGCTCCAGCATTACCTCTTGAGCCTAACCTTCCCATTGCTCTCTAAAATGGTATACGGTCTACTCGTAATCCTTCTCCTCATTATGTTACTTTGAGTTATCATCACCTATCTTCTTCGCATTATGCTTGACTTTCTTCCTTATCTTCTATGTCTATTCCTAAATCTCCCGGTGACGCCTTATCCATCCTGGGTGGAGACAAGCTATGATTGATGAAATGTGTGCTCTTCAGAGTAATGGTACTTGGGAACTTTGTTATTCTTCCTCTAGGGAAGTTTGTTGTGGGTTGTCGGTGGATCTATACAGTCAAGGTTGGCCCAGATGGCAAGCTTGATCGCCTCAAGGCGCGTCTGGTAGCAAAAGGGTATACTTAGTTTTTTGGCTTGGATTATGGGGACACTTTCTCACTAGTGGTGAAGATGGCTTCTGTTTGGCTTTTTCTATCTATGACTACTATTCACCACTGACCCCTTCATCAACTGGACATCAAGAATGCTTTTCTCCATGGTGATCTCGAAGAAGAGGTTTACATGGAGCAACCACCAGGGTTTGTTGCTCAGGGAGAGTCTTCTGGCCTCGTTTGTCGTCTTCACAAGTCCTTGTATGGCCTCAAACAATCTCCTCAGGCTTGGTTTGGCCGTTTCAGTACTGTAGTTCAGCAATTTGATATAATTCGGAGTGAGGCTGACCACTCTGTCTTCTATCACCATCCAACCCGAGGTTGCAACTATTTGATTGTGTATGTGGACGACATTGTTATCACTGATAGCGATCACCAAGGCATAACTCAGATAAAACAACACCTCTATCATCACTTTCAAACCAAAGATCTTGGCAAAATTCATTATTTCTTGGAATTGAAGTGACACAATCCAAGGATGGTTCCTTGTGGAAATAAGTCTGATGAATGCAAAACCAATTGACACTACTATGGATCCTAGTGTTACTATGGATCCTAGTGTTAGGCTTCTACCGGATCAGGGGGAGCCACTTTTAGACCCAGGAAGATATAGAAGATTGGTTGGAAAATTAAACTACCTCACTGTTACCCGTCCAAATATCTCTTTTGCAGTAAGCGTGGTAAGTCAGTTTCTAAACTCACCTTGTGAAGGGCATTGGGATATAGTCATTCATATCCAGAAGTATGTTAAAGGAGCTCTAGGAAAAGGCCTCGTCTATGAAGATAAAGGTCATACTCAGATTATTGGATATTTAGATACTGACTGGGCAGACTCTCCTACTAATAGAAGATCCACTTCTGGGTATTGTGTATTCATCGGGGGTAATCTAATATCCTGGAAAAGTAAGAAACAAAATGTGGTCGCCAGATCAAGTGCCGAAGTAGAATATCGAACAATGACTTTAGCCACTTGTGAACTCATTTGGTTAAAACAACTACTTAAGAAGCTTTGATTTGGGGACATTATACAAATGACGCTCATTTGTGATAACTACGCTGCAATGCATATCTCCTCCAATCCAGTGTTTCATGAGATGACCAAACACATTAAGATAGATTGTCATTTTATTAGAGAGAAGATCCTATCTAAAGACATTACCACTAGCTTTGTCAATTCAAATGATCAACTGGCAGATGTTTTCACTAAGTCTTTGAGAGATCCTCGAATAAGCTATATTTGTAACAAGCTTAGTGCATATGACCTACATGCTCCAGCTTGAAGGGGAGTGTTGAAAACTATGTAAATAACGTCTAGATTCATTGTATAGGCTAACTAAATCATAATCAAATCATGTAATTACAATAATTAGGATTTTTGTAATCTATGTATTTATTACAATAACTCTATAGAATTCAGCCTCCGTTGTATAATTGAGACACCCGAATTTCATCATATGTCTCTCTTTTCTCTCTTCACTCTCAACAGTAACAAAGTGCATATGCCAGTAGCAAGTGCCAGCGGGCTTTACCAAAGTATCTGCAAATGTCACTTTCTTTTTTGGCATATACACATGCTCCACCTTCTTCACATTACTATATGCTCCACCATTGCCTTTTCTTACCATAGTCTCTCCCATCGTCTTATACAAATTACCATTAGTCGTCTTACCTTTCATTATTACCAAAGAACCTTTACAAACTTGGATAGCTCCACCTTTTGCAGAATAAGCATAACCCAATGCATTAAGTCTACCCAAAGAAATTAAATTCCTCCCAAGTGTAGGCACATGCTTCACATCAGCAAGTGTCTTCACGCGATAATTATGCATCTTAATTTTCACATTGCCCTTTCCAACAACATTCAAACAATCACCATTGGCCAATTTCACTACTGTGCGCAGTCACAAAACAGAGAGAAGAAATTCTTCTTTTCATTCATATGTCAGATGCTACAAGAATTAGTTAAAATAGGTTGTACAATCTAGGTTAGCTCCATGATTTTAGGAACTACCCAATCGTGATCCCTAAACTATAGGAAAGTCAACTATCTAAACATATCTTTTCTATTATTTACAGAATCAGAATTTCTAGAAAATTAGGGCTGAATGTATTTTATTTATTCTGAATAATCATACAGTAATATATATTGAGTTCTAAGCTATTTTAGAAATAAAATAACTTTGGCCTAATATCAAATCCCTTGATTCAAGGGATCTTTCCAAATCACACAAATGGCATGCAGATAACAAATAATTCCTAAAATAATCTTTACTAAAATATCACACGGTTTTCCACACTTCAAGATGGTGAATAGGTGTTTTCCATTCCTGGATACAATCTTTTCAAAATTGTGGCTGTTCAGTCCCTTGGTGAGAATATCTGCGAGTTGGCCTTGAGAGGACACGTATGGAGTGCATATCAAGCCACTATCGAGCTTTTCTTTGATGAAGTGCCTGTCTACTTCAATATGTTTAGTTCTATCATGCTGCACTAGATTATGGGCTATGCCGATTGCTGATTTATTATCACAATAGAGCCTCATTGGTTCTTCCCATTTTATTCTCAAATCCTCCAAAATGATTTTAAGCCATAGTAGCTCACATACACCTTGTGCCATGGCTCGGAATTCTGCTTCAGCACTAGACCGAGCTACTATACTTTGCTTTTTACTTCTCCAAGACACGAGATTTCCTCCAAGAAAAGTGCAGTACCCTGTAGTCGACCTTCTATATCCACAATTGATCCTGCATAGTCAGCATCCGTATAGGCTTCAAGATTCACATTCCCATTCCGCTTGAACAGAATTCCTCTCCCCGAAGTTCCTTTAAGGTACATCAGAAACTCGTGTGCGCCTTGCAAATGAACCTCTTTTGGGCTATGCATAAACTGGCTAATTAGGCTCACTGCGTAGGCAATGTCTGGCCTGGTATGAGATAAGTCTACCCACTAGTCGTTGATATGTCTCCTTGTCTACCGCAGTATCTTCTTCTGCATTTCCAAATTTTAGGCTTGGATCCAATGGGGTGTTGGTAGGTTTACAAGTTGTCTTACCACTTTCTTTGAGCAAATCTGTAATATATTTCTCTTTGGGATATGAAAATTCCTTTCTTGGAGTGAGCCACTTCAATTCCCAAAAAGTATTTCAATTTTCCCAAGGTCTTGATCTCAAATTCCTTGGCTAAGCATTGAGTCAACCTTTTCAATCCTCTCTATCATCTCCAGTTAATATAATGTCGTCCCACATACACCAATAACATTGCCATTTTCTCCCCCCGACTTGGAGTGTTTGATGAACAAAGTATGATCCCCTTGGCTTTGTTTATAACCCAGGCCTGTCATAACTTTAGTAAACCTTCCAAACCATGCCCGAGGGACTGTTTTAGCCCATACAAGGCCTTTTTCAACTTACAAACAGTGTTGGCAGCCACCTTTCTACCATATCCTGGAGGTATCTCCATATAAATTTCTTCTTCAAGTTCTCCATGTAGAAAGACATTTGTTACATTGAATTGTTGCAAGTCCCAACCATAATTAGCAGCAAGAGATAATATCACCCTAACTGTGTTTATTTTGGCAACCGGGGCAAAGGTCTCCAAATAATCAATTCCATAAGTTTGGGTGAACCCTTTGGCAACTAACCTTGCCTTATACCTCTCAATTGATCCATCAGCCCTGTATTTTACTGCATATACCCACTTACATCCAACTTTTTTTTTTCTATTGGTAAAGTAACTAGCTCCCGGTGTTATTCTTCTCTAATGCCTCCATCTCTAAGTCCATAGCTTGTTTCCATTTTCTATCAAACAATGCCTCGGATAGGGTAGTAGGTATGGATGTAGTGTTTAGGTTTATAAGGAAGGCTTTATGGGTAGGAGAGAAATTTTTAAAGGATAGGTAATTTGAGAGAGGGTAAAGTGGTATGTTTAGTGCATTTTCTAGTCCCTTTTCTAATGGCAATTGGGAGGTCTAGGTCATCTTGGTTTTCGGTTTCAACTTAGTGCAGCTGGAGAATCAGAAATTGTTACCTCATTTAGTGGAGCCGAGTTGGATTCTTGAACATGGGTAGGTCCTGGAATGGCCTTTGATTTCTTTGAATATACCAGATTCTTTCCCCATCTCACATCAAGCTCCGGTTCAGGTTGGTTTGGAGGCTCAGCTTCACTTGTTGCAGGATCGGATGGTGGGGTCCCAAGAGTTTCTTGCCCAGTTTAAGGTCAGATTTAGATTGATCTGGTTCAAAACTCAAATCTGGAAAAATGGGTAATCCAGAATTGGTTTCCTTATCTTCCCTAAAATTCTCCCCCTGAAGGTAAGGTTGACTGAAATAGCCTTCTTGCTCATTGAAGGTAACATCCCTTGACACAAAGAATTTTTAGATGGAGGGTGGTAGCACTTATACCCTTTTTGGGTAGATGAGTACCCAACAAAGACACACCTTAAGGCTCTAGGATCAAGTTTTCCCCTGTCTGTACTATGAATATAGACAAAGGAAACACACCCAAAGATTCTTGGTTTAAGGTTATTTGTTGTGGACAAATTTGGGTAGAATGAGGCTAGAACATCCATAGGACTTTTTGATCCTAAGACTCTAGACGGTAGTCTATTGATGAGATGTGTTGCAGTAAGAACAGCTTCACCCCATAAATTTTTTGGAACATTATTTTGAAACAGTAGTGCCCGGGTTTGATTTAGAAGGTGCCCATTTTTCCTCTCAGCAATCCCATTCTGCCGTGGTGTTTTGACACAAGAAGACTCATGAATTATACCCTCTTTTTGACAAAAGGAAGTAAGCAAGTTATTAAAGTAGTCTTTGGCATTGTCAGACCTAAGTCTCTTGATGTTAACACCAAATTGGTTTTTTATCATGGAGTAGAAATTTAGAACGACAGAACTGACCTCAGATTTTTGTTTAAGTAAGAAAACCCAAGTAACTCGGGTGCAATCATCTATAAAAGTTACAAACCATCGAGTACCAGACACATTTGGAATATTAGAGGGACCCCACACATCAGTATGAACAAGATAAAAAGGAAATATGCTCATTTTATTGCTGATTGGAAAAGGTACACACTTGTGTTTAGCAAGCTCACACACCTCACAATGAAGACTCTCAACATCTAATTTGGTAAAAAAGGAAGGAAACAACATTTTTATAATTCTAAAGGAAGGATGGCCCAAACGACAATGATAAAGAAGAATTTTTTCTTTGTTGGACATCACAGATTCAGATATAAAGGAGTGGGATAATCTGCTCTTGCTGGACAGGTTTGGGTCTTCTAGATAATAAATGCCATTCCATTCTCTAGCATGTCCAATCGTCCTCCCCGAATCCTTGTCCTGTAACACACAATGATTACTATGAAAAACAACATTACATGACAAATCTTTTGTAAGTTTTTGTATAGAGACCAGGTTGGTGGACAATTTTGGGACATGGAGCACATTTTTAAGGTCATTGATGGGCTGATGTGAACATCTCCTTGACCAGCTGCAGTTATAAGGGTTCCATCGGCTGTGGCAATTTTCTTGTTGCTGGGACATGGGGAATATGTAGAAAAGTGTTTGGGTAAAGGTGTCATGTGGTCAGTAGCTCCGAGTCCAGTATCCAATAATGGTTAAAGGATGTATCTGAGACATTTAATCCAAAAGAAAATGGAAATGGAAATGGAAATGGAGAAGAAAATTTACCTGAGTATGCCAAAGAACATGTACCTGTTGGATTCTCCACTTTACTAAGGAAGGTCCTCACCCTTTCTATCTCCTCCTGGTTGAGGTTGATAGTGTCTGATTTATTTTCTTCACTTGTTCCAGCAAGAACATGGGCTGTCCTCCCTTCCTTGGGAATCCTCCTTTGTGTCCCCACTCTCGATCTCGAGTTGGGGGCTTTCCATGTAATTTCCAGCACTTCTCTCGAGTGTGGCGGGGCTTATGCGTGTAGGTACACCATAGACCATCATTTTTCCTTTCCACATTTGTCAACCCTCCTTTTCTCTCGTTCAATTATCATGGCTGAAGTCCCATCTCCTTTATTATGATCAGCTACCATAGCAGAATTTTCAACTGCTGGAGTATCTAACATTAAACTCCTTCTCGCTTTCTTCACTTTGCTTACCATGGCCACCACTTCATTGAAGCCTGGAACTTTTTGTTTCCCAAGATTTGAATCGACCTGGTCAAATTCAGAATTCAAACCCACAAGGAAATCATAGACCCTGTCTTGTTCAATATACTTTTGAGAGTTGCCGCATCCTCATCGGCATTTGGTCTTTATGACCCTATAATGGTCCAGTTCCATCCACAACGACTTGAGCTGGTTAGCATATTCAAGGTAACACTCTTGTTCCCTTGTTTTGTCTGCTAAAGTTTTCACCTTTACGTCATATACTTGAGCATGAGTCTTTGGCCTTAGAGTAGGTTTCTCTGACATACCAAATCTCTTTTCTTGAGTTGAGGAACATGCAGGTGTCACTGATTTCTGGAATCATTGAATTCCACAGCCATGCCATGATCATTGAGTCTTCCTCATCCCATGTAGTAAACTTAGGATCCTCCTTCTTAGGTCCAGCCTCTCCTCGGGTGACTCACTTTTCCCTTGCCTTTCATAATCGTACGAATGAGTTGGGCCCATTTTAGATAATTTTTTCCATTCAGTCTATATGCCGAATGGATACTCTGCATTCTCCAGATTGTTGGGACGGACCATTCCCTGTTTCTGGATTTACGACCTCTTCCTCCTTAGACATTGTAGGGGTAGCGGATTCACACTAATTAATGGTGAAGGCCGCCTTTTAGGTAAGAAAACTATGTAGTGAAAGCACGGGACCGATGAAGGCACACATGACTTGTACTTGTAGCAAATGAAGGCCGCTATTTAGGGTGCAGCAGCAATGAAGGCCGCCGTTCAGGGTGTAGCAGCAATGAAGGCCGCCGTTTAGGGTTTAGGTTGCGCAGTCAGAGCCTCCCAGATCGGGAGCTCTGATACCATCTACAAAATTAGGGCTGAATGTATTTTATTTATTCTGAATAATCATACAGAATATATACAAGAGTTCTAAGCTATTTTAGGAAATAAAATAACTCTCTATTCTAATATCAAATCCCTTGATTCAAGGGATCTTTCCTAATCACACAAATCTATACAGATAACAAATAATTCCTAAAATAATCTTTCCTAAAATATCACACGGTTTTCCACAGAATTAAATCTAATCATATCTTTCTATTTTTCAACACCCCCCCTCAAGTTGGTACATAGATATTGATCATGCCCAACTTGTCAATGAAAGACTCGAACTTTGGCCTAAAATGGCCCTTAGTGAACACATCTGTTGTTTGTTGCTCTGAGGTGACAAATGGCATGCAGAAAATTCCGTTTTCCAGCTTTTCTTTAATAAAATGTTTATCAATTTCAATGTGTTTTGTACGATCATGTTGGACAAGATTATTTGCAATGTTTATAGCTGATTTGTTGTCACAAAACAATCTCATAGGAGCTTCAACATCTAGTCTTAACTCAGCAAGGACTCTTTTAACCCATAATACTTCACAAACTCCATTTGCCATGGCCCTATACTCTGCTTCAGTGCTGCTCTTAGCAACCACGTTTTGCTTCTTGCTTCGCCAGGTAACCAAATTTCCCCACAAGAAGGTGCAATAACCAGATGTTGATCTTCTATCACTAACCGAGCCTGCCCAATCTTCATCTGTAAAGACTTCCACACTCCTTTGATCATTTTTTCTAAATAACAATCCCCATCCTGGAGAGCTCTTTAAATACCTGAGAATTTTGTGAACTGCCTCCAAGTGTTCTTCATATGGTGAGTGCATATACTGACTCACAACGCTTACAACAAAGGCGATATCTGGCCTTGTATGGGACAAGTAAATGAGTTTCCCTACTAGGCGTTGATATCCGCCCTTATCAACTGGAGCTCTGCTGGTTACTTCTCCGAGCTTGTGATTAGGATCCATGGGTGTGTCACTTGGTCTGCAGCCACTCATTCCTGTTTCTTCTAGTAAATCTAGAACATACTTCCTTTGAGAAACTGAGATTCCCACATTTGACCCTGCAATTTCTATACCCAGGAAGTAGCGTAATGGCCCCAAGTCTTTAATCTCAAATTCCGAAGCTTTAATCTACTTATCTCATCATCATCATTCCCGGTCAGCACTATATCATCCACATATACAATTAGAATTGCCATTTTCCCTTTATTTGTGTGGAGATTGCTTCAAACCATAGAGTGATTTCTTCAATTTACAAACTTTCCCTCCAAACTTTTCTTCAAATCCGAGAAGAGCATCCATATAGACTTCCTCTTCCAACTCACCATTGAGGAACGCATTTGTGACATCTAGTTGAAACAATGGCCAATCCAAGTTTGCAGCTACAAAGAGTACTACCCGAATAGTGTTTAGTTTTGCCACGGGAGCAAATGTCTCGTGGTAGTCAACTCCATAGGTTTGTGTGAATCCCTTGGCGACCAATCTTGCTTTGTACCGTTCCAAGGATCCATCAGACTTGAATTTCACTGTGAAAATCCATTTGCAACCAACAATTAATTTTCTTTCAGGTAATTGAACCATCTCCCATGTTCCATTTTTTTCAAGGGCCTCCATCTCTTCACGAACAACCTTCCTCCATTCAGGAACTTTTAGAGCTTCCTGTATAGACTTAGGTATTTCCACACTTGACAATTGTGAGACAAAACCATGATAAGATGGTGACAGGTTCTTATATGAAACAAAATTTGAAAGAGGATGTTGAGTACATGACCTAATTCCTTTCCTAAGAGCAATTGGAAGATCTAGAGATTCATGATCCACATGTTGAATAGGTAAAGACTCAGGTTCTATGGATTCAGAAAGTGTACCTAGACTTTCAGATTCTGAATTTGCAAGTTTTGGCATAGGGTCAGATTCTTGACCTTGATGGAGTGCAGTTGCATCTCTTTTACTTTGAGTCTGGTTTCTTCTTGTGTAAACCTTTCTGAAAAATCTCTCATTTTGGAGATGAGTTTGGTCTATTGAGTCAGCTTTTTGTTCAGGCACTATACTATACCTCCCTTCTTCCTTATTTAAAGTGTTAAGATCAAGAATAGCAGTTTCAATATCAAAAACTTTCCTTATACCATCAGTTTCAGTTTCAAAAACCGAGTCTTTATATTCATTCTCCCCCTGAAGAGGAGGGCTAAAGAAGGTTTGAGACTCAAAGAAGGTGACATCCATTGTGACAAAGAATTTTTTGCTAAAAGGATCATAGCATCAATACCCTTTTTGTGTGGGGGAGTAACCCAAAAATATGCATTTTATTGCCCGAGGATCCAACTTATCCCTATGATGGTTGTGCACATGCACAAATGCAACACATCCAAATACCTTTAGTGGTAAATCTGAAGTAAGGCGTGACAATGGGAAAAAATTCTTGAAAGCTGTTAAAGGTGTTTCAAAGTTCAAAACTCGTGATGGCATCCTATTAATTAGATAGGTGGCAGTGAGAATTGCTTCCCCCCATAAGTATTTTGGTACTTTAGTGGTAAACATCAAGGACCTAGTGACTTCTAGGAGATGTTTATTTTTGCGTTCAGCTACCCCATTTTGTTGAGGGGAGTCAATGCAAGAATCGTGATGAACAATTCCCTTTTGTAAGAAAAAAGACCCCAACAGGTTATTAAAATATTCTTTCCCATTGTCACTCCTAAACACTTGAATCCTTGTTTGAAATTGTGTTTCAATCAGATTAAAAAAGTTTTTGAAGACAAATGCAACTTCAGATTTGTCTTTTAGAAGATAAACCAAGCTTAGGCAAGTATGATCATCAATAAACGTTATGAACCACCTTTTTCCAGAATTTGTTGGTGTCCTGGAGGGCCCCCAGACATCACTATGGATTAGACTAAAAGGTTTAGAAGATTTATAGGGCTGAACAGAAAAAGGTGTACGATGATGTTTAGCTAGTTGACAGATATCACACTAAAAAGATGAAACGATTTTATTCTGAAATAAATGTGGAAACAAGTACTTTAAATATTGAAAGCTAGGGTGGCCTAACCTACGGTGCCATAACATTATTTCTTCATCAATAGAACTAAAGTATGCTCCTTGATTTGAGACTTGTGGATGTGGAGATAAAGAATTCTCAATCTCAAAGTAATAGAGGCCCCCATACTCTCTAGCATTGCCAATCATCCTCCCCGTATCCAGTTCCTGAAATTCACAACAGTGAGGAGAAAATTTAGCACAACACTTTAAATCAAGAGTGATTTTGCTAACAGACAAAAGATTACAAGAGATTTTTGGGACATGAAGAACATTATGAAGAACAAGGGTAGGTGAGATAATAATAGACCCTTTCCCAAGCAATGGCTGAGAGGGAGCCATCAAGCAATCTTAATTTTTTGGTTGCTTGCACAAGTACTATAGGATGAAAAAAAATTAGAACACCCTGTCATATGATCCGTGGCTCCTGAATCGATTATCCAGGGGCAAGAAGTGATAGTAGACACATTTAATGCAATGGATTGAAGATAATTACCTTTCTGGGCTAAGGAACAAGAAGGTACAGAATTAGTGAATTGTGTGGACTGAAAAAGTCTATACAGTTGTTCTATCTGTTCCTTAATGAACGAAGATATTGTGTCTGAGATTTCTATAGGTCCATTTTCCTCTGTGATTGAGTGGTAAGCTTTCGATTCACGGTTTGACTGACCCAGGTTTCGTGGTTTCCAGTTGGGGGGCTTGCCATGTAGATCCCAACAAGTCTCCCTGGTGTGTCATGGCTTGTGGCAGTGATCACACCAAACTTTTTCATTTTTTCTATTCAATCGAGCTGGAGGCTGAGTATTGTTGTGGCTGTTTCTACTGATCAAGGCTGACACTTCAAGGGTGGAGGAGTTCCTTTCACCTAGCATTACCTTGCGTCGACCTTCCTCGCGTCTAACCTTTGAACAAACTTCCCGGATTGATGGCAATGGGTTTCGGCCAAGAATCCGGCCTCTAACTTCATCAAGGCTCTTATTCACGCCTACCAAGAACTCATACACACGATCATTCTCCATTCGTTTTAGATGACGAATGTTGTCAGCTTTACAGGCCCAATCGTCTTCGTAGCAGAGGTCTAACTCCTGCCATAACGTCTTCATCTCGTTGTAATACTCAGTAACCTCGCGCTCACCTTGCTTAGTCTGCCACAGTCTTGTCTTCAACTCAAAAATCTGGGATGAGTTTTCGAGGTCTGAATATGTTTCCCGGACTGCATCCCACACATCCTTAGCAGTGGGTAGGAACAAATACGTTTTCCTTATTGAGGCCTCCATGGAATTGATCAACCAGGCCGTAATGAGGGAATTTTCAGACTTCCACATCCGCCATGTAGGATCAGTCTTCATGGGCTCCTTCGTCTCACCGGTGAGGTATCCAAGTCTCCCTTTGCCGTCGACCACCAACTTGATTGATTGGGCCCACTCTAGGTAATTTTTCCCATTCAATTTGTGAACGGTTAGTTAGATTGGCAGATTTTCAGTTCCGACAGCAGGGTGTAAAGACCCTGACGGCGACAGCACCCTAGTACTTACACCTGACTGGACACTTCCAGGGAGGTGATGGTGGGACCATATTCACCAGTCACCACCCCCTCAGGCATGGCTGTTTGCGCCATCACAGTAGAACCAGAGAAAAGAAGGAAAAGGGACAAAAAAGGGTTCAGGCTAGATAGAATACACCATAGCTCTAATACCATGTGCGCAATCACAAAATAGAGAGAAGAAATTCTTCTTTTCATTCATATGTCAAATGCTACAAGACTTTGGTTAAAATAGGCTGTACAATCTAGGTTAGCTCCATGATTTTAGGAACTACCCAATCGTGATCCCTAAACTATAGGAAAGTCAACTATCTAACCATATCTTTTCTATTATTTACAGAATCAGAATTAAATCTAATCATATCTTTCTATTTTTCAACAACTACCTTATCACCAAATGCATTATAAGTGTCAAACAATTCCTTCTTGCAACAAACATAATTAGAACAAGTAGAATCCAAGAGCCAACAGTCACCAGAGGTACAATTATCTTCTTCAACCATCATTAACTCATTTTCATAATCCCAAGGTTTTTGTACAACGGCTGCAACATTTTTAGACATGTCTTTTCCTTTTACTTTACTCTCCTCAAATTCTTTCATGTCTACTTTTAGCTTCTTACAATAAAATTTAGTGTGACCCATCTCATGACAATAATAGCACTTTATCTTTACAATCCAGTCTCAGCCTAGAACTGGACCTTGAATTCTCCTTACCAAAATTATTGCCACGAGACACACTTCTACCACAATCAGATCTAGCAACAAAATAGCTCCTTCAGACTAAACACTTGGCTTCTTAAATTTTTCATTCTTCAATAATACAACAATCACATCATCTACCTTAAATGTATCTTTTCCAACCAACAATGTACTGACTAAACTCTCATAAGAGTTTGGAAGGGACGACGACAACAATACTTTATCCTCATCCTCAACTTTCACACCAATGCTAGATAATTGTGTAATCAACTTTGTAAAATAATTCAAGTTATCTCTAATGTTTACACCATCATCCATCTTCAATTGATATAATTCTTTCCTTAGAAACAAACGGTTTGTGAGATACTTAGACATATACATATTCTTTAATTTTTTCCATAAATGAATAGCAGAAATTTCATTCAAAACATTGTATTTTACCTCAAGTGTCAAACACAGCTGAATCGTACTAACCGCCTTCGTCTCTAACTCATCCATTCTTCATTTGTTATCTTGTCAGGCTTCTTTTCCTTCCTATTTAGAGCTTTAATCAGTCCCTGTTGCACTAAAATATCTTTCATAATACTCTATCATAGGCTAAAATTCCTCTTGTCATCAAACAACTCCACCTCAAATGTATTGTTTTCCAAGCCTTGCATCTTTGCCATCGGAAACACCAGAAGCGGGATCAGAACCCGCTTTGATACCAGTTGTTAGGAAAAAAAATCCCAACAAGCAAATAGACAAGCACAAGAAATTTAACTCGGCCTTCACTGCCTATGTCCACGACTTCAAAAATCAATCATCCAATTTCAGTAAACAATTACAATTACCAATCTTGAGAATATCTCTCACAAACCAAAAACCCTAATACACCCAATCTCGCAAAGATAATATTTTCTCTCAAACAAAAATACCAACACTCACAAATTTTTCTCCAACTCACACAACACCATAAATGGTGGCTTTCAATTTCTCCTCAAAGCAACAAATCTCTCCCACACACAAACCAGCCTTTCACCTCTTTCACTTGGCGCTGCACCCACCCAAGGAGACCAACCAAATTGTAAAAACCCTCTCATATTCACATCTACTGTCATGTGCACTTTAAAAACAAATACACACCTTTTTTTTTATTCTATAACTTTTCAAGTGGGCTCAAGTATATAAGCCCAATCCAAGGCAAAAACCCAACAGAAACCATATTGCTAAACTTGTGAACCAATCATTCATCCCCTCCATGGCAATGCGGAAGTTATGTCAATAACACTAAAAACTGATTTTTAAATTAAATAATAGTTTCTAGGGGATATTAGAAGGCTGGAATCATGAGAAAAAAAAAAGGGGAAAAACACATACATACATAGGTGCATATTATTGGGGCATCGATTTTATACACCTATCCTCATTTCTAAGGAAGAAAGTGAAACCATCACTAAGAAGGATGAACCAGTACAATAAACTAACAGTACTTTTACATATTAAAGTTGTTACGGATAAATATATGGGTATCAATTAGGACAGAATATTTTGTCATTACGTTAGAATATTGGGTTGATATTTAGTTTCCTTATTTAGCTATTAATTGCCTATAATCACTCTTGTATTGTCTCCTCACTGTAAATATATATACATGTGCTTGACCAAGTTACGGTCATGGCTTCAACTCACTTTCTTCCATTTCTCTGCTCCATTCTCCACTTTCTTGTCTCAACACGGCGTCATTTACCAATCCTATTGTATTTCGAACCCTCAACAAGATGGGGTTGTCAAAAGAAAAAATAGACATCTCTTAGAGACAGCAAGAGTACTTTTGTTCCATATAAAAGTTCCTAAGGTGTTCTGGGCAAATGTTGTTGCTGCGGCATGTCATTTAATTAATAGTATGCCCTCTGTTGTTTTGAATGGTAAGATCCCTTACTCGACCTTATTCCCCTCTTGTTCTTTGTTTCCTTTACCCCACCCCCCCGACATATTTGACTGCACTTGTTTTGTTCAAGATGTTCGCCCTCAAATCTTTAAACTTGATCCAAAATCCTTAAAATGTATATTTCTAAACTATTCTCGATCCCAAAAGGGATACCGTTGCTTTTCTCCTGATCTTGAACGATATTTGGTCTCTGCTGATGTTACCTTCTTTGAGTCCACACATTTCTTTCATATTGGTCCTTCTACAGCTCCATCCATTACATCTTCTGTTCCCTCTGTCATTGATTCTGATGATGATTTTCTTGTTTATACTGTTACTTCTGACACCTCACATGTGCATGCTAGGCCACCAATCACACAGGTGTATACTAGGTAACTGCGACCTTCTGACTTGGTTGATTCAACTGCACTTGACTTTGAGCCTCTGCCTATGACTTCTTTGGCTCAAGATCCAGCACCTTCTTCGTTAGATCTTCCAATTGCCATTCGGAAAGGTAAACAGTCTTGTACTTACCCCATCTCTTCCTTTGTCCAATATAATGCCTTGTCTCCTTCTTCCAGATCCTTTGTTGCCTCTTTGGACAGTGTTGTTGTACCTAAAACTGTTGCTGAAGCGTGCTCTCATCCTAGTTGGCATGCTGCCATGGAAGAAGAGATGAGCGCCCTTGATCATAACCACACATGGGACCTGGTTTCCTTGCCTCCGAGAAAGAAAGCAATTGGTTGTAAATGGGTGTTTGCTGTCAAAATGAATCCAGATGGTTCCATTGCTAGATTAAAGGCAAGGTTGGTTGCTAAGGGATATGCCCAAGTTTATGGTATGGATTACTCAGACCTTCTCCCCTGTTGCTAAGCTCACATCAGTACGGTTATTTATTTTCCTTAGCTGCTTCTAATGGTTGGCATCTTCATCAACTTAACGTCAAGAATGCGTTCTTGCGTGGTGATCTTCAAGAGGAGGTGTACATGGAGCAACCACCTGGGTTTGTTGCTCAAGGGGAGTCCGATTCCGATACAGTGTGTAAACTGCATAGATCCTTCTATGGGCTGAAACAATCCGCAAGAGCTTGATTTGGGAAATTTAGTGAAGTGGTCATCAAATTTGGGTTACAACAGAGTGCATATGATCATTTTGTATTCTTCATACAAGCTAGTTATGGATGCATCCTTCTAGTAGTCTATGTTGACGATATTGTCATTACCAACAATGATGTTGTGGGAATTACTGCACTCTAGAACTTTCTTCAGAGTCAGATCCAAACAAAAGACTTGGGTGCTCTTCAGTACTTTCTTGGGATTGAACTTCTGAGAAACAACAAGGGAATCTTTCTATCTCAAAGAAGATATGTTCTTGACTTGTTAGAAGAAATTGGGTCGGTGGCAACAAAGCCATGTGACACTCCATTGATGCCAAACATAAAATTAACAGCAGATGATGGAGAATTATAAACAGATCGTGAGAGGTATAGGAGAATTGTTGGAAAACTCAACTATCTTATAGTAACAAGGCCAGACATTGCATTCTCTGTTAGCATTATTAGTCAATTTATGTCTTCACCTAGGAGTGCCTATTGGGATGTTGTTATTCACCTTCTAAAGTATCTCAAGGTTTCACCTCGGTGTGGGATTCGGTACCAAAACCATGGGCATTGTAGGGTGGAAGCTTTCTAAGATGTTGAATGGGCAAGCTCACCAGATGATAGAAAATCAACTACTGGGTACTGTGTTTTTGTTGGGGGAAATCTAATTGCATGGAAAAGCAAGAAACAAGGTGTGGTGGCTCGATCTAGTGCTGAGTCAGAATACAAAGCAAATGGCGCAAGTTACATGTGAACTTACATGGGTTTATCATAGAGGTGGCAAAATGGACTAATCCGTCCCGCCCGCCCTGCCCCGCATTCAACCCGCAAAAATACGGGGTGGGGCGGGTTAGCCCATTTTGAAAAATGGGTTGGAAGATATAGAGGTTGATTTTAGTCATTTTGTTCGAGAAACCTTGCATAAAGAAAAAAATGAAAAAAAAAGTAAGTAAAGCAGTTGATCCTAAAAAACAACTAAAACAAAATGTATAAAAAATTAAAAAAAAAATCATAAAAATTAAAAAATAGAAAAATTATAATTTATAGAGATTAAAAAATAAATAAATAAATTTAATTAGGACATACCCATAAAAATATCACAAATACAATAATAAGACTAATTTATAACACTTTTTTTCCTCAACTTTACAGGCTATTAATTGCACTATAATCACTTAACTTGCGGGTTAAGCGAGCGGGTTAAAAAATCCATTGGAAATTAAAATATCCAATTAACCATCTAAAATACAAACCCAACCAATTAAAAAAATGTATTTTATTGGATTGGATAACTAATGGATTAAATTGAACCCGTTTTGCCACCTCTAGTTTATCATCTTCTACGAGAAATTGGTACGACTAGTGCTTGCCCTATGCAGTTATGGTGTGATAACCAAGCAGCAATACACATTGCTAATAACCCAATCTTCCATGAGTGCAACAAGCATATAGAGGTTGATTGTCATTTTGTTCGGGAGAAACTTCAGCAAAAGTTAATCTCATTAAAGCATGTCTTAACCAGAGAACAACTAGCTGATGTGTTCACCAAAGCCCTGCTAGGCAATAAGGTCACTCAGATTTGTAACAAGATGGACATGATTGACATCTTTGCTCCATCTTGAGTGGGAGTGTTACGAATAAATATCTGGGTATCAATTAGGACAAAATATTCTGTCAATAAGTTAGAATATTAGGTTGATATTTAGTTTCCTTATTTAGCTATTAATTGCCTATAATCACTCTTGTATTGTCTCCTCTCTGTAAATATATATACATGTGCCTGACCAAGTTACGGTCATGGCTTCAGCTCACTTTCTTCCATTTATCAGATAACAAAAGTAAAGGAAAACACACAAACATACCAAATCTAGGATACTGTTTCCAAAAGCCTTCTTAAGATTGGGAATGATCATGCAAACCAAACAAGCAAAGAATCTATAAGGTTACCCTCAGATGCTTAAATATCATGATCCATGTAACACAGAATGCTAATACATGGAATAAAGGCTCCAACAGAAGATTAATTTCATTAATGTAGTTTATTAAAAGCATAGTGCAGCAGAGCAAAAGCCACAGTGAGGCAAATAAAAAAGTTGACCTGAATATTATAGCGGCTTCAGATTGACAAACGTTTGATGGAGCTGTACAATCTCCATAAACAAAATGAACAGAACCAGTAGCTGATATAATATCACCATCTGGAGGGCTGACAGGGTCTTTCACGCTCAGTGAATGGTATCCTAGAGCTTTCCACTTAGACAGCTTCTTTTCCTCTGCCTTCTTTTTTGCAGACTCAAGTTTTAGACTCTTTTCCTCATCTGAGTTCCTTCTGCTCCTCAACTCCAAGATCGAGTCACAACTTGATTTAGACACTTCCTCAAATTTTTTAACCCAGGAGAGATATGAAGCCTCATCGAGACCAAGATCACAAGAGAGAGAAGCAGAACCTCCTTCCTTAACATCATATCCTTTTAAAAGATTTCTTGGATTGACTTCAAATTTCCTGTCATCCTTGTCAAATGTTTGTTTGTCACGCAAAGCAATCACCTTGTCAGCCATAGCATTAATTTCTGGTAAGTCCATGTCCCTGTGTTTTTCATCGCTGATATCATTGGGATCAAACATATGTAGCCCAAATATGATGGATTTCAAATCACTAGTGCCAACTCCAGATGTTTCTTTATCTTCATGCTCCAGAATATTATCACCTATAACATTGAGGCTCAGCCACAGTTTTCTTTCTGCCCTCCGCATAATTACCTACAGTGTAATATTTGAGTTCCTAGAGTACATGTAAATAGCCTCCATTGTCAAAGAATAAAAAAAATATAACAAAAAGAATCATACCTCCTCCACTGTATGTTCTGTAACAAGGTTTATAGACAAAACATGGTTCATCTGGCCAATTCTATGTGCTCTTTGCAGAGCTTGCTTGTCCACCTGAGGGTTCCAATCTTGTTCATAGAATATAACCTAGAGAATAACATGGAACATTAAATTCTCAAAAAATGTTTGAATCAACCTGTTAAAAAAAATGAAAATTCCATGGAATTATTTTCATGGATTTTATAATTGACTTAAAAAAGTTAATTCTCATTCTCCCAGAATTAATTCTGGGAGGGTTTACAAAGATGCAAATATATATCACATAACCTTATGCCCAGCTATAACATGACAAACAGCAAAATCATGTTTAAGCAAATCATAACAAGAGAAATTATCACCTGAATAAGACCATCTTAGAGAGAGACTATTGCATCTCATCTTTCAATCATATAACATCTCAGTTCCTATCATTCATGATTGATTCATATAAAGATATTGAGTCAGACCCAAAAAAAAAAAAAACTTGAAAATTCCAAGTAATAAATCCTTACAATCTTAAACAACAAATGGATTGTTGAAATATGTCCAGATTCATTCCTGTTGGACGGTGGCCTCTGTAGACGGTAGCCTCTTGGTCTTGTTCCCATGTTTTCATGTTTTAATGTAGACATTGCTTTTAGTGTTTTTATTGTTGCTTATTTTCTAGGCTTGATTAGCTTGTTTTCTAGGGACTAGTTTAATGTACAACTCCCTATATATATTACATCCATTGTAAACATTCTGATGATGCAATTGTTGAAAGAGAGAAAAGAGAGAGACATATGAAGAAACCATATATTTCAACTACACAACGGAGGCTGAATATATATTTAATAGGTAATAAATAATTACATAATTTACATGATGTGGGACTAACAGTTGTACTACTAATTACATCTAATTACATGTTTGCAACACTCCCCCTCAAACTGGAGCATATACATCATATGCACCAAGCTTGTTTCACAAAAAACTTATTCGTTGACCTCTCAAGGACTTGGTGAAGACATCTGCTATCTGATCATTTGAGTTGACAAAGTTTGTGATGATGTCTCCTGATAGAATCTTTTCCCTGATGAAATGACAGTCGACTTCAATATGTTTAGTCCTTTCATGGAACACTAGATTGGAAGCTATATGCAAAGCAGCTTGATTGTCACAAATGAGTATCATTTTCATAACCTTACCAAATTGAAGTTCTTTGAGGAGTTGTTTCAACCAAATGAGTTCACAAGTGACCGAGGCCATAACTCGGTATTCTACTTCAGCACTAGATCTTGCAACTACATTTTGCTTCTTACTTTTCCAAGAAACTAGGTTTCCTCCAATGAGTACACAATACCTAAAAGTAGATCGTCGGTCAGCAGAAGAACCTGCCCAGTCAGTATCTGAATATTCAATGACCTGAGTATGTCCTTTATCTTCATAGACAAGGTCTCTTCCAGGAGCATCTTTAATATACTTTAGGATGCGAATCACTGCATCCCAATGTGCCTCACAAGGTGAATTTAGAAACTAACTTACCACACTAACCGCAAAGGAGATGTCAGGACGGGTAATAGTGAGGTACTTTAGTTTTCCAACTAACCTTTTGTAACTTTCTGGATCCAAGAGTGGCTCTCCCTGATTTGGTAGAAGTTTAGCACTCAGATTCATAGGAGTGTCAACAGGCTTTGCATTCAACAGACCTGTTTCCTCAAGAATGTCCATGGCATACTTCTTCTGTGAAATTACTATACCATCATTGGATTGTGCCACCTCTATTCCCAAGAAGTATCGAAGTCAGCCAAGATCTTTGGTCTAAAAGTGATGACCAAGATATTGTTTTACCTGAATTATGCCATGGTGATCACTGCTAGTGATAACAATGTCGTCGACATACACAATCAAATAAATACACCCTTGAGCTGAATGGCGATAAAAGACAGAGTGATCAACCTCATTGCGTATCATACCGAACTGCTGAACTACAGTACTAAATTGGCCAAACAGAGATTTGTGTAGACGACAAACTATTCCAAAAGACTCCCCCTGAGCAACAAACCCTGGTGGTTGGTCCATGTAAACCTCTTCTTCTAGATCACTATGGAGAAAAGCATTCTTGATGTCCAACTGATGAAGGGGCCAGTGGCAAATAGCAGCCATTGACAGAAAAAGTCGAATCGAAGCCATCTTCACCACAAGCGAGAAAGTGTCCCCATAATCCAAGCCAAAAATCTAGGTATATCCTTTGGCCACCAGACGAGCCTTGAGGCGATCAATCTTGCCATCAGGGCCAACCTTAACCGTATAAATCCACCGACAGGCTACAACAAACTTCTCAGCAGGAAGAGGAACAAGTTCCCAAGTACCACTACTCTGAAAGGCACACATCTCATCAATCATAGCTTGTCTCCACCCAAGATGAGATAAAGCATCACCTGGAGAGTTAGGAATAGACACAGAAGACAAGGAAGAAAGACAAGCATAATGCGAAGAAGATAGGTGATGATAACTCAAATTAACATAATGAAGAGAAGGGTTATGAGTAGACCGTATACCTTGTCGGAGAGCAATGGGAAGTTTAGGTTCAGGAGGCAGTGTCGGAACTGGTAAAGGAATTGGTGCCGGAGGAGAGTCTACATTGACCTCTGTAACTTCTGGTGGAGGTAGGGGCAGTGGAGGTAAGGGCAGTGGAGGTTGTTGTGGCCAACGATGATAGACTTGGAAGGGACAAATAGTAGTGGTGGTTTGCTCGACATGGGGGGTCGGAGGTTATCTGACTCAACAGTGATAAGATGAAGAGGGACGGGTAAGACCTCAGAGATAGGCTCAAGAGTCAATGAAGGAGACTGGAAAAAGGGAACAGACTGGAAAAAGAGAACAAACTCAAAGAAGGTAACATCGTACGAGACGAGGTAATGTCGAAGATCAGGAGAGAAACAACGATAACCTTTTTGGGACCGAGTGTAACCAAGAAAAACATACTTAATAGATCGGGCAGAAAGTTTATCAAGACCAAGAGTGAGATTATAAACAAAATAGGTAGACCCAAATATACGAGATGGTAGGAAATGCAGAGGTTGATGGGGAGATAAAATTAAGGGACTTAGTGATCAAGCACAGAGGAGGGCGTGTGGTTAATTAAATAACAGGCAATAAGAACTGTATCGTCCCAGAAGCGAAAAAGAACATTACTATTAGATGTGATGAATGCTTAAGGAAAACACTCCTTAGCAGCTGTATATTTATATTAAATTCAATGTACACTAAAAAAGGAAACAAAGAAATCAGCCCTTAATTACAAAACCTAATCCTAATTATATACAATCTCTAATTATATACAATCCCTGATCTATAGGGATACATAATCTCAACACTCCCCCTCAATTGAGCATATAAATCATATGCACCAAGCTTGTTACAAATATACTGAATTCGAGGACCACAGAGAGACTTTGTGAAGATGTCAGCCAGTTGATCACTTGAGTTAACAAATTCAGTGATAATCTCCTTGGAAAACACCTTCTCTCGAACAAAGTGACAATCAATTTCTATATGCTTTGTTTTCTCATGAAAGACTGGATTTGATGCTATGTGTAAAGCAGTTTGATTATCACAATATAACTTCATCTGTTCAATACTCCCAAACTTCAATTCTTGAAGCAATTGTTTTACCAAAATTAGCTCACAAGTAGCTGTTGCCATAGATCGATATTCAGCCTCTGCACTAGATCGAGCAACAATATTCTGCTTCTTACTCTTCCAAGACACTAAATTACCACCAACAAATACACAATACCCTGAAGTAGACCGCCGATCAATAGGTGAACCAGCCCAATCTGCATCAGGGTATCCTACAATTTGAGTGTTCCCTTTATCTTCATACAACAACCCTTGACCTAGGGCCTTCTTAATATACCTCAAAATTCGCACAACAACATCCCAATGACAATTATGTGGAAACTGCATAAATTGACTTACCACACTTACCGGAAAAGAAATATCAAGTCTGGTAATAGTGAGATAGTTCAGCTTTCCTACAAGCCTTCGGTATCAACCAGGGTCTGGATAAGGTTCTCCTTGGTCTGGTAATAGTTTGTTGTTAGGGTCCATAGAACTATCAATAGGCTTACAATTCAGCATACCAGTTTCTTCCAATATATCTAAAGCATACTTCCTTTGTGAGACAGCAATACCACTCCCAGACTGAGCCACCTCAATACCAAGGAAGTATTTGAGTTTACCCAAGTCCTTAGTCTGAAAGTGACTACACAGATGTTCCTTCAACTGAGATATCTTCTCATTATCATTGTCAATAATAACTATATCATCCACATAAACAACCAAATAAATACATGCCAGGTGAAGAGTATTGATAAAAGACCGAATGATCAGCTTCACTTCGTGTCATACCAAACTTCTGAACAACAGTACTGAACTTCCCGAACCATGCTCGTGGAGACTATTTTAGCCCATAGAGAGATCGTTGTAACTTGCACACTAATCCTGACTCCCCCTGAGGAACAAAACTAGGTGCTTGCTCCATATAGATTTCTTCTTCAAGGTCACCATGAAGAAAGACATTTTTAATGTCCAACTGATATAATGGCCAACGACCGATAGCTGCTATGGCTAGAAATAGGCGAACAGAGGCAATTTTAGCAACCGGAGAGAAGGTATCACTGTAATCAAGACCATATATCTGAGTATAGCCCTTGGCAACAAGCCGGGCTTTAAGACGATCAATGTTACCATCCGCCCCAACTTTGACAGCATACACCCATCGACAGCCAACAACAGTTTTCCCGGGAGGGAGAGGGACCAAGTCCCACGTACCACTGTGCTCAAGGGCAAGCATCTCATCAAGCATGGCTTGCCTCCAACCTGGATGACCGAGTGCCTCACTGGTATTTTTAGGAATTGAAACAGAGGACAAAGAAGACACAAAGGCATAATATGATGGAGATAAACGATGAAAACTCAAGAAATTATAGATTCGATGAGGATTTCGAGTAGATCTAGTACCTTTGCGAAGTGCAATAGGAAGGTCAGTGACTGACTCAGAGAGGTCCGTAACAGATAGAGGCGTTGGAGTAGGACATGATTCACTAGGAGGTACGCCTATCTCGAGTGCAAGAATGGTATCCCGTGGTCGACGCTGATAGGTAATGAAGGGATACTGAGGTGGATCAGGGCAAGGTACCTCAGACAAAGCTGCTGGAGATTCTGGAGTATCTGTTGATGGTTCCTGCAAAGGAAACAAAGGTGGACCAAAATAGGGAACAAGTAAAATCTCAGAGACCACATTTGGTTCAACTGAAGAGGTAAAATATAGTGTTTCTTCAAAAAAGGTTACATCAGCAGACATATACCAAATGATGAGTGACGGAGAATAACAACGATATCCTTTTTGTAACCTGGAATACCCAAGAAAGACACATTTAATAGCACGAGCAGATAGCTTATCTTGACCAGGGGAAAGATCATGAACAAAACAAGTACATCCAAAGACACGGGGAGGAACATGATATAAGGGGCCCTTGGAAAAAGGATGGAATAAGGAATCTGGTTCTGTAGGACAGATGATGGCATACGATTGATCAAATAACATGCAGTTAAAATAGCATCACTCCAAAATTGTAAAGGCATATTGGCATGTAATAACAGAGTTCGAGTAGTTTCAATAAGATGACGATTTTTTCTTTCTGCTACTCCATTTTGTTGAGGTGTATGAGAACATGTTGATTGATGTAAGATACCATGAGATGACATAAAAGATGAAAAAGCAGTTGAAAAGTATTCCTTTGCATTGTCACTTCGGAGTATCTTAATCGTTTTGCCAAATTGAGTGTAAATTTCAGTACAGAAGGATTTAAATATAGAAAATAACTCAGAACGATCTTTCATTAAGAACAACCAAGTACAACGAGAGAAGTCATCAATGAAAGTCACAAAATACCTAAAACTTGAAGAGGTAGACACACGACTTGGACCCCACACATTAGAATGAATAAGAGAAAAAATAGACTTAGATTGACTTTGGACCTGACTTGGAAAAGAAGCTTGAACATGCTTCCCAAATTGACATGACTCACAATTTAAAGACTCTAACTTTGTAAGACTAGGAACCATCTTCTGAAGTTTTGACAGACTGGGATGACCGAGGCGTTGGTGGAGAAGACTTGGAGACTCAGCCACAGCGCAAACCACGGGTGCAGATAACTCGAGATAGTAAAGACCATGTGCTTCATGCCCTACGCCAATCGTCTGTCCCATACCACGGTCCTGGATAACAAAGGAAGTAGAATCAAAGGTTACTGAACAGTTAAGAGAACGGGTAAGTTGACTAAGAGAAATTAAATTAAAAGGACATCCAGGCATGAACAAGACGGATTTTAAAGACACAGATGCAGTAGGTGAAACACAACCAATACCTTTGGCAGTGACCCTTGAGCCATCTGCCAAGGTGACAAAGTGTGAAAAATTAGGTGTAGAGAGAGAAGTAAAAAGGGATCGATTACCAGCTACATGATGGAAAGCACCCGAATCAATTATCCAAGGACTTGGAGTATTACCAGTATGAGAGACACAAACTGTAAGATTACCCGTATGAGCAATTGTAGTAGTGGAGGACTGAGTTTGCTTGGCTGCCTTCAACTGTAGATACTCCTAGAACTCGGTTTCAGAAAGTGTAATGGGCTGTTTTCCAGATAAAAATTCAGACTTCTTCTCTTCTTCATGACCCGAGTCAGATTGTGTGACATTTACAGTTTTCTCTAGGAACCCATAAATAGAATAGCATGTGTCTTGAGTATGGCCTATCCTTTTACAGTAAGAGCATTGAGGACGACCCCCTCGACCGCCTCTACCCCCACGACTCCCACGTCCACCACGAGACCCTGAAGTGGTCACCATGGCTGACGCTTCGGTTATATTTGAGCGGGAGCCAGAGACTGATTTAGGGGAAGGAACTCTCAGAAGACGAGTGATCAAGTTCTCTATTGTGGGAACTTCTTGGCCAGTTAAAATCTGGTCGCGGACATGCTCAAAATCTAGGTGCATGGCACGTAAAACCAACACAACATACAGGTTATCCAGCTTGTTCAACAAACTCTTATGATCATCAGCCTGCAAAAACATTTTCAACTCCTCAACTGCAGCCTGTGCTGAGTGACAAAAGTCGTCATGTCATGATCGGACTGCTTAAGAGATGCCAACTTTTGAGTTGAGTCATACAAGCGTTGTATATCATTAGCAAACACATTACGAGCCTTATTCCAGAAAGTAAAACAAGTTTTAAAAGTTCTGAAATTAGCCAAAATAGTAGGCTCCATAGATTGCCATAGTAAAGCGTACAATTGATAATCAAATTTCTCCCATTGACTCCTATGTTCTGGGGGAATATCAGAGGCTGATTTCTCCAAATGATCAACAAGACCCTGACCTAAAAACCAAAGTTCCACAGAAGCTGACCAAGCCAAATAATTCTTACCATTTAGCTTTTCCGACGTGATTGTGGGTGAACCGGAAAAAGCATATGTAATAGGAACATTACCAGAGGAGCCTTTTGTACCTGAAGGAGACAATGAATAACTTGGGGCAGGTATTTCAAATTCAGACGTAGCGGAAGACATTTTACCAGAACGGAGCAGAAAGCGGGAGCTCGTTTCACGTAAAAACAGGGGCAACAAGCACGTAAAACAGGGCTGTGATGCGAGCACTCAACGACAACCTAGCAGCGTGCGGCTGTAGCGGACAACCACCAGAAACGACTCAGGGGACGCCGACAAGGTGACCGGTGCCGTCGGTGACGTGATCTGGCCACCGGAGGGTGGCGCGTGGCTCACACGCGCCGATAAAAGGAGAGGCGTATGGCGGCGCGTGGGCAAGCTTCCAGTGACGCGCTTGAAGAAGGTGGTCGGTCTGACCTTTTCGACCCTACCTGTGTCTTCACGTGCTCAAGAGTCCAGCCTTGACGGTGGCCGGAAAGTGACACAACCTGGACGGTGTGGCTGTGACTCAGCCAAGACTAAGGCTGTTATGGGTGATTAGGGTTTGACAACCCCAAGATCAACCCGCTCTTGATACCATATTAGATGTGATGAATGCTTAAGGAAAACACTCCTTCGCAGCTGTATATTTATATTAAATTCAATGTACACTAAAAAAGGAAACAAAGAAATTAGCCCCTAATTACAAAACCTAATCCTAATTATATACAATCTCTAATTATATACAATCTCTGATTTATAAGGATACATAATCTCAACAATTACCATGAAGTAAAAGGGTCCGAGTTGTTTCTATGAGATGTCTTTTTTTACGTTCAGCGACCCCATTTTGTTGAGGGGTATAAGCACAAGAGGTTTGGTGAAGAATGCCATGAGAAGCCATAAAGGATTGAAATGGTTAAGACAAATACTCACGGGCATTATCACTACGCAAACTACATATAGGAACACCAAATTGAGTTTTAATTTCATGATAAAAGTTTTAAAATATGGAAAACAACTCAGACCGATTTTGCATAAAAAATAATCAAGTGCAGCGAGAGTAATCATCAATGAAAATGACAAAATATCTTGATCCTAGAGTAGAAACACTATGACTAGGACCCCAAACTTCATAATGTCCTAAAGCAAAAAAAGAAGACATTCGATTGCGGACTTTATCGGGAAACGGGCTACGGGTATGTTTTCCTAGTTGACATGACTCACAAGGGAGACTAGACAACTTAGAGAGACTGGGCACCAATTTTTGTAGTTTAGGAAGGCTAGGATGACCTAACTGTGCATGGATGGTGAGAAGGGAATCCTTGACAGCGCAAACACGAGAGGGGTTGGAGAGCTGGTAGAGGCCATGGGACTCACATCCGGTGCCAAGTATCCGACCCGAACTCCGGTCTTGCAGAATGACAGAATCTTTAGTAAAGGATCATACAATCAAGAGACCGAGTCAAACGACTAATAGAAAGCAAATTAAAAGGACACCTAGGAACATAAAGGACAGAGTCTACTGAAAGGAAAGGGAGGGGATGGGTAGTGCCAATCCCTTGGGATTGAGATTTGGAACCATTTGCTAAAGTGACAACAGGCAAATAACCATTGTGAGAAAGGTTGAAGAAAAGAATCTTATTACCAGAAATGTGGTCAGTTGCATCAAAATCAAGAACCCAAGTACCAATGGATGGGGAACGAGAGAGACAAGCAAATAAAGTACTAATATGTGCAACAGAAGCAGTGGAACTAGAGGTCTGACGTTGCTCAAACCACTTTAAAAAGTCGACATTGGCAGCTATTGGAGTAGAGGAACAAGAGGACTTACGTTGAGCAAACCACTGTAAAAAATCTGCATACTCAGCCTTCAGGGCGTCCTTAGAGCTATCTGAGGAGGTAGAACTAGCCATGGATCAGTAAAACAACAATCAAACAGTACCTGAATGCATCAATTCAAAAGGGGGTCGTGACAAACAGTCATGAACACAAAAGGCAAGGACAAATCCAGATAGAGGAGAAAGAGCCGAGCACTGCACAATAAACGCCCGCTGGAGAGGATGGGCCACACGCCGGTGAAAGGGTAGCCAGTGGAGCTGCGCGCAGAGGCCTTGGTCGGCGCATGTGGGCGTGTCAGAGGGCCTCTCCGATTAGGCTTTCGGGTTCTGGCCGAGCAGAGAGAGGCAGTTCTGGTGGTGGGGTCGCTGGCAGCGATGGATGGCTGCGGACGGCAGTGGACAATGATGGGCAGCGGTGGGCTGCTGGAAAGAGGACACAGCAGAGGTGAAAGGCCGGCAAACCGGAATGGAAACACGGTTAGCCAAAAAAACATTTTCACCGGAGAGCAGTGAGCTTACCGAGCGTGCACGGTTTTAGGATTGCCTCTCTTTAGACTCTTGATACCATGTTGAAAGAGAGAAAAGAGAGAGACATATGAAGAAACCGTGTGTTTTAACTACACAACGGAGGCTGAATATATACTTAATAGGTAATAAATAATTACACAATTTACATGATGTAAGACTAATAGTTGTACTACTAATTACATCTAATTACATGCTTCCAACAGCTTCCAATAGCAATATACACAATTTTTTTTCTACTTAGAATTAAGTAATTTCTTTCTACATGGTATCAAAGAGTTTCGGCTCTTTTTTTCCTTCTTCCGCTGTGTGCTGACCTTAATTGTCGAACTCACTCTAAAACAAACTGCCGTCATTGTCGAATTTTGAGCTCTTCTAGCCTCCATAACCAGAAAGGTGTTCCATCCTACCTCTAACCGGTCAGACCCAAAAGACACGCTGCCACCTGACTTCCCACCATGACCGAAACCCAACTCAGACACGCACTTGTTTCAGGTCATGTCTCAACCCATTCTGATAACCCTAATCTCCAAATTTCTATTGAGAAATTGAATGGGAGAAATTCTATGGAATGGTCCCAATCTGTTAAGATTCTCTTGATGAGCAGAGGCAAGTTTAAATATGTTAATGGGACTGCTAAAGGAGCTCCCAAGGATGATAAGGCTTATGAGACTTGGGAAGCTACTGTCATGTCTTGGCTCCTCCACTCTATGCCTCAAGACATTAGCAGAACTTATCTCCGCCTTCCCACAGCCATGGATATATGGGAGGCAGTTCAAAAAACCTACTCCAAAAAGGGTTTTACATCTCAAATTTTTCAAATTAAGAGGGAAGTCCTCAAGACAAAGCAGGGATCTTCCATAATTACAGAATATTACAACAATTGAGTGAGTTGTTTGCTGAAATGGATATGTATCAAAATGTGGAGATGGAGTCAGCTGTAGATACCAAAAAAACTGCAAGATATATGGGAGAAAGAGAGGGTTTTTCAGTTCTTGCTTGGTCTTAATTCTGAATTTGAACAAGTTTGTGATTGTGTCCTATGTAGAGAGCCATTCCCTGACCTAGCTGAAGCTTTCTCCCTTGTTCGAGGAGTTGAGTCAGAAGGAGCTCTTGTGGAACAAGGAGTCAGTCATGGAAAACTCAACCTTGTTAAGCACTAAATCTAGTGGTAAGAATAAGAAGGGAAATGACAAGAGGTGGTGTGACTATTGCAATAAACCACGTCACACTAGAGAAACTTGCTGGAGGTTGAATAGCAAGCCTGCAAGTCTGAAAAATATGAAATCTGGTGGTATGCAGGCAGCAGCACAGAATCTAGGAGAATCTGGATTACCACCATTCAGCAAGGAATAGCTAGAGCAATTGTATGGTCTCTTAAGTCAATCCAAACTTAATCCCATCTCTTCCCCTACCTGATCCCTTGCACAAAAAAGTAATTCCATAGCTCTTACTTCTAAGTCCTCACATGATCTTTGGATAGTTGATTCTGGGGCTAGTGATCACATGACTAGCCAGTCAAATTTATTTCTTTCATATACTCCTTGTTCGAGTAACCTTAAAGTCTGTATTGCAAATGGATCTTTGTCTCCTGTTGCAGGGAAAGGTTCTATTGTCATTTTTTGAACATCTGACCCTACATTATGTTTTACATGTTCCTAACCTATCTTGTAATCTCTTGTCCATTAGAAAACTCACTGCAGATTCTAATTGTACTACTATTTTTGGGCCATCCTTGTGTAAATTTCAGGATATGCACTCGGCGAAGATGATTGGCAATGCTAGGGAGATGGATGGACTCTATTACCTTGAAGCCAGTGCACCCTTAGTTAGACAAGCTCCAATATCAAGCAGTCTTGTTTCCTTTTCTGAAAAAGATGAAGTTATGTTATGGCACTATAGACTAGGTCATCCAAATTTCATGTACTTGAGCAAATTGCTACATGCTCTCTTCAAGAATAAAGATATCTCGTTTTTTCATTGTAATATTTGTCAATTTGCTAAACATCATCGTACTAATTTTTCTCCTTAGCCCCACAAACAATCACACCCTTTTTCCCTCATCCATAGTGATATTTGGGGGCCATCTAGAGTAAGAAATATTAATGGAGCAAGGTGGTTTCTTACCTTCACTGACCTTCACTGATGATCATACACGTGTCTGTTGGGTGTACATCTTCAAGGACAAATCCGAAACCTCTATGGCATTTCAAATATTCTACCATATGATTGAAACCCAATTTCACACCAAAATTCAGATTCTTAGAACTGTCAATGGCAAAGAATATTTTCACACCACTCTTAGCCACTTTTTCATTAAAAAGGGTATTGTGCATCAAACATTTTGTGTTGAAACACCTTAACAGAATGGTGTTGCAGAAAGAAAAAATAGACATCTTTTATAGGTCGCTCGTGCTATTATGTTCACTACTGGGGTACCTAAACATTTTTTGGGAGAAGCTATTCTTACCGCATCCTACCTAACCAATAGAAAGCCATCAAGAGTCTGCCAGTTTCAAACACCCTTAAAAACTCTAATGGAAATTTATCCTCATGCTCAATTTTTCAGTGACCTACCTCCTAAAGTGTTTGATTGTGTGGTCTTAACCCATATTAATAGATCTCAAAGAGGCAAACTTGATTCTAGAGCTTGTAAACGTGTCTTTCTGGGATATTCGCCTACACAAAAGGATTACAAATGCTTTGACCCCGTTAATAACAAAATATATGTCAGTATGGATGTCACCTTCTTTGAAAATCAGTCCTTTTTCCCCCAAAACTTTACTTAAGGGGGAGACTTTTATAGATGAAGAAAATTTTTGGGAACCCAGTAATTCTGTGCCTATGTCTGATATACCTTCCTACTATCCAAAATTTGTCTCCTCACATCAAAATTCTAAACCCCTAGAATCTGACTCATTACCTGAAAACAATTTTGATCTTCCTTCAAATACTAAACCTATAGTGCCAGAAATAATGGACTTCAATGCAGGGGGAGACATATAGCCTGAAAAGAAAAAAAAGTTGCGTGTCTATACGAGGAGTCAAAACAAACAAGATGTGAAGCACCTATAACATCCCGAGAAAACATGTTAGGTTTGTATATGGTCTCAAAAGTACTATTATTCTTGTATAACATGTCAGTTAAATTTTGTGACAAACTGAGTTCGTTTAGGCACTTAGTTGCAACTCAGAAGTTGAAAAATATCTTAAAATGACTCAAATAGTAGCATAAATTGCTAAGTTGAGGGAAATAAACCTAGAGAGTTTGTTTTTAAGTCACAAATAGGGTGAATAAAGTGTAGTTAAAATTTGAGAGTAATCAGAGTTAGTTTCGTATTTTTAGACATATTGATTGTGCTTTTTAATGCCGGATTGACCCCCAACAGATATGGAAAATTAAGATATTAGTGAAACAATAATTTTGATGAATCTTAGTATTTATTTCAAAGTTGTTGGAAGTTGAAAAACTTGATTTAGCTAAATTCAAGTGTCCTTAGCAGATATAAAGTTCCAGCTTTAGGCATAAGTGCCAAAATTGGACTTTGCCTCCTTATTTTCCTTCTTTTCTCACGGTTCCAGAAACAGAAACAGAAAAGAAAGAAGAGGAAAACGTGAAGGGAGCAGAGAGGAAGGAGGAAGGAGGAAGGAGGAAGGAGGAGAAATCAAGAGGAGAAGCTCAAGAGCAAAGGCCAAGCTTCAAAATCTTCATCATCTCCATCTTTGTAGCAACTTGAGGAGTTTGAGGTAGGGATTCTCTAACCTTCAATCTCCTTCTTTCTTCATCTTTTCCATTGAATGAGGTTAGCTCACCTAGATGGAGAAATTGGGTTTGAGATGCAAGAATCCACTTTCCTTGCTAGATATTGCTTCTTTTGATGAAACTGAGTTAGTTTCACTCTATTGAATGCAAATTGGTTGATTTGTGCCTAAACAAATCAAGAAGTTCCATAAGTTGGAATATAAAACCTAGGTTGTGATTTTGAACATTAATCCAAGTTTAAGTGAATTGATGAGTTGGTTTTAGTGTTTAATGATTCTAACATGATTAGAGACCATGATTAGGGTTGGAAAACACTTAGAATCCAAGATTGGAAAGTTAAAAACAGATTTGGAGCCAATAGAACAGTGGCTCAATTCTGCATAATTTTCTGCATAATTGACCACGCCTAGGAGCAGCTTTTCCACGCCTAGGCGTGGACTGATCAGTTTTTGGTCCAGGCGAGGCAGAGAGCACCACGCCTAGGCGTGGTAAAACCAAGCCTAGGCGTGAGACAGGACATAAGTCATGCCTAGGCGTGAGAAAGCCACGCCTAGGCGTGAGAAAGTCACGCTTCCAGGATTTTTCAAGAATTGTATTTTTGATGTTTTGGACTTTCCTATGTATTACGATCACTTTATATGCCTTTGTAAGTGTGTTGAGGCATTAATAAGGATGTTTCAAAAGGGAATCCATCACCTATCAAGTATGAGAAAATTATACCCTTTATGCATCCTAAAGTTAAGGATTGTCATAGATAGGTATCTAAACCCTAGGCACCTAGTATTGCATTAGATATCACACAAGATGTGATGAGTTGGTGTAATAAATATTGGTAAAGGTATGAGCCTTAGGATATCCAAGAGTAGTGGATTACTTTAGAAGGGTACCTAGAACCTTAAGCAACAAAGTGTTGCAAATACTAACCACTTATGAGTTAGTTTCACTCAAGTGGAGTTAAGTTTGTGTGTTTAGTTCCTAAGCGGGAACGATTGTATACTAAGTTTTCTAGTTAAGTGAGATCTCGTGCATTGTTTAATACACTCTAGGATGAACTATGACTCGAAAGCTTGTCATATTCATTGAGTATAGCAGAAATGTGTTTAACTGTTCTAACAGTATAGTTGAGTTGAAGATGTATGTAAGAAGAGAGTTACTTCCTTGAATACTAAGTTATTTATGGAAGGTCAAGTCGTTAGGTATTCCAAGAGTTAGGAATTACCTAGAACAGGTATTCGGAACCTTGAGGACTCTAGTGTGACACAGGTCACTACAAGTAGTGCAATAGCAAGGAGAGCCGATTATAAGTGAGATATGGACAGTTTACTTATTTAGATGCACGAATTACTCACTTGCAGTAGAATTAAGTGTGCAAAGATCAAAGAAGTGCTCATTTAGCTCCATAAGTTGATTCAAAATGATGCACTAGTTAAGATAGACTCTTTCACAAGGATGAGTTGGGTCTATCAACAAGTTTACAGCTAGCGAGTATTACAGTTTTCCTTTGTCTCAAGCAGGACCAGGATGTGATAAGTTCACTCCCTATCTTAGCAAGTGTTCATGGAACCAGAGTTTCATAAAATGAACAAGTAGAGATAGGGTTAAATCGTCAGCCTTGTAATTACAGTTCAGTTGTATGGGCAATTGTCTGTGGTTGTTGACATAAGCGATTGTATGGGTGGTTGCTTATGTTAACAGTATGTAGGCTATCGGTTTGGCTATACTACGAGGCATTATGCAGTTATCAATTATAGTGGAGGAAACACCTCATCCATTTCCCTCAGCTTTTTGCCTTATTGTCTCACTGGGACAATCCTATGATAGTAATTATAGATAATGTTATACGATTGTATGGACGGTCGTATAATGTTGAGTTTAGTTTAATTATGTATGCAGTTTACATAGTTATTATGCCATGAAATATATGTTTATTACTGAGAATTTTTATGTTCTCACCCCTTTCTATGTTTCCATGGTAGAAACAGGTTAAGAATCGTCATAGAGTAAGAAGTTCAAGAAATAGAAGAACTAGTATAGTATAGTTTTACTTGTTTCTTATTTAGATAAAACTTGTGTATATTGTTTATATTTGCTTTGTAGTTATATTCAGAGACATGTATTACAATAAGCCCTTCTGTGGCTAAGTGCATGTTTGGCTACAATTATTTTAGCTTAAAATAGCTTTTTTTTGAGAAAAAAGTTATTTCAACAGTGTTTAATCATGTTTGACAAAATCAGCTTCAGTTTTTGCACGAAATTCAATGTAAAACAAACGCTTTTTTAAGCTAATTTTTATAATGCTAAAGATTGAAGCTTATGATTCTAACTTATAGATTATTCCTTACATTTTGATATGTAAATACCATTTTATTCTCAATCAAATAACTTTTTTAATCATTCTATACCTATTTTGGTAATTTAACGCATAAAAGCGATTCTTTTTTATATCAACCAAACGAAATAGATTAATTTAAAATCACTTTTCAGCTAACATATTCAAACATAAAAATAAATCAATTATAATTGATTATAACAAAAGTTTTTATACAATAATCGATTATAATCAATTATTGAAATAATCAAAGTTTTCACAGTTGAACCAAACACACACTAAGGTTGTATATATATATATATAAGTTTAAATTTTTTCACATTCTCTCAAGGCATTGTATAATGACTTGCATGGTTGTTATAGATCTATTAGTAGTTAGTTATGTAGTAAGTGATGTGGCTAGTACTGTTTATCTTGATATATTCAAATATATCAAGATATTTGTCCTAGGGCGTTATAGCACCAACCACCACCAAAATGCCAGGATTCAACTCCGAGTGTATCAAGTAATTCTAAATGTTCCTTACATCTTTATCCTTGTGAATCTCTTGATCTAGATCTGCCCATTGCTCTTAGGAAAGGTACTAGGTCATGCACTCTTCATCCTATATCCAACTTTGTCTCCTATCACAAACTATCTCCCAACTTTAAAGCCTTTATTTCTAAACTGTCAAAAATAGAAATTCCTAACTCTATATAGGAAGCTCTTGTTGTTCCTGGGTGGAGAAATGTTGCCCTTGAAGAAATGAAGGCCTTAGTAAAAAATCAGACTTGGGAACTAGTACCTCTGCCAGAAGGAAAGAGTCCAGTTGGTTGTAAATGGGAATTTACAGTGAAATATAAGGTTGATGGCTCAATCGAAAGGTACAAAGCCAAGCTGGTTGCAAAAGGATATACCCAAATTCATAGGATAGATTATCAGGAAACATTTGCACCAGTTGCTAAAATAAATATTGTCAGGATTTACTGTATGTGGAAGCAATTAAAGACTGGTCACTTCAACAGCTTGATGTTAAAAATGCCTTCCTCAATGGTGAGTTAGAAGAGGAAGTATACATGTGTCTACCTCCAGGATTTGAAGACCCCCTTGGTCCCAAGAATGTCTGTAGATTAAAAAGGTCACTCTATGGCCTAAAACAATCTCCAAGTGCATGGTTCAAGAGGTTCACTAAAGCAATAAAAGGCTATGGATACCTTCAAAGTCAAGCAGATCACACTCTATTTTACAAACATAATGTTTGTGGAAAAATAGTCATTCTTATTGTATATATGAATGATATTATTCTGATAGGTGATGATTTGGTTGAATAGGAAAAACTGAAGATGCTCCTGGCCAAGGAATTTGAAATTAAAGACCTTGGTGACTGAAGGTACTTCTTGGGAATGGAAATTGCTCGAAGCAAGGCTGGCATCGTGGTGATCCAAAGAAAATACATACTTGATCTTGTTAAAGAAACTGGTATGCTAGGATGCAAGCCAGCTGAAACACCTATGAAGGCAAACCTTAAAGTGAGCACTAATGTTGGTGCTGAAACTGATAAAGGACAGTATCAACGGTTGGTGGGAAAACTAATCTATTTATCCCACACTCAGCCAAACATTGCCTTTGCAGTAAGTGTTGTGAGTCAATTCATGCATTCCCCATGTGAGGAACACTTGAATGCAGTCTTTAGAATGCTGAGGTATCTCAAACGAACTCCAAGAGAAGGACTTTTGTTTAAAAGAGGTGACAAGTTAGATGTTGAAGCTTTTACTAACGCTGATTGGGCGAGATGTATAGATGATAGAAGGTCAATATCTGGCTACTGCACCTTTGTTGGAGGAAATTTGATGACTTGGAGAAGCAAAAAATTGAATGTGGTAGCTAGAGGTAGTGTTGAAGCTGAATTCAGAGCTATTGCACAAGGAATATGTGAACTCCTATGGATAAAGCGACTCCTAGATGAATTAAAAATTGGATGGAATCAACCCATTAAGTTGTACTTTGACAGCAAGGCAGCAATCAGCATCTCACATAATCTAGTGCAACATGATAGGACCAAACATGTCGAGAGTGATCAATATTTTATCAAGGAAAAACTAGATGAAGGAACTCTGTGTATTCCTTTTCTTCCTACCAAACAACAAGTGGCAGACATACTCACCAAAAGTCTTCAAAGTCAGCAGTTTGACTTCCTTATTGATCCAGCTTGAGGGAGAGTGTTGAAATATGTCCAGATTCATTCTTGTTGGATGGTGGCCTCTGTGGACGATGGCCTCTTGGTCTTGTTCTCACGTTTTCATGTTTTAATGTAGACATTGATTTTAGTGTTTTTATTGTTGCTTATCTTCTAGGATTGATTAGCTTGTTTTCTAGGGACTAGTTTAATGTACACCTCCCTATATATATTATCTCCATTGTAAACATTCTGATGATGCAATATACACAATTTTTTTTCTACTTAGAATTAAGTAATTTCTTTCTACATGGATAAACAACAATAAATCAAAGAATGTCATAAATCAAATCTAACATTCAGCTTCCTTCGACAAAATTAATTTAATGTCAAAGAAAAGTGTCCAAATGATTCTATTATAGAGCATTATGCACAGTAAAATTGCACAAATGTAGTACCCAATTTCACCGAAAAAGCATAATGTATTATGCATAGGTACTTTTTTACATAGTGCATGATTGACTGATATCACACTCAGAAAGAACAGTCATATTTGTTAGAAATAACTCCTGTCCACCAAGCCAACTCTTTTTTGGCAGAGGGAAGGATAACCAAAGAAATTGTTTAAGATTATTGGACCCTATTAAGGAAAATCTTGTGAACTAAGTATTGACCCTAAAATTGAGGGTGATTAATTACGGATTGATTCCAGGTTATTGATTGGAGCTTGATTTAGGAATAATTGATTGACAACTACACAATTGTATACTCTTCCTCTAATAAAAATATAGATGTGGGCTAGAGGTAGGATGTGCTTCACCTAAAGCCCTTTCACATTCTCTCTCTCTCTCTCTCTCCCTCTCTCTCACACACACACATATTCTCTTCCAAAACCTTATTCTATCTCTAATTTTAACATCATGTAAGAACAGAACCATCCTCCATAACCTCAAGGGGTTTTACAGCGGTTTGTGATTTGAAGTCTGCACATCATTGACTGTTCAACTCGAATAACAAAGTGATTGGCAAACTAAGTTGGGTTGCTTCTTTCTTGCCTTCAATGGGTGAAGCCATGAAGGTAACTCAGCTTCTATAGGTGTTTGAGACCTTTGGGTCAGGTCAAAGCTGGGTCTATATGGATGTTACGGATAATATCTTGGTGTTAATTAGGACAGAATATTTAATTATTAAGATAGAATATTTTGTTTCCTTATTAGATGTAATTTACCTCAATCACTCCTGTATTGTCTCCTCTATGTAAATATATATATATGGGTTCCTGGGCAGATTATGCCTCATGGCTTCAGCTCATTCTCTTTCATTACCTCATAACAATGGACAAGTAGCAAATAAACACAGCATTGTCTGAATCCATTTTCCAGTGAGATGATAATGATATCCTGGCATAATGGGGATGTGCCACAGGTCTAAGAACTCGCCAAAAGAGCCCAGAGACTTTTGTTGTCCTCTTTGGAGTTCTTTTGGGGATCTATAATCTATACTACCTTTGGTAATATAGCAAGTTTTCATTATTGTGTTTTTAGCTTTTTGTTGTCAACTTTTCATTGGATTTTGAGTTTTGTATGTTGCTGGCTATGACCCAGAATGAAAAAATGTACCGAGTTATATTTCTGGGAGTCTCATTATCTCAGTGGTTTTGAAAACTGAGTCTTGGTTGGGTGGTCTCTTTTCTTTGGAGGTTAGAGTTTGCTGTTTCTTTCTTCTTCTTTTTTCCTTTACTGCCAAGAGTTTGTGGATGAAAGACTTCGGCTCTAATAAGGAGCTGTGGTGCGTTGTTGGGTGTAGTGTGACCCAAGTTTGTAGAAAGCAGCTAGGAAAAGGTGGAAGGGGCCACTGAGGAAAAAGATTGGAGACCTCTAGGAGCTGTATCATATTTTTAGAAGCTGCGAAAAGGTTGAGGAGGCCATGGAGGCAAAAGCTCAAAGACTTCTGGAGCTGTCTGTCAAGGAGATTATCAATGATTTCATAATTGAGTTTCATGTGAAACAGCATTTTCCCCTCAAATATATACAATCAAGAGGAGTTCAGAATCAACATCACTGGACCCCATAGATGGTCCACATTTAGAGGCAAAAGAAAAATGCAACCCCAGAAAGATGTCAAATGAACAGATGGAAACCTTACAAAGAATCATCAGTTCATATATACCAATATAAAGAAATAGACAAGCAAATGCATCAGGAATCAGATTCCAGTTTAAAAAAGAAGGTTGAAAGCTTGACAAAACTCACAGTATCAGCAGCCACAAGATTCAAGCCAACTCCCCCAGCTCTTGTTGAGATCATGAAAACAAAAGCTTCATTCTGATCAGCTTCAGAATTCAAGCCCATATTAGCTGATGAGCTACTGAAACTTCTTATTGCAGCAAAGCGCTCCTCAGCCCTAATCGATCCATCAAGACGCTCATAAGAATACTCTCGTAACTCCAGAAAATCCTATATTAGAATAAAAAAAATCATCAATATATTCACTTAACAAATTCATTTGATTCAACGCATTGGTAGAAAAAAAATCTTACCTGCAGAATGTCAAGTGTATGGGTCATCTGAGCAAAAAGAAGAACGCGGTGTCCAGAATAATGAAGCTTCTGAAGAAGTTGGTCCAGAATCAGCAGTTTACCACTGGCCTGATAGAGCAAAAACCAAAAAGTGATAACAATGCGGTAAGCAACAATTATGGCACAAGAGCAAATTGCAGATTTACATTAATAGAATCCTGTGAAAATAGATATTGTCTCTTTCAGAAACTGAGTTATAAGTAAAAAAATCAATATTTTAGTTGCTGCCCTTTGATGTATTACAGAGATAGGATAGTAGAGTTTGACAGGTTATGTTTTGTTGATGTTAGAAATAGTGACAGTAATTAGTATGTCATTGGAAATTATGAGAACTAACGTATCTTTGGAAAGATTAGAGTAATAGGAAATAGTTTAAGTCTGTTATGAGACAAAGTAGAAAAAGAATGTACAGGCCATAACACAATTGTGTCAGGCATGCTGGACCCAAAGAGCTATGCTTCAAGCCAAGGAACCGCTTTCCAATGTGTGAGCCGCCAGGACACAACGACAACAACAACCCCTGATGAAATTGCACCAATTAACAAACCACGCAGGTTGAAACCGACCAGATTCTAAACTACCAGATTATTATCGCACTTCAAAAACCCACACGACTTCCTAGCTTCCAACTGTGATTATGACACATTGGACCACACCCAACCACACCCAGTAGGACTAGAAAGATAGAAAGATGATCTACCTTCTCTAAGATCGGTGGATTTTTTTTTCTTATTTTCAGTTTTTTTGAAGAAGCTAGGGCAAGCCTAGGGCTCAGCTCAAGTTGGATGGTACTGCTTTGCTAGCATATTGAAAAACAAGAGTGTTTTAAAGAGATAAAGAGAAAACAAAGGAGATGCGAGACAGAAAGAACACAATATTTTGGTAGTTACTCAGTGGTTGTAATACATAAGCTGTCTGATAACTCTATTTTTTATACAAATACTTGGACTGCAATATGACTTGTTGCCGTAAAATCCCATGGATTAAGGGATTGGATTAATTCCATAACTATGGAATTATTAGTTGTAAATGTGTAATTATTGGATGTATAGTTGTTTCCTTTTCTGTTTTAGGTAGTATTTTAATTTGGCTGTAATTAAGGAAATTATTCCTTTTTTAGTTCCCATTTCCAGCCTGACAGCAAGTTGTCTTTAGCTGTCTTTAGTATATATATTGTAACCCTTTTTTATGAAATACGTAAGAGTGTTTTCACAGAGATTAAAAACCTCTGCTTTCATGGTATCAAAGCTGCGGTTATCCTGTAACTGAGAGTCAAAAATCAGGGCCAGGATTCTCCCCCCATGGCTGACCTTCAAACACCCAGGTCTGCTGATGCGTGATGATCACGTGAATGTGGTAGCTAGAGGTAGACCCTCCAACCAAACCCCACCGTGCAGCAAAATGCAGCACCCAATTTTTCCACAGACATCAGCCATCCCTTCCAAATAACCCAGCATAAACTCACTGGGTTAAATTTCCGAGAATGGTACCAATCTGTCCTTCTCGTGATCAAAGGGAAAGGGAAGATGGGCTATCTCACTGGAGACATCCCTGCACCAGCTTCAACAGATCCAAAGTATCTGACATGGGAAGCAGAGAACTCTATTGTGATGGCTTGGTTGATCAACTCGATGGAGCCTAAAATTGGCCGAACCTACTTATTCTACAACACAGCTCATGAAATTTGGAAAACTGTCCAAGAAATGTACTCAGACCTTCAAAATTCCTCTCAATGTTTTGAAATCCGATCTGCACTTCGCAATACACAGCAAGGAAGCAAGTCCGTGACTGAATACTTTAATGTATTAGTTGCATTATGGCAAGAAATAGACCTTTTCTATACCATACAGTGGAAGTGCGCTGAAGATAGCCAACTGTACGGTAAAATGCTTGAAAAGGAAAGGGTCTTTGATTTTCTTCATGGACTCAACAAAGATCTTGATGAAGTAAGAGGTCGTATCCTTGGAGCTAAGCCGCTGCTACAATCATGGAAGTCTTCGCTGAAGTTAGGAGGGAAGAAAGCCGAAGAAGAGTAATGTTGAACATAACTCCAACTATGGAAGAAGTCCACCACCTTGGCTCAACTTTATTCTCAAACCGGGGAGTCCAACAAGAGTCACCGCTCCAAAGATAGCAAGGCTTGGTGTGATCACCGCCAAAAGCCTTACCACACCAAGGAAACATGCTTTGGAACATCCATGGAAAACCTCAGATTGGAAGCCTCAGCAAAATTCAACGAGACAAAATTAATTTACATGTGGCTGAAACTAATGCGAACACAATACTCCAAACACATCTCCATTCACCGTTGAAGAAATGGAGATGATAAAGGATATGCTCCGTCATAGGTCCCGTAACCAAACATACCGCTCTCACTCCGCAAGCTCTTCCGCTCATGTTGCACAACGAGGTAACTCTTTTACTGTCAAAAAGAAAATTTTGCGAGAATGGATTGTTGATTCAGGAGCATCGATACCACATGACAAAGCAAACCTGTTTTCGTCCTATAAAAGGTGTGATGGTGAGATAAAAATTACAGGGCAGATGGAAGTTCCTCCCTTGTGGCTGGTTTTGGTGATCTGAATTTGAGTGGTTTAAGTCTGAAATCTGTTCTTTATGTTCCTAACTTGAAATACAACTTAATTTCAGTTAGTAAACTTTCCAGAGATCAAAACTATGCAGTAATTTTTTCTCCTACTGGTTGTGAATTTCAAGATTTGGACTCGGGGATGATGATTGGCAATGCTGAGGAACGAAATGGTCTCTATTTTTTCCCTGGTTCTTCTTCAAAACTTCAAGTTCAATCCAAGGTTTCCCTATCTACTATTTCAGATTCTGATGTAATGCTTTGGCATAAACGTCTAGGTCATCCTAGTTTCAATTATCTTAAATTCTTGTATCCAAAGCTGTTTATCAATAAAGATGTTTCTTCTTTCCAATGTGAAAATTGTATTATTGCAAAACAACCTAGAAAACATCATCCTGAGCACTCTCATAAAAATTCAAAACCTTTTCACCTCATCCATAGTGACATATGGGGTCCTGCCCGTGTCTCTAATCTTACTGGAACAAGATGGTTCATTACCTTTATTGACGACCACACACGAATATGTTGGACCTATCTTATGAAAGACAAGTCTGAGGCAAGTATCATCTTTAAACAATTTCATAACCTTGTCAAAAACGTTTTTCAGTCCACTATTCAAATTGTTCGAACTGACAATGGCAAAGAATATTTTTCTCATGAACTTGTAAATTACCTTACTGAGCATGGCATATTCCATCAAAGTACATGTGTTTACACTCCACAAACAAAACAAGTATAGCCGAAAGAAAAAAAGTCATATTCTTGAAGTTGCTCGTTCTCTCATGATTGCAAGTAATGTCCCACATTCTTTTGGGGAAGTTTTTTTAACCTCTACATATCTTATCAATAGGCTTCCTTCTAGAACTCTTAATTTTCAAACCCCCTTGAGTTGCTTACAAAAATGTTTTCCCTATGTCATAATCCTTGAGTCTCTTCCTCCTAAAGTCTTTGGGTGTCTTTTTTTGTTCATAACTCTAGTCCCACTCGGGCAAGCTGATCCCAAAGCCATTAAGTGCATTTTTGTTGGTTACTCACCCTCTCAAAAAGGGTACAAGTGCTACTTTCCTTCCACCAAAAGGTTTATATCTCATATGACACCACCTTCCTTGAACATCAACCTTTCTTTGCCAATGTTTCTCTTCGGGGGAGAACTTAAGTGAAGATAAACATTGGAATCCTTCCATGTCCCTTCCTATCTTACTTCCAATTTCACCTTCATAACCCATACATCTTATACCTCAAGGAGAAGAACCTCGAGAAACAAGTGCAAGGTGGACTTCGGGTCTACTCTAGGAGACCACGAATTCCTCAAAGAAATCAAACACCGGAAAAGGTGGGGGCCAAATCTAATGGAAGGCACACAAAGTTGATGAAGGTAATTGCACGAAATGATTTAAATGCTACTGCTGTTGATGATCTTGCTACTTGCTGTTGATGATCTTCTTGATGTTCCTATTGCTATTAGAAAGGGAGTTAGGTCCCGCACTCAACATCCCATATCTAATTATCTCTCTTATTCTAAGTTGTCATCAAAATACAGGGCCTTCATCACAAAGATTGACCAAATGGAGGTTCCCAAAAATGTTCAAGATGCTCTTCAAAGTCCAAAACGGCAAAGTGTCAAATGGAGGAAATGAATGCTCTAAATGAAAACAAGACATGGGATGTAGTAGACCTTCCTGAAGGAAAAACGTGGTGGGATGCAAATGGATCTTTACCATAAAAATAGGAGCTGATGAAACATAGATCGATACAAGGCAAGGTTGGTAGCTCAAGGGTATACTCAAACCTATGGTATTGACTATGAAGAAACTTTTGCTCCAATAGCAAAATTAAACTCCATCAGAGTTCTCATCTCTCTTGCAAGAATCTTGATTGGGAATTGCACCAAATGGATGTGAAGAATGCATTCCTAAATGGAAACTTGGAGGAAGAAGTTTATATGAAGCTCCCTCCAGGATTTGAAGGAAAATCAGGTATGGTGTGCAAGTTGAATAAGTCTTTATATGGACTAAAACAGTCCCTCAGAGCCTAGTTCACCAAATTTAGCTTGGCTATGAAACAATTCGGGTACACACAAGGACAGGCAGATCACACCCTCTTTGTCAAACAAGCTGAAAATGGAAAAAAGGTAGTTCTTATTGTCTATGTAGATGATATAGTAATTACTGGAGATGACACCCAAGAAATTGAAAGACTTAAAATTCAGCTGCAGGCAGAATTTAAGGTAAAAGACCTTGGAAACTTAAAATACTTTCTTGGGATGGAAATTGCAAGGAGCAAGAAAGGCATTTTTATCTCCCAAAGGAAATATACCCTTGATCTGCTCAAGGAGACAGGAAAACTGGGTGCAAGGCTGCATGGAACGCCTCGATTATGAAATTGGAAACATAACCTTAATGAAGGAGATCCTCCTGTGGAGAGGGAATCCTACCAACGCTTGGTAGGAAAGTTGATCTACCTATCCTCACTAGACCACATTACTTACAAAGTGTAAGTGTAGTAAGTCACTTTATGCATTCTCCTACCAAGAGACACTTAGAAGCTGTAAACTAGATCCTGCGCTACCTAAAAGGGACTCCTGGCAAGGGACTACTTGTTCAAGAAAAATGATCACCGAGGGGTTGAGTGCTTTGCAGATGCAGACGAGGTGCTCTGTAGAAGACACAAAGTCAACTACTGGGTATTGCACCAAAGTATGGGGAAATGTTGTGACTTGGAGAAGCAAGAAACAAACAGTTGTTGCAAGAAGTAGTGCTGAAGCAGAATATAGGGCAATTGCACAAGGAGTTTGTGAACTTATTTGGATAAGTAGGTTACTACAAGACTTATTTATTCCACTTGAAGGCCCTATGAAATTGTACAGTGATAGTAAATCAGCTATTAGCATAGTTCACAATCCTGTACAGCATGATAGGATGAAGCATGTGAGGATTGACAGGAACTTCATCAAATCGAAATTGAAAATGGGACTTTCACCTGCATTATGTGTCTACCAAGTCACAAGAAGCGATATGTTTACAAAACCTTTACTAAAGTCAATTTCACTCAAATGTTAGCAAGATAGGGAATGATTGACATCTATTCACCACCTTCTCTAAAATCCCATGGATTAAGGGATTGGATTAATTCCATAACTATGGAATTATTAGTTGTAAATGTGTAATTATTGGATGTATAGTTGTTTCCTTTTACATGTTTTAGGTAGTATTTTAATTTGATAAAGTAATTAAGGAAATTATTCCTTTTTAGTTCCCATTTCCACACAATATTTTGGTCTTTAGTCAGTCTTTAGTGTATATATTGTAACCCTTTTTTATGAAATACGTAAGAGTGTTTTCACAGAGATTAAAAACCTCTGCTTTCATGACTCATAATCTTCACTTTGGGCGAACTACAAGTAACTAAGTACTTAAGCCTGGAGCACTTTCTTTTTACTATAATATACCCAACATGTTTTATAACCATTCTTTTGATTTACTATGACAACTTATCTCACAGATTTTCCAAAGCGTCAGTGTCAGAACTAGGATGCTTTTGTTTTAGCAAGGCCACAAAGTATGTGAAAGTGAAACTCAGCCTAAATGTTGTTAGGTCACTGGGCAGACATGTCTGACAAACACTTTTAGTGGTAATACACATAAACTGGTACATTGTTAGACTCAAGAAAAAATGTGTCTCAGTTTCTTCAATTTTCTTTTTTTCTCCATTTTCCTTTCCTTCTTTTATGGGTGGAAAATGGGAAATGCAATACCAACAACCAATTTAGAGTACAAGCTCAAACAGAAATAAACTTACTCTAACAGCCACCATATGTCTTAAGAAAGCCCAGGGTAGGATATGTCCCAAACTATCAGGTAGTAAACATAAGAGTCATAATTACCTGGACCAGATGTTCACCTTCTTCGTAAGGTTCAGGCTCGATACCTGGAAAGAGATAAGGATGGCTGCATGCTTTTCTTAGTTGTAACACCTAAAAAAGTGAATCATATTTACCATTAACTTAAAGGTTAAAGAAAAAAATGTGAAAAGCACAATATGGAGTTGATATAGAACAGAACAAACCGAATATGAATAGATTTAAATCCAAATTCCAATACATAAATAGAATGGAACCAAAAACAACAACAATAACCACAGCCTTTTCCCACTAAGTGGGGTTGGTTACATAAATCAAACGATGCAGCTGTGTTATGTCAAAAACCAAATCTTCAAAGAGGTTATTTAGATCTAAATCCTTTTTAATGGTTTCACTTAGATTTTTTCTTAGTCTTCCTCTACCTCTAATTATTGGGTTATCCTCCATTTGATCAGTTCTTATAACTGGGGCTTCTATTGGTCTTCTTCTCACATGTCCAAACCATCTTAGGCGCAATTCTACCATATTTTCCATACTAGGTATCACTCCTACTTTGTCTCTAATACATTCAGTCCTGATTTTATCTTTTCTTATATTACCACTCATCCATCCAACATTCTCATCTCTGCCACACTTATCTTATACTCTTGTTGAGGAATAATAGAATGGAACCACTTCAAAAAAATTCACAGGATTACACAATCATTCTCCAGTCAAATTCAACAAAATACACCATACAGAAGATAAAGAACTGAATTATTCTATCAAAGAATAATATTAATTAAACCAAAATTAGTTGCTATTGATGATTTTATTACTTTTTTTTTGGATAAAAAAAGAAATATAATTAGATGAGAAGAAGAGAGTACAAAGAAAGAGGATAAGGAATCCTCACAAAAAGAAAACTAAAAGAAACAACTAAAACCTATGTGGGAAAAACATGCAACAAGGCATGCCAATCCCTTTGTATGTCTACCAAAGAAACACCACTAAAAAGACCATAAGCAGAACACCAAAGGGATGCCAAAAGGGTAACCCTATCCCAAATGAAGTCTAGAGTCATAAAAGAGTCCTTGAAGATTCTTGCATTCCTTTCCAACCAAATACACCAAAGAACAGCATAAACAGAGCATTGCCATAAAATCTTTGCTTCTTTACGAGTACCAAAACCTCTGAATTTGGTAAGGAGAAAAAGATGCAAATCCATCAAGAAAACCCAAGACTCTCCAAAGATCCCAAAAAGTCTATTCCAAAGATAATTAGCCGCAGAACAATGCAAAAAGAGATGAGCTCTTGATTCCAAATCTGAACCACACATAATACACATATTTGGAGACAAAGCGAAAGAGGTCTCACGTTTAAAGCATGTCATTAGTGTTAATCCTGTTAAGAACAACAGTCCAGACAAAAGCTTTGACCTTTGAGGGAGCTTTGGATTTCCAGATGGGTTTATCCAAGACAAATCTATCCCTGTTTTGAGATTGAGTCAAGAATTGATAATAAGATTTACAAGAGAAAACTCCTGATGATTCAAGGGTCCAAGTTCTTGAATCAGGCACAGACGAAAGACAAAAAGAATCAATTAAAATCAGGAGAGACTCTAACTCACTAACTTCTCTATCATGCAAATTTCTAAAAAAATGGAAGTTCCAAGAGAAGTTATCATGAGACAAAAATTGGCAAATAGGGGCATTATGTAAAGAAGAAAGGCGAAAAAGCCTTGGAAAAGCCTCAAAAAGAGGGGCAGTACCAACCCAAATATCTTCCCAAAAATTAATACGAGAACCATCACCTAGATGCAAGGACAAAATAGAAGTAAAGGAAGGAAGACCCTGAGAGATAAAGTTCCAAGGACTAGCATCAGAAACTCTACTTGCAGAATTGGTATCCCACTCATTCGGATGCAAGCTATACTTACTTCGAAAATCATGATGCCATAAAGAAGAAGTTTGTAAAGGAAAACGCCAAAGCCACTTAGTTGCCAAAGCCTTGTTCTTGGACACCAAATTACCGAGACCCAAACCTCCCTCCTTCTTAGGTCTACAACAAACCTCCTAGCTAACAAGGTGGTCTCTACTAGAATCTCCCCCCCACCGGAGAAATCCCTCATAACTCTCTCTAATTTCTGAGCCACAGCCACAGGAATACGAAAAAGGGAGAAAAAATAAATAGGGATACTAGACAAACAAGACTGAATAAGAGTGATTCGACCACCCAAAGAAAAAAAAAAGGCACTCTTCCAACAATCTAACCGCTTAGAAATCTTACAAACCACCGCGTCCCAAAAAGAAGTTGCACAAGGATTACCTCCCAAAGGAATCCCAAGGTAAGTGAGAGGCCACTGAAGAATTTGACAACCAGCTAAAGAAGCAAAAGCGGATAAAATCTGATTGTCCACATTCACACCCGCCAAACCACTTTTTTCCAAATTAATCTTAAGACCCGAAATGACCTCAAAGAACCTCAAAATAGTTAAAGAATTAACAAAAGAATCAACATCAGGTTCCAAGAAGAAAATAGTATCATCGGCAAACTGAAGATGAGAGACTAAAACCTCCTCTGATTTTATTACTTTTAAAAAAATTTGTATCAAGAGAAGAAATTTACAAGATAGGAGGACCGAGAATCCTCCTAGAAACAAAGGAACACTAAAACAATGGAAACGAAAAAAGACCTCAGCTCAAGAAGCTCTCCGTCATTTCAGAAGTTTTCACTAGAGCATTGAAGTGGACATTTCTCATTTAGGCCCATTTTTTAAAGAGGTTGCAAACAACCAATCTAGGTACGTGTATGACTATAATATCTTGCTCTTCAGACCCCAGTCAACCAGATTAAGACAAGCTCAATATTATATGTGTGTGTGATATAACGATAAGCCAAAACTAAAAACTAGAAAACATGTGTGTGATATAATGATAAGCCAAAACTAGTCAACCAAAAAATGATAAGCCAAAATTTAAAAAAATGTACCAGAGCACAAAATGATAATTCAGTCAGATAAATATTATCTACATGCCATACACAACAAGTCCTAAAGGTAATGCAAAACAAAAATCATTTGTTATTGAACTAGAGTCATTAAGCACAAATGCTCACAAATAATCTCCAATGCAGGCAGGAATACAAGGCTTTTACATCTCGAATGATTATAATCCTGTTTGCCTAAACCATTCTAAATATGAAATCAATCTAGCATCTGCCTCCAGGAATAATGATAATTCAGTCAGATCAATATTATCTACATGCCCTACACCACAAGTCTTAAAGGCAATGCAAAACAAAAATCATTTGTTACTGAACTAGAGTCATTTAGCACAAATGCTCACAACTAATCTCCAATGCAGGCAAGAGCACAATGCTTTTACATCTCAACTGACTATAATCCTGTTAGCCTAAACCATCCTAAATATGAAATCAATCTAGCATCTGCCTCCAGGAATAGTAGAACTAGAGAATTTGCTGTACCAATACAAAATAACAAAGAAAACAAGAGCTTGACTAACAATATTCTGTAGTGACTGATGATTTGAAGCTCCAGACGATAGTGCAAGTAGCTTAGGAAGTTCCTTCCTCAATATTGACATGTAGACCTTTTTTTGCAGGCTGACAAGGGGTACTAACCTGTCATGTCATACCATATTCAATACAACAACTCTGCATGTCATCAGAAATAACAATTTAAATTGCAACATAAATGTTAGGTACCATCCAAGTAGAACAAGATACAACATACACAGTTGTCTCAGTGAGAGGTGGCAGCACTAGATTTCCACACTCAATAAGCTTTGATTTGGTACGTCGAAGCATAAAGGCTCCCAGTACACTTTTCAGGATTTTCAATTGCTCCTTCACCTTTGGTGCATCATGAACTGTTTAGAAACAACAACTGCAACAATTAGAGAAGGATAAAAGCAAGAAGTTAATGCCATTCCCTTTTAATAGATATATTTTTGCATCATCACAGGGTACTCAATTGGATGACAAACATTCCAACTAATGGCCAGGCTCTTCTAATATTTTTCCAGAAAGAATGCAAGAACCAAACAAAGAAATTTTATAATTTCCCAAAGTCTTTAAACCATTTATATTACTATACAAGACATGGATTAAAGTCAACAATAAAGCATTCAGATTCTAGAAGTGTGCTGTGCAGCAAACTTCTAGAAGAACCAAAACTCATATACAATCCAGTGATGCTAAATTAAAAAACAAAAAAATAATAATAATAATGACCTGATGTAAGATCACTGATGTCCTTGAATGTAGAAAGGAACTGATCAAGTGTACCAAAGACAGAAGGCATGCAAAAATACATCAACGCCCACAGTTCAGAAAGGTTGTTTTGAATAGGCGTGCCAGTCATCAATAACCGTCTTGGCATGATATAGAGATCTTTGAGAACATTAAATAAAACCTGCTAAAGTTTCAGTATTTTAACAACCAGAACTAATAATCTCAGAAGGTGTATGATTAAAATGCTTTTAAACTGCCTAAAATGCATGCTTTACAAGTTTACATAACCATTCAGCCAAAACAGCTGATAACATGAAATATCTTAGATAATGTTTACATAAACATTGATCACTAAACAACTGATAGGGACTGAAAATTATAGGGATATTTATATATTGGAGACTAGCTCCTTCACTCAGAGGTAGACCTCTGTAATTACAGAATTTCTTAGAAAAGATTGCAGAAACAGAAAATAAAAGATAACAAGGGAGCGCTGCTGGTGCACAGACATCTCCCCACCCTTTCCAACTCCTCTCCCAAATCACTCAATTTCTGCCTGCTTCCTTCACTCTGCTCCCTACCCATTTATATCCCACCTTCTAGTGGTGATACCACAATCATTTATTTCTACTATTTATTTCTGACTGTTACTGTGAAAAATGGGAATTAATTTTCTTCATTATTTCTGATTGAAACATACACGAATAAATAGAGAGGAAGGGGTGAAACATTCCCTCAAATCAAGGAGTTAAAAATAGAAATCACAGCTAAATGGGAATCGGTAATAGTAATACCCATATCCCTTTATTCTAGGAAACAAATCAACCTAATTTATAGAAACTAATCCCTAGAGATCAGCATATCCTAATTCCTAGGAATCAGCGAATGGAGTACGGAATTCCACAGTTACAAACTCTTCATTTGTCTTTATTAATTCCTACACATTTATTCTTGACTGTTAACAATCCTTTCATCTATCTTTTTTATCTGTTATGAGGGCAGTGGCAGTCCTTCCAATTCCCCCAATTCCAGCCCATTCCCATTCTGCTCATTCAGCCCACTTGAGTGCAGCTCATGTTTCTTCCTCCTAGTATAAACTTGGGCTAGGGGCTTATCAACAACATAGATTGCTTTTGCAGATTTTGCTTCAATTGTCACATTTTCAATTTATTTACAAATTTATCATATAAAAAAATTCCCAAAAGATAAACAGTATAGCATATAGGCAAAGTTTGCCTGGTCTTAACCAATAAGCTTTTAACCAAAGAAACATTAAAAGATACATAATAACTACTGCTTCACAGAATTGAATATAATAATTAGACAAGTTTAACATACAGTCATACGAAGCATACTCTAAATTGAACACTATACATAGGCTTTTAATAGCATTTTCAACATACACTTGAAGAGTTTTTAAGTCTTTGAGCTTCATCAATAATTGCATACTCCCATGGTATTTGAGAAAGAAAATCCTGATCCATCAGTGCAATGTCGTATGTTGTTAACAGCACGTCAAAAGGTAAAAAGACCTGCCAAAAGGTTCAACCACGACAAGTATCAATAGACATTCATATTATAACAGAAACATTGCACTTCAAGAAACAAGAAAAGCCATCCAGATACCAGAACAATGAGCCCATGAAAGTATAGTGCACTCACGTTAAGTGTTGATGACTGCCCTTTTACATGTCCATGTATTTTCATGCGTAGACTGCGCCTGTATTCTTTATCTCCAACATATTTGAAGACTTCTAACTTAGGGGAAAATTTGACTATCTCTGACACCCAACCATCTGTCACACTTAGGGGACATATAACCACTGTAACAAGTAAAATAAAAGCAGGAAAAGAGATAAGTATTTATATAAACAAACATTACAGGAAAAAGTTAAAATTTATCAAATCAAACAAAGATTTCCTTCACTCACAAAATGGCCCAAGTGACAACTGGCACACTTTTAAATAGCTTAAAAAGGAGATAGCTTGCAAAGTCTTGCCCAGTCCCATCTGTCCATGATTCATATACAAACACAGCAAAATAAACAAATACTAAATGATATTTTGCATTCTAATGACAAGACTGTGAACCTCGTTTTCAGTTCTACATCTGCTGAATTAGAGAAGGTCAAAACTCAAGGAATATTCAAAAACAAGCACACTGCTTATTGGTTAACCATTTTAAGATAATGCAGCTCTTTGTATATGAACAAATGCGAGACAATGATAGAGATTAAATTTGCAGCGCAATTGCAACAAAAAGAAAATGACAAAGATTTTTACATGCCTTGACTAAATTCACCCTCAATTAATTCATAATAAAAAAGTTACTCTAAAACATTTTATGCCTGTAAACAGCAATTTCCGGTAAATATGATATCTAGGAAGCATGGAGCTGCACATCTGATGGGTATATGTTGATTTTACATAACAATGACAATAACACAATCATTTGCCAGATAACCATTTTAAAGGGTGAATTTCAAATGACTGTAATACCAATTAGATAACAAAATTTTCTCTTTCAGATTACATAGGCTCGGATACAAAATTGAAGAGTATACCTCATCCCCTGCAAATAATGAAAACATTTTCTGATCAATAACATAATTAAAATTTGTTTCTTCAGAAATAATATCAAACTCACCTAAATTATAGTCCAAAACCATCAAAACAGAATAAAAGTAAAAAAATAAAAATAAAAAACACATACACACACACACACAACATCTGTCAACACCAATATTCTGTCTTCCTTGTTACCAAGAAATGTGAAACAGAACATGCATTGTTGTATTCCAAGATTAACATATTCAGATTACCTTTACTTGAAAAACAGTTCTTACTAACACTGCTAACACCATACGGGTATCACTCATACTCCTAAATTTATTAATACACTAATTTTTACCTACACGTGGACGGTTATAAAAAATGCAATGATAAAAATATAAAATAATTTAAATTTACTAAACTGAGATAAGATAATCATAACTGTTCATGTGTACATACAAAAAACCAAGCATGAAGATATTATAATGTATTCATACACTATAATTCAGCCCCAATTTTTATTCTTTTTTCTCTTGTTCATTATTAATTTCAAATTTTCAATTATTCCCAAAAAAATAAAATCATTTGGGAAATTTCTTTTATTAGGCAGGACCAAAATAATCAGACCAAAATATCCCCATTTTTCGTTCAAATTCTCAAAGTTTGTGAGCAACCAAACACAACGAAATGAAGATTAAAGCAATAATCTCATTGTAACCCCCCCCCCAAAAAAAAAAAAAAAACAAGCAACAATCTCACGGAGGACAATTATTTTCCTTTATTCCGAAAAAAAAAATAAAAAAATTCTTTGGGGAAAGAAAATTCTTTATCAGACTCTCAGACTTTCCGAGCAACCAAACACAGCGAACTGAAGACTAAGCTATAATCTCACCGAGAACAACGAATTTGGATTATTCCAAAAAGAAAAATACATTAAAAGAATTGATATCCCATTTTTCCTTTCAAATTCTGAGACTTTCTGAGCAACCAAACACATTGAATTGAAGAAATAAAGGGTGTAATCTCACCGAGGACAACGTTGACGCCGAGTTTATACCTCCTTACAAGCCACGAAAGCCCTTCCACCTGGTGGGGTTTGAGGGTCGCCCTGAGCCCAAGCTCCTCCGCCGGACACGGCGGCGAGTCGCCGGCGCGTGCGTCGTTGTCGAGTACGATTCTGGCCGCAGCCTGAAGCCTCTGCTCATAGCTCAGATTCATGGAGTCGAAGGTCATGCTGAGTCTGAACTCGGAAATTTGGTTGCAGAGTGAATGAGTGGCTCCGAGTTGGTGACTCGGTACTGGTTTTGAAGGATTTTGAACAAACGAGTTGCGAGGGAATGGACTGGTTTTTGCATTGTGTTTTTGCGTTGAAAGCTATCTATGTATATAATAAGAAGTCATTAGATGAAAAAAGTAACACTTGTCATTGCGAAAAATAAAGAGAAAAAATGTGCCACATGTCCAATAAAATATAAAATAAGAAGAAAAGGATGGCCTTTTTAGCTCAATAATAAGACAAGTCTTTTGATTCAATTTCACTGGAGACAAATTTCTACCATATTTAATTTGATTCTAAATTAAGATAATTTTTATTTTTTTATTCAATTTGACTTACACTAAGATGAGTTTATATCCCATTTAATTCAATTTTAAATTGTGAAATTTTTTTTTGATTCAATTTGACCTTATATTAAGATAACTTGTCTTTAGTTTAGCTGGTAAACACTAAGACAATTTCATTCTTAAGTAAAATACACTAAGCCAACTTAATTTTTGAGATGCCTTACACTAGGAAAATTTTGTGTAGATGCTTAGTAAAAGGAAATCAATAGCTATGATGTCTAACTAGCAACTAAAGATCGATTTCATGAAGATCAAATAAATCCATACTTGGGCAATAATCCTTTGAGTCTCACACCATATTTTGTGTCTTTTTTCATATTTTCTTCTTTTGTAAATACCCTTGGTATGGTCAAGCTTTCAAGACTAATCTAGAAGTTGTTCACTTAGTAAAAAAAATTCTTATTGTACTTGTGAATCCATGCATGTATATTACATAATACGTTAGGTAAAATGAACATGAGTACAACATTATGATTGAATCATTTAATGGTAATTCATCGCTGATCAATTCAGATAAAAAGAGAACTCAGAAATTTCAATCAATGGGAGAAAATGATATCCTTGGGCTTTGTTTGGATTAGTAGTAAGGGATGGAATAGAGGAATGGAATTGGAATGGAATAGGGCATGGTTTCATTATTTGGATTTTTAAAATTAGAATGGAATGGAATGGTATAGGATGCCATCCATTCCATCCTAAATCTCATTTTTCTTCCCCCCCCCCCTTCAATTGGGCAAAATGGGATGGAATAGAATGACATAGTGACAAAAACATTATAATTCTTGTCATTTCATTTTATTTCATCTACCATTCCAAACAATGGGATGAAAAATTTCCTCCATTCCATCCTTAAATATCCAATCAATGGTATGAAAACTTTATATCATTCCACTCTATTCCATCACATCTTATCTCATTCCATTATATTCAATTCCACCAATCATAAGTTATCCAAACATAGCCCAAGGGATGATCCGGAAGAAAAGGTACGATGGAAATGAGAATTTTAAAAAAAGCAGATCATAAAAGTTCCAAGGGGAAATTCAATCAAAGGGAGAAAATGATATCTTCACAATGACCTTTCCTCAAAAGTTCCAAGTCCTTGACTTGATGATCTTTCTTAAAAGTTCCAAGTCTATGGCCTGACGTTTTTCTTGAAAAATTCCAAGTCCTTAACTTAATGTTTTTTTAAAAAATTCTAGGTCCATAGTCTACTGATCTCTCTTTAAAAATTCCAAGTCGTTGGTTCAATGACTTTCTTAAAAATTCCAGATTCATGACCTGATGATCACTCTTGAAAACTTCTAAGTCCTTGACTTGACAACTTTCTTAAAAATTCCAAGTTCATGACCTGATGATCTTCTTGAAAATTTCAAGTCTTTGGCTTGATGATCTTTCTTAAATTTCCAAGTCCATGACTTGATCATCTTCCTTGGAAAGTTCCAAGTCCTTAACTTTATGACTTTCTTAAAAATTGTAGGTTTGTGACCTGATTATCCTTCTTAAAAATTCAAAGTCTTTGGCTTGATGGTTTTTCTTAAAGTTCCAGGTATGTGGCCTGATAACTTTTCCTAAAAAACTCAAGTCCTTGACTTATTGATTCTCCGTTTAAATTTTTTTTAAGTCCTTGGCATAATGCTTTTGTTATTTTTAATATAGAGTTTCTTCATTTGACAATTTAATTAAAAGAAAAAAAAGAAAAGGGGAAAGGATTGAAGAGGGAAGGAAACAAAGCAAAAGAGAATAAAAAAGAAAAGTTGAAGTTAAATAAAAATGTTTATAGGGCTTCTTGCCATATGCTTCTTCCTCTAAAAATCCTTGCACTAGCTTTTAGGTGTGTTAACCTATAGTCTTGAAATGAAAAAGAAAAAGAAGGAAAGTTTCATTCCATTTTAATTTTTGATTGCATTGTCATTCAACTTAAAAAAAAAATTGCCACATTCTAATTTTTTGGCTTTAGGCACAACACATGTAGTTTTCTGGCTCAAGCCCTATACATTTAGTTTTTAGGCTCATGACTCATCGCATTTAGTTTTTTGACTCAAGGCATTCAATTTTTTTTGTCTCAATGCCAATTGCATAAAACTTTTAGGCCCTCGCCCCCATACATTTATTTTTTTGACTCAAGACCCATTGAATTAAATTTTCTGGCTCAAGGCCTATTGTGTAACACCCACCGTAGGGTGCCACATTTATGTTACTTAATTCCCAAATTACCCCAAGTTATAAAATGTGACGTTGTGATAAAAATATGAGTTATAAATTTTTTTCTTTTTCTTCTTTGATAACTATAAAATAAACTTAGCGGAAAATAAAATATTATACATCATCACACATAATTTACATCATCATACATTACAAACGTATTGTCAAGATTATTTATATACAGACCATTTCTCTAAAACTAGATAACACAGTTAAATATATACAGACATAGTTTGTAACAGAGTTTAGACTCGCCCAAGTCTAACTAAGCAGCAGAATCCTCAGACGGGTCCTCCTCAGACTCCTCAGCAGGTAGGAATCTGATTTGACGCGAAGCCCTACGGACAGGTGTCCGAGCGGATGACACAATACTAATTTCTGTTGGGACATTGTTTCTAGTATCCCAATACCGCCTAATAGACAGCGAAAATTCCACATGCACAAAAATAGTTACAGAGAAAAATGGATCCCCATGAAATATCCTGCTAAAGTTTACTGTCAGGTGTCCCTCATAAATTAGTCCCCTCTCATTGGGACTAGTCCTCCATGCTCTAGCTCCAACGTGGAACTGCAATCTCACGTAACCAAAGAAACTTGACCGGGATGCCATCCGATCAAAACTCAGCTTCCTCTGGAGCCTGCTCTTCTTCACCCTATTGTACAGTCCCTTGTTCAGCGTCTTTATAATTATAAATACAGCACAAAATAATATATAAAGAAGTGAGATCACCTACGCCATTACCAATATGGTAGCACAGAGATAATACAAACAACATACCATATAGATATATCATACCATAATTACAATTATATCATCATCATAATGTATTCAAATAATAGATACAATATATAACATTTACCATCATGCCATTAACCGTATTATCATCATCATCATCCAAGTATTTTCTCAACAGAACAATTGTCATAGCCAATATTCCTCAATTAAAATATCACATAGATATAAATGCTCAGTTTCATACATGCGCACATAGACTCAATGTCCTACTCCATGGAGCTAATACTCAGTTCGGAGAAGTTGATCGAAAAGATCTGTCGATACCACATGCCTCAGACCACGTGCTATAATCCTCATTTTGATTTTGCACATCTAGCATATACACGACAGTCTTTATCAGATCTTGATTAAGAATAGTGTCTCGGTCATGATCATCGGTGTGTTCCATCGGTCTAACTTATGGGAAGAAGAGCTACCAATCACCCATGTAAGCAATCCGCACCCCAATGCCCCCAAGGTCAACAAGTGACTTACATTACGCATATCGCACCCACTCAAGAGGTGTATGTCTCTCCTAGGCAAATAGCCTCATACAGTCCATCGGACCTTTCCAATGCATGTTCAATGCACCAATGTCAAACATAGGTAAATTTCATATACAAGGTCCATACACCATTTCATGCATACAAAATGCACCAATGCCAATCACAGGCAAAATTCATCATTTTCTCATACAGTGTCAATCCACTGGTTCAATAGTAATCCTACTGTATAATTAATCGCAAAATTCATCCATTAGTCACGCACCATTTTTGTCGCATTTTCAAAATTTTGCAACATTTCTATTACGTTTTCAAATCACATATAGATTTTTCAACATTTTCATCAATTACATAAAAATATTCCACCATTTTTAAGTAGCGTAGCGATTTTTTTCAATAATATCTCAAACGCGTAAAATATTTAAACGCTTGTCAAATCGCATTGACATATTTTAACGTTTTTCAAATCGCGTGAAAATATTTAAACGTTTTTTAAATCGCGTAGCTTAGAAATCATGTTTTTAAGTTACGTAAATCATTTTTCACCATTTTTCAACTCCATAAAATATTTCTCGACCTTTAAAAATTCATTTTCAACATTTCTCAAAATAATATGACTTCTCACATTATTTTTCACATTTCTTACTCAAGAAAATCCTTTTCGTAATTTATTCCATAAAATCATCATTTCATTGAATTAAATCAATGTTTTTTACTTTAAAATTTACTAACCTCTCCAAAACCCAAAAGATGAGTTACACGTTAGAAAATCCTAAGTTACCAACGTATTCTTTATAATTCCAAATCAATTCTAAAAATCAATCCACTTTAAAATAAATTGAGGTTCAAACACTTTCAACCTCTCTTTTCCATTCACAAATGAAAGTTCTGTTTTTCAAGTGTTAAAACACTCTGATTCCCTTTTCAAATTTTTTATATTAAATCAAGTTATATTTTCACTTTGAAAATCACTTTGTTCATAAAAATCAAGACATTACAAGCCTTTAAAATCGTGGACATAACCATTGAAATCATTTTTGTATTTTTCTTTCTAAATCAACTAAGTTTCATTCTTATTTTTACATAAAATAAATTAATAAAAATACTTCTCCAAAACCGTGTATATTGTTTCTTGAAAATCAAACCCTTTGTTTATTTTCCTTGCTTCTCTAATCATTCAATTTTATCATTCATGAAAATATAAATTTGTGAACACCTAATTTGAGGTGTCTTGGCTGAAATTCACCTTAGTTTAGGGACCAAAAATTAATTTCTTTGTTTTTGAAAAATTTCAACATGAACCCTAATTTTGAGAGCTCAAAACCGTAGCCTCTCCCTTGGCCTTTGAAGCCAAAATTGTTTGTTTCAACATACATCCACCATAATATATTCAACCTATTTTCTGTTGGGAATTTGCGGATCAAAAGTCTCGCAGCGGAATAACAGAATTCCCTCACAGGATCCATGCGAAAAATCCATAATCCGAGTTTTTAAATTTTTTTACCTCTTGAAGCGTGATAGACACAAGCGAAGTGAATCACCAACACCGTAATAGCGACGATGTTTCTGCGGTATCCACACGAACAGACTTGCAAAAGGAGTCACGCCTCTGTTTTCGTAGTGCTAGTCTGCGAAGAGAGAGAAGAAGACCTCACTATCTCTCACTCACTTTCGTAGGTGCGGCTAGGGTTGTGATGTAACCTAGTAGCAGCCCCTTTTAGCAGATTACTTTTTATAACGTGGGCGCTTAAGTGAGTGTGAGCAGTAGAAGGTAAGTGGCGCAACCCTAAACCCATCCGTCATGAGTTAGGCCCACGCTTGAATCCGAGTCCAACTTGGATTCTAATTACTCCAATTTAGTCTGTTCTAAGTGTGTGACCTGCAGGTTCTCATGACGTTGGTAGTAATATTAAAATCTCATTTTAATATTACAAACAAGAGCCGGTATCTAGCAACACATCACTTCTTACCCAAGTAATGAGAATGTCGGTGATTTGACATAACCTATCTGTGACCAATGTTTCCGTGTAGTTTAGTCCCTTTGTCCAGGATATCCGATTGAACACAAGGCATAGAATGTGTCACCCTTGTTTAGTTCAATCTTCGGTTTCCCGATTCCCGAGTAGACATAGTAATAACAAATAAGATCAATATCTCATATTGACTCATTTGAGCATGGCCATGCATTTCGTAGTCTCACTCAATCGGGGGCCCGAAGATATCGCTCTTGTTATGTAGGAGGGACAAATCCATCTAGGTCACTCACATCCCTCCACATGTATTGCGGCATGTCTAATAACTAACGTTATAATCATCTTGTTACGAGATGACGTTTGATGGCATTAAAACACACAACTCCTCATGTAGGAATCGTAGTGATTTCATGTCAAAGGACCACATACACCATTATCACTATGAGAATCGCTTATGACACTCACGTAACGATCCACGTAGCGTTCTCATGGCGGGTCTGTCCAATACATCATTACTCTAATATGTATCTATATGTAGACTTGATATCTCATATCCATGACCCGTGAGATGTGGTCATCAGTCTACGCACATACTAGCCTCAATGTATTATTGTTGTCCTAATTAACAATAATACTTGACTAGGGACATTTAAGAATAGTGTTTTATCCAATAGGATCTCACGATCAAGTCAAGTCATCCACTTGATGTCCTATGGTATCAAACTTACTATTCTAAGGACTTTATTATGTCTACCAAAAAGAACACAATAAATGAAATGCCTTACATAAAATAACATAATATAATGTATGTAAATACAAACAAAATGTATTAGCCACTAGGGCATACACCAACATTTTCATCATGCATATTATAAGCATACTATATAAGCAATAAAATCATGCAAAATCATGCAAATCATATCAAACATAGACAAATAATTAAAGCACATAAACACACACAAATTATTACATGATCATGGATATGAATCCTCACATGGATTCAACATCCATCAAATAAATAAACCATCTCTCACCACCATACTTGGTTGGTGAGATGGATCTCCCTCTTACCTCTTGAAGAACCACAAAAAGCTCCTTGCTTTATACTTTAATCAAGATCTCCACCAACAAAAGTTTCTTAAACACAAAACAAACACAAAGAAATTAGTATATTAAGCTTGAACTAGGGGAACCATGGATCAAACATGGTTTAGATCATGAAAAAGAAGAGAAGAAATGAAGTTTTCCATAACTTCACCTTAAGAACCCTAGAACTTATTCTTGGAAAAACACCTTGAAGATAAAAGATTTAGGACTTGGTGTAAACTACAAAGTGTCTTAGAATAAGGTAAAGATTCAAGAAATATGGTTGTTTGAAATTAAAAAGTGATGGAAGGTTGTTTTGGAGTGCTTGGCCGAAACTAAGCTTGGAGAGAAATGGAGAGAAATTTGTTTCTAAAGTCTTGCTTTAGGAAAGATGAAGAATGATTCAATAATGACCAAAGGTGATCAATTATGGTCTTCCAATGTTACTTTAGTTTCTAAATGCAGCACCAAAACCGTCCCCCCCTTCCATGCATTCTTCAAAATGCAACAAATCTCCTAGCCACCATTTTAGGCAATCTTAACCATTGATTAGATCAATGGTTAGGATTTAATGTAGCTTCTAGGTTTAGGCTTAGATAGAAGACTAATTTAGGTCATTGGATTATTCTTCCTTGAAATCCTAGCCATTAGATGTGTCTCCAAAATGAAGGGTCAAGATTGCTCCTTCAAACTTTACATCCAAGGGCTATAAATGGTCATAGCCACTTTGTAAGACTAAATCTCAACCGTTGATTAAATCAAGATCAAGTCTCCACTGTTGATTACATCTATGGTGGATATCCAAGCCACTGATGTTGACTTCGCAGTACAATGTTTATTTTTGTATCTACTATCACCCTTCAAATAATACTTTTACTGTATTTTTATCACCCGATAATTAAATACAATACAAAACACAGTAAAAGAAAATTTCTAAAACTGTTTCTGGATTCAGGTTTAGTAAGATCCCCCGTCTCCGTCTCAACAGTACGAATTTTCTTGGTTACAGAAAATTTTTTACCTTTTTGGACCCATGCGGGGCCCACATACGACCTCCCTAGGCCTACAGACGGCCCACAGATAACACTAAAATCAACATAGTAATATAAAAATTTTATAATCACGCACAAAATCACAAAAATTAGAAAACTCATGAATATCAAATTAGATTACATAAAATAATTAAGACTTTTCAGTAATAATTAAATTACATAAGATTTTTCCTAACCCGAAAATTATTATTTTCTTGACACAGAGTAAATCACACAAAATGATCAAATATACTGACAAAATATTCAAAATAATTTTACAGCACACAGAAATCACTAAACAGTAGAATTCTGTCAACTGTCAAAATTATTGTCTTATATTTAGGAAGTTTGAAGTGTTACAATACTCCCCCTCTAAAAAGAAGTTTCGTCCTCGAAACTTAATAAACTTGACTTCACATCCTCAGAATAAATATGAATATTGTTCCTTTATCTTTTCTTCTAGTTCCCATGTAGCTTCACCACTTACGTCATTCCAAACTATTTTAACCAATGAAATTTCCTTACCTCGAAGTTGCTTCGTCCTTCGATCCTCAATCTTTACTAGAAACGTCTCATAGGTTAATTTCTCCTTTAGTTGTACTGTGTCTGGATCGATAACATGGGTAGGATTAGGAATATATTTCCGTAATTGTGATACGTGAAATACATTGTGAAGATTTGACAAAAGTGGTGGTAACGCAATCTAATAAGCTACCAGACCTACTCGACGTAAAATCTGATATGGTCCAATAAACTTTGGAGTGAGCTTCTTGGACTTAAGCACTCGTCCAACTCCAGTCATAGATGTCACTCGTAGAAATACATGGTCACCTTCTTCAAACTCAAGCGATTTTCTCCTTCTATCAGCATAGCTTTTTTGTCGAGTTTGAGTTATTCTCATCTTGTCTTGTATCATCTTCACTTTCTCAGTTGTCTGTTGAATAATCTTTGGTCCTAACATAACACTTTCACCATCCTGATACCAACACAACAGTGTTCTGTATCGTCTTCCATACAATGCTTCATAGGGTGCCATCCCTATGCTTGAATGAAAACTGTTGTTGTATGTGAACTCTATCAATGGTAAGAACTCATTCCAACCTCCACTTTCTTCCAGAACACATTCTCTCAACAAGTCCTCTAACGACTGAATCGTTCTTTCTGACTGACCATCAGTCTGTGGATGGTAAGCAGAACTCAAACGTAGCTTCGTTCCCATCGCTTCTTGCAAACTATTCCAAAATCTTGACGTAAACCTCGGATCTCGATCTGAAATAATACTGGATGGTATACCATGAAGTCTAACAATTTCATCGATGTACACTTGGGCTAACTTTTCCATTGAGTACTTAATATTAATCGGCAAAAAGTGTGCCAACTTAAGTCGATCAATAATTACCCAAATAGAATCATGACATTTTCGAGTTCTTGGTAGTCCTGTCACAAAATCCATTGCTATGTCATCCCATTTCCATTCAGGTATAGGCAAAGGTTGCAACATTCCCGAAGGTCTTTGATGTTCCACCTTAGCCTTCTGACAGACTAAATAGGATGATACATACTCAGCGACATCTTTCTTCATTCCTTGCCACCAATATAATTGTTTTAAATCCTGGTAAATCTTTGTAGCTCCTGGATGCATACTCAACTTACTCCTGTGAGCTTCATCCAAAATCAATTTCCAAATATTTGGATCATTAGGCACACAAACTCTTCCTTTAAACTTTAAAATTCCATTAGCACCTTCGCTAAATTCCAACATCGCTCCTTGGCTCTTTGCTTCTTTTGCTTCTTGCAAGTACTGGTCACTGTTCTGTCCTTCTCGTATTCTATCCATCAAATCATTTGAAATGGTGATCATGTGTAAACGCATTCTGCCTGGCATCAGTTTCACAGACAAATGCATATCCCGAAATTCTTCTATCAGTTCCTTCTCCTTAATCATCATAACAGAAGCACTAAGCATTTTCCTACTCAGCGCATCTGCTACGACATTCGCCTTTCCGGGATGATATTGTAACTAAAAGTCATAATCCTTCAAAAACTCTAACCAACGTCTTTGTCTCATGTTCAACTCTTTCTGGTCAAACAAGTACTTCAAACTTTTATGATCACTAAAAACAGTGAACGTTGCTCCATAGAGAAAATGTCTCTACACTTTCAACACAAACACCACAGCTGCCAACTCCAAGTCATGAGTCGGATAATTCCTCTCATGATTTTTCAACTGTCTTGAAGCATAAGCTACCACTTTACGATTCTGCATAAGTACACAACCCAATCCTTGGTACGAAGCATCACAATATACATCGAAAGGTTTGTTCGGATCAAGTAGAATCAATACCGGTGAAGTAGTCAATCATCTTTTTAACTCTTGAAAACTTTCTTCGCATGCATCAGTTCATATGAACGGTTGATTCTTCAGTGTAAGTTGGGTAAGAGGTCCTGCTATCTTCGAAAACCCCTCAATGAACCGTCTATAATAACCAGCTAATCTGACAAAACTACGGATTTCTGTTACAGTCTTCGGTCTTTCCCATTCCAAAACTGTCTCCACTTTTGAAGCATCAACTTCAATTCCTTCCTCCGATATAACATGTCCCAAAAATTGAACTTCACTTAACCAAAATTTACATTTGGACAACTTGGCATACAACTTATTCTCCTTCAAAATCTGGAGAACCACTCTAAGATGTTTGGCATGTTCCTCCTGACTTCGAGAATAAATCAAAATGTCATCTATAAAAACAACAACAAACTTATCCAAGTACGAACGAAAAATTCTATTCATAAAGTCCATGAATATAGCAGGTGCATTTGTCACACCAAACGACATCACTAGATATTCATAATGCCCATAACGAGTCCAAAATGCAGTTTTAGGAATATCTTCCACTTTCACACGAATCTGGTGATACCCAGATCGTAAATCGATCTTGGAAAATATTGCGGCTCCTCGCAATTGATCCATCAGATCATCTATCCTTGGAAGTAGATATTTATTCTTAATCGTGATCTTGTTCAATTGTCGGTAATCTACACATAAACGAGATGTTCCATCCTTCTTCTTTACCAACAATATTGGAGCTCCCCAAGGTGACACACTAGGTCTCACGAATTGTTTCTCCAATAAATCCTCCAGCTGTTTCTTAAGCACTGCCAATTCTACCGGCGACATCCGATAGGGCGCAATAGATATAGGTCTAACTCCAGGTACTAAATCAATAACAAACTCAATTTCTCTTTCTGGCGGTAGTCCAGGTATATCTTCAGGAAATACCTCAGGAAATTCATTGACCACGAAAATATCCTTTAAGACATCTTCACATTGAACCTCCAAAGAAGACAACAATAGATACCCATGATCTCCTTCCTTCAGACAAGCTTCTACTTGAGTTACCATTAGAAATCTAGGATCTTTAGCTTCAGGAAATACTAATGTCTTATTTGACCAATCAATTAGGATATGGTTAGAAGATAACCAATCCATTCCTAAGATTACATTAATCTTGGAAAGAGGCAAACAAATTAAATCCACGTGAAAGATTTTATCCCTAACACATACAGGGCAATTCAAACATACTTTTGTAGTTATCACGGGCTTATCAGTAGGAGTAGCAACACTTAAATCATATGGCAATGTAGTCACAGTCAATCCCAAACGCTCCACACAATCACATATAATAAAAGAATGTGTTGCTCCCGAATCATAGAGTACAGTTAAAGGATTACCTTCAATAGCACACTCCTCCATGATTAAGTCCTCAGATTTCGCGGCTTCTTCCCCGCTCATAGTATACACTCGACCACCTGTCTGTGGCTTTGCAGTATGAACATTTCCCACAGAAGGTTCCTTCTTAATCTGATCACAATCCCTAGATAAATGTCTAGGTTTCCCACATCTAAAACAAACAATTCCTTTATGCTGACAATCCTTAGTCAGATGATTCTTCCCACACTTGTAACAGCTATACATAGGAGTCCCAGTTTGACTTGCCTTATTGCCACCAGAACTTCCTCCCACAAATTGCTGCCGATTCTGATTTCCTGCCGGTTTGACATACGGTTTTTGTTGAAAACGGTTTCCTCCACTATTCTTTCCTCTCTGGAATCTTGCAGGTCCAAAGTTCTTATTTCTTGTCGCTCGCTGTTGATCAATCTCCTCAACCTTACGACACTTGTCCAACAATTTTGAAAACTGCTCAATTCCCAGGATTGCTACAGCTCACTTAATGTCAAGCTTCAATCCTTCCTCAAATTTCCTACATTTCCAATCTTCATCTGGATGCATTTGGAAATACCTCAAAAACTTAGATAAGCTCTCAAACTTTGTCGCATACTCACTAACAGACATCACTCCTTGCCTCAGACTAAGAAATTCTATCTCCTTAGCATGACGCACACTTGCTAGAAAATACTTCGCCAAAAACTTCTGTCTAAAGAGCTGCCATGTCACAACTTTTCCTTCAGGTTCTAACAATCTTCGGGCTCCTGTCCACCAGTTTTCACCATCTCCGACTAACATAAAAGTTGCAAAAGTCAGCTTACGTTCATCAGTACATACTTTCAAATATTTTCTCCAACTCCTTGATCTATAAATCAGCTTTGTCTGGATCAAATTCTCCCCGAAACTTGGGTGGATTGTTCTTACGAAACTCAGACAAACTGTGAGCATCCTCAGTTGCCCTTTGATTTTGTTGTGCAACGACATCAGCCATCCGTTGCATCGCTGCTATAGCTGCAGCTATGTTTTGGCTGTCATTACCAGCATTTTCCATTCCAATTCTAGTATTGACATGTCCTCGTCCTCTTCCAGCCATTACTTTCTCTACTCAAACTGAACAGCACAAAGAAAGCAAGGTCAATCTTCAAACAATATTGTTTCTTTTCAGAAAACAATAATAGAGAATCACACAATATAAACAAGACAGACCTAATCACAAACCCATAAAACTCTAACTTGGGCTCTGATACCAACTAATGTAACACCCACTGTAGGGTGCCACATTTATGTTACTTAATTCCCAAATTACCCTAAGTTATAAAATGTGACGTTGTGATAAAAATATGAGTTATAAATTTTTTTTCTTTTTCTTCTTTGATAACTATAAAATAAACTTAGCAGAAAATAAAATATTATACATCATCACACATAATTTACATCATCATACATTACAAACGTATTATCAAGATTATTTATATACATACTATTTCTCTAAAACTAGATAACATACTTAAATATATACAAACATAGTTTGTAACAGAGTTTAGACTCGCCCAAGTCTCACTAAGCAGCAGAACCCTCAGACGGGTCCTCCTCAGACTCCTCAGCAGGTAGGAATCTGATTTGACGCGAAGCCCTACGGACAAGTATCCGAGCAGATGACACAATACTAATTTCCGTTGGGACATTGTTTCTAGTATCCCAATGCCGCCTAATAGACAGCGAAAATTCCACATGCACAAAAATAGTTACAGAGAAAAATGGATCCCCATGAAATATCCTGCTAAAGTTTACTGTCAGGTGTCCCTCATAAATTAGTCCCCTCTCATTGGGACTAGTCCTCCACGCTCTAGCTCCACCGTGGAACTGCAATCTCACGTAACCAAAGAAACTTGACCGGGATGCCATCCGATCAAAACTCAGCTTCCTCTGGAGCCTGCTCTTCTTCACCCTCTTGTACAATTCCTTGTTCAGCGTCTTTACAATTATAAATATAGTACAAAATAATATACAAAGAGGTGAGATCACCTACGCCATTACCAATATGGTAGCACAGAGATAATACAAACAACATACCATACAGATATATCATACCATAATTACAATTATGTCATCATCATAATGTATTCAAATAACAGATACAATAGATAACTTTTACCATCATGCCATTAACCGTATTATCATCATCATCATCCAAGTATTTTCTCAATAGAACAATTGTCATAGCCAATATTCCTCAATTAAAATATCACATAGATATAAATGCTCAGTTTCATGTATGCGCACATAGACTCAATGTCCTACTCCATGGAGCTAATACTCAGTTCAGAGAAGTTGATCGAAAAGATCTATCGGTACCACATGCCTCAGACCACGTGCTATAATCCTCATTTTGATTTTGCACATCTAGCATATACACGACAGTCTTTATCAAATCTAGATTAAGAATAGTGTCTCGGTCAGGATCATCGGTGTGTTCCATCGATCTAACTTACGGGAAGAAGAGCTACCAATCACCCATGTAAGCAACTCGCACCCCAATGCCCCCAAGGTCAACAAGTGACTTACACTACGCATATCGCACCCACTCAAGAGGTGTACGTCTCTCCTAGGCAAATAGCCTCATACAGTCCATCGGACCTTTCCAATACATGTTCAATGCACCAATGCCAAACATAGGTAAATTTCATATATAGTGTCCATACACCATTTCATGCATACAAAATGCACCAATGCCAATCACAGACAAAATTCATCATTTTCTCATATAGTGTCAATCCACTGGTTCAACAGTAATCCTACTGTATAATTAATCGCGAAAATCATATTATCGCATTTTTATAGTCGCGCACCATTTTTGTCGCATTTTCAAAATTTTGCAACATTTCTATTACGTTTTCAAATCACATATAGATTTTTCAACGTTTTCATCAATTACGTAAAAATATTCCACCATTTTTAAATCGCGTAGCGATTTTTTTCAATAATATCTCAAACGCGTAAAATATTTAAACGCTTCTCAAATCGCGTAGAAATATTTTAACGTTTTTCAAATCGCGTGGAAATATTTAAACGTTTTTCAAATCGCGTAGCTTAAAAATCACGTTTTTAAGTTACGTAAATCATTTTTCACCATTTTTCAACTCCGTAAAATATTTCTCGACCTTTAAAAATTCCTTTTCAACATTTCCCAAAATCATATGACTTCTCACATTATTTTTCACATTTCTTACTCAAGAAAATCCTTTTCATAATTTATTCCATAAAATCTTCATTTCATTGAATTAAATCAATGTTTTTAACTTTAAAATTTACTAACGCTCTCCAAAACCCAAAAGATGAGTTACACGTTAGAAAATCCCAAGCTACCAATGTATTCTTTATAATTCCAAATCAATTCTAAAAATCAATCCACTTTAAAATAAATTGAGGTTCAAACACTTTCAACCTCTCTTTTCCATTCACAAATGAAAATTCCGTTTTTCAAGTGTTAAAACACTCTGATTTCCTTTCCAAATTTCTTATATTAAATCAAGTTATATTTTCATTTTGAAAATCACTTTGTTCATAAAAATTAAGACATTACAAGCCTTCAAAATCGTGGACATGACCATTGAAATCATTCTTGTATTTTTTCTTCTAAATCAACTAAGTTCCATTCTTGTTTTTACACAAAATAAATTAATAAAAATACTTCTCCAAAACCGTGTACATTGTTTCTTGAAAATCAAACTCTTTGTTTATTTTTCTTGCTTCTCTAATCATTCAATTGTATCATTCATGAAAATATAAATTTGTGAACACCTAATTTGAGGTGTCTTGGCCGAAATTCACCTTAGTTTAGGGACTAAAAATTAATTTCCTTATTCTTGAAAATTTTCAACATGAACCCTAATTTTGAGAGCTCAAAACTGTAGCCCCCCCTTGGCCTTTGAAGCCAAAATTGCTTGTTTCAACATACATCCACCATAATATATTCAACATATTTTCATCATGCATATTATAAGTATACCATATAAGCAATAAAATCATGCAAAATCATGCAAATCATATCAAACATAGACAAATAATCAAAGCACATAAACACACATAAATTATTACATGACCATGGATATGAATCCTCACATGGATTCAACATCCATCAAATAAATAAACCATCTCTCACCACCATACTTGGTTGGTGAGATGGATCTCCCTCTTACCTCTTGAAGAACCACAAAAAGCTCATTGCTTTATACTTTGATCAAGATCTCTACCAACAAAAGTTTCTTAAACACAAAGAAATTAGTATATTAAGCTTGAACTAGGGGAACCATGGATCAAACATGGTTTAGATCATGAAAAAGAAGAGAAGAAATGAAGTTTTCCATAACTTCACCTTAAGAACCCTAGAACTTATTCTTGGAAAAACTCCTTGAAGATAAAAGATTTAGGACTTGGTGTAAACTACAACATGTCTTAGAATAAGGTAAAGATTCAAGAAATATGGTTGTTTGAAATTAAAAAGTGATGGAAGGCTATTTTGGAGTGCTTGGCCGAAACTAAGCTTGGAGAGAAATGGAGAGAAAATTTTTTCTAAGTCTTGCTTTAGGAAAGATGAAGAATGATTCAATAATGACCAAAGGTGATCAATTATGGTCTTCTAATGTTACTTTAGTTTCTAAATGCAGCACCAAAATTGTCCCCCCCTTTCATGCATTCTTCAAAATGCAATAAATCTCCTAGCCACCATTTTAGGCAATCTTAACCATTGATTAGATCAATGGTTAGGATTTAATGTAGCTTCTAGGTTTAGGCTTAGATAGAAGACTTAATTTAGGCCATTGAATCATTCTTCCCTGAAATCCTAGCCATTAGATGTGTCTCCAAAATGAAGGGTCAAGATTGCTCCTTCAAACTTTACATCCAAGAGCTATAAATGGTCCTAGCCACTTTGTAAGACTAAATCTCAACCGTTGATTAAATCAAGATCAAGTCTCCACCGTTGATTACATCTATGGTGGATATCCAAGCCACTGATGTTGATTTCACAGTACAATATTTATTTTTGTATCTGCTATTACCCTTCGAATAATATTTTTACTGTATTTTTATCACCTAATAATTAAATACAATACAAAACACGGTAAACGAAAATTTCTAAAACTGTTTCCTGATTTAGGTTTAGTAAGATCTCTCGTCTCCGTCTCAACAATACGAATTTTCCTGGCTATAGAAAATTTTTTACCTTTCTGGACCCATGCGTGGCCCACATACGACCTCCCTGGGCCCACAGACGGCCCATGGATAACGCTAAAATCAACAGAGTAATATAAAAATTTCATAATCACATACAAAATCACAAAAATTAGAAAACTCATGAATATCAAATCAGATTACGTAAAATAATTAAGACTTTTCAGTAATAATTAAATTACATAAGATTTTTCCCGGCCCGAAAATTATTATTTTCTTAACACGGAATAAATCACACAAAACGATCAAATGTACTAACAGAATATTCAAAATAATTTTATAGCACACAGAAATCACTAAACAGTAGAATTCTGTCAACTGTCAAAATTACTGTCTCATATTTAGGAAGTTTGGGGTGTTATGTGTTCAATTTTCTAACTTAAGGTCCATTTCATTCAGTTTTCTAGCTTAAAGACCCAACACATATCGTTTCTTAAGTTCATGACACATTGTTTTTAAATTTCTGTTTTTAAATTTTGGGCCGTAGATCTGTCCAATGTTTTTTAAATTCCTGCTTTTAAGTTTTGGACCTTAGATCTGTCCAATGCTTTTTAATTTCTACTTTTAAGTTTTGGGCCTTAGATTCGTCCAATGCTTTTTAAATTCCTACTTTTAAATTTTAGACTTTAGATCTACTCAATGTTTTTTAATACCTACTTTTAAATTTCAAGCTTTAGATCCGTCCAATATTTTTTAATTCTTGCTTTTAAATTTCAGGTCTTAGAGTTGCCTAATGCTTTTTAATTCCTGCTTTTAAAGTTTTGGGTCTTAGATCCACCAAATGCTTTTTAAATTCCTGATTTTAAATTTCAGGCTTTAGATCCACCCATTGTTTTCTTCAAAATCCTTTAAACTTTCGGGTCTTATATTCGTGCAACACTTTTTATGTTCTTGCCTTTCAAAAAAAAAAAAAAACCTCTGTCATAAAAATGTTGCTTTCTATTAATTTTTTGCATGTTTGTTTAGGTTTTTGTATATTGTCTCATGCATTCTCGGACAAAATACGTGTTCATTTTCTTTAATCATTCATTTCCACGATCACATGAAAAATTATGATTCTTCATGTCTTCTAGTAAGAAACAAGTAAAGAGAAATAATTATGAACACTTCATTTTGATCAAGTCATTTTAGTTTTTTGAAAAAATTCTAAAATTTAAAGAAAGATAGAAAAGGTTGAGGGGAAATAAAGTAGTCAAATTCTCAATTCTCTTGGTCTGACTCCCAAGTTAGGATCATTTCATTCAAGTCCAATTATTAACCCAATAAGAGTCTCTATGCCCAATAAAAATTAAAATAAATAGTATTTAGGTATAAATTTCCAAAACAAAAAGAGAAATATGTTTTTAATGAGAAATCATGATTAGATATTCTTAAAAAATAATTCAAGAATATGTTTTTAATGAAAAATCATAATTTAATACTCTTAAAAAGTAAATTCAAGATTTAAAAAGAAATAATTGAATTTGAGATATTGTGATAGTTTAGTCACGAAAGAAAGAAAATATGCTTCTAATAAGATATCATAATTTAATTTTTTTCAAAATAAATCCAAAATTAAATAAAAATAAATCATATGATAATTCAAGAGGTAGATTTTGTTAAGATCTCTTATAATCAATTATTATTTAATAAGTTGATCTTTTCATAAAAATTTAAATTTTCAGAAATTACCTATAAATAAAAATTGCGCCCACAACAACACACAGAGATGCAAGAACATGAAATAGAGAAGTTAGAGTCCATGAAGGCTTTGGTAAGGAAGGAGTGCAACCACTGACACGATATCCCGTCCAAGAAAGCAATGACGGTGGCTATCCTCCGTTGAATATTAACCTGAACTCTGCTGCCAGTATATTTTACATTTAAGATTAGATTGTTCTGCCTATTCTCTTTTATTTTGACTTTGAGTTTCACGTGATTTCCAAAGCTTGTGACTACTACTATTTTCTATCTTGGTGGCTGCTCATATACAAATTGAAGTTGCTAGTAATTATCTGTGTTGCACGCTTCAGCACTTAACGCTAGGTCGTTCACAAATTGGAAGACGTGTTGTAGCTTTGCCATAATTTTTTTTTACTTCATCATTGTTATGTTAATTTGTAAATTTTTTAAGAATTTTAATATGAAAAACTACCATTAAATCTTAAGGATCTTAGAATTAATGATTCTCACAAATAAGAGTGTAAAAAGACATTAACTTTATCTATGAATAATTGGTAGACTGTATTTCAAGAGTGTTAAAGAGATTCTAAAAACTCACTTTATATTTATTTACTTTTTCTTTATGCTTCTTCTACTTTAATGATAATGAGGAAAAAAGAAACCTTGACGACCAGGAACAGATATTGAGTTTTATGCAGAAACTGTTCCTTAAATACTGCTAGCCTCCATCAAGTTAACAGTTACTATAATTATAAAATTGCCCTTTCTCCTTTGCCCAATAAGAGTTTAGTTCATTGACTTAATTTAATTATTTATTAAACTAATAACATAAGCCATAAGTCTATCACATGAGACATTTAATCTAATATTCTCTCACTTAGCTCATGTGATATTACCTTTTTTTTTATAGTTTGATAAGTTTATCAAAACATAATATGAATTCATATATATAGTCAAACTCTTCTTTACATTGGATACATCATTTATCATAACTAAGAATAAAACTAACATGAGTCATAGCAGTCGTACATCATCTAATCGACATAGTCCCTTCCATGTATCACATAGTTAGCTCTCTCCTTGACATGACCTATAAATAGAAAGCACATAATTGGTCTAACAATAATGTCTTTATTAAAGACAGAACTTGTTATCATCATTCTTATTCAATCATGTATATAAACTCGGAAAACAGATAAGATAGAAACATTTTTATTCATGAGCTCAGAGTGTCAAAGTATATAAAACGTAATAATTACATAATATACAATAATGCCCATACTTTTAACTTGTCCACCAAATGTTTTGGACGGCAACCCTTTCATCAAAGGGTCAGCAATCATAAAGTCAGTGCTAATATGTTCTATTGACACTCTATGTTTCTAAAATTCTTCTTTAACGGCCACGTATTTCAATTCCATATGTTTAGCACTTTTATAATACTTGTCGTTTTTAGAAAAAAAAAATTGCTGCAGACAATAAACTTTAGTCACTTGGCAATACTTTATCGACAATTCTAAGTCCTAAATAAAATTCTGCAACCATAATTCATTAATAATGACCTCAAAGCATGTCATAACATTAAATTTGTTCCATTTCTGAATTGGAACCATACCTATTGGCCATTTATCCATTTTCTATATCTTTATTGATATAGACTTTCTGAGACAAATCCAACAATCCTTATTATTTGTCACGGAACATTTCTATTCCAATCACATAGCTTACCTCTCTCATATCTTTTATTTCAAAGTTATTAGAGAGAAACTTCATAGTCTCACTTAATAGACCAAGATCATTAGTTGCAAGTAAGATGCCATCAACATACAAAATCAGAAAGATAAACTTACTCCCACTGACCTTTAGATATATACACCAATCAACAGTGTTTTCCTTAAATCCAAAAGATACATTAATATCATTAAACTTGAGATACCATTGTCGGGAATCTTGCTTAAGTCTGTATATTACTTTCTTAAGTTTACACACTATGTGTTCTTTCTCCTCAACTAAAAAACTCATTGATTGATCCATATAAACATCTTCCTCTAAATTCTCATTTAAAAATGTGATTTTTACATCCATTTGATGCAGCTCTATATCATAATGAGCTATTAATGACATGATAATTCTGAAAGAATCTTTCTTGGAAACTGGTGAAAATGTTTCCTTCTAGTCAATGTCATCCTTTTAAATAAAACAGTTGGCAACGAGACTAATCTTGTAGCATTCAAGGTTGCCATGAGAGTCACGCTTAGTCTTAAAGACTCATTTACACCTAACTCTCTTGCAACCTTTAGACAATTCTATAAGGTCTCATACACCATTATGTTCCATTGATTTAATCTCATCTTTCATGGCATCTAATCATTTATCAACATTATCACTATTAATGGCTTGTGAAAATGGAACTAGATCATTGTCATTAATTCTCAAGTCATTTTCTGACTCTTATAGATACACCACATAGTCATTCGAAATAGTAGATCTCCTTTCTCTTTGGGATCTTCTTAATACTATTTCTTGTGATTGTTCTACTATAAGTTCATTGTTAACCTCGGGATTATTAATTTGTTGTTCTTCTTTTTATTGTTATTTGGTTCAACAACATGAGGAACAACAATTTCATAAGTAGGAACACAAGTCAAAGGAACTTGTACTCTAACTTCCTTAATCTCCACATTTTGTGAAGCTTCACTCCCATTGGTTTCACCATTCTCAATGAACCAGTCATTTCTAGTTTCATCAAATCTTCCATAATACTCACCACCTCTATCTGACTTTATGATCATCACATTTCTGTCTAATTGCCTTTCAACTTGATTTACATAAATTTTCAAGCCATTCATTGCTTGAGATTTCTCATGCAGTAGATAGACATATTTATAATGTGAAAAATCATCAATAAAAGTGATAAAGTACTTTTTTTTTCTAAAAGAATTGACACCAAATGGTCTACATATATCAATGTGTATAATTTCAAGAAGCTGAGTGCTTCTTGTAGCACTTTTCTTTGTGTGTTTTGTTTGTTTTTTTTTAATACAATCTACACAAATATTAAGGTCAGTGAAATCTAAATTTGAAAGGATGTCATTTTTTTACCAACCTTTCTATTATTTCCTTAGAAATATGACCCAAATGTTTATACCACAAGTAAGCAAAACGTTCATTCACTAAACTATGTTTAGTGCCAACATTATGATGCAATGTTGTAAGAGTTTCAACATATAAATTATCAAGATTCAATTTATATAAACTATCACAAAGTATACCAGAACCAATCATATAGGTATGCTTATATAAACTAAAACATCAATTACCAAACTTAAACGAGTATCCAACAACATCAAGTTTAGACAAAGAAACTAAATTCCTAGAAATACTAGGTACATAGAAAGTTTCAAATAAATCTAAATGATGTCCATGTTACCAAGTGGCCTCAATACTCAAGAGAGGGGTGAATTGAGTTTTTAAAACAAGTTTGTAATTCTTTTGCAAAACACTTGATTCTCAATTTTCGTTGAAGCTATTATTTGTTAGAAATGAATGAATAGAGAGAATAGAGGGATTACACATACAGGTAAAACAATCAAGCAAGATAGAATGCAAGATATTCAGAAAAATAGTACACAAAATAAAGAAGATGAGTTTAGGAAGACAAACACAAAGCTTTATCCTGGTTCAACCACTAATCCACTTGTGGTCTACGTCAAGTCCTCAAGTAAACACCCGAGATTTCGACTATATCTTCAAGCTTCTAATAGGTGTTTAACAATCTTTACAAGATGAAGCACTCAGCACACCTTGGGATACCTCACCCTTTGTGCTTGAGTCTTAATAACAAAGGGATACCTCACCCTTACAATCCTTTAAGGGATGCCTCACCCTCTTTTCAGAATAAACAAAGTATAGATGAATGGAAACTCTCACAAGAGTGGATAATACAAATTGAAGCTTATGGGTATTAAGAATTCACTCAACTAAAGCTCAAAAATAGAGTATGATTTTAGAGATAGAGAAAACGTGAGTTCAATGCTTAAGAATGTTTTTCAGATTGATTGACCAACCTTAATAAATGCCCAACAACTTAGATTTATAGCCAAATACATTTAAGAGTTGTTGGGGTGGTTGGAAGCATTTAATGCTCTGTGAAAGAGCCGTTGAATGTGTTCACTGGTTTTCCAGATAACCAATTAGGGAGGAGTCCTAATCGGTTAGGCCATTTAGTAAATGAGTTCCAAGGCCTCTGTTTAATAGAATAACCAATTAGCAGATTTGCCTAATTAGTTAGGCCCTTTCACAGTTCATTTCCAGTGACTCTTTAAAAACATACTAACTAATTAGGCAAAACACTTAATCGGTTAGGTCCTCTTATATTTCATTTCACGTGACACTTTAAAGACATACTAACTAATTAGGCAAAACACCTAATCGGTTAGGACCTCTTAAAAAATAGCTTCTGAGTTCATAAATAATCAGTTAGATGGACATCCTAATCGGTTAGGATGTTAAAATAACTAACTCACGTTTCTTCCAGAAAACACTAACCGATTAGCCCAAACCTCTAATCGGTTAGCACCATTATAAATGGAGAGGTAATGCCTCTGTTTTGATAGATAACCAATTAGCACATGTTCTTAATTGGTTAGGACATTTATAAAAACATGTTCTGACTTGATGAATAACCAATTAGGTGGAGTTCCTAACTGGTTAGGAGCTCTTGAAAAACATTGAGTATTTTGCTCTTGATCAAGTCACTAATTTGCTAACCCATTAAAACATTTTCACAAGTTTAGAACATGATTTTGCAAACCTATTTAAGTCAAGTGAAAAATCATTTGAATGAGCTTAAAGTGAATCCTAAATACCTTAACACAATATCTAAGCCCTATATGCTATTCTTGAATATTCTTAGAGCTTGATCAATTGCACGTCCATCCTTTCTTGTTTGTAATCATCAAAACAAATTTCTTGAATCAATGCCAATTACAGTCTAGTGTCTAAGACTAAATGGTAAGTCCTAACACCTTCCACTGGAACCTTCACTCTATTTCCCATGAAGGCAAACTTCTCATTTGAGCTTATGGTTTGGATTTTAAGGAATCCTTGCATCGTATTAGAAATATGAGTTATACATCCAGAATCAATTCACCAAGTACTATGGGGAACTTCAGTTAAATTTGATTTGAAACATACATAAGCATTAAACTTACATTGCTTTTTGAATCAAGCCTTTCGCCTTGGGCAATCATTCTGGAAGTGTCTAGATTTCTCTAAGAAATGACACATATTATTGTTTGATTCTTTCTTCTGGATCTTGATAGAGGACTCATCAATCTTTAATGGTTTTTTTCCCTTTCCATGTTTCTTTTCAGCTTTCTTTCCAACTCCTTGGTGGTTTACATAATGGATAAAGTGATTTCCTTGATTCTTAAGTCTTGTTTCCTCCTGAACTAAAATATTGTGCAATTCATGCATATTCTATTTATCTTTCCTGGATTATAGTTCATTTGGAATGAACTATACTTAAGCGATAATAAATTCAGAATAAATTGCACAAGGAAGTTCTCATCCACTTCTATTCCCAATGACTTAAGCCTTGCCGCAATGTTTGTCATTTCAGTGACGTGCTCATGCATAGTACGAGAACTATCAAATTTCAAGGTGGTTAAAGTACCCATTAATGTCCCAGCAAGAGACTTGTCAGTAGTTTGGGAGCGCTCTTCCACAAACTTCATCATTTCTTTAACATTATCAGTTTTAGAAAGAACTGACTTAATATTGTTAGTTATACTCATCTACATATACATCATACTCAATCTGTTTGATCTTTTCTAGTTTTTATAATGAAATTTCTCTTCATCAGTGCTTAAAACAGTAATAGAATATGGTTTCTCTACTCGAAAAACTAAATCCAAATCCATTACCCCAAGGTAAAATTGGATTTGCTCACTCCATTTAGATAAATTAAGTCCACTAAAAATTAGAACATATGAGAGATGCGAATACATAACAATAGATATTGTAATGATCACATGTCTAACATTAATATTTTGAGTCATTAATTAACATACTATATAGATTCAAACAGCAAATCACTTAAACATTTAATGTATATTAATATTCTCCTGTGGGTGATCCATCAACATACCATATTCAACATAAAGATGCTAATAAAATTTATATAGTTTGGCAATGATATATGCACTAACAAGAAATATTTATTATTTTTTTATATATAAATAAAACTAAGAGTACACTTACACTACCAACAGTCATGTACATTTATTATAAGGACAGTTAATCAACCTTTGGGCAATCCATAAATGCCTTACAACAATGAACTTCAATTTATCCATACAAAAATAGTCATCATGTCATTTATAGCAGCCATTCTATGGGTAATTAAAAAAAACTTTCATATAATTTAAAATTAAATTAACTTAAAGATTCGACTACGTTGGTGATTAACAAATCTATCATACATTAATTTCAAATTAATAGTATTATGCATAAAAATCAAATATTGCATATTCTTTAAAATAAATTTTATACAATTTAGAATTAAATCAACTTAGAGATTTGACCATTTTGATGATTAACAAATCTCATATAATATCATCCCAAATTAATAATATTATGCATAAAAAATAAATACTATGCATAAAATCATTAAAGGAAAAGTCAAAATTCAATCATGGTAATATACAATAACTTAGTGCTATAAAAGCCATAAAACCAGATGACCTCCATATAAGACAAATCACGTTCATTAACTTGCATATAAGACAAAGTGATGTTGACCCCATAGTGCAATTTATATCACTTTAAGAGCATGTTTGGGAAAGATTTTTTCTTTTCCCAACATATATTATTTGGTAAAAAAAAGTTATTGTAACAATAATTGTGTATATTTGGTAAAATTAATTTTAGTTTTTACATAAAATTTAATGCATTTTGGATTTTAAATTAAAATTTCAACTTTTGATTTTAGATTATAGATTATTTCTTACACTTTGAAATGTAAATACCATTTTATCCTCAAATAACTTTTTTAATTAATCAAATAACTCTTTTTAATCATTTTATACCTATTTTGATAATTTAATACATAAAAATAATTTTTTATATCATCCAAATAAAATAGATTAACTTAAAATCGTTTTTTAACTAACATATCTAAATATAAAATTGATTCTATTATAATCGATTATAACAAAAAAATTTTATATAATAATCAATTATTAAAATGATAAAATTTTCACAATTATTACAAACACGCACTAAGACAAAACATGTTCTTGATTTACGAAAGACGAATTGCACGTTCAATTGCACCTCCTTTGTAGCATTGTTCTTTTAATTTTTTATTATTATTTCCTTCAAAAATCGAGAGCAACAACATTGCTCTTTATCCAATATGATAATAGATGTCTGTTTATCAAAGAAAAATGATCATCCTACACCCTTTTTAGGGGTGTAAGAACTATTAACACCCTTTTCAAGGGTGTTGATTAAGTGAGAGAAAATGAATAAGAAAAAGTATGTATGATGAATGGTATTAGGGGAAGTGTGAAAAGAGGTGTATACAATATTTGTGGTAAGAGCATAAGAGTTATTTATCAAAACTAAACAATGCAGCGCAGCGTTGCAACTTTTTTATTTTTTTTTATTCTTTCCTTCACTTCTTCCATGAATATTCAAGACAAATGATCAAATCAATGCTTCTCATTGAAAACATTATCAGTCGCGTTATTCATCTAATTTTTATATGTTTAACTTTTTTTAATTCACTTACAAATTTATTTTGTATTCCGTGAGAAAGTTACAATCACATACAACATGATTTGACATCCCTCTCACGTTAATATTCGATGTAAATATAGTGTACGTATTTTTGATGTACATAAAATATTTTTCTTATACAATATTGCAAATACGACAGTTTCAATTATTTCTAATATTGCAAACTTTATTTTCAATATTGCAAACATGAATAACATTAAAATGCTGTAAAAATTATCTCACATAATGTGCAAAATAACATAATAAAAATATCTAATTTTTACAATTAAGGTTCATACAAATTAGGAAAAATAGTCATCATCAATGTGGAATCATAAATTCCATAACCATACTCTGATACCACATGATAGTTTGTAAGTTTTCTAAGAATCTTAATATAGAAAACTACCATTAAATTATAAAGATCTTATAATTCATGATTCTAACAAACAATAGTGTAAGAAGATACACACATTTATCCATGAATAATTGGTAGACTTTATTCCAAGAGAGTTAAAGAGATTCTAAAAACTCACTTTTTATTCTTTTGTCTTTTCTTTATGCTTCTTCTACTTTAGTGATGGTGAGAGAAGAAGAAACCCCGATGGCCAAGAACAAACCTCGAGTTGTGTTCAGAAATTGTTTCTTAAATATTGATAACTTCTATCAAGTTGATAATTACTATAATTACAAAATTATATTTTTCCTTTTACCCAATAAGAGTTTAACTCATTAAATTAATATAATTACTTATTAAACTAATAAGATAAATCACAAGTCCATCACACGAGACATTTAATCTAACATGTTAGTCATTTTTTTTGGAACTTGTTACCTTTATTCATTTTATCTTTACCCCTTTTTCGCTTCACACAAAGATGCTTTTTATCACTTTTTTTTCATCTCTTTTTCCATGATTATAATCTTTTTTTTAGTTTCTTCCTTTTTTTATAGTTGGTAAATTTCTTCTCCTTTTCTCATTCATTTATATTATATTTTTTGTGTTTTCCTAATGTAGATTTTCTTGTTTATTATGTTTACTTGGGTGTTTATATAAGGGACCTGTTTATTTGTATTTGAGCATTTCATTTTTTTAACTCATTAATGGGTTCATTATTTCCATAATTTGAGTTATAATAATTTTTTAATTAACAGATGACATTTGTAGCATTATGCCTAGTTTTACTCTTTTAAATTCAAATAGAATAGTTGAGTTGTGACGACTTGTTAATCTAATTTTATAAATTAAATTAAATTATTATTTTTAAATAAAACCAATTGCTATTTTTTTAAATAATTAATATCAACTAATTCACAATTTTTTTTAAAAGAATTACGTGATTTTGAGTTTTCTATTGCATTAAGATATACATAGGAGCGTAAGTCAAGTCAAAATTAAATTTTTATATTCTTTTAATTTTTCTTTAGTTTGTAATTAATAAATATTTATTTTAGTTCAATCTTCTTTTTTAATTTATTTTATACATGTAAATGTTTTTAGACTTTGATTTATCTCACTTGCAAGTTTTACTCTTTGGGGTATTTTTTTTAATGTTTTTATATTTCTTAAATGGTAAATTGTTTATTTTCTAAACTTTGGTAAATACTATAGTTTATTTTTGTTTGCTATCATTTATTTTTATGGGGTAGAATAAACATTCTTAGGATCATTAATAATTTACACAATTAACTTAGAATAACCGTTTTAGGACAAGTGTATCAAGGATATTGTAAAATTTATTTTTCACATTTCCTTATGCACAATCGCATCCTGAAGTCAATTTGATTTCAAAGTCTATTTTTTAAGATTCTCCATTTTTCTTAATTTAAATAAAATTAGTGGCGACTCCATTATTGATCAAAAACTTTTTTCACCATTCCGTCACGATCATGGTCACAACAATAACAAAATAAAAAAAGAATTGCACTAAATTATCATCAGGTAGCACAAGTATAAGCTCACTGGATACAATGTTCATAAATTTCAAATACATTTCCAGTGACAAAAGTGACTTCTTTGTGCACAAGAAAGTGCAAGAGATAGTCAACTAATTAAAACTTCAAAAGCATTGTAATGCTTTATCATAACGCACGTATGTTCCATCATCATCTTCAAGTATAATCCATAAAACCGAAAATTCATCAATGCTTAGAAGTATAAAGTTACAAATTGTTAATGATGGCGGGAGAAAGAATGGTATAGAAAAAAGTTATAGAGTTTAGGGTTAAAATTGTAAATGATCATTTATTAAAAAAAGAGCGAAGTGTTCCATCTCAAACCTTCCAAATTAGGGGTATGAAATTTAGAGGGCTTGAGTGGTTTGTAGTGGTTTCAGTTCTCCTTCTTAACCACTCCACTCTATTATTAAACCCCCAAACAATGAACTGAATCACTTCCACTGTTCTACTATATTACTAACTGAAGTTGGTAGTAATACAAGAAGGGATGTTGAATTGTATTATCTATTCCTAAAGTTTGTAACCTTCTCATTACTTGCTCAAATAGTTTAGACTTAGCGGTGAGAAAGTTCTTAGCTAGTACAAGAAGGTCAGTGAAAGAGTTTTGATAAATAATATGAATTTTAGTGAGAGAGTTCCTTATTGCCTTTTGTTAGATGGAAACAAGCTTTCTCACTATTATCAATAAATCATGTCCTGGTCCTTGTAGCAGAGATTTAACAGAATGATTGAGATAAGTTTATCTTTTCAGAAGGCTTAGTTTGAAAACTAGCTTATTGTGAATGCTTATGTTATAGAGCTCATGAAGATTTTGATGATAACAAAGCTAAGATGATGACCAAGTTCAATGGATGCAAAGCTGACTTAGTTTATAAGACTTAGAGTTATCGTGTAAGAAGCTCTCTTGGTATCTCAAATGGTTTTCAAAATATTTCCTTAAAAATGTTTCTCAAAATAAATAATGTTTTTGAGCTTGAATAATGGAAATCATGTTTAAATCTTCAAACAACCCAAGTTTTTTGAATTGCAATATTTACCAAGCTTAAATTAGGCATAAAAATTGACTAGAGGATGATTGTAATCTTATCCTTAGGCTTAGTAATCAATTTACAACTTCTTTGGAAGCTTGTAATCAATTACAAAAACTTGGTAATCGATTACATTCATGCAGGAATCAATTTTTCAAAAGTCAGAAGCCTTGTAATCGATTAAATGAGGCTTGTAATCAATTACACTGCTTCCAGAGGCTTAGTAATCGATTACATGAGGTTTGTAATCGATTACAATTTGTCCATAAAGCCTATAATGTATCTCAAGAGCAATGTAATCAATTACATGAGGTATGTAATCAATTACACTTCTTCCAGAGGCTTAGTAATCGATTACAAGATGTATGTAATCGATTACAATCATCCCAGAAAAGCTCAGAACGTCTCTCAAGAACAATGTAATCGATTACATTGTCTTTGTTATCGATTACAACTCTGCTGAAAGTGCGCAAGCGTTATTTTCTTAGCATTTATTGCTTATATTAATTGCCCTAACGACTCTTTTCTTTCAGAACACTATATAAGGACCCTCTTCAGTCATCTTTTATATATAACAAACATTGAGAAACATATTTCTATCGTGCTTAATTAGAGTTCCATCTTTTTCCCCTCTCTTGCTCTGTTTTTGAAATTATTGAGATATTATTGAGAGAGCTTTATAGTGCTTCAAATTGTAATACACACTCTTTGAGATAATTTCTTCTTTTTCTATCCTTGATTGATTGTAATGAGGGTGAGGTATCCCTCAGAAAATTTCTAAGGGTGAGGTATCCTTGTTGTCGAGGTTCAAGCATAAAGATGAGGTATCCCAAGGTGTGAGGAGTGCTCAGGTTTGTAACGGTAAGAAGCACATGTTGAAACTTGCATTGATAGTAGAAAAATCTCGGGTGGTTTCTCGAGGACTAGACGTAGGTCAAAAGTGGTTAGTGGCTTAACCAGGATAAACATTGTGTTTGCTTCTCTAAACCCTTTCTCTTTATATCTTCTTTTTAATTTTATATATTTGATTAAATATTCTCTTTATTTGCTTATTGATCTTGTGAGAATCTTTCTATCTTCTATATTCATTCATTTCAATCTATAACTAGCTTCAATGAAAATCGTTTTTTAAAGTGTTTGTGAAAAGTTTTCAAAAAAATGTTACTACTCAATTCACCTCACTTTTGAGTAAAGAAGCCACTTACATAACAAGTAGTATCAAAGCTAGGCTCTTGTGTAAAGAACTTAGCAGCTTCAAGAGAAAATGACTTCTTCAAATGGTTTTTCTTCAGAAGGATCTTTAATAAACAGACCACCTTTTTTCAATAGGAATGTGTATGCTTATTGGAAAGAATGCATAAAAATTTTTATTGAAGCTATTGATCTAGACATATAAGATGCTTTTGAAAATGGCCTTTTTGTTCCCACACGTGTTGTTGATGGTGTAAAAGTTGAAACACCAAGAAATGAATAGACTGACGATGATAAGAAAAATATTCAATATAATTTAAGAGCCAAGAACATTATTACCACAACTTTAGGGTATGATGAATTTTTCAGAATTTCAAATTGTAAAACTACTCAGGAAATGTGGGACACTTTACAAGTTACCCATGAGGGTACTAGTGAAGTAAAGAGGTCGAGAATAAACACTCTCACCTGTGAATATGAATTGTTTAGAATGAACCTAGGAGAAAGCATTCAAAAAAAGCAAAAGAGGTTCAATCACATTGTTAATCATCTTGCTTCATTAGGTAAAACTTTTTCTAATGAAGATCTTATTAACAAGGTGTTGAGATGTTTGAGCAGGATTTGACAACCAAATGTGATAGCTATTTCAGAGTCAAGAAATTTGACAATTATGTCTCTTGCGACTCTTTTTGGAAAACTTCAAGAGCATAAATTAGAACTCAACAGACTTGACCAAAGTGAAGAACATGATAAAAAGAAGAAAGAGATAACACTTAAAGCCACCTCCTCCACTATTGACGATGGAGATGAAGACGATGGAGATGAAGACGATGGAGATATCATGGAGAATTTTGAGTTAAATGAAGAGAACCTTAGCCTCCTAGTGAAGAAATTCAAAAGATTCCTAAGAAAGAAAGGAACTCAAAGAAGGTCACATTTCCCTCCAAAAAAGACCCATCACAAATGGGAATGTACTTCATCCACACCCATATGCTGTGAATGTGGAAAATCGAGGCATATGAAGATGGAATGTCCTGTTTATCAAAAGAAGGTGGAGAAGTTTGAAAAAAAACCTTTTAAGGATAAGAAAAGAAGGAGAGCCTACATAGCATGGGACAACAATGAAGAAGTTAACCTATGTCTTATGGCTAGAGGAGAAGAAGAAAATGAAAGCAACATAGAGGTAATCTCTAACCTTGACTTATCTCTTTCTTATAATGAATTACAAGATACCTTCAAAGAATTACATGATGAATCACTAAGGCTTACCAAATTAGTTTCTTCATCTAAGTAAATAATTTCTTTTCTGGAAAATCAAATTCTTATTTTAAATAAAAAAATTAAAGAATTAAAAATTGAGAATGAGATATTAGGATTAATTGATGCTAATTCTTCTTGCACAAATTGTTATTCACATGCATCAACATCTTCATCTTATTTATCATGTAAAGAGTTTGAAAAAGAAATTGAAGATTTAAAGAACACTCTATCAAAATTCACTTTTGGTAGAGACAATTTGAATATTTTGCTTGGAAAAAAAAGATGCATTTTTTAAAAAGTAGGTTTAGGATATAACCCAAAAAATAAACAAAAATTTCTTTGTTCCTACAAGTACTTCAAGTAGCCTTTTATTAAATGCTTTTATTATGGGAAGAAAACACATAGTGCCTCAACATGCAATGTGCGAAAGAACATTAACACTAAAATAGGGACTAGAATGGTTTGGGTTCCCAAGGGTATCATGCCTAAAGCTAACACACAAGGACTCAAGAAAATTTGGGTACCAAAAGTTAAAAACTAAATTTGTATTGTAGGTGTGCTTGAAGGCTAAGAGCTCAAATTAGTATCTCGATAGTGGTTGCTCCAAGCACATGACCGGAGATGACTCCAAGTTTTCCTTCATGGTTCCCAAGACACATGGACACGTAATATATGAAGATAACAACAAATGGAAGATTTTTGGAGTTGGCAAAGTTAGTAAAAATCATTCTTCCTCTATTGATAATATATTACTTGTTGAAGGACTTAAACATAACTTGCTTAGCATTAGTTAAATATGTGATAAGGGAAATAGAGTTATATTTGATTTTTATTGTTGCATAATTGAAGGAAAAGATGATAAATAAGTGAGATTTGCTGGTCATAGAGTAAATAATATATATATGATTAATCTTGATGATATATCTTCAAATGATGTGAAATGATTTATGAGTAAAGAAGATAATTCATGGTTATGGCATAGAAGAATTACACACATTCACATAGATCACTTAAATAAGTTGATCTCTAAAGAGCTAGTAATTGGACTACCCAAGCTCAAATTTGAAAAAGATAAATTATGTGATGCATGTCAAAAAGAAAAATAAGTAAATGTCTCTTTTAAAACTAAAAAAGTGGTTTTAATTCTTGACCTTTACAACTTTTGCACATGGATCTTTTTGGTCCCTCTAGAACAATGAGCTTTGGTGGAAATTACTATGCATTAGTGATTGTGAATGATTTTTCTAGGTTTACATGGACCTTATTGCTATCTCATAAAAATAATGCATTTCTAGCTTTTAAGAAACTTGGCCAAAGTTATCCAAAATAATTTTTTTTTGTATAATATCCATTAAAAGTGATCATGGTGGTGAGTTTGAAAATCATGAGTTTAAAACTTTTTGTGATGAACATGACATTGAACATAATTTTTCTACCCCTAGAACTCTACAATAAAATAAAGTTGTAGAAAGGAAAAATCAATCTTTAGAAGAAATGGTGACAACTATGCTAAATGAGGCATTCTTCCTAAGAATTTTTAGGCAGATACGGTAACACTGCTTGTTATATAATGAATAGAGCCCTTATAAGGCCAATTTTAAAGAAAACCCCTATGAATTATACAAAGGAAGAAAGTCAAATGTTTCACATTTTGTGTTTTTGGATATAAATGTTTTGTTTTAAATAATAGAAAGAATAACTTAAGAAAGTTTGATGCTAAGTTTGATGAAAGTATATTTCGTGGTTATTCTAATCATAGTAAGACTTTTAGAATTTACAATAAAAGAACAATGACCATTGAAGAGTCCATTCATGTTGCATTTGATGAAACTAACATAACTGGATCGAGAAAGGATGCTGTTATTGACGATGATTCAGAGATTTTGGTAAAAACACATTTGGACGACAAGGAAGAGGAAGCGAGAAACTAAGAGGAAAGCCAAGAGGACCCCCCAAATCAAAAAGATTCACAAGTCATAGACCTTCCAAAGGAGTGGAGAACTTCAAAATATCATCATCTTGACCAAGTAATAGGTGATGTATCTAAAGGTATAAGTACTTGAAACTCAATTAGAAATACATGTAACCATATGGCTTTCGTTTCATAAATTGAGCCTAAAGACATAAATGAAGCCTTTAGCGATGAACATTGGATCTTAGCCATGCAAGAAGAGCTCAATCAATTTGAAAGAAATTAAGTTTGGGAATTGGTTTCAAGTCCCAATGATCATCCAATTATAGGCACCAAATGGGTCTTTAGGAACAAGCTTGATGAAGCTGGCTTAATAACTAGAAATAAAGTTAGGCTTGTAGCCAAATGATACAATCAAGAAAAAGTTATAGATTATGAAGAAACATATACACCTATAGCTAGATTAGAGGTCATTAGAATGTTACTTGCATATGTATGCATCATGAATTTCAAATTATATCAAATGGATGTTAAAAGTGCTTTTTAAATGGCTTTATCCAATAAGATGTATATGTTGAACAACCTCTAGATTTTGAAAGTTATGATTTGCTCAACCATGTTTTTAAACTGAAAAAGACTTTGTATGGTTTAAAATAAGCTCCTCGAGCTTGGTATGAAAGATTGACTAAGTTTCTTTTGGAAAAAAAAGGGTTTACAAGAGGAAAAATTGACACAACTTTCTTTTAAAAACAAAATGTATGACATACTCCTTGTACAAGTTTATGTAGATGATATAATCTTTAGCACTAATGAGTCTTTGTGTAAGGAGATTGCTAATATTATGCAAAGCGAATTTGATATGTCTATGATGGGAGAGCTCAATTTCTTCCTTGGGATTCAAATGAAGCAAACAAGGAATGAAACCTTCATTAACCAATCAAAGTATTGTAAGGAGCTTCTCAAGAAATTTGGAATAGACAACTCTAAGCATATATGCACACCAATGAGCACCTCATGTAACTTGGACAAGGATGAAGCAGGTAATCCCATAGAAATTACTAAGTACAGAGGTATGATTAGATCCTTTCTTTATCTCACTGCTAGTAAACCAGATATTATGTTTAGTGTATGCATGTGTGCTAGATACCAAGCAAATCCTAAAGAATTACACTTGAGTGTAGTAAAATGTATTATGAAATATCTTGTTAGCACTTCACATGTGGGTTTGTGGTACCCCAAAGGTTCCACTTATAGTTTTATTAATTATTTCAATTCTGATTTCATTGGATGTAAATTGGATAAGAAAAGCACTAGTGGGACATGTCATTTGCTTAGAAGCTTTTTAGTTTCTTGGCATAGCAAGAAACAAAATAATGTGACATTGTTTATCGCTGAGGCTGAATATGTTGCTGGCAGAAGTTGTTGTGCCTAAATCCTATAGATGAAGCAATAACTTTGGACTTTAATTCTTATAAGATGTGACAATACTAGTGTAATCAATTTGACTAAAAACCTCATTCTGCACTCTAGATCTAAGCATATTGAGATAAGGCATCATTTCATTAGGGATCATGTACAAAAAGGTGATTGCGTGTTAGAATTTGTTGAAACAACTAATCAACTTGTTGATATCTTCACAAAACCATTGCCTAGAGATACTTTCTTTCATTTAAGAAGAGAACTTGGAATTTTGGATCAAAATTGCATTTAATCTTGTTGTATAATCTATTTTTGTTACATCATTTACATTCTTTTGCATAATTAGTTGTTTTTCTGCATACTTATCTTGCCTTTAGCTATTTTTTAATCCAATTTTGACTTGAGCGTCGGAGGCTCCCCTAAATTTGTTTTGTAGGTACCCCCATCATGACTAAGTCCTCCATCTGCTAAAAAATATCCTTTGCTCATTGCCTTAGTCAAATTCTTGGAAGTTTAGAGAAATTCATTTGCAATGATTTGATCCCTGAAAATTTGGCAAGAACATGTGTTTTGATCTAAAAGTAAGAATATTTCTGGCTTGCAAGAGGTCTTAAATCAATTTGAGAATGTGTGGAAGTATTTTGAAGTGAATTGGTTCAGTCTTCTGCTGTTTGAAGTGAGCAAAACCCAAAATAGAAGGCTTGTAATCGATTACATACACATTATAATCGATTACAAAGTTACCCAAAAAATGTAATTGATTACATGTCTCATTGTAATCGATTACAGAGGAACCCAAAAATGTAATCGATTACAACTCCCTTGTAATCGATTACAAGGAGGTTTCAAAGGAGCCCTGGACATGTGAAAGGTCATTTTTGCCAAAATTCTTCATTTTCTCTATCGTAGCCACAACCCACCTCTCATAAATCACTCAATTTATCTCCCGTTTCTTCACCAAATCACTCTATTCCACTTTCAAATCCCTTGAAAAATAACTCTCCACAAAACCCTTCATCAATTTCTCTCTAAAAACACAAATTACGCCCAAAACTCCTTGCCGTGTATGCATGTTCCTCTCCCTTGTGACCCAAAATCCCAAACTAAAAAATCCTCTAATTTCTCGCCTTTTTCTCATATTCCTTACCACCAAACACTCCCAAAAAACTCCTTCATTTCAATTTTCTCCCATCTTATTCACCCCATTTCAGCACTAAGGCAAAATCATCCCAAAGAACTAAAAAGCCACGAATAGGGGTGGCTGGTGCTTCATCTTCCCAGGATCCTCCCCTCACTATTCTTGGATTGGATTTGTCTATGCATTTTAGGACCTCCAAACAAGTGAAAGTCTTTCGACAACAGTTTCATCTGTAGAAAATCATTCAGCCCATGTACCTCATTGCTGAATATTGCTCAAGCGAGCCTTTAGAATGTTTTCATTTGATTGAGTGACTTGATTTGATCAAATTTTTGAGCATCAAGAAGGTCATTTTACCCTAATTTAGTTAGAGTATTTTATGCCAATTTAAAATATGAGGATGCCTGTTTGATATCAGAAGTAAAGAAGAAATCGTCATTAATCATGCTCTTTGGTATAGTGTAACTGGGTTATCTTCTGATGGTACCAATTTTACTGGGGCAAATAAACGGGGCGATGAGTATGATTATAAGACTGCATTGAACTCTTTGCTGAGGACAGGTTTTAACCTCGGTCAGAGGATTCTAGCTACTAGACTTACTATGGAAAACAATGTGCTACACTGAATTTTAGCTAGGGCCTTAATTTCCAGAGGGGGTAATTACTCATAGGTTCTCAAGGATGATGTGCTGACTCTATGGGCGATGAACACCGACCAATCCATTAACTGGGCCTATTATGTCATTCAGCACATGCTGAGTGCAAGGAAAGATCCTCATCCTCTGCCCTATGCTATGCTTGTCACTGCGATCCTTGAGCACTTCCACATTCCTTTGTTTGGGGAGGCAAATGATGAGAGCTCTATCGGGCAAGAGTCCATTAACGTGCATACTCTAACGAAGCTACAACTGAAGAAGATTGATGATCGCTGGTATTACCTACATCATAGGGTGGATGGTTGTAACACCCTAATACAGATATCTAGATATATCCTAGATAGACAGAGATATATAAAGATAACCAGTACTAGAGACATCACTTCTATACTACATACTAACATATATCTATAATCACAACTGAGTAATTATAGAAAGCCTTGAGAGATTTGTGGAAAAACTTAAACTCATACATATATATATATACAAACTTAGCCACATGAGGGCTTATTGTAATACATATAACATAAAACTTACAGAACAAACATAAACTTATTACATAAGTTCTGTCTACTTAAAGCATGAAGACTAGAGTAGTTTTTATTGCTTTAAGTAGACAGAACTTATGTAATAAGTTTATGTTTGTTCTGTAAGTTTTATGTTATATGTATTACAATAAGCCTTCATGTGGCTAAGTTTGTATATATATATGTATGAGTTTAAGTTTTTCTGCAATCTCTCAAGGCTTTCTATAATTACTCAGTTGTGATTATAGATATATGTTAGTATGTAGTATAGAAGTGACGTCTCTAGTACTGGTTATCTTTATATATCTTTGTCTATCTAGGATATATCTAGATATCTGTATGAGGGTGTTACAATGGTCATATGTCCCGAGGCGATGATGAGGATGTTGAGGATGACGCAGCACCAGCTGCTCCAGTTCCACCGTCTATGGAGCTCCTACTTCAGGAGCTACATAGTTGCTACACTCATGTTGATGATTAGTTTTCTGAGCTGCGCACTTCTGTCCACCGCCTTGAGGAGCGAGTGACTCATACTAGCGAGGAGATCCCTATTATTCGATCTTTGATAGAGAGTGATCTGAGTCAGACGAGGCACACTTCCACCTTCTATGTTCCACCTTCTCAATTCCCAACTGGCACTATTACTAGTGATCCTGCTGCTACTACTAGCGCTGCTCCTGATGATGCTTTTGTTGCAGAGGAGGATAGCGAGGCGACACAATGATGATGGGTGACTTAGTCATGATGTTTATTTTGCCATGATTATCTAACCCATTAGTTTTTTTTAATACTATTTTGTATATGCCTCTATTTCTTATACTGACTTTGCTATTTATATACTTTGACATATTGAGCTGATGGCTGCTCTGATATTTTACTACTTATTGGATATACTATTTAATATGATACTATAGATCGCTGATATTATCTACTATTGATTTTTTGAATATCCTATTTGGACTATTGCTTATTTATTGTTTGGACTATATCTGTTGTTTTGTTAGTCTATCCTTTTGTCTGTTGGTCCTGGATATACTGTTATGCTGCTAAAACTCAGCCAAAATTATTGAATGCTTACGTCAATCATTTTTTTTGTAGCTTTTTGATAATGTCAAAAAGGAGAGAGATTATATGAGTAAGGGGGAGTATCTTAATAAGGAATGCGTACTTAATGCGTATCTTAATATTTTGTTTAACCTTATGCATAAACTCAGGGGGAGAGTGGTGTTTTAATCTCTTATATATATATATATATGTTGTTCTTTTTCTGTGTGTTGGTTTGTTGACTGAGCGCCAAACTCAATCAAAATTGTAACCGAGTTATACCTATAGCTTGTAGCATAGAAAACAACATCGGATCGTCTCTCAAGGATTGTTAAATACGATTTGATCAGATCTAGCCAAAATTGGGGGAGAGGAATTTGAGAATTCAGAATATATAAAATAACAAAATTAAAGTGAGAAATTCAATTAAAAGAGTAATCAATTTAGAAACCTATCCGAAATTGGGTTGATCCCATCATAGATCTTTCAACAAATATTTAAAGTGCATTTGAATAGTCAATTTGGATTTAACATACTAGATAATCATCTAGAATTCAATTAACAATTAACATATAAATTTGCAATCGTACAATTCATGTTAGATCTATGTTAATTTGACCTCCGAATTCAATTAACTTAGGCATAAATCAGTAACCTAACCTCTATAATTCCGTGATTAATTTTGAATAATCAACCTAAATCTTATCACAATTCTCAATCTGAAATCAAGATCCAATCAAATCAAACATTAACAGAATCACAATTCATGCATTCAAGATCAAGAAGAAGAACAAGAAGAAGAGGAATCCAAATGCAATTCAAACACAAAACAGAACCAAGATCTCAAGAATCCAAACCATAATTTCTTTAAGAATTTCTAAATTGATTACAGAAGTTTAGCCCTCCATAGTTATCACCATGAAGAAGCTTGAGGGAGAAGGAAGAAGAAGAGAGAAAAGTCTAAAGAAAAGGTAAGAAGTATAGAATAAAAAGGTATCTCAAATTTTTGCCCTCACCCCTTATATCTATCCTCTATTTTGGCCTTACACCATTAAAAACTTGATGGGTACAATGTTGGGTCATTTATGAGAAATTGGACCTAAAGCTCATGTTAATTTAAGGTCTACAACTTAAGTTATGGACAAATCAATCTCAAATGGTCTCTGATTCCATTGGCTGACTTCAAGGGAAGAAAACTTTGTCGAAACATTGTAGTTTGAAAAAATGGTCTTCATATGAATTGAAGATATATATCTTAGCTTCCAAATGCTATTGGTTTCAGGCCCATATCACTCCTACAACCCAAGTGATGCCCTGATTAATGCACACTGCTCGGGTTCCATTGACTAAACCCGTGTTTTGACTTCGAGGCCCAATTATCTCCACTAGATGTCCGAATTAACCTTGGAGCTCTTATGAAAGTTGTAAAGCTCTCTCTCATCTTTCCTACAAGGTAAAATACCTATTTTTTAAACATCTAGAACTCAAGATATGACCGAAATACATAAATAGTGTAAAATCTCAATAATGTTGGAAAAGAACAAATGAGCCCAATTTGGCCCGAAACTTACAAAATATGACCAAGCTCAATCAATTAAGTACATGAAGAGTGTAAATGACTAAAAATAAAGGTTTATTAATGTATAAAATATGTGATTATCATTTGTCATCATAAAAAAGGGAAGAATATGAATGCTTATGTCATGGAACTCTTGAAGATTTTGATGATAACAAAGCCAAGATGATGAATGTGAATGCTTATGCCATGGAGCTCATGATGATTTTGATGATAACAAAGCCAAGATGATGACCAAGTTCAATGGATGCAAAACTGACATAGTTTATAGGACTTAGAGTTATCTTGTAAGAAGCTCTCTTGGTATTTTAAATGGTTTTCAAAATATTTCCCTAAAGAACAATGGAAATCATGTTTAAATCTTCAAACAACCTAAGTTTTATGAAGAACAATGTAATCGATTACATGAGGTCTATAATCAATTACACTTCTTCCAAAGGCTTATTAATCAATTACATGAGGTCTGTAATCGATTACAATCAGTCCAGAAAGCTCAGAACGTCTCTCAAGAATAATGTAATTGATTACAATGTAATCGATTATAACTCTGCTGAAAGTGCGCAAACATTATTTTTTAAGCACTTATTGCTTATATTAATTGCCCTAACGACTCTTTTATTTCAGAACACTATATATAGACCCTCTTTGGTCAACTTTTATATATATCAAACATTGGAAAACATATTTCTATCATGCTTAATCCGAGTTCCATCTTTCCCCCCTTTTTTGCTTTGTTTTTGAAATTCTTGAGATATTCTTGAGAGAGCTTCAGAGTGCTTCAAGTTGTAATACACACTCTTTGAGAGAGTTTCTTCTTTTTCTATTCTTGATTGATTTTAACAAGAGTGAGGTATCCCTCAAGAAATTTGTAACGGTGAGGTATCCCTGCTGTCGAGGCTCAAGCACAAGGGTGAGGTATCCCAAAGTATGAGGAGCGCTCAGGTTTGTAATGGTAGGAAGCACCTATTGAAACTTGCATTGATAAAGGAAAAATCTCGGGTGGTTTCTTGAGGACTAGACGTAGGTCACAAGTGGTTAGTGGTTGAACCAGGATAAACATTGTGCTTGCTTCTCTAAACCCTTTCTCTTTATATCTTTTTTTTTAATTTTATATATTTGATTAAATCTTCTCTTTATTGGCTTGTTGATCTTATGAGAATCTTTCTGTCTTTTATTTTCATTCATTTCAATCTATAAATAGCTTCAACAGAAATCATTTTTTAAAGTGTTTGTGAATAATTTTCAGAGAAATTTTACCATTTAATTCACCCATCTTCTTGAGTAAAGAAGCCACTTATGTAACACTTATGACATATTGAACAAGTTAGCAAGTGTTTCATCTTTTGCAATACTATATAAACTTAACTTTTAGGAAATTGATAATCACATATTTTATATATTAATAAACTCTCACTTTTAGTCATTTACACTATCTATGTACTTAATTGATTGAGCTTGGTCATGTTTTGTAAGTTTGGGCTCAAATTGGGCCTAATTGATTTTTTCCAGCATTAATGAGTTTTGTTGCTGTTTCTGTATTTCGGCCATAACTTGAGTTTTAGAAATCTAAAAATTATGCATTTTACCTTGTAGGAAAGCTAAGATGAAGCTCTATAACTTTGATGAAGAGCTCAAAGCCTCAATCAGATGTCTAGTGGACCTAATTGGGCCTAGAAGTCAGAACATGAGTTTAGAGACCATTTGATATTATTTTGTCTATAACTTGAGTTGTCCAAATTGCATGGAGTTTAGGCCTAATTGCTCATAGTGGACCCAACTTTGTAATTAATGTGCTTTTAATCATGTGAGCCAAAATAGGGAGTAGTTATGGGGGTTAGAAGGCAGAAAACCGAGAGAGCTTTCATTACACATTTTTCTCACATTCTCTCTAGAACTCTCTTCCTCTCCCTTCTCTCTAGATTTTCATTTTCTTTCTTTTCTTTTTTAGAGTTCTCCCATTCTCATGGAGGGCTAAACTTCTGTAATCAATTTAGAATTCTTGAAGAAATTATGGTTTGGATTCTTGAGATCTTGGTTCTATTTTATGTTTGAATTGCTTTTGGATTCCTCTTCTTCTTCTTCTTCTTCTTCTTCTTCTTCTTCTTCTTCTTCTTCTTCTTCTTCTTCTTCTTCTTCTTCTTGATCTTGAATGCATGAATGGTGATTATGTTTATGTTTGATTTGATTAGATCTTGATTTAAGATTGAGAATTGTGATTGGATTTTGGTTGATTGATTTGAATTCATAGCAGAATTAGAGGCTAGGTTTCTGATTATGCCTAGGTTAATTGAATTTGGAGATTAAATTAATATAGATCTAACATGAGTTGTGCGATTGCAAATTTATGTATCAATTATTAATTGAATTCTAGATGATTATCTAGTATGAATTCTGGATTTTGCAAAGATTTTGGTTAAATCCGAATTAACTATTCAAATGTACTTCAACTGTTTGATGAAAGATCTATGATAGAATCAAACCACTTAATATGATATAATCCTTAAGAGACGATCGGTGTTATTCCCTACACTACAAGCTATAGGTATAACTTGGTTACAATTTTGATTAAGTTTGGCACTCTATTAAAATTTTGGCGCCGTTGCCGAGGATTGTTGATTGTAATTTGATCATATTAAGTGACCATACTAACTCTTGTTCTTACTAACATTTAACTCTTGCTGATCATTCTGTTGCATTGCATAGCATTCTGCTGGTGGTTACTGTTATATTGGTTATTACTGCTGTTGATCATTCTTTTATCGACCTGATTGATAATTGCATTTCAAGACCTCCTTGTAAGTGTCATTCAATCATTTTGGACGTGTTCCTAACTGCCTAACACTGTTTCATACCAGCTAGCACTTTTTCACCATTTTCTGATTTCTTTGGGTGCAGGGGCAAACTAGTGTTGATTTGACTATGGAGTTTGGAGCTGAGACTTAGTCCCCAAGGTTAAATCATCATTTTGAGCAAGATGATATCCTAGGGATCATACATTCGAATTTTAGCCAAATTCCACAATCATATAGGGTTTTTGAGAAAATTGGGGATATAGAGGTAATTTCAACAATTATTTTGGTAACTCAAAATAACTTGGATTTTGGCCAGTTAATAGCAAAAAATTCACTGATCAAGACTAGGTGATCCTAGCTATGCATTTTTTGCCCAAATTCCATCATTTAGACCACTTTTTCAAATTTTAAAATATTTTTTTTGTATGATAATTTTCTAAATCAGTGCAGTTTTCATTCTGTGGTAGTCCTATGATTTTTAAAATTCATTTGATGTGTTTTTTTAAAATTTTTTCTAGCTAATTTTGTAGTGTAGATTTGCATGTTTTTATGTTTTTGGCATTTTGACACCTCTTTAGCCCTGATTGGTGCATGACTAGTTCTGATTCTGATAACTTATTTGATTTTGATCCTGAGATTGATAGGACTTTGCATAGGTTGATTAGAGCTCATAGGTTAAGTGCAAGAATTGCTTCTGAACTTGATTTTGATCTTAAATTTGAGCGTGAACCTAAGATCTTAATTAATTCTAAAACTATGGGTGATAACATGCAGAATAGGACCTTTAAGGAACTTGCTACTCCTTGTGTATTCAGTATCCTGCTATTAATGCTGACTTTGAATTAAAGTCAGGACTAATCCATTTGCAGGTGAGGATCCCCACAAGCATTGGAAGGAGTTCTATGTTGTATGCTCAACCATGAGACCTCAAGGCATCCATGAAGAACACATCAAGCTGAGAGCATTCCTTTTCTCCCTTGCTGATGCAGCCAAGGACTGGCTTTATTATCTTTCACCAGGTTCTGTGACTTGCTAGAATGATATGAAGAAACTATTTTTAGAGAAGTTTTTCCCTGCCTCCAGAGCTGCTGCAATTAGGAAAGACATATATGGCATTTGACAGATTTCAGGTGAAACTTTGCATGAGTATGAGGAGAGATTTAAGAAGTTGTGTTCAAGTTATCCACGCCATCAAAGCAGTGATTAGTTGTTGATCCTATACTTTAATGAGGGACTGATGCCAATGGATAGAAGCATGATTGATGCTGCCAGTGGATGAGCTTTGGTAGATAAGACCCATACTGCTGCTAGAGACTTGATCGCTAACATGGCTGCCAGTACACAATAATTTGGGACATGAATTGTAACTCCCTGCAAAGGAGTAAATGAGATCCATATGGCTCAAGCAGACCATAAGAGGATTGAAAACAGGCTTGATGAGTTAACCTCACTGGTGCAACAATTAGCAGCGGGACAACATGTATCAGTTTCTATACAAGAGCCTGCAAAGGTGTGTGAAATTTGCTCTTGTCTGTCTCATCCTACAGATGTTTATCCGGCACTTCAGGAAGATAATTCTGCTACCCAAGCCTATCCTATTGCTGCAGCTGGTATTTTTCCTGGTAAACCCCACTATCAGCAACAATAACAGCAGCAACAATTTAGATACCAAGCTATAAGTCCTAGCAACCACTACCAATCACCTGCATTCAAACAACAACAACCTGTGCAGCATTCTATCCAAGCCACTCCAGCTGAGCCATCATTGGAAGCCTTGATGAAATAGATGACCATAAATAATATTCAGTTCTAGCAGAATGTCAATGGCACCATTCAGAATTTATAGACTCAAATTGGGCAGTTGGCAACCACTATGAGTGAGCTAAAAAGTCATGGGTCGTGCCAATTGCCTTCACAAACAATCAACAACCCAAGAGGTAATGTAAGTGCCATTACTACCTTGAGAAGCGGCAGAGAAGTTGATGGTCCTAGTTTACCTCAATCAGAGCTACCAGCTCAATAACCAGAGAGTGACCAGAAATAGTAAAATTCGTAGAAAATAAATAGCTCAGCCTAGAAATCAGTGACACAGAAGAAATGTGCATAGAATTCAGATTTGGCCATTCCACTACCTTTCCCAAATAGGGTCATACAGTCCAAGCATATAACGCAAGCAGAAATAGAAAGAGAAGTCATGGAGATATTCAGGAAGGTGGAAATCAATATCCCCCTCCTGAATGTAATCAAGTAGATACCAAAATATGTCAAATTCTTGAAAGAGTTATGTACTCATAAGAGAAAGTTGAAAAGAAATGAGAAAGTGAGCATGAGAAGAAATGCTTCTGCCTTGATCCAACCAAATATGCCTTCTAAATGCAAGGATCCTAAAACATTCACCATTCCTTGCATAATAGGCAACAAGCAATTTACTCATGCAATGTTGGATTTAGGTGCTTCGATCAATGTGATGCCAAAATCAATTTTTGAATCTCTACGACTTGGAGAATTGAAGCTAACCAGAGTAATCATTTAGCTAGTAAATTGGAGCAAAACTCATCCTATTGGAGTGCTTGAGGATGTTTTAGTAAAGGTAAATGAGTTAATATTTCCAGCAAATTTTTATACTCTGAACATGAAAGATGAATTTGCATCTAGTCAGTCGTCATTGATTTTAGGTAGACCTTTTTTGAAAACTGCCAAGACTAAGATTGATATGCATGTTGATACCATTTCCATGGAATTTGGGGATAACATAGTTCAATTTAACATCTTTGATGCCATGCAATATCCTTTAGGAGAACATTCTGTTTTTCAGTTAGATGTCATTGATTTGCTTATTGATGATATGCATGTTGATATGCTAGTTGAATTTCCTGAATTTGGTGGATTTCTAGATAGTGCTGATTTTCTTGAATGTTCTAGATATGTTGTTTCTAGTTGTGATGAGACTAGTATGTGTGCTGCATGTTCTGAGATTTTTACATGTATAAGACATGATACTGCATTTTTTGAATTTCTTTCTTCTATGAGATATGATCATGCTGTTTTGGAAGATTGTACACAAATTACAGGTAATGCTGCAGTAGTTAAATCAGTAGAATTAATTTCTTCAGCCAGATTGATACCTTCAGTGCAGCAACCACCTACCCTTGAGCTAAAGCCATTACCCAAACACCTGAAGTATGCATACTTGGAGGATGATGAACAACTTCGTATGTTATGGCTAAGAACCTCCTTGCTGAATAGGAGGAGAGGTTGCTACAAATTCAAAGAGAGCATAAGAAAGCTTGGGATCCAGGTGATAGCACTTGGGTGAATCCCAAGGAAATTAAGGAGGGCTAATGGGACTCTGGTGGACGTTCTTATGCTGCTTCAAGCATAAGTTGGTCATTATGCTTTTGCTAATGGGATCCTGATGGAAGTCTCTTCATCCACCCCACTTGATAAAGATGTTTCTTTTCTTTCCCTCTCTTTTATTTTACTTATGCTTTATTAATTGATGATTTTCATGGATGCTATTTTTCTTTTGAGCTTTACATTAAAGACAATATAGAATTTAAGTGTGGGGAAGGAATTTACATTTTTTTTAATTGCTTTCCAATGATGTTTTGGAATTTGTGAAGTTTATGAGTTTGAAGCAATTAAAATTCAAGGTTCATTGCATGATTGAATACATTTTCTTCCTTCTTGAATTTAACATGCTTAGTTTTGGATGTTTGAGTGATGAATTGAGTTTGATAGATGCACACCTTATGAGATTTTGAACCTACTGATGAATAAATTTTGCATTTATGTTATTCTCTTCTTTCTTGTGTGATTTCACTTATGGCAATTGATCACTCTAGAAATTGCTTTGATTCTTTTTTAGGCTACATTTTCACTTGCATGCATGAACATGATTGATGCATTCTTTCTTGATTAACTACTTTGGCCAAATATCCAACCTTGCATCATATCCTTTGATTAACCCCCTTGAGCCTATTTGCCTCTTATTTGTCTTAGCTCATTATATACCTTATGTGAAAAATCATGTTTTATCTTACCTTAAGGAATGGGAGAGCATTGGTTCATTTTTAATTGAGGAGCTCTTTTGCTTGCTTGTGGGCAATTAATAGTTTAAGTGTGGGGGTTGTGCAAATTCATGTGTAATATATGCAAGATGATAAAAAAATGAAAATCATAAAAAAAATGAAAAGAAAAAAAAATAAATGCAAGAAAGGTTGTGAAAGAAAAGAAATCGAAAAAAAGAAGTAAAAATAAATAAATAAGAGAAGGAATATGTAAAGAGAATGTGCATAATTTGGAATTAGGGATAATATTTCATGCTTGTCATTTGTCAATTGAGTTCCTCCCCAATGCTCTTTTATTCTCTTGGGTTCTTAGCTTGTGATATCCATATTGTTTCCTTCCCTTACCTTGGCCCCATTACAACCTTAAATAAAGTCCTCTTGATTTGTATGTGCATGTGTTTTGAGTAGTGGAGAAGTAAAAGATATGCAAGCTTATGGTAGTGCAATTATTCATGAGTTGAATTGAGTGAAATACCTACCATTTATACACTTGAGGGATTAAGAGTGTATCTTGTGAGGATCTATCATTCTTGATTCATGTTTTTCAAATTGAAAATACCTTGCTTGTTGGTTTAAGATGTGAAGAAATGTCACCTCATGAATGTTTTGTCCCCTTGAATATTTTCTTGCTCTTCTTTCTTGTAAACTTTTGTATTCTTGAATGTCATTGGAATTTGAGTCTTTTAGAGTTTTTAGTTTTTAGTTTGTATGTTGATCCCTTGTTCCTTAGTTTTGCTCTTATGTGTTTTGCTCAGGAATGCAAAAAGCTAAGTATAGGAGAATTTGATAATCACATATTTTATACATTAATAAACCCTCATTTTTAGTCATTTACACTCTCTATATACTTAATTGATTGAGCTTGGTCATGTTTTGTAAGTTTGGTTTCAAATTTTGCCTAATTGATTTTTTCCAACATTAATGAGCTTTGACGCTATTTTTGTATTTCGGTCATAACTTGAGTTTTAGATATCTGAAAATTATGCATTTTACCTTGTAAGAAAGCTAAGAGGAAGCTCTATAACTTTAATGAAGAGCTCGAAGCCTCAATCAGATGTCTAGTGGACCTAATTGGGCTTGGAAGTTAGAACATGAGTTTAGAGACCCTTTGATATTATTTTGTCTATAACTTGAGTTGTAAACCTCCAAATTGTATGGGGTTTAGGCCCAGTTGCTCATAATGGACCCAACTTTGTAATTAATGAGTTTTTAATCATGTGAGCCAAAATAGGAAGTAGTTATGGGGGTTAGAAGGCAGAAAACTAAGAAAGCTTTCATTACACACTTTTCTCACCTTCTGTAACACCCCAATTTTTAGAAAATGTCCCGAATGTTCTGTTTGCTGTTTTTCAAGCTTTTGTGTAAATGGCTGTTGTGTCCTATTTTACTGTTTCTTGTTTTTCTGTATGAAATACAAATATGTTTTACAGGCTAAATTTTATTTGATCGTTTTACGTATTTTGCTTTGAGACGGTAAAATAAAAATTTTCTCGAGCTACTGTTTTAATTTTTCTGGGAGATATACAGACAATTAATACTGTCTGTAATTTTATTTGAACTTTTTGGATGATTTGCTTCGTCGTGGGGAAAAATAGAAAAATGACTGTTATGTCCCGATTGTACTGTTTTTAATTTTTCTATATGTTACAGTGCTTAATATTACTGTCTGTGATTTTATTTGGACTTTTTGTGCGATTTGCTCGGACAGAAAATAATATTTTTCCGGTAGGGAAATCTTGTTTTAATTATTCAGACTGGGGGATCTTACTAAACCCAATTCTGAATGAGACAATAATTAATCTTTTAATTTTTAGGATTTAACTGTCCAAGAAAATAATTTTGTGTATTATTTTATTAGTCAGTATAATTAGATGACAGTGGACCCGGAAATGTTTTGCAGGACCCACGTTTAGCTAATACAGTTAACTTAGTAGCTTAATTAAGCATCATTAGTAATGGAATTTTCTAGAACATGATGACTAAGGGTGTGACTAAGCTAATGACTAGGCTTAATAGTTAATGGAGCTTAGTGACTAAGCATGGTGACTATGCTTGCACCAACCAATGAGAACCAAGCTTGCTAACCAAGTTTTGATCTTGGCCTTTGATGTGTTCTAAGGCTTGGATGAAGCCAAGCAAGGCTACACCTTGCATGGCATGAAGTCCACGACCATTTGGCCTTTGGGAGACAAAATTCACTTTGTCTTCATGCAACTTTCTCTCTTCTCTCTCTTCCAAAAACCCTAAACACCATTGATGTTCTTTTGGAGCTAGTTTCGGCCAAACACATTTCCATACTATCCAACCACCCAAAATTCTATCCAACCAAGTTTTCTAAACCTAAACACAATCCTAAGAACATCTCTAGTTGAGAGTTCTTGCAAAATCCTTCATTTGAAGCTTGAAAACCTACTTGGAAGATTCAACCAAGAAGGTGAAATTCCTAGTTTTTCTTTTCTAAACTCTTTTTCAAAGTTCTAAACCATGATTTCTCCATGGTTTAAGCTCTCTTTCTATGGTTAGTAAGTTGTAGATTTTGTTTAAGTTTGTTAGGTGACTTGAAGGAGAAAACCAAAACATAAGGAAAGGTGTGAAAGAATTTTAGTCTTCATTTAAGGTAAGAGGAAGACTAATCTTATCATCTAAGGATGGTGGTAAGAAGATGGAGTGTGATTTTTGTGATTGTAGAATCCATAAGGATTCATTTGTGTGATTGTTAGTAGCTTGTTTATGTGTTTGTGTATTTGTTAGTAGCTTTCCTATTTGATGTTTGTAATAATTTGCATGTCTACAAGCTTTGATTGCATGTCTACAAGCTTTGATTTAGGTTATATGTGTTAGAAATATATTGCATGTGTTAGAAATGTATGATAAACTATAGGATGTGAATAATATGTCAAGGATTGCATGAGTGTTCCAAAGAACACAAACCTTGAGGCTTACGGCCATGACCAAAATGGAGAACCAAAATGTTCTCTTAATTTTCCTAAAATGAGATTTAATTAACCTAGGAATAATAACAAGGTATCACATTGTTTAGATTAAGGAAAATGAATTTAGAAATCAACTAACACAAGTATGTATTTTCAGCCAACATGCCAAACCAAGAATTCATGATTTCTAAAATCAATTCCAAAATATTTTCAAGTATAAAGATGCAATATATGCTAAAAAGAATTTTTCTAAAATGAGTTTTGAAGAAATAAATTGAATTGAATTAAGTTTAATAAATTAAAACTATTGATTTTATTGTTAGAAAAGAAATACAGTAACTTTTGAGAATTTCTAACATATAGCTCATGCTGTATTTTGAAGCATGTTAGTGGTTTTCAAAAGGATTAAATTATACGGTTAAAATAAATTAAATAGAATTTTTATGGGAAAATTAGGAAACCATTAATATAATTTTATAAACAAAATACTGTCAATTTTTAGTAAAAATGGGCAAATAAGAGAGAAAAGATGTCCAAAAGTCAGTATACGGTATGGAAATATTTTACGTAGTTTAAACGTATTAATTATTATTTTTGTTTATTTAAACAGTAATTTTTAAGGGATTTGGACAAGAAAAAGTATTAAAAACCCTACGCGATTGAGAAAACGTATTAAAAACCTTACGCGATTGAGAAAATGTATTAAAAACCTTACGCGATTGAGAAAATGTGTTAAAAACCCTACGCGATTGAGAAAACGTATTAAAAACCCTACGCGATTGAGAAAATGTATTAAAAACCTTACGCGATTGAGAAATAGTGTTAAAAACGCTACGCAATTTTAAAAACAGCAAAATAAATTTACGCGATTTAAAAACGTTTGTAAAAACGACGAGATTTAGAAAACGCGATAAAATTTCTACGCGATTGACCAAAACGGTACTTTCTGTTTTCTTTTTCTCTTTTCTGCTGTCGGGCTATGAGGTGAACCCGTACAGGCTTTGGAACAGTATTTGTCCAGTGGGACTTACTGTATTTTTTTATCTTTGAGAATATCCTGGTAACTTGAGGATATGCCAATTTTTGGTGGATTGGTTGACGAGGTGAATCACATCGTGTTGTCGATGCGATAAACGTAGTGTGGTTCATTGTTCTTATGAACTTGGAGACGTTAGTGTACGGGATCCCATATATGGATGATCGGTCGCTCCGGGCCGTGGCCGTGTACCGATAGCACACTAATGAACTCGACACACACTATTTTTAATCGAGACTTCGTAAAGTCTAATAGTACATTGCCTGTAGTGCCACAATGTGAGACCGTGAACTACACCATGCCTTGGATGATGGATTCCATGTGACGTGGGGCTATAGACGCAAAGTGTGACAAATATTAATAGTTTGGTTGGGCAGCCGTGGTACTAATAGATTTTGCGAGTCATTCTCTCTCTGATATCTGTATGTGTTTTAGCTCCATGGAGTAGGATTGTGTCATGTTGCATTTAATTATATCTTCAACATTATTTATTTTATCTGTTATTTATTTATTTGGTTATCGTTCTGAGAAATTATCTATTTCTGAAATTATTTTATCTGTGATATTAAATTGTATGTGTTATTATTTTATCTGTGATATCATGTGTTGTTGTGATATTTAAATATTTTCTCTATTCTGCTACTGATTATTGTTATAGCTTTTCATATTGCATGAGTTGTATAACTGTTGTTTGTCGTTTTCTTATTTACCATGTTGTGATGATTTTAGATTGTCTTACCTCTTTCTTTATTGTATGTGTTTTCTGTATATCTATTTTACGCGGTAAAGAGTTTGAGGAAGAGGACCAGCCTCTTGAGATTCTGTATCCCGAGGAGGAGGAAGATCAGCAAGCCGAAGATCAGTTCGACGATCAAGAACCATCTGATCATCCATATCCATTGGATTGATTAGTTTGGGTATGGCGGTGCCTGGATTTTTGGGGTTTGTGACACTCGAGTTTCACGGTGGATCGTTAGCTTGGCATATGCGAGGAGATAGAGACTCCGTGACGTATGTGGGACGGCTGAATGTGTCCCTACGTCATAGGTTTGATGAAGAGCCAGTGATGACGATTACTGTGTTTCTGCACCTAGAGTTACCGTTATCCATTAGGCGTCATTGGGGTGGTGTGACCACTGAGCCTAGTGAGATTAGTATCGCATCGACTGCGCGATCTCGTTATCGCCGAGTGTCGAGGCATCCTGGATATTTATCTTCTGATGAGTTTCCTGAGAGTGATCCATCAGAGGATTAAATATTTACGATGTATTTTTGGGCGCGTCTGCGTATGTATGTTTTGACTCTTTACTGTTTTTCTTTACTGTTTCTGTTTAAATATTTGTAGTTGTAGTTGTAAATTATTTGTATAACTTATAACTTGGATCATATGTATATTATGAGTGATGTTGTTTCTGTTTATTTTATATTTCCGCATTATTTTATTTAATAATATTCTGTTTAACAGGAACAATTTTACGACCCGTATTACTATGTAACAAACTTTTTATAACTTGGGTAGATTTTATTTATTTCTCTTTATATATGTGACATCCTCCAAAGGGGTGTTACACCTTCTCTCTAGAACTCTCTTTCTCTCCCTTCTCTCTAGATTTTCGTTTTCTTTCTTTTCTTTTTCGGAGTTCTCCCATTCTCATGGAAGGCTAAACTTCTGTAATCAATTTAGAATTCTTGAAGAAATTGTGGTTTGGATTCTTGATATCTTGGTTCGGTTTTGTGTTTGAATTGCTTTTGGATTCCTCTTCTTCTTCTTGATCTAGAAAGCATAAATAGTGATTCTATTTATGTTTGATTTAATTGAGTCTTGATTTAAGATTGAGAATTGTGATTGGATTTTGGTTGATTGATCTGAATTCATCACAGAATTAGAGGCTAGGTTTCTGATTTGTACCTAGGTTAATTGAATTTGGAGATTAAATTAACATAGATCTAACATAAGTTGTGTAATTGTAAATTTGTGTGTCAATTGTTAATTGAATTCTAAATGATTATCTAGTATGAATTCTAGATTTAATGCCAAGATTTTTGTTAAATCTGAATTAACCAGTCAAATGCACTTCAACTATTTGATGAAAGATTTATGATAGAATCAACCTAATTTTGGATAGGTTTATGAATTAATTGTTCTTTTCATTGAATTTCTCTCTTTAATTCTGTTATTTACATATTCTGAGTTCTTAAATTCCTCTCCCCAATTTTGTGCTTGATTTGATCAAATTGCATTTACAATCCTTGAGAGACGATCCGGTGTTGTTCCCTACACTGCAAGCTATAGGTATAACTCAGTTACAATTTTGATTGAGTTTGACGCTCTGTCAGAAATCCTTTCTTTTGTTCAGTTACTATTTTTAATAAAAACTCAAGTAAACCAACTTACTCAAACCTTAGTGTGAGGGTGAATGAGAAGCAGTAAAAAATAGCACAACACTAGAGATTAATACTAGCTCACCCCAAATCCATTTAGGCTACTTCCAGTACCTAGCTTTCACTAGGATTTCCACTATATGAGTATTCTTTATAATAACCTAGCCTTTCCAACCTAACAATACAAGTATTCTTTTGTCATAACCTCTTTAGGCTAAATAACTTCAACAAATGTGACTTATACAACCCACATGATCAATTACAACAATAAAGAATTAAAGAAACAAAAGTAAGAGTTTATGACTACTTAGTAGCTCTTGAAATCACTTATTGAGTGGATTAACATAATTTTACATAGCTTTCAGTACACATATAGAGATTATGTAGATTTGAAAAACAAGTAGGCATAAATGAGAGAGTTTAGTTCGTAGTTTTCAATATCAGATTGGCTACCAAGTTCATAACATTCAAATTCCTCAACTTAGTTGCTTATATAGACTTTGAAAAAGTAGTTGCTAGGCTTTCCTAATGGAAACTATCCTTTTTTTAGTAGGTAACCTTTTTTCTTGTCTTTTAGCTAATGAGTAAACACGTGTCTCCTACAAAACTTAGCCAGTGAGAAGGTTCATTTGACACCCTTCTCACAGAACTTTCTCAGCTAACTTTCTCATCACTTGAAGAATTTCAATCTTCTCATCTTTGAAGAACCACCATTATATATATGTACTTCTATAAAACTTATGGTGGTGGATGATCTTTGAAGCTTGAATTACTCTTGCGTTTGTTCTTGTGGAGATTCTCAATCTTCCTAACTTTCTCATGAATTGAACCTTCTTATGTTCATAAGGAACCTTCTTGTGAGTTCTCTTGAACTTTCTTACATTAGAATTTGAGTTTCTTAGGCTTCTATAATCATCCATAATTGTTCATTTTCATTGTTCAAGTCCTGCATATGTTAGACTAACACAAAAACTTCCACAATAATATTGTAAGAACAAAAAACAATGAAATTCAACTTTCAACATAGTTGGATATCTTCAAAACAAAAACAACACTATTTAGTGCATAAGGGCTTTGGAGCTTACATTCTCCTCCTTTTTTGATGATGACAAATTATTTAAAAATTTATAAAAGCTTATAAGGTTGAGAATTATTACCATTTCTACAAAAACTTTGAGAGAGTTAAAAGCCATAGATATGAGAAGGTTCATATTATACTTAATGGCTCCCCCTTAACTCACTATTCATTTTAACTTAGAATAGATAATGGTAAGCAGTTAAGATAGACATAACAATAATTAAAGAAGTATGAGAAAATAAAAGAGAATCAAAATTCATGAAAGTCATACTTCATTCATTCATCATTGAAAATTACAATTTTAAGACACTCCCCCTTAAAACATGCACTAAAAATTAAAATTTTCATATCAGACATCATTGAGCTCTGAGCATGTTAAGATCCAGAAAAGGGTTGAGTCACCAGAGAAAGAAGATGATAAAGAGAATTCATGAATAGATTGATGAGGAGGATAAGGATAATGTTCTTGGAGAGTGGTTCTAGGAATGACTTCCTTCTTTATTTTATCCACAAGCCACTCTTCGAGCATGAGAAAGCGATCCATGAAGGCATGCAAGGTGGAGTGCATCTCTTTCTGTCTTGCATTCAACTGTCTCACTCTTCTTCTCAACTTTATGTTATCTTTCCTCAACTTCTTCATTTCAACTTTAACAAACTTATAGGTCCTCTTTACTATAGGTTTGAAAGGAATAAGTTCTATTTGAGTTGAACCATGATGAGTCTTACTCCCTTTTATCCTGTTTCCTTGAGCAGGATCATGATTCTCTTTCTGTTGTTCTTCTGCCAGCACATTTAGAAAGGACACAAGGGAAACTGGTTTTCCCAAATATTTTGAATGATTAACTAAAGCAACTAGGAGTGTAGGGTTTTTGGATTTGGTTGTATTTCCTCCCTTAGAGCAGTCATATGATAGATATGATGTGGAAAATAAGGAAATTCAAACCTAAAAGGAGAATGATGTTCTTCTTCAACTTTTCTTCTTCATTTTAAGATATTCTTCTCAGAATTAGATGCGGGCTCATGGACTACTTGATTAACCTTCTTAGGTTGAGAGGTTGCCTCATCCCCTTTGTCTTCTTGAGAAGGTTTTGGTGAGGCAATCTTCTCAGTGTGCTGAGAAGGTTCATTTTCAAGTTTTTCTGTTGCAACCAAGGATTTTCCCTTTTCTTCTTAGACTGTTTCTGCTCTATGTTCCTTTGACTCTTCTCCTTTTCCTTCTTTAGACTTCTTTTTCTCAGAGACCAAAGGCATTTCACTCCTTGGAGATATTAGGGGTCCTTCCATTGAAAGATTGCCTTCTTTGGACAGTTAGGTCAGAATATTGGCCATTACAACTCGTGGATCAATTGTTGAGTAGTATAAGGCATGATTAGTCTAAGGTTTCTCAACATCTTGCTTTGAGTGAGCAGCAAGGTGTCTTTAGTTGAGCGATACTCCTCAGCCTCATGATGTTCTTCCAAAATAGGTTCTCTATCAAAGGCTTGAAAAAGTTCCTCCAAGTGCAGAAAATGTCCATTCCCAAGATGAGAAGGTTCTTCAACAACCTTCTTATAGACCATTTCTTCTTCCTCTATTAATTTTTTTTTGTTTTTCTTTTTCTTTTCTTTCTTCATCTTTCTTTGTCTTTCTTTTTCCTTTTCTTTTTTTTTCGTGCTCCTCTCTTCCCTTTCTTTTTTTCTCTTTTCATTCATTCATTCATTCTTTTTTCTTATTTTCTCTTCCTTAGCAGTAGCTTCTTCATCTATTTCTTTTTCAGGCTCCACTAGTTGAGTGGCTGCTTGCACAATTTCTTGCTCTTCTTTCTCTCCCTCAATTTTCTTATCATCTTTTACTAGGCTAAGTGGCTTGGTTGGATGATCGTGCCTCATCTTAATCCTAAGTTCATATTCCCTGTCCTCAGGTTCTCTCTTCTCAAGGTACATCGGTTTGAGATTCTTCCTTGAGAAGATTAAACCTTTTTTCTCAGCCTTTTCCTTTGACAGGTCCACCTTATAGTGCTTGAACACTTTTGTCAACAACATGCCATATGGTAGACAGACATTTGTCTTAATGTTCTCCATAGCAGATATCATGTATTTTAGGATGATGTAGTGGAGGTTTAGAGGCTTTCTCTCCTTGATGTGATACATCACCACCACATTAACTTCATGGATCTTCTTAATACTCCCAATCCTAGGCATGACAAAGTAGCAAGATTGAGTGTAGGGATTTTTCAATGGCTTTTAACTTGCTTGCCAGCTTAGATTCTTTAGCATCTAGGAACAGGGTGTCTATAACATCTTCCTAAGTTCTATATCCTATATGCCATGCACCTTGGTCATATGCCTCTAGGCCTTTCTTAGGCACGCCAATAATCTCAGACAAGGTATCCATGTTGACAGTGACTTGAACACCCTTGGCAATAGATACATACAATGAAGGGTGGTTCTTTTATCACAGAAGCTCCTACGTAGAACTTCTCATAGAGGGTTGGATAAACTTTCTCAGAGAAGTTGAAAAAATTAGTCCATTCAAGAATACCCATGTGAAGCCTAAAGTCTCTCCCATCTTGGGCCATATTATCGAATGAAATGCTCCTCCCAGGCATAACCTTAATGAATCTAAACTTCTCATTGAATATTTTCTTTACTTCTTGCGTAGAGACTGGCTTTATCAGGGGCTGAGTGGGTTCAGATTGGTCTGGATCTTAGGACTTCTTCTTCTAAATTTACAGCCTCTTCTATCTAGGCCTTCTTTTTTGGTGCTATAGATTTAACTAGTCCAAACATAACACGAGTGGTTCTTCTCCTCTTGCAAGGATTAGGAACAACGTTTGGTTGCGATTGTGAGGGTTCAAGGGGAATAGAAGGTTCATCATGTGCTGGAGTTGGTGGGTGTGTTTCACGTTCATCACTTGAACATTTTAGAGAGGGGATATAGGAAGGGTTCTTGGTCTTCATTATAGTGTGTTTGACTTTACATTCTCAAAAGGGTTTAAGTAAGAAAACTATATATCTTTAGGATTAAGGTTTGAGAGTGAAAGAAAGTAATAGGTGAGTGAGAGTAGTCATAGGTAAGAGAAGGTTAAGTAAAGAGAATTCAGAGATGAAATTTGAAGTGGGGGTGAAGTGATCAATCTTGGTCATTTATGGTAAGTAAAATTCAAATGCTGGACCCCCTCTTTATACCATTAAAACATAGTGAACTCAAACTAATGAAGAGAGATATTGTTTTAGAAATAGCCATTTGCAATAACTGTCATGTGACAGTTGGGCTTTAGAGGAGGGTGATAAGGTATGGGTGAGAGAGTTAGTTTGGGAACATTCTCACCAACTCTTTCATGAACTTTCTCATAACTTTCTCACCTCCTGATAACTATTTTTTTAATGTTTCCCAACAAAGCTCAAAACTCTTAATATGTATCCTTAAGCAATAATAAACATTATATGCTTAGAATTAAAATCTCAAAATCATTCAAACACATTTAAATCATATTATAGAAGTCAAGATCAATCATTTGAGAGAAATCATATTCATATTTTCTCTTACAAAGCAAAACCTATTCTCGCTAAGGGTTTTGTAAAAATATCTGCCTATTGATGGTTAGTATCAACAAATTTAAGTTCAAAATAACCTTTTTGGACTTGATAATGAATAAAATGATGTTTAATTTCAATATATCTTGATCTTGAATGATGTGTAGGATTTTTTAACAGATTATTGACAATTGTATTTTCATATAGAATAGGAATGTGATTATACCTTAGGGAGTAATCCTCCAATTGATATTTGATCCACAGGAGTTATGAGCAACAATTGGAGGCTGACACATACTCAGCTTCTGTAGTTGAGAGAGCTATGGAGTTTTGCTTCATATTTGACCAAGTTACCAATGCATTTCATAGGAAGTGACAAGCACCACTTATGCGTTTTCTCTCGACTCTATCTCAAGTAAAATCAGCATCACACTACCCTACTAAATCAAAACTAGAGTCTTTCTTATACCACAAACCATAGTTAGATGTTTCCAGTAGGTACCTAAAGATTCTCTTCACAGCTTTAAGATGACATTTTTAAGACATGCTTGAATCCTTGCATATAACCTAACACTAAAAATAATATCAGGTCCGCACTAAAAATAATATCAGGTCCGCTTGTTGTTTAATACAATAAGGATCCAATCATACCTCTATAAAGCTTTTCACTTATTGTTTTACCTTTATCATCTTTTTCAATAACATCAGATGGGTGCAGTAGAGTCTTCATTGACTTTGCTTCTTCCATATTAAACTTTCTCAGCAAGTCATTTATGTATTTTTCTTGATAAATAAAAATCTCAGACTTGTCTTGCTTGATTTGAAGTCCAAGTAAGAACTTCAATTTTCCCATCATGCTCATTTCAAACTCATTTTTCATTAAATCATAGAATTCTCTGCATAAGCCTTCATTAGTAGATCCAAAAACAATGTTATCAACATATATTTGGACAAATAAAAGCTCATTCTTCAATTGTTTTCTAGATAAGGTTGTGTTCACTTTTCCAAGAGTGAAACCATTTTCTAATACGAAATTGTTTAGTTTCTCATACTAAGCTCTTGAAGCTTATTTTAAACTATAAAGGGCTTTAGAGAGCTTAAACACATAATCTAGATGCTTAACATCCTTATTTATAAAACCATTCAAAAATGCACTTTTAACATCCATTTGAAATAATTTAAATCCTTTAAATGCACCATAAGCAAGAAGTATTTTGATTGCTTCTAATCTAGCAATAGGGGCAAAAGTTTCATCATAGTCTATATTTTCTTGTTGATTATACCATTGTCCTTGCCTTGTTTCTTACTATTTTTCCATCCTCATCAAGCTTGTTCTTGAAAACCCAGTTTGTGCTAATTAGGGAATGATCTTTTGGTGTTGGCACAAGTGTTCATACCTTATTTCTCTTAAACTAATTGAGTTCCTCTTGCATTGGCTCTATCCATGATTCTTCTTGTAGTGCTTTTTCAATATTTTTGGGCTTAATCCAAGAGAGCATAGCAAACAAGTTTGTATGTTTTGGTATCCTACGAGATGATATGGTTTTGAATCCAATTGAGGCTTCTTCTATGATCATCTATTTAGGATGAGAAGGATGATGCTTCCATCTCTTAGACAATTGAGAAGGTTGGTGAAAAGATTCATGAGAAGGTTCATGAACTTTCTCAACATCTGACATAACTTTCTTATCTTTAGATTGATCATTCTCGTTGGTTAAACCATCTCAATGATTCCTTTTATCACATTTTTCACTTTTTTCATTGAGTGATAGTTTCTCCATTTCCTCATCTAGATTTGTACGCTTTTTTTTTCTCATTAATAGAGTTAATTTCATTAAAAATAATATACATGCTTTCTTCAACAGTTGATGTTCTCAGATTATAAACTCTATATGCTTTAGAAGATAGTGAGTAACTAAGGAAGATAGCTTTGTCAAATTTTAAGTCAAATCTCTCTAATTAATCATTGCTATTCAAAACAAAGCATTTACATTCAAAAGTTCAAATGTATGATATGTTATTAAGATATGACAAGAGGTGTTGACTGCCTCAGCCAACAAAAACTTTGGAAGATTAGTGTCACATAAGAAAGTTCTTATCATTTCTTTTAATGTCCTATTTTTTCTTTCCACAAATCTATTTTGTTGAGGAGTTTTTGGATAAAAAAAATTATGGACTATTCCATTTTCTTCACAAAAGCTTTTAAAAGATGTATTCTTAAACTCTCCTTAATGATCACTTCTTATGGCAGTTATACAAAAACTTTTCTCATTTTAAACTTATTTACAAAAGGTTTTAATGGCCTTAAAAGAATCATCATTATGTTTTAGAAATAAGACCAATGTAAATAGAGAAATCATCAACAATAAAAAAGTCATACCTCTTTCACATAAGCTAGCAGTCTTAGTAAGACTAAAGAGATCAATATGCAAAAGTTCTAGAGCTTGCGAGTGGTGACTATGTTCTTGGCTAAAAACTTGACTTTGTCTGCTTGCCTCTTTGGCATACTTCACATACCATACATTTATCAAACTTAAGTTTTGGCAAGCCTTTCATAAAATCATATTTTTGTAGTTTTGAAATTGTTTTCACATCAATATGACCAACCTTCTTATGCCATAATCATTTTTCACCACTCACAGAAATAAGAAATTCTATATTTTGATCACTTAAGTCCTCTAATTTGATGTTATGGATATTTTTGTCTCAGTTTCCAGAAAAGAAGACTTTTCCATTGTTGACTTCTCTCACAATACATTTTGTAGGTTCAAACACTACTTCATAGCCATTGTCACAAAACTGGCTTATGCTAAGATGATTTTGTTTTAACCCTTTCATATAGTACACATTATCAACAGAGGTAGAATCTTTCTTACTAACTTTAATTATTCCATTGATTTTGGCCTAGCAATTGTCACCAAATGTGACATCACCTCTATATTTGTCTTTGAGTAACAAAAACTTGTCCTTGTCTCCTGTCATATCTGTGGAACATCCACTGTCCAAGTACCATATGTCCTTATTTCCTTTTGTTACCAAGCAAATCTACATGGCAAGCAATCATAGATTTAGGTTCCCAAACTTTCTTAAGTCCTTTCATGTTAGGTGGTTTAGCTTTTAAAGGTTTGTTTTTTTAAGCAATAGTCTGAGTCTTTATGCCCAATTCTATTGCAGCAAAAACACTACATCTTAGGTTTCCCAATAGGCATAAAGAAATTCTTATACCATTTCTACTTTGATGACTCCTATATCTTAAGCTGACCTTGTCAAATGTACACTGTTAGCTTCTTAGAAGCTTCTCAAAATTTTTAGTGCCATTGACAAACTTGGCTAGGTCATTGGTCAAGTCTTCCATTTTCCTTTTCAACATTTCATTCTCATTTATCATATGAGAAGATTGTTGAGAAGGTTTGTGAGAAAATCCACCATGGTTCATTCTACTTAGAATTGTTAGTTCAATATTCTTTTTGACTAATGATTCAACTCTCTCATTCAAAGTTGTATTGTCATCTTTCATAGATTAATTTTCCTTTTATAATTTTGATAACTTAGTTTTTAGAAAAATGCATCTTAGAGCAAGAATATTGGAATTAGACAAGAGGTTATCAAAAGCAGATTAAAGTTCATCATAAGAAGGGTGAGAAAGTTACCTCATCATCACTTTCTTGATCTTTAACTACTAGGTAGAGATGTGCAACTTCCTCTTACTCTTCATCACTTGATGAATCTTCATCAACACCCTCCCAAGTTGCCATCATCCTCTTCTTCTTTGTAGATTTCTTTTGAGCTTTCTTTAACAAAGAACATTCAGACTTGATGTGGCCTGGTTCTCTACACTCATAGTAAGTTAGTTGTCCCTTGTTTATGTTGCTTATATCACCTTTCTAAAGCTCCTTCTAGAGTTGGAATCCTTTTTCCTTTCTTCATCATTTTCTCCACATCCTTTGTAGTTTCCTTGAGATAAAGGAAAGTTCATCCTCATCATAAGCATCATCTTCCATACTTTTATCATAAGAATCAACTCTTAAGCTGAGAGAGTTGTGAGAAGATTGTTTATGAGCATTTTAAGTGGATTTGAGGAAAATGGATATTCCTTTCCTTAAGATATCCTTATCCATCTCAACTAGTTCCTGCTCATGTAACTTCAGGGATCCCAGTAATTCATCTAACCTCAAGGATGACAAATCGTTAGCTTCTTGAATGGCTATAACTTTTGGTCTCCTCACTTTAGTCAAGCTTTTCAACAACTTTCTCACATGCTCCAAATTGGTGTAAGTTTTCCCATGAGATTTCAAACCATTCTCAATGATTGTGAATCTGACTAACATCTCATCAATTGTCTCGTGCTCTTTCATCTTAAGCAACTCATATTGATGGACCAACATACTAGTCTTTTCTTCCTTAACTATATTGGTACCTTTAGGTGCTATAACAATAGTATCCCATATTTCTTTTGATGTTTGACATCCAACAATTTCTTCATACTCACTTATACTCAGGGTGTAGATTAGATAGAATTTTGCCTTTAAATTTAGAATGTATTTATTCTTCTCATCTTCTGACTAGGTTTCTCTAAGCTTCTTAGCTTATCTTCCATCATCAAATCTAGTCATTGAGATATAAGGACCATCTTCAATGATCCCCCATAGATATACATGCTGAGACTCGATGAACATCTTCATCCTATCTTTCCAATAGTAGTAGTCTCTTCCATCAAAAGTTGGTGGTCCATTGGTGGAAGAGCCTTTAGGTAGATAGGTGACACCTCCTTGTTAGTGTGCCATACTTCCTTCAGAATCTTTTCTCCTTTTACACTATTAAGTGTGCTCAACAAAGATGTTGAGCTCTAATACCAACTAAAGTTGGCAAAAACACAAAAAAGGGAGTTGAATTATGTTATCTTTTTCTTAAAATTTGTAACCTTCTCACTACTTCATCAAGTAGTTTATACTTGGCAGTGAGAAAGTTCTTAGCTAGTACAAGAAGATTAGTGAGAGAGTTCCTCATTGTCTTTTGTTAGATGGAAACAAACTTTCTCACTGTTATCAATAAATCATGTTCTGATCCTTGTGGTAGAGATTTAATAGAATGATTGAGATAAGTTTATCTTTTCAGAGGATTTAGTTTGAAAACTAGCATATGAAAGATTGACCAACCAACTTAGCAGGCATTTCAACTTTTGCAATACTATATAAACTTAACTTTTAAGAAATCCTTTCTATCGTTTAGTTACTGTTTTTAATAAAAAAAACTCAAGTAAACCAACTTATTCAAACCTTAGTGAAAGAGTGAAGGAGAAGCAATAGAAAACAACACACACCAGAGATTTTATACTAGTTCCGTAACACCCTTGTAGAGATGTTACATTTATGATGCAATAAAATAAAACCTTACTCAAGTTGTAAAATGTTTGGTACATAATTAATATGAGTTGTAAAATTTTTCCTTTTATACTGGTTATCATTAAATAAAATAACACGGAACATAAAATAAAACAAACTATTATCACACACCATAATATACATATGATTTTGTCGTAAGTTATACAAATAATTTACAATTACAAATAATTAAATAAAACAGTAAAGAGTCAGCATAATACTAAAACACAAAGTGTCCAAGTGCACATCAAAGATTCCTAACCCTCTGAAGGATCACTCTCAGATTGATCATCGGATGATAGAAATCCAGGATGTCTCGCAACTCTACGGACAAGAGTTCGTACTGTCGATATAATACTGATCTCACTGGGTGTATGAAAAAATCCTCCCCAGTGACGTCTCAACGCCAAAGGCATCTCCAAATGTAAATACAGAGTAGTAGTAAAAACAGGCTCCCCATCAAACTCTCCACGCAGGGACACCGTCAGACGCCCCACGTAGACAACTGATCCTCTATCTTCCCACAGTCGCCAGGCTTCAGAACCTCCGTGAAACTCAAGTCTCACAAAACCTAAGAATCCAGGCAACGCCATAACCACAAGATCAATGTAGATGGTATGGGTGATCGAACGGCTCGCCTTCCTCGAACTGGTCACCCGACTGCTGCTCCTCAGGGTACAGAATCTCAAGAGGTTGTTCTTCTTCCTCTTCCTCAAACTCTTTACAGAAATAAAATAATAATATAGAAAACGCATACAAAGAAAGAGGTGAGACAATCTACATTATTATCAGCATGGCAAATAAGAAAACGACAATACAACAGATATCACAGTTTAATACAATAATGCATAATACAGTATCATGAACAATAACATAATTTTAACACAATAATGCATACCACAGTATCATAAACAATAACACAATACGTCATACATAATATCACAAATAATAACCTCATGATGCATGCCACAAATGCAAATGCATATGACTCATTCCTACTCCATAGAGCTAGACACAGACATCAGAGAGAATGATCCGAAAAGAACTATCAATACCTCAGGTTGCCCAACCATACTATTACACTGTCCAACGTCGTGTCTATAGCCCACAGTTCAAAACATCGTGCAGTAGTACACAGTCCAAACACGTCGTGCACTACAGGCATTGTACTAAACAATCTCCACAAGATCTCGATTAAGAATAGTGAGTGTCGAGATCATTAGTGTATTACCAGTTACCACGGCCCAGAGGAGCGACCAACTGTCCACACGTGGAATACTCCGCACACTAATGCCTCCAAGTCCACTCAATGAACCACACTACGCTTATCACATCGACAACACAGTGTAATTCGTCTCGTCAATCAATCGTCAATATCAACCCAAATTGACAAGACTCTCAATGCATGAATAAGAACTATAATTACAAAAATACCATTAGTCTCAAAATATTACCATATTTATAAAAACGCCCTCAATCTCAATATTCTAATATATAGTACGTCTCCACTTAACAGTACCATATCTCAACATGTCCGGGTCTACCACTTTGGCTCGACAGCAAAACTCACTGTTACAATTAATCGCGTAGAAATTTTATCGCATTTTCACAATCGCGTCACTTTTACAAACGTTTTTAAATCGCGTAAATATATTTTGACGTTTTTAAAATCGCGTAATGTTTTTAAATCATTTTCTCAATCGCGTAAGATTTTTAAATCGTTTTCTTAACCGTATAGCTTAAAAATCATTATTTTAAATATACGTAAGCTATTTCTAATACTTTTAAACTACGTAGAATATTTTCCTTATGTTATAAACATATTATAAAACTTTCTCTTTTATTTGTCCGTTTCTAGTAAATTTTGACAAGATTTTGTCTAGAAAATTCATTAAAAAGGTATTTTCTACGTTTTTCTTTAAAAATTCCTTTGTTTAGTTTATAACTACAAAATACACTTTGAAAATTACTAACATACTTTAAAACTCCAAGGTAAGTATTTTTCAAGAGTTTTGTTTATTTCTCTTCTATACTATATTTCTAAAAAAAATCGTTTACTTATTTAGTTCTTGAAAATCCATTGCAAATGAATTCTTTTTAGGTTAAACAACTAGTCTACACTTAGAAAATAAATTTTGGATTAATTACACATTAAAAGGGCATGTTGGCCGAATTCATCATTCTTGTATAAATCAAGTTTAAATTATTTTCTATCCTCTAAATCATTGTAAAATCCATTAACCTTATTAAATCAATTGATTCATCCTTTTAGAAAATGGTTGAGAACATCTTGGTTCTCATTTTCATGGTGAAGTCGTGAGCTCCATGTTGTGTTCTTTGGAACACTTATGCAAACCTTACATGTTATTCACATCCTATATTAATAGTCATGCATCTATAAACACATGCAATATATTTTAAAGCTATAGACATATATTCAAACAAAATCAAACACAAATAAAGAAAGCATTTAAACAACCAAACAAATGAATCCTTATGGATTCTTTACACACATACAATCCATTTTCTCATCACCACACAAGGTTGATGAGATTAAATCTCCCTCTTACCTTAAAGGAAGACAACTCCTTCTAACTCTCCTCCTATGATTTTCATGACCTTCCAAGAGAAACCTACAAATCTTAAACAAAAATTCAAAGAGTCATAACTATAGGAGAAAAACATAAACCATGGATCAATCATGGCTTAGAACCTTAGAAATCATGTTAGAAGTAAGAAACAAGAAGTTTCACCTTGTAGGAAAAAATCTCCAAAGTGATTTTCCAAGCTCAAGATGAATTTTTTTTGGAAGAACTTTCAACTAGAGATGTTCATAGAATGTTGTTTGGATTTTAGAAGTTGGGTTAGATGAAAATTTAGAAGGGTGGAAGTATGGTTTCTTGGTGTTGGCCGAATGGCTCTCAAAGAAGCAACAATGGTGATTTTTGTTCTTGGTGTTCTTGAAGAGAGAAAAGAGTAAGCTTAGGTGATAGCAAAGATGAAGAATGAAGTGAAATGCTCTCCTAAACCCTACTTGGCCGTGAGCTTTATCAAAGGAGGTGGCCACCTTTGTTGACTTCTCCTAACACCTAATAGCCCTAGATTTGATCAATAGTTGATATCAAAGGCTTTGGCTCTAAGCTTATTTCTAATTGGTGTAGATAATCTAGTCATCAAGTGTCTAGCATCTTCTTGATTCTTCTTGAAATGCTCTAGCCGAATTGCTCCAAAGGTGAGTAACTAAGTTTGTGTTCATTTATGAAATCTAGTTACACTTAAGTACATTTAGTTAGTTTGCTTAGTTACTTGCCTAACTATATAGTTACTTAGATTAACTAGGTTTTGTCTTGATATTTTTAGAACCTTCTCTAACTAGGACTTAAGTAGATAGCTAACTAGGTTTCCTTCATTTAGTTACTAAACAAGCTTCCTATGTTAACTTAGTTAGGTTTAAGTAAACTTAGTTAAGCTTTCTAGTTTAATCTTAATAAGTCTAACCACTTTTGTGGACTTGATTTCTATTCGTCTAGAATTATCAAGCCACTAATGTTGACTACATTTCATTGGTTTAGAATTTAATCTAGCCAGAAACGTTGACTGGTTCACTAAACGCGGGTCCCACAAACTTTTCTGGGTCCATGGTTATTTTGGAGCAGATTTTTACTGTTTTTGAGACAATATGTACTATCAAATACAATAATATTATAATAATATAAAATTATTTTATTGCACAGTTAAATCCTAAAAATTAAAAGATTAATATACATATCACTCGGAATTGGGTTTAGTAAGATCCCCCAACTCCGAATAATTAAAATAAGATTTTCTCGGACCGAAAATTATTCTTTTCTTGACTCGGAGTAAATCACACAAAATACTCAAATATAATCACGAAACAGTCAAATAAATTTTATAACACACAGAAAACACAACACAGTACATTTAGGATAAAACTGTCATTTATTCAAAAGTTAGGGTGTTACAAGTTTACCTTAAATCCACATGAGTTACTTCTAGTACCTAGCTTTTACTAAGATTTCCATTATATGGGTATTCTTTATAATAACCCTGTAATATCCCAAATTTAACAACAACAGTATAATCTGTATTATACCACAGTAATTAGATCCAGGCATGCTACTAACTACTACTAAGCATTTTATAATATAACAAAACCATATATATGTAGAAAATATAAGCCACGAGCGAAAGAATATATACATAACATCTGTCTTTATCATAAATACAAAATACGTACAAGCTTACAAAATAGGCCCCTCAAGGCATCAAATACACACGCTTCAAAAAGAAACTACAAAGTAATGTTAAACTAAGCTCTCTAAGCTCCTACCAGCAATAATCTATCCATAAGTCTTCTTCTCTAGAATCATTATGGAAACACACACACGGAGTGAGAATCACATATTCTCAGTAGATTCACAATAAAACATGTCATCATAATCATTCTAGCTATTTCGGAGAAAAACATCAAGTAAAGCATAACTTCTCAATAGAAAGGTTGCAAAAACCCAAAAACACTTCCTTTCTCTTCTCGAAATATATTCTCATTTTATAAGTTTGTATAGAAAACTCATTGCACACAACATTCACAAATCATTATCTCAAAAATAAGCAATTGCCTATACAATTGTCATGTTATAATTATGTAATGATTAGCAATCGCTCATACAATTGTCATGCTATGCCAAATTATGCCTTATGTTCATGCCTATGCAATAACCTAAAAATGAATATGGATAATGTCATGATTCCTCAAACTTAGCGAAGGACCTCATCCTCAGCCACTCTAGAAATGTTATGATATGATATGAGCCTTGCACAGAGCAAAGGAACCCAGTTCCATAAGCCTTGAACAAGCACTGGAACCCAGTTCCAGAACTCTTCTCTCCGAGTAGTGACCTCATCAACTACGCAGTCTTCAATAAGCACAGGAACCCAGTTCTAGTGTTTTCTCCAGGTAATGAACTCATCAACTACACGGTCTTCAACAAGGATCACTATGATAGGGAGGGTTCATTACCTCCTCATTCCAAATCATATATGATCACCAACAGTGAGGACCTCATCCTCTATCAAACACAAATATGAAATACAACGATGCTAACTATCACAGTTACTAGCATTTGATTTACATTCATGATCTCAAATATGAATAACAATGTTGCTACATCACTACAATAATTAACATAGCGCTTGATTTACATTCATATCATTAACACTTCATTAAATACTTATGTTAAAGTCTCATCACTAATTAAGAAGCATATAATAAAGAATCTATACCAATAGGAAGCTCTATTGCATCAAACAAATCTTCTTGTCTAAGGCTGGAAGTGGCATTTAGGCATTATCCACCCATACCTAGGTATGAAGGTGGTAGGGCAACACCCTATTCTTCTAGGCAACCCAACCTAGGTGCATCTCTGTGGTGCCTAGGCACCATACTCTCTGTCTCAACCATGCCTAGGCATGATTCATTGGAGGCTAGGTGCAACCCTGCAACAGAAAGTTTTCTGCAGAATTTTGTAGAACGGGTATTGTTCCATTTGGAACATGCCTTCATTTCTCCATCCAAACTTCAATTTTTAATGCTTTCCTATATCATACAAGACATATAAACATGTTGTAACCCTTATGCAACTATTAATTCACTTAAACATGGATCAAAGAATCATTCAAAAACCTTAAACACCAAAAATCCCAACTCTTAGCTCAAGTAAAAATAAAGCAGTTTAAGGGATGAAAATTCATCTCCATGCATCCAACAAATAAAAAACAAGTCATCATTAAGTTCTACAAAAGATTCAAACCAAGAACACGAAATCACACTAAAAAACACATTTTCTTCATCAACCCTCCTCATGAGAAAAGATGGAGAAAATGGAAGAAAAATGTAAAAAAAAAAAGCTTTCCCCTACCTCAAGGTCTTGAAAATGGCCAAGGATTGGCTGTGGAAGCTCTTTGTTTTCCTCTTCTTATTCTTTAGTTGTTGCTCCTCCTTCTCTTGCTCATTTCTTTCGTTCTTCTTCGTTCTCCCTTGATGTTTCTCCAAATCGTGAGAAAAGTGAGTGGGTGAGGGGATAGGAATGAAAGAAATATAAATAAAAAGGGTCGAACAAAGTGGCTAAACGTGAGGGCTCTAAAGTCTTAATGATATTTTGTTAAAATCCTATATCTGCGAAAAACACTTGATTTCTCCAAATCAAGTTTCCTAAATTCCAATAAGTTTCAAATAAATCCTAAGATTCATCAAAAAACTTGTTTCACCATTCTCATATTTTTTCATATCTGTTATTAGTCAATCCGACATTAAAACACACACTCAGTATGCTTAAAAATACCAAACTAACTCCAATTAACTTCAAATTTTAACTACACCATCTTCCACATATTTTTGACCAACAAACAAATTTTCCAAATTTATTTCTATTAACTAAGCAGTTTAAGTTAATTCTGGGCTAATAACAACTATTTTTTACACATAGTGCTATAACAAAGTGACTAAAATTGCTCAGAAGGCCACAAAATTTAACAAGCATGACAAACAAGTATTAGGCTACCTCTATAATCATATACAAGTCTACCATGTTTTCACAAGTGTTACATTTCTCTTATATTTTTAAGAATTTTGTCCCCAAAATTTGGTTTGCCCAATGTAAGAAGTCATAAGCAACTTACATGTAAAAATAGGTGCAACAAAATACCAAAGAAACAAAATTTTACCAACGTACTCACCTTTTCCTGAACCAGGAGACTTTGTTGTCTCCTTGCCTTGCAAAGTGTAGACTCTCCTCGAAGCTACAGGTCTTGAATCCAGCTTTGCCTCATTCTTTTGAGGACAATCCTAGCATAGTGTCCCAACTTGCCATACATATAACATATTATATGGTCAGTTGTACAAGCTTTATCGCCATGATATCTACCACACTTGGCATATTTATACACACGATCATCCATCTGAATTTGCTTTCCTTTATCTTTTTGATCTCTAAACTGTGGAGTACTCCTCTCGGAACTATCTTCTGTCCTTTTCCTCTTTAGGGAACTTACTGGTTCATTCTCTGTTGCACTCAACTTTTCCTCCACATTTTCCAGATTATACCCTCCTCCAATTGGTGACAAACTCACTCCTCTAAACTTTAAGGAATCATGGAAACTCTGATTCCCCACTGATACTTCAAGTATTGGTTGTATTGGTGGTACAGGAGGAACTAGTTGTTAGGGTGGATAGGCTCCCATCCTATCAAGAATCCTATTGGTAACAACAGTCTGCTTCCTCATAGTAGTTTCCATTACTATTAACACTTCATCCATATTGCCTGAACCTCTTCTAGAAAAATTTACACTTCTCCTAGTTTGCCTTAGCGGTGCCATAATTTTTTATACACACAAAATAATATATATTGTGTTGATCAGTCTCAATATCATGTAACTGTGTAATAGTAGCTAATAACAATCCAACCTAAGGCAAGTTATGTAGTTTTATTCAAACATCTCAAACAAGAGACAAATAAATGCATAACACATAAAGGCACTCCTAAACATGCCTAAGCATAGTCAGTCCATATCTCGACTCAACAAGATGAACTGCTCTGATACCATAATTGCAACATCTCAAATTTAACAATAACAGTATAATATGGATTATACCATAGTAATTAGATCCAGGTATATTACTAATTACTACTAAGCATTTTCTAATATAACAAAACCATATATACAGAAAATATGATCAGGAGCGAAAGAATATATACATAACGTCTGTATTTCTCATAAATAAAAAACATGTAGAAGCTTACAAAACAGGCCCCTCAAGGAGTCAAATACACACGTTTAAAAAAAAACTACAAAGTAATACTAAACTAAGCTCTCCAAGCTCCTGTCAGCAATATTCTATCCATAAGTCTTCTTCCCTGGAATCATTATGGAAACATACACATGGGGTGATAATCACATGTTCTCAGTAGATTCACAATAAAACATGCCATCATAATCATTTCAGCTATTTCAGAGAAAAAACATCAAGTAAAGCACAACTTCTAGTAGAAAGGTGATAAAAGCCTAAAAACATTTCTTTTCTCTTCCCGAAATAGATTCTCATTTTATAAGTTTGTATAGAAAATTCATTTGCACACAACACTCATAAATCATCATATCAAAGATAAGCAATTGCCTATACAATTGCCATGTCATGATTATGTAATGATTAGCAATCACCTATACAATTGTCATGCTATGCCAAATTATGCCTTTTGTTCATGCCTATGCAATAACCTAAAAATGAATGTGAATAATGTCATGATTCCTCAGACTTAGTGAAGGACCCCATCCTCAGCCACTTTGGAAATGTTATGATATGTTATGAGCCTTGAACAGAGAAAAAGAACCTGGTTCTATAAGCTTTGAACAAGCACAGGAACCTAGTTCCAGAAGTCTTCTCTCTAGGTAGTGACCTCATCAACTACATGGCCTTCAACAAGCACAGGAACCCAGTTCCAGTGTCTTCTCTGGGTAATGAACTCATCAACTACACAGTCTTCAACAAGGATCACTATGATAGGGAGGGTTCATTACCTCCTCATTCAAAATCATATATGATCACCAATAGTGAGGACCTCATCCTCTATTAAACACATATATGAAATACAATGATGCTAACTATCACAGTTACTAGCATTCCAATTGATTTACATTCTTGATCTCAAATATGAATAACAATGTTGTTACATCACCACAGTAATTAACATAACACTTGGTTTACATTTATATCATTAACACTTCATTAAATACCCCTATTAGAGTCTCATTACTCATTAAGAAACATATAATAAAGAATCTACACCAATAGGAAGCTCCATTGCATCAAACAAATCTTCTTGTCTAACGCTGGAAATGGCGCCTAGGCGCCATGATCTTTGACTTAGCCATGCCTAGGCATGATTCACTGGTGCCACCCTGCAACAGAAAATTTTATGCAGAATTCTACAAAATAGGTATTGTTCCAGTTGGAACATACCCTCATTTCTCCATCCAAACTTCAATTTTTAGTGCTTTCCTACATCATACAAGACCTATAAACATATTGTAACTCTTATATAATTTTTAATTCACTCAAACAATGGATCAAAGAATCATTCAAAAACCTTAAACGCCAACATCCCAACTCTTAGCTCAAGTAAAAATAAAGGGGTTTAAGAGATGAAAATTCATCTCCATGCATCCAACAAATCAAAAATAAGTCATCATCAAGTTCTACAACAAGATTCAAGCCAAGAACACAAAATCACACTAAAAAACCCACTTTCTTCATCAACCCTCCTCATGAGAAAAGATGGAGAAAATGGAAGAAAAGTGTAAAAAGACAAGCTTCCCCCTACCTCAAGGTCTTGAAAATGGCCAATGATTGGCTATGGAAGCTCTTTGCTTTCCTCTTCCTCTTCTTTAGTTGTTGCTCCTCCTTCTCTAGCTCCTTTCTTTCTATCTTCTTCCTTCTCCCCTGCTGTTGCTCCAAACCGTGAGAAAAGTGAGTGGATGAAGGTATAGGAATGAAAGAAATATCAAGGAAAGGGGGTCAAACAAAGTAGCTAAACATGAGGGCTCAAAAGTATTTATGATATTTTGTTGAAATCTTGTATCTGCTAAGAATACTTTGATATCTCCAAATTAAGTTTCCTAACTTCCAACGAGTTTTGAATAAATACTAAGATTCATAAAAAAACTTGTTTTACTATTCATTTATTTTTTCATATTTGTTACTAGTCAATCAAACATTAAAACACACACTCAGTAAGCTTAAAAATATCAAACTAATTCTGATTAACCTCAAATTTTAACTACATCATCTTTCACATATTTGGGACCTAGAAACAAATTTCTCATATTTATTTCTATTAATTAAGTAGTTTAAGTTAATTCTAAGGCTAATAACAGTTATTTTTCACACATAGTGCTGCAAAGTGACTAAAATTGCTCAAAAGACCACAAAATTTATAAGGCATGACAAATAAGTATTAGACTACATTTGTAACTATATACAAGTTAGCCATGTTTTCACAGGAGTTACATTTCTCCCCTCTTTTTTAGAATTTTATCCAAAAAATTTGGTTTAATTAATGTAAGAAGTCCTAAGCAACTCACATGTAAAAATAGGTGCAACTAAATACCAAAGAAACAAAATTTCATCATCATACTCACCTTTTCCTGAACCATGAGATTGTGTTGACTCTTTGCCTTGCAAAGTGTAGACTGTCCCCGGAGCTACAAGTCTTGAATCTGGCTTTGCCTCCTCCTTCTGAGGACAAACCCAGCCTATCCAACCTAACAATAAAAGTATTCTTTGGTCACATAATTTTTAGGCTAAACAACTTTAACCCAGGCTATAATTTTTCCTCTAGTAGGCATAGAGGTGAGAGTATAGTTCACAATCTTCAATATCAGATTGCCTTCCAAGTTTAAAACCTTTAAATTCCTCAACTTAGATGCTTATATAGACTTCAAAAAAGTAGTTGCTGGGCTATCCTAACGATAACTATCCTATTTTTAGCAAGTTACCATTTTTCTTGTCTTTTAGTTGATGAGTTAGCCTGTGTCTCCCCCAAAACTTAGTTAATGAGAAGGTTCATTTGGCAACTTTCTCACAGAATTTTCTCAACTGACTTTCTCATCAAACTTTTTCAGCAACTTTCTCACTGCCTAAAGAATTTCAATCTTCTCAAATTTGAAGAACCACCATTATATAAATGTACTTTTTTAAAACTGATGGTGGTGGATGATCTTTGATAATTGAATTGCTCTTGAGTTTGTTCTTATGGAAATTCTTAGTCTTCCTAACTTTCTCATGAACCTTCTTATAGGACCTTCTCAATGTGAAACTTCTTATATTCATCAAAAACTTTCTCATGAGTTCACTTGAACCTTATAACATCAGAATTTGAGTTTCTTAGGCTTCTATAATCACTCGAAATTGTTCATTTTCATTGTTCAAGTCTTGCATAGGTTAGGCTAACACAAAATCTTCCACCGAAATATTGTAAGTACAAAGAGCAATGAAATTCAACTTTGAACATAATTGATTATCACCAAAACTAAATAAACATTGTTTAGTGCAGAAGGGCTTTGAAGCTTACACTAACTATTGCACTTCATTCATCTAAACATACAGTTAATGATTAGAGAAATATCATTTTTTTTCAAAATATTTTTTAATTATATTTTGATTGTAAGCTATTTTGAACCAAAAAAAAAAAAGCTAATCCAATGATACACATAAGTGAAGTATTGATATATTATTAAAAAGAATTTTATCCATACTAGAGGTTTCCCCAATTTGATCACATTTTGGTTATTCCTAAAATGTCAATATAATTCATTCATTCATTCAAAAAAAAAAAAAAGAAAGAACAAAATAGTAAAACAACCACATTACTAATTGTTGGTTGAATAGCTTGTTCACTATTCTATTGATGCTTAGGTTTTTAACCTTTGAATCTTTGAGTTGAGATCCTTTTACTGGCTTCAAAATATAATTGTTGAAGCGTTGGATTAGACTATTGCATTCTGGAAAGAAACTAGCTGCTGCACTAGCTCTATTTGATAACTCAGCATGCAAGTACACTTTCGTCTAGTAATCACTTGAGAAGATTCTTCAGGACTCTTCTCAACTCGCTTAATTACTCTTAACTCCATTTTTTCTCAACTATCCTTCTCATGTCTTGATTCTTCTTTGGAAAATTTTTGCCTCCTCATTGAGTTAGGCTTGACATTGTAGGTGTGAAATCTTGCTTTTCTAACATCTTTAAGACTTCTAATCTCTTGTCTTTGAGAAATCTTCAAGTTTCATTAAATTGGAGTGCAACCTTTTTCAAGTCTTATGTGCTGGCTTTTGGATCAACTTTTTCAAGTCATCAATGAACTTTCTCATCATGTTTTGGTGATCCTCTAGCCTTCTAATGATCTTTCTTATCTCGATACTTATAGGTCAACACATCAAAGCTTAGAAGAAAACTTACAAGTGCACATTAATCCACTCAAAGAATGTTAGAGTAATAATATAACATTTTTAACATAATTTGTTAATCAATAAAACAAAATAGAAATAATTAGTTCAAAAGGACTTTCCAACTTACGCCTTGCAGCTTGTCCACAAGTAATTAGCATAGTTATGATTCTATACTATGACCATGTGCATACCCACAAATTAAACGCTCAGTTACCAATAAACCAACTCCTTGAAGTTAATGTTTAATGATTTGAACTATATTTACTAGAACTAGATTGGTGATTTTTCACAGAGCTGTACCGAGCTGAATTTATACCTAAGTTTATAGTGGATGAGAGACATTGAAACATCTTAGCCATATCCATTTATAATCATAAGAATAATCCAAGATATAAATTAAACAAAGATGCAGATAATGAGGAAAGGTAAAATAATTCATCATCTAGAGGATAAACAATTAACTAGTTTATTATCTAGGCTCATGACCAATCATTTGACTTTGTTAGATGATTGATCCTGAGATAAGTCTTAAGTCATGTGTTAAAGTAGTTAGAGTAATGTGACTTAGTTATAAGGCCTTGTCCTCCATGTCTATAAAGTCCATCAAATAAGTCAAGTCCATAACTCAGGGTTTGCTCCATATGGTCACACTTCCTTGCAAAGGTCTCACGGTTCGAATCTTAGGTCTTCCAAGATCTTGGGCTACTTGGTCCAATAGTTCATGGTCCTTGCTGGGTCTATGTTTGTTCCATGCAAAGGTCTAATTCCGAATACTCTTAAACTTCTCAGCTAGGTGCAACTCGGTTACATTAACATGATAAGTGTTAATGATTTAATTGATTTTAGGTCTAGACCATAAAGTAATCCTTATCATCTAATCATTTTCATTATTAGTAAGTCGATCCTTGACTTTTACTAGAATTGGCCTATTGTCAGATGATAAGAGAAAAATAGCACAAAGATAACTCACAATTATTATTAACCCATCAAGGGTGAGTTCATAGAATTACATGAAAGTAGTGACATAGAGTCACATAGGTTACACACCGATACGAATACATGGAAAGACTTAAAGATGCACACACTTGGGCTCCGCACATTATTTAGTTTACTACTTAAGGGTCTACATCCTTATGCCCATGCTGGTCATATCCAGCTTCCTCCCTTCATGACTTGGACAAGGCGTCCTTATTCTAGCATGGCTTCTCATCTTTACTGGTTGTTCACAAAGTGGACTCAGACTCTCGAATTATTTTGACATATGTGCCCTCCTCCGGGACGAAGTACCAGTCATAGTCTATTTCTATCATTATTGAATTAGTTTGCATCCTGAGAATTTCTTAGTCTGAAACATAGTAAAACAAAAGTAAGAAATAATGTTTCTTAGTAGTAAATGGAGAGGGAAACAAATTTGAAGAACCATTTAAGAAAATGCAAGGCTGTCCAACGTGACAAAGTTATAAAAACATGGAAAAATAATCAACAAGGTAAGCTCAAAACGCTTCAAGGAGGTCTCCTGTGCTTGCTTCCTTTACTTGGCCCATTCTTGGCCTTGTTTGATCTTTGTTTGAAGGTCTTTATTGCTTCCTTCTCAAGTCATTTTCTGGCCAGAAATCATAACTCAAGAATCCTCCATAAGGTGGTCTCATCTTGGCCTTGAATCACAACTTCCTCCTTTTGTTTTGAGTCTAAATCTTATCAAACATAAAAACTAGATTTTCTAGGCAATAAAACAACAAGTATATATGAATATAAAGCATCATATTACTTGAAATAATTAAAAAAAACTTGCAAGAAAAACAGAACAACTGCCTTGCAGCTTATGTATTTCAAGAACAACTATACTTTAATGAATGCTTGAAAGCATACCAAACTGTACCAGTTTAGAAAATATGAATTTGGATCATGAAACTGAAATAAGAGAGAAGTTTAAGAGATGATGAATGGAAAGAAAACAAGTGGTACAACCAGGGTTGGCGGTTTCCCTAAAGAAGGACATTACTTCCATATCCTACCTAGTTCTCTTGCTGTTGAGCTTGCACGACTACTTGTCTTACAAAAAGAATGTTTCTAAGCTTTGTGTTGGTGTGGTAGGCGATGGACACAAATGGGTTTATATTGGAGAAGTAAGGAAGTAGCTGGATGGTTTCGTTGGACACACTTATTGCACCTAGGGGAACATGTTTCTCTAGTTATGTTTGCCTAGACTTGGGTGGCGTTGTGCTGGCTCCTCCTTGCATGAATCTGCTCCACTTACTATTGACTAAGCTATTTGCTTAAGTTACTCATGGTGTAAATAGGAGTTCACTGCCCTTCTTACTCGGTGCTTCTTGCTACCACATGCCATAAGAATATATTCTTATTGTACATGCTTCCAACGCCTCTTCATTCACCTCCTTCCCCTATGCAGCCAAGCAAGGAGCTGGTTGCTTCCTCTTTAAATTTTCACTAACTTGCCTTGTGAGAGTTCTAACCGGTGACACACATGCTAGGCCACCATATTTAACTATTCTATTCTCCTAGGTTTGGGGATGTTACGGACATCCTATCTTCATTGGCAATGTAGAACGGGTTGAACTTGTTGGGTCCACAACCAAAGGGCCATGTCCTGTGCAAAATGCCAAAATCTTTGTAGTTATTATAAGGAAAGAAATCCCAAATTATTAGCAGTATTTATTTTAATTTGGTTCTTTCAGTTAGCCGAGAAGATAGAGAAAGGCAATTATGAAAGCAAAACATCCAATTCAGGGAACAGATCTAATCTAATAGACAAATTTACGTGGCTTCGATTATGAAACTAAAAATGGCAAAAATGTGCACTAGAGGAATGAGGCCATGCAAGACAAATAACGTTACATGTATTTATTTTGTGTACGTCCAAAAGTGTAAGGTGGAGATGGCCGAGTTGGTCTAAGGCGCCAGATTAAGGTTCTGGTCCGAAAGGGCGTGGGTTCAAATCCCACTCTCCACAATCTATATATCATTTTATTTTGCTTATGGTATATTATCTGTCAATGTATAAAACTAGTGTTGAGACCCGTGCTATGCACGGGTAACCAATGTATTGTATAAAATATAATAAAATAATTTATATTTTACACACTCGTAAACTTGGTATCGATATCAATTTGTCCCATATTTAAAGAAAAGATTTTGGTAGAATAAATCTCAACTAAATTTGAATAAATATTATGCAATGTCCCATATTTAAAGAAAATATTTTGGTAATAAATAACTAAATATGATTTATGCACAAATATATTTGCAAAAATATAATGATGTTTAGAATTCCTACTGCTTATGCTTTCAAATTTTAGTTCACATACAGTGACAGCATAAAACATACATTGATTACAATTTGAGGTAAGAACTTTCAAATTTTACGTATAGTAATATATGTTTATACAAATTTAGATTTCACTGTAAACGGTTTAAACTAAAGAAATTTTCATATTAGATGTTATATTTTAAATAATTAGATTTTTTTTGAATCTGTAGAATCTTTGTTGTCAATATATCAATTTTATGTTTCACTCATTTTTCATATTAGTTTATTTGTGTTTTGATTCTCTAAAGAAATTTTGGTAGGGGAAACCAATAAGCTTCAATATAAAAAGAACTAAAATACCATACAAAAAAATAAACAGAAAAACAAAACATGTTACAAAATGACAAAGGGGAATAATAAAGAATTAGGTAAACAAATCAATCAACAAATTACTATATAACCTTGACAAACATTAATATCACAACTATTTCATCTTGAGCAGGGAAAAATGAAGATAATAATAAATTGTTTATACATATCTCAAAAGTAATAATATCACATTGTGAAGGGATAAGGGGCCAACTGCAAAATCATAGCTTCAATGGTAGTTATCCTATAATTCTTATTCAATTTTTTGACGATGGCTTAATCATACTTACATATGCTAATTCCTCCTTCAAATAATTTTTCTTTTGTTCTGATCCTATATTTCCAACATACTAAAAATTTTTTAAAAAATTAAACAATTTAATCGCTACACATCCACAAATATATCTTTACATAGATATTATTGAATCCCTTTCGATCCAGCTTGTAAGCATGTAAAATATAACATGCTTCAGGTTAGTCAGAAATAATTTTTTCCACATCTTATGCACTTCAAATATTGTTGATCATGGTGTGACATGTTGAATTTTAAAAAACATATAAAAGGCAGGTCATTTTATCGTTATAAATAACAGCATCCAAGAAACTAAAATGATACAAATAATTGAATTAAGACTGAATTGACCCGATAATAAAATAATTTGTACAAATATATATATTTGTATAACTAAATCATAAAATTTTAGAAATAAGAAACAAAAAGTATGTGACATTTTATAATATATATTTCAAAATAGTTTATATCAACATACATATATTATAATGTTATGCAAAAAGTATTAAGTTAAATTTTTTTATTATTTATCACTAATTGTCAAAAAAATTATGTTTTAAAGTATTTTGTAACACCAGGTCAAGTTGGGACAATCTGAAATATAACTCTAACCCAATCCGAAAATACACTAAGTTTAATTCATAAACTCCGAACCCGTCCAAATTAACTCCGAACCATGACTCCGAACCATGACGGATCCTTAGGATGGATCAAATTTTGAACAAATCTAATGCTATCCACATTTATTAATAGCACATAGTCAAATAGTTGAATAGGTTCAACAGGGAAATGAACCTTTGAAAGACAGCTCCATAGCATAGTATTATGATCTTACTAAAGAACAACATCATTTTTTGACCATCTGGTTTCTACCTTCTTCTATATGGGCAAACTAATATGGCTAAGCATACACATAAATGCCAAAGAAATCCATCACCATGAAAAGCATTGACAAAAAAAGATATGAGAAATGAATAATCATTCAGAGGCCTAAACTTTGTGATTCTAGTGAATTGAGAAGTTTAGGCAATTTCCAAGTCCACATGATCTTATTTTGGTAAAGTTCTGCTGTTTAATATCCTGAAACTTGATGTCAACTTCCTAGTGAATTGGGAATGCTCAATGACTTATAGGATCTTGCATTGTTTTCTAATCATTTGACAGGAAAATGCCAGTACTTAGCATTTGGAAGATCTCAAGTATTGAGCATATCCTTGTGTACAACAATAGCCTTTATAGGGAACTACCTTTGGATATGACAAAGCTCAAGCAACTTAAAAATATTAGAAAACAAATATAACAAAATTATTCCAGAATTCTGCAAGTTATATACACACACAGAAGAAATCGTATCAGAAAATAGAATAGGACATCCTCTAAATCAAATACGGAATATAATAGTCAAAGAACTCAATGCACTAACTCTGCATTCTTTCTGAGTATCAAATATAGAAATAGCCCATATTATAGTCATTTGTTGAGCATCGCCCTTCGTTCATCACAAATACAGCAGTACAAATAACAAATAACTCATGCTGGTTTTTTTAATGAAATAATAACTCCCGTCTAAATATCAAATATGAAATAACTTGTGTAATTTTTTTATGAAATAGGAGAAGTACAAATGAGATAAGAAATCCACCTGGAACAATACAAAGCTAAAAAAAAGAGAGGGCAAAGCAGAGAAAAATACATTGCCTACAGTACCATGAGGTGGAATCCACATAAAATAAAATAAGCTGTGATAAGGTGGAATCCACATAAAAATACATCATCTGCAGTGCCATGAAGTGGAATCCACATAAAAATACATTGTTTGCAACCCATATTGTCTACTCATTTACAGGCTTAAACATGTAGAGAACTATATACACAAAAGATAAAATAAGCAATTTGCTACTTGCCAGTGTCTCCCTCATAGACTTCATAATCAAATCCTTCAAAATTCCACGAATCTGAAACATTATAAAAGTAAGATATTAACCCTTTGTTTGGATGAGGAGAGAAAATGGCAAAGATAGAAAATGAGAAGAGAGAAAATGAGAAGAGAGAAAATGGATAAAAAATAGATAGAAAAGTAAAGAGAATTTTAATGAAGAGAAAATGAGAAGAAAGAAAACAAAGAAAATATTAAAAAAATATTTTTTTTAACCCCCACCCCCACTGTTTTCCCCCACCCCCACCCCACTTGTCATTTCCCCACCCCCCCCCCGCATTTTTCCCCACCCACTCCACCCCTCCGTCGCCGCGTCCCCCACCATCCCATCCCCCCCGGCGCCGTGTCCCCCACCCCGAAGACCTTGCCGCGTCCCCACCCCATCCCCCCCGCCGCATCCCCACCCCCTGTGCAGGTAGACATCTCGAGTCGCATCGCGCGGGGATTCACGCCGTCGAACCAGCCCGGCGAACCAGAACCAGACCCGCGTCCCAGATACAGCTCGAACTAGAACCCGCGAACCGTAACCCGAGGGAACCGTCCCGCGAATCGGGTCGCCCGAACCGAACTCGCGTCGTCGGCCGTTCGTGCTCGGTCGGTCAACTTGCCACCCGCCGATGTCCACGAATCTGACATTATTTTGATATAAATGTAATAATGGTCATTTTACTTGATATCATACTTTCTCTTCCATTTTCTCGCACAAATGAGGAGAGAAAGCGAAACTCCCAAACTTTTCTCTCTTCTCTTTTTCTTTCATCGAAAAGAGAAAATGGAATATTCCTACCATTTTCTCTTCTCTCATTTTCTTTCCCCTCATTTTCTCTTGAAACAAACAAAGCATAAGTGAATAACTCAACACAAAAGAGAAATTCATATCAACATAATTTTCCAAAATTGACTTCATTTTTGCATTATAATAAGGTAGTCCAAACTAAAATTTTAGAGATGTAAACTTTGCCAGGCAAAGAAATGCAAATTGTCCTTAAGCATAAGTAATGTTAGTGTCAATTTGTTTTTTCAGCTACTCATGTCAAAAAAACATAGAGGAAGGAGTCAGCTACAAATTTCTCAAACATAATTTCTTTAAAAGAACATGTTGCAAATTGCAACTCATGGAAAAGTATTTACTATTTTTGTGTATAGATATATATTGCATCGGGAGCTGCAAATTGAACAAAACCACATCCTTTACCCACTGGAATTTTTAGAGACATCCTCACCAAATTGCAAAAATGGTTGCCTAAGATCCTCACCAATGATATCAGAATCAAGCCCCACAACAAATATCTATAATCGGTTACTGAGATATAAAAAGATGCAAGGTGATTAACAGGTATAAAAAGTTAAAAAAGCATAGTCACTGTTGTGATGTTAAAATCCCCTTTAGACAGGGAACCTTGAGCAACAGCACCATTAGATGAGTGTCCACCAGCCAACACCACAGCTGGTTTAAGAAATACAAAATAAGATTTTGAAATTTCTGATTAGAACCATAATATATCATATGTTTGCATTCCAATGATAACCTTCTGGTGTGATAAACATAAACAGCAAGCCTAGCAATATATGCATTTTAAACCGATGAACAATGAATATTACTGCTTGTTTATGTATTCAAGCTTCTAAATTGTAAAAGATATCTACACATACAGATTATTGAAATTCAATAATAATCCTGTAGAAGCCCCAGCAATCTAGGGTGGCAATTTGAACCCTGCAGAAGGGAAAAGAGCTCCAACAGCTATTGGGATGCCAAGCAGACTATAACCCAAAACCCAAAAGTAATTCAGGTGTATACACCCAAAAGTAATTCAGGCCTATACAGGAAAATGCTTTTCTGGAAAGCCCAACGGCAGTTATGACAACCTCCAAGTTGCTCTTCATGATGACAATATTAGCTGCCTTAATGGCAATGTGTATACCAGCACTTATTGCTATTCCCACATTAGTTGCCACAAGTGCAGGTGAATCATCTACACCATCCCCCACAATGGCCAATATATACCCAGAATCCTGAAAAGGAAAAAGACATTCAATATGTTATAACAACTAATATGTTCCTGTGAATGAGTACATCTGTAGAAGTGAGACTTAAGCTAAGTTGAGCGGAGTTGAAGTTCATGATATACAGACCAATAATCATACCAAGGAGTTTGTAAAAGCAACACAGAAAGATAGGATTCTTAAATACTAACTACTGAACCTAAGCAGAAGAAATATAAGGATTTCTTACTTACTTTCCATCTAAGAGAAAGAGTGTTTAGTCCTGACTTGAGAAAAAGTAGTATTATTTTCAATTTGGAGGCTTCAAGCCACCATGCAGGTCAATATCATCTCATAAATGAATGACTTTTTCATTAAATTAAGTTGAAGAAAACGAAGTTGTGATCATAAGCACTTGCAAGTGTTTCACTTGCAAATTGCTTCATAAACAAATATTTAAAAAAATAAAATAGAAAAGGGGTCAAGAACTGCATACTCGCAACTAAAATCCAATGCTGGAAAGCCAATTTTTTGTGCTTTGGCATCTATGGACAAACCCTTAACCACCTACCAAAAACAATCCGAATTGGCAGAGAGAGAGAGAGAGCTTAGAAGCGTTGAGTTTAACCTAATTCCACTATGACGCTGCGTTCTCAAGCAAATTGAAGAACGAAATCATGCTGTGGATTAGCCTCAAGAAATCTATCACTTGCCGCCTTTACAAATTTCAACCTAATTACACATTCATATGGAATACAGCTTAACCCTTAAGCAACCCTCACAATCATCCCTATCACCACTGGCAATTAGGTGACCCTTCTCCCCTAACCCTCGTCACACACCATTGTGGGTTACAGCTCATTGCCATAGTACTCGTCACAAATGAATCTTCTGAAACACGTATTCAACATGCCTCTACACACCCTACCACAACCTTCACTCAAACGGTCAACCCCTATGAAACTCCCATCCTCCAAGGCCATATCACTTAGGACGCAACCCCCTCAACCACTCGCAATCACAGAAGCGATATCACACCAACTCCATCCAGCTTAATTAATAGCGCACAGTATTACTCACCAACCCTCAAAGGCTATGCATAGGACCTATTTTTAACTTTTTTAATATCATCTGACGCGTAACAACAAATGACTCACTGTTCATCCCACACTGCCACCAACCCTTACTTAAATACTAAAATCTAACATACTTCCATCAAATTCACTCATACCTATACACACAGTAGACTCAATCCCCATTTAACCAAGTAGCATACCCCAACGCAAACACATTTGACCACCCAATTTCCCTGACTCCAACACATTCCAGTGGACCACTCCAACCTACTATGAAAAATAAGATGAAATTGCATTTCCATACTATAACTATTACTTAATTATCCTATTAAAACCTAATTGTCCTATATCTAAAATGAAAAGATGCATCAAGTAAGTGACATTGTATAGCTCATATGAACATGAACTTGCCACACATGACAATGGCTTAAATAGAATATAATTGAAAAAGAAAAAGTAAATAGATAGGAATAGAAATCACTCATATGCTAGAGGAAGGACACGTATAAATGAATAGTAATTTGTGCCTGGTGGTAAGAGGATACGAAACAGGAAAACGAAAAATCAAAAAATAATTTGTATAAGTACAATCAAATCAATAAAAAACACCATATTTACATGGTAAAAACGGGAAGGTACATATCTGGCCATACCTACCTTCTGTTGGAAAGTTTATAATCGATCCGTGGCAGACCTAAGAGAGGCAAAAGAGGTGGGCAGCTATTAACAGTAAACACAAATCATTGCATTTCATACTAAAGCACCAAAGCCAGCCATCGAATTCAGCCACACCAACCTCGATCCGTCGCATTCCCAGTTTGACAGTGTACACCCCACGCATCCTCACACACCACTCCCACCAACTCTGGAAGACGAGATCAATTTGAAGATCCTTCCCCATCTTCCGCCTATGAAATCACTCAATTAACCTATTAAACCAAATGAATAGGAAAATGAGCAATTGAAGTAAAGGTTCGTTAGTTGTATTGTTTACAAATGACATAACAAAGAAGATTAGTAGCCTAATACTAACAATATAGTGGTGATCAAACTTTTCAATGTAGCGATTGCAAGTTCTACAATGCTTACTGTGTTTTTTCACCTAATTCACAGAATATCCAAAGAGTTTATTTCATGGAATGCTCTAAAAGAACCTTATTTAATGGAATACTCATGGAAAGCTCTCACAATATATACTAAGATTAAGTTATTGAAGAAACTACCTATCTGCTACTGCTGTGTACCACCAAGTACCACACACTCAACCTTCCAAAACTCAAAAATTATGGCAACCTCAAACAACAAACCCTAGTGCCACCAACTTGAGGGCACCCATAAGAGAAAATAATCAAAAAGGGAGGAGCACAACAAAAAATATAGAAACCCATTTCACTCAACATGAAGCAGTTCTAGTTCCTATGTGGCAACCAAACAAATTAGCATTATGCTCTTTTGCTTAACCCTTTGAAAGAGAATAAAAAAAGAAGAATGTACATGATCAACTAAACAAACAAACAAACTATACATTACTTAACCTTCGAATTGCACTATTTGTTTTTGGGGCGCGGGTGCTATTATGCATACAAATCATCCAAAGATGACTGAGTTGATATGAAAATTCAAATCATAAATTTAGCTTTAAATATACACAATGTAGTCTGGTTTTGCAATTAGATAAGTCATTAATCAATCTAATAAGTTGAGAACCTTAACACTACCACTGATCGAAGGGGCAACATGTTACCCCAAAATTAGGAGAAGTGCAAGTGTCAAAGAGTGAGTGAAGGAAATAGTTTTTAAATTGAGTTCTGGTAACAACTGGCATAGATACAAATACAACCATTACTATACAAATGAGAGTAAGTCCCGGGAAAGCAATATTAGCAGGGGAGATCACAACGAGACCTAGTGTTCCTCGGAAAAGCGGGTGTAAAGATTTTCGAAGTGCACGAGCAAAAGCTCCAATCCTATAAGACTGTGCTTAAGCTATAGCTTAAGGAATATGGCTGGGTAGGGGAGCTTAATTGGGAATTTACTCTCTGCATCTTCATCCTTATATCACAAAGAAGATGAAGATAGATTTAGAATGAAATAGCAGGAGATAAGTTGAGTAGACGTCTCATTGAACCACTGGAAAAAAAATCTGACCTTGGCTTGAAGATTCTCACAGTTTCATAGCATCGAAATCCCAAAGCATGAAGCTAACGCTATGGTCCTCTGCCATGCACCACCATAGTCACCGCATTCCTCTGCCATAGCCACCGAAGCTATTGCCATGGTAAAAGAAGGAAGATAAAGAACAAATTTTAGAAATGAGAATGGAAAGATTAGAAGTAAGAACCACACAAGCTCCTCGTCGAAGAAGAAAGAGGTGAGTTAGCAAAGCTTCTCGAGCTCATCGATGAAGGTGGCAATGGAGGGTTTGGAGTGCAGTAGTTCCTCTTATTTGGCTTGTCAACGAACCAAAACTTACAACATTTTTTGCAAAGGAAAGATGGAGAGAGAAATGATTGAAATGAGATAAATTATTTCCTCAGGAGAACGTGAACAGAGTAAAAAGTTTCTATAACAAATGAAAGGATAGAGGGAAATGAAGGTAGCAAATGTGAGGAGGCTTCTGAATCACGCAAAATCACTTAGCTTTTCCCACACTCTATCACAACTTTTAGTCTTTCATTCAAACCCTCGAGTACCAAACCTTACGCCCAAATGTCATCTGCATAGACGTAGAAGAAATTCTGGAGAAAATTAGAAAGAGTGAAGAAAGACTGAAACAGTCTCTTGACTTATAAATCAGTAGGTGAATATTAGGTCGAATCAATCTATCAACAAAGAGTAGTATTGGAAAAGTAAAACGGATTTAAAAAATAAGAATATAATAATGCGGATAGAATGGAAGCACTGACATTGATAAGGACACGACAAGTGTCTATGAATAATAAAAAACTAGTAAAAAATAGAATTAGCAAAGAGGATCATTTTTTCTCATCTTACTCAAAATGCCCTAATTAAAAAAAAATCTTAATTCCTTGAACATTAGTAATAACATATATAAAGAAGGAAAAGAAATATGTCTAAATTCTAAAATTTAAAATGTAAAATAGAAGAAGACAAACAAAAGCAATGGAAGAAAGACATGTGGAGATAAATAGTAAAAGGAGCAATGGAAGTAGACGATCCTTAGTTATATTATTTATAGATGTGTAGTAATCGAAAAATTAGTACTAAAAGTCACATACCACCCTTAACTAAAAGTTGCATAAATTTGTAGATGAGTGTCTTTTTTACAGTTGCTTGCATTTTGTAGCCCTATAGCACGAAATAAGTACATGGCTTAGAAACAAGCATAAACAAACATTAAAGCTACAAATAAATAGTGAACTCATTTTTTAAAAAAACCATAAAGATACAACATAAAACATAACACAGGAACAAAAGCATGAAAAAGGTAAGTGTAACTCTTACAAAATCATCCATTAAAACCATCTCCATTGCAGTATACACAAAAGGTTTGGTATAGCTGGGAAGGAGGCACAAGCACATAATTCAGGTCTTTACCCTCTAAGCCTAACAATCAGGGGTAATCTTCTCCAATGCATCAATTTGGGTAGCCATCGATACAACAGGGAAACAAAATATCACCTAGAGTAAAAAGTAGAATATATAAGAAGAACAGGCAACAAAATCACTAAAACACCAAAAGCTAGACCAAATTAGTTCAAACAACACCCAACCATGCAGCACTTAAAAAGCTGATTACAAAGAACTTATCTCCAAATCAACATAGAGAAAGAGTTTTTTTTTAAAAAATGTGTTTTGATTTCTTAAATAAATTTTGAAAAAATAGGAAGAAAGAATATGGAAGAGAGAAAAATTAAGGAGTGTATTATGAAAGCTTAAAAAGCTTCTTACCTCCACCAATCCACGGTGTCGTGGTCAAATCCGCAGGCGGTTGTTTCCCGGATTGACCCGATAACCCGTTAGGATGGTATTTGGACATGAGCTCATCGTTGATGATGATGCCCATGTTGAGCATGATTCCAACGTCGTAGATGAGGGGAGGAGAGGCGGAGGCAAAAAGGCCCTGGCCCATGGTTTGCAACCATTTTTTCTACACCCATTTGGAGAAGACAACGATTTCAAAATGAGAGTGGGAGGTTGAGAGAAAAGATGAAGGTTCTGTAAAGAAGGACAGGGAGAGAGAAAGAAGAGTAACAAAAGGTGTGTCGTCTCCCACACTCTTCCTTCAAATCAACTGTTACCGTATACAAAAAATCAAAGGAAAATAATCATCCTACCGTAAACAGTCCAACACCATTTTTAACACCTCTTGCTACGTTAGATTTTAAAAAAAAAACTGAATGAATTTCGTTCCTTTCTCATAGTTTCCCCCTCCCTCTCTCATTTCTAGGGGTGTCAAAATAGGTCAAGCCCGATAGGGCCTACCGAATAAACTAAAAAATGGACGGATTGGGTTAATAAAATGTCACCAACAACATTACATGGCTTTGAATAGGCCGAGCTGAATAATTTGAGCCCGAATAGGTCGAGATCGAATGGGCCGGCCACCCCGCTCTTTTTTACTACATAAGGCTAAATAATTTAAATAAATGGACTAACAAAATGTCAACCCAAAACTTACATGACCCGAATGGGCCGACCCGGCCCGTTTTGACACCGCTCATTTTTCTTCATCTTTCCCTCTCATTTCTCCCTCTCATTTCTTTTTTTTTTTTTTCATTTCTCTTAATTTTTTACTCTCATTTCTATCTCACAACTCCGTCCAAGCTATCGCCTCGACACTTTTCACTTCTCATCATTCCTTCTCAGCACTGTCACCGCATAGCTCTGTCGCCCATCGCGCACTTTGTCGCACCGCCGCTCCCTTCGTCAAGGTACCATCTCACTCTTCCTGTTAACACTCACTGAAAGTTTCAAATTGTCAGTTATTGTTTCTAATTTATCTGACATCATTTCTTGTATAGATAACATATAACCCTTGTACTTGCGACAGTTTAAATAGGCAGAATATATGGGATACTTCGTATTCTCAGAGAAAGAAAAAAAATAAAATCTAAATCTACTTCAGCAGAAATATTTTGAAGAATAAATTAGGACAATGTACCGACATTTGGTTTATCATCTTTCTCTTTGAGGAGAGATAACATAATTACATAAAGGGTTTAAACAGATTATTGTGGTGACAACTGAATGCTTTGACTGGTAGCACCTTATAGAAGGGGAAAAAACTATGTAGATGGATAACTTTTTACTTATTTTTTTTCTTCTCTCTCTAATGATATGATTGTTTCAATGTAGCAGAATATGCAAGGTTATTCTGCGTAACTTCCACAAGAATGCCTAAATAAAATGGACAAGAATTAAGCATTACGACCTGTTAATTTACTCAATTGGGTTGACCTTATTATAAGGACATAAGCAGTTTTGGAACATATTCTCTGCATGTTATAAGCAGTCTAGGAGATATCAAATGAGTCCAAAGATTGATAGTGATCAATTGCACATGATTACCTGGTTCAAATAAACTAATCCTTCTTTTGCTTTATCAGTTATCTATCATGAACTTAACTTTAAACTAATTTGTCTTGTCAGAACTTGATATAACTTTCCCTCACCTCACCCTTCATTCTTTTATTCCCTCTTTTGAAAACTCAACTGCAACAAAATTAAGAGGAACGAACGCAAAATAGGACGTGCACCAAAATGCAGACTCGCTTGCTGTTCTTCTACTGCTACATGGCCTCTCTCTTGTTTTTGCTGATGGAGCTCAACCTACAGCAGATGATGAATTGCCAACTCTGCTCTCAATCAAATCCAGTATCATTGATCCAATGAATTATCTGAAGGATTGGAAAGTACCAAGCAATGTAACACAACAAGGATCACCTCATTGTAACTGGACCGGAGTTTGGTGCAACTCTAAAGGCTTCGTAGAGAGGCTTGACTTCTCCAACATGAACCTTAGTGGCCGTGTTTCAAACCATATAGATTCCCTTTCAAGTTTGTGTTCTTTTAACATAAGTTGTAACAATTTTGCTTCATCATTGCCTAAATCACTGTCCAACCTCACCTCCTTGATAAGCTTTGATGTGAGTTAGAACTACTTCACTAGCAGCTTTCCCATTGGTCTTGGAAGAGCAGCAGGATTAAGATCAGTTAATGCATCAAGCAATGATTTCTCAGGTTTTCTTCTTGAGGAACTTGGAAATGCAACATTGCTTAAGAGCCTCGATTTTTGAGGGAGCTACTTTGAAGGTTCAATCCCAAGGAGTTTCAAGAATTTGTAGAAGCTCATGTTTCTTGGCCTTTCAGGCAATAACTTCACAGGGAGGATTCCAAGAGACCTTAGGGAACTTATTTCTCTAGAGACATTAATTATAGGATACAATGAGTTTGTAGGTGAGATCTCTGCAGAGTTTGGCAACCCCACCAATCTTCAGTACCTTGACTTGACTGTGGGCAGTTTTAGTGGACAAATTCCACCTGACTTGGCTATGATGGAGTAAATCGTCACTTTTGATCAGTGTGTCTGTTGCATACAAACAGATGACAGACTCTGGTGATCAAAGCTTAGCTAGAATTTGTGATGCTGCTTAATGTTTAGGTATATTGAAAATCAGAAATAGAAATAAACTCATTAACCGAAGCAACAAATAAAGCAACATGATAAAAACAGCTTAATAACAAACTCAATCTAAACAACTTGATAAAAACTTCAGAATTTGGCACATGATTTTCAGCTGCTTACTCACTTGGTTTACTCACTTGGTGTGCATACTTGTAATTCCTTATAAATTATTGTTTGTTGATTGCTTGTGTTTGTTGATTCTGTTGCTTATCATATCCTTTTTTACACCATTTTTAACTCTTGGTTAACGAGGTATAAATATATGGTTAATGGCGTATATTGGATGGTTAACGGCTTAACCATTGACCACGAATCTACCCATTAACCAACATATATACATTATTAACCACAAATTTCTATCTTGTTAACCAAGAGCAAAAAATGTTGTAAAATAATAGTGACAATTTGTCCTTTTTTCTAATCCAAGCCTTAACACTCCACTCCTTTCTCTTTACTATAACTCTTACTCATACATAATATGAAAGACCATGCCTTACAGTCACTATAGAAAATATGTTGACCATTGATAGCTAAAATGCTTTCCATTTGCTGAATTTTTGGATGGTAACATGAGTTTTGTATGTGCAGGTTAAAGGAATTAGAAATAGGTGCTTCCATAGAGGATGATTGCCACTGGAAGCAGTCAAATCAAGGAGTCATCGAGTGTGATTCATAGTTCATTACGCGTAGCACGTAAAGGCTGCCCTCGATCAAATAGGAAAGTATCAAAAGTTAACCAAATTGTTAGGAAAAAAAGGAAGACAACACATCAAAATCCACACATGTTCACAATTCATGTGAATGCATTTGGATATGTTTTCTTTGTGTATGGAACAAATGTGTACTGTTACCTCTTTTGGAAAGAGCACATATATTTTGAAATGTGTTTTTAACTTATTTCTGTTGGTTTATATAAGAGTGTATCAAGGGAAGCATGAGTCAGATCAATGGAAACAAGTTACATGTTGTAGCATTGTCTTTGCCTCAATAGTTTAATATGTTAAGTTTTGATGATGACAAATACAATACAAAAAGAATGATGCTTATGCTTAATAGATGTGCTTTATAGATGACAAATGCATCACAAAAGAATATTGATCATGTTACATATATGTGCTTAAAAGAGATATATTGGATCATGCATGATTATGTACTTTATTTAGTTATACTTCACTTAATAATCATGCAATGAGATATATGCAACATTCTTATATGCATGTTATACTAATTAGAGTTATACATTTATAAATCATGCATATTAAGATATTAAGTTATGAATTTGGACTAACTATGCTTGTTTTAAGTAAGTAATACTTTGTAGGATAGTCCAAGTATCAAGAGTGAGCATTGCAACAAGAAAGCAAAAATCACAATCATGCTCAACTCAAGAAGAATGAGAATGATAAAGATGTTCCAAGTAATTTACAAGATTTGAAGAGAAGAAATTTGTGGAAGCTTGGATTACATCAAGAATTGATATGGCAAAAGATCAAGTCCCAAGGTTCTTCAAGAATAGCTTATAGGACTTAGATCTTGTGTAAAGGTAAAAAGGAATCATACTAAGCTCAAATATGTTTCAACATCTTTAAAAGTGTTTCTTACATGTTTTAATGGCCAACAAACTGTTTTTGGAAAGTTAGTCTTGATGGTAGTTCAAACCTTTGAAAAATAGTCAAGTTTGTGTTTTGCAAAACTGACATTTAGTTACTATTTTAATCATAACTTTTAAAATACTTTGAGTTTTGTTATGAAATTATTTCATATGAAAATAGACTCAAATATCTTTCCAATGAGTGGTCATTTGCTTTAAACGGATAAGAAATGAAGAAGTTATGACCATTTAAAGTCAGTTTTCAAAAACAATCAAGTTTGAGTTTTGAAAAGCTGACCTTTAGTCACTCTTTTGATTATAACTTTCAAAATACTTTGAGTTTTGTTGTGAAATTGTTTCATTTGAAAATAGACTCAAAGATCTTTCCAATGACTGGTCATTTGCTTTAATCGGATAAGAAATGAAGAAGTTATGACCTTTTAAAGTCGACTTTGAAACCGAAAATGCTTTGTAATCGATTACACAAATCATGTAATCGATTACAACGTTGATTGAAGCCACATGTCGATTACGAAGTGTGTAATCGATTACAAAGTGCCAAACGTTTAACGGCTATAAACGGCTAGTTTTCATAAAAAATCATTTCTAAACACTACCAACGGCTATTTTATGATTTGGGCTCTATATATAAGTGATATTTGAAGTATTTACATCCTAAGAAACACAAGAACACTATACTTGATCCTTGAATCATCAAAATCATATTTTGAGCTTTAAAGTGTGAATCCTTGATACTCATAGTTCTTCAATTTGTATTATCCACTCTTGATAGAGTTTTTTTTTTATCATCTATACTTTGTTCTTCAAGTTGTATATCTACTCTTGTGAGAGTTTCATTCTATTAACCTTGATTGCTTTGTAAGAGAGGGTGAGGTATCCCTCCAAATTGTAAAGGGTGAGGCATCCCTTTGTTTGAAGAGACTCAAGCTCAAGGGTGAGGCATCCCAAGGAGTTGAGTGCTCAAGTTTGTAAAGGTCATCAAGCACCTGTGAAGCTTGAAGAATTGGAGGCTCTAGCACAAGGGTGAGGTATCCCAAGGTGTGAGGAGTGCTCTTATTTGTACAAAGGTTTTCCTAGCACCCGTGAAGTCTAGGAGATAGTGAAGAAAATCTCAAGTTAAGCTTGGGAATTTGGACGTAGGCTACAAGTGGATTGGTGGCCGAACCAGGGATAAATCTTGTGTTTGATCTTCTCAACTCTATCTCTTTACATTTGTGCCTTAATTATATATGCTTGAGTTGAATTTGATATCTAGTTTATTTACTTGATTTATCCTATAGCCCAAGTAGTATTTGTGAAATCTATAATAGTTGCACCTTTGTTAAACTTATTCCGCTGCATTTATTAATTGAGTTATTCAAAATGCTTAATTTCTCAAAGGTGTTTTAAAATTTGTAATCACCCAATTCACCCCCTTTGGGTGATGGTTGCCATGACTAACAAGTGGTATCAGAGCTTCGTGCTCTGGTAAAAGCTTAATCGCTTGGAGTTAAAGATCCTTGTCTGTTTGGCAACCATTAAAAGCTTTTCAAATGGAAAGTTTTGAAATTAATAAACCACCATTCTTTGATGGTGTGAATTTTGTTTATTGGAAAGCTAGAATGGAAATTTATATACAATCTATTGATATTGATTTGTGGGATATTGTGCTTGATGGATTTACTTGCAAATCAAAATAAACTTGGAATGCCTATGAAAAGAAATGCTTTTCTTTTAACATTAGAGCTATGCAAATTTTGAGAAATTGTTTAAATGATGATGCTTATGCTAAAATTAAGAATTGCTCTAGTGCTAAAGATATATGGGATGCTCTTGATTCTATCTATCTTGCTAATAATGATTTTGTGTATAAAATTGTATATAGAGAGCAAGAAGAGCAAAAACCTCTAGAGGAAGACAACTTTGAAAAATGTCTTCAAGAACATGTTCAAAGCAAGAAAATGAGCTCAATGCCTCTTGATGATGATGGTGCTCAATTTGAAGAAGAGGAAATGCAAAACAAAATTAAGAAAGAAGATGTTCTTGAATCCTTGATGGACAACAATGATAAAGATGATGATTTCCTCAAAGAGCCAAGCATGCTACAAATTAAGACTACCTCCTATATGGCTATAAAGGACTTTGAGGTAAATGATGCTAAACTAGAATATAATCCTTCTTATTATGAGCTACAATGTGCATATGATGAAATATATGATGGTTTGTTGAATTTAGAAAAGAAAAACTTATCTTGTTTGGAAAACATTTCCTCCATTGAAAATGAAATTGAAACTTTGAAAAATGAATATGCTTTTCTTGATGAGGAAATGCCTTTGAAAAGTGAAACCTCAACTTCTTGTGAAAAGTGCATTGATTTAGAAAATAAAGTTGATGACTTATCTTTTGAATTTGTCAAAGCTAATGATTCTAATTGCTTACATTCTATGCTTGTAAATGAGAATAAAATCAATGTTATTCCTCATGAAAATTCAAGCAAGGCTTATGGCAAAAATAGTTTAGAATGTAAAAATAACAAAAGGCTTAAGTTTTCCAAAGATGATTTTCAAAAGACCAAATCATCATTAAATTCAATTGTTTGCAATTTTTGTGGTCATCTAGGACATATTTCTCATTTATGCAATTATAGAAGAAATCCTTATATGAGAAATACTATGGTATGGGTTCCTAAAGACCTTAAAGGCCCTAATACTAATATTCAAGGACCCAAGATGAAGTGGGTACCAAAAAGTCCTCCTAGTGTTTCAATTATGCAGAAAATTTCTCAAAAGGATGGACAAATTGGTCAAGTGAAGAATGAATCATCAAGGGGAATGCTTCCAAAGCCCATTGGTAGATGTTTTAGTCAAAGAAGGAAGATAGCTTCAACCAAAGCCTCTCAAGTACAAAATGTGGAACTTGCAAAGTTCAAAACACCAAAAGAGAAGCAATTGGTAAGGAAAAGAGTTTCCTTGACTACCAAGGCCAAGGTATCAAAAGTTTCTACCTCTTATGCACATTCACTTGTAAAGTCAATGAATTTGAGGTATATTCCTTGTAGGCCTTAAGTGATTAATTGAATCATGTGTACTTGGTAAAATTTGAATATTATATATAGCACATGATTATATTCTTGTTACACCCTTTACTCACTACCTTGGATATTTCTTGATAATAGGGTATTCTATGATTATGGATGCTTTCTATGCTTTAAATTTTCTATATATCTCTACAAGTGATAATATGCTAGATAAGTTCACTTCTTGTTTGAAATAACACATTTGATGAAAACATCTTAGAACTTGGCATACTGGATAAATCATAAATCTAACTCTTGCTAAAAATCATAATTTTTGCTGCATAAAGTTACAATCTTCTGCATAATTTGAAGTTTTTGCATAAACATGTGTTTTGGATCAAGAACTAGTTAGTTTTTATGCTTACATGATGTTTGGAATTGTTTTGGGAAGTTTTGGAACTTATTTGAAAGCTTTGAGTTCAGTCCTTTACTTTTTGTAATCGATTACAAGACCTTTGTAATCGATTACAGAGGCTCTGCCAAGTGTTCCAAGCAAAGTCAGAGAGCCTGTAATCGATTACACATACTATGTAATCGATTACAACGTTTCCAGAACTCATGTAATCGATTACAACAACCTTGTAATCGATTACAAGGTTCCCAGAAAGTTGGTAATCGATTACACGAAACATGTAATCGATTACATGGATTCCAGAGGACTGGTAATCGATTACACACACATTGTAATCGATTACACAGGCTTTAAAAATGAGTTTCAGTGCGCAAAAAACCATATTTATTTTATTACTCACATTTTCTCTTGGTATATGCTTAATGATCAATGAAATGAAATATCTTTTACCTTTGTGAACTAATTTATTTATTTTTAATGCTTATTTGCTCATGAGTTTGGTATAATGACTAACCTCTATGGATCCAGAATTGGTGGATACCAAAGAAAGTTCTTTGAATTGTGTTGTAGGGTGACTATTTACTCAAGCATACATTGAAGTGAAATACAACTACGTCACTTGAGGTTGAAAAAATTTGAAATGGTCCAAGTTCTCCAAGAATGATGAAAATATAAAAAGAATGGCATGGAGAACCACAACATTCTCAAGGAGCCTTGAGGCATGGAAGTTGGAATCACCTACAAAAAGTCAAAGAATACACTTTTGGTGACATCAATCTCTTATCCTCTTCTATGCTTTAAATTGAATATCATGTGATATTTGGAGAAGTAGAGAGTTGTTTTTACATGCCTTACATGATCATTGTTTGCCCTAAAATGATTATATATGTTTTGATGATGATCATGTCTTTCTTGACAAACTTGAATCTTGCTTTGAAAATGCTTAAACTAAGCTTTTAGATTCAAGTGCATATGTTCTTCCTTTATTCTTATAAGAGCTAACATTACATCGTTGATAATGTGGTACATGTTTTACATTGTATATCAACCTAAATTATACTTATAAATAAGTTTAAATGATATTTGATGCTAACCCATGTTTTAGAGAACTTTTGAAATATAGTCATCAAATATTGAAATATCAAGCACATGTGGATAAATGAGAAATGTTGAAGGAAGAGGAACATGAGGAGACTTTCTTCAAGTGAAATGGAATGAAATACTCAATGGAAGAAAGTACAAACTCAAAGAACCTATAAATGAAGAACATTCTAAAGAAGCATTACTCTCTCAATAAGTATCTCTATCCCTAAGCTATTGTGGTATTCTATATGTTATGGATTGTATGATATTTGTTGATAAATTGATCTTAAATGATTTGATGTTTTCCTTACATGAGAAGTATGATTCGCATTGACAAAGTGCCTAATTGGATAATAACTTGCTAATTTTTGTCATTGCATATAGGGTGGATGATATTAGTACTATACATACTTTGATCCCTATAGCATATTTCCTCAATGTGAATGTTCGATATAAATGATTATCTTGATTTATGGTTTTTTTGTAGTATAACACCTATGAGAATCATGCTCTTGTCTTTAAAAGAATATGTGGTTTCAATATAAAACCCTTCTACCCTTCTAAAATGCTTTTGAAAATATAATGTGGTCTTACAAAATTCCTTTTGAAAGGGGGAGAAGTTTTAAAATGATTTTTGATTGATAGATTAAGAATATAATCTTTATGGTAATATGCTTACATGGTCTTGGCATGCATATTTCCCTTTATCCATCTTGTGCTTCAATGAAGGGGGAGCCTAGCTCTTGCATTGTTATTTATATCTCATAGCTTACATCCTTATTTGAAATGAAGTGTTCTATTGTTAATACTATCAACATTTCAATGAAGATCATCTCTTATTCTCTTTCCCTCTATCAATGAAAGAAGGTAAACATTCTTAAACTTCATATCTTTTGAATCTTTCATTGAGAAATACTTGATATGTGGCAAGTTGTATGATCTTTCTTTTGAAAACTTCAATTCCATGACCTTACATGGATATTTAGCAACTCCTAACAAATGATATCAAGTGGTACTTATTTATCATGTGGTATGCAAGACATTATATGCTAGACATAATTTCTTAAGCTCATTGCTATCATGTGCTAAATGTTGATGTACCAAAATATGACAAGCACTACATGAATAATCTTTTATATCTTGAAATAATGTTTGTTTCATCTCTCTTTTCTTGAATCATATGTAGAATTAAATAAAGGGAGATAGTTATGATTTGAATAACTTGAAGAAGTTTATGAGTTTTGATGATCTTACTCCTTTTGACAACACGAGTTTTATCTATAAAGGGAGCGAAAATATTATATTTTCTTCCTAAGCCTTTTTGTTGATGTCAAATAGGGGGAGTGAAAATTGGAAAGAAAAATATGATTTTATTGTTTGAAATGCTTACATGAATATCTATTCTTCTATATTGCATATTTTTCTTTGGTGATTTGTCATCATCAAAAAGGGGGAGATTGTAGCATTGTCTTTGCCTCAATAGTTTAATATGTTAAGTTTTGATGATGACAAATACAATACAAAAAGAATGATGCTTATGCTTAATAGATGTGCTTTATAGATGATGCAAATGCATCACAAAAGAATATTGATCATGTTACATATATGTGCTTAAAAGAGATATATTGGATCATGCATGATTATGTACTTTATTTAGTTATACTTCACTTAATAATCATGCAATGAGATATATGCAACATTCTTATATGCATGTTATACTAATTAGAGTTATACATTTATAAATCATGCATATTAAGATATTAAGTTATGAATTTGGACTAACTATGCTTGTTTTAAGTGAGTAATACTTTGTAGGATAGTCCAAGTATCAAGAGTAAGCATTGCAACAAGAAAGCAAAAAATCACAATCATGCTCAACTCAAGAAGAATGAGAATGATAAAGATGTTCCAAGTAATTTACAAGATTTGAAGAGAAGAAATTTGTGGAAGCTTGGATTACATCAAGAATTGATATGACAAAAGATCAAGTCCCAAGGTTCTTCAAGAATAGCTTATAAGACTTAGATCTTGTGTAAAGGTAAAAAGGAATCATACTAAGCTCAAATATGTTTCAACATCTTTAAAAGTGTTTCTTATATGTTTTAATGGCCAACAAACTGTTTTTGGAAAGTTAGTCTTGATGGTAGTTCAAACCTTTGAAAAATAGTCAAGTTTGTGTTTTGCAAAACTGACATTTAGTTACTATTTTAATCATAACTTTCAAAATACTTTGAGTTTTGTTATGAAACTTATTTCATATGAAAATAGACTCAAATATCTTTCCAATGAGTGGTCATTTGCTTTAAACGGATAAGAAATGAAGAAGTTATGACCATTTAAAGTCAGTTTTCAAAAACAATCAAGTTTGAGTTTTGAAAAGCTGACCTTTAGTCACTCTTTTAATCATAACTTTCAAAATACTTTGAGTTTTGTTGTGAAATTATTTCATTTGAAAATAGAGTCAAAGATCTTTCCAATGACTTGTCATTTGCTTTAATCGGATAAGAAATGAAGAAGTTATGACCTTTTAAAGTCAGCTTTCGAAACCAGAAATGTTGTAATCGATTACACAAATCCATGTCGACATAAACGTTGACAAGTTCCGATGTCGATTACCAGTAAGTGTGTAATCGATTACCAAGTGCCCAGAAACGTTTCTAACGACTATAAACGGCTAGTTTTCATAAAAAATCATTTCTAAACACTACCAACGGCTATTTTATGATTTGGGCTCTATATATAAGTGATATTTGTAGTATTTACATCCTAAGAAACACAAGAACACTATACTTGATCCTTGAATCATCAAAATCATATTTTGAGCTTTAAAGTGTGAATCCTTGATACTCATAGTTCTTCAATTTGTATTATCCACTCTTGAGACTAAGGCAATTAACTTTGATGTTGCAGGTTTATGAGGCAACTGTTGATTTACCTGTAATGGGTTCAAAGATTAGTGCTAGCAGAAATTGCATATTTTTTGCCAACTTCTGATGAGAAATATGGTGGTGGCAAAGGGTGAACTGTGTTGACATAGCAATATGTTAGATCTTTTTTATTATTTCAAATATTTATTTTGTTGTAAGTAAAGCAACCTACCTAGGTATTTTTTTTTTTTGGAATAGGTTGTTTGTGTAGTTTAATGAATGACATAGTACTTATAATGTGAACATAATTATATAAGGTTATGTAAATGATCAGGTAGAATCATTTTTTTGGTACATGTTAATAAGTTATCCAATGATAATTATACATGTATGAAGTATAATTATATCTTGTGGTACATGTAATGTGATGTATTTGTTTGGTTATTTTTGTTTGATTGGTAATGCCATTTGGATTTTTAAACGAATATTACCCATTCCAAGATAAGTTCAATGTCGATTACATGTGCCATCAATACCGAGGAGAAGTATTCAAAGAGTTAGCTTGGTCATGAGGTCATTACCCATTTATTTTTGAAGGCAAAAACAGTATTTCAAAAATCCAAAAGAAAATAATCATTTTCTCACTATTTCTATGCTTGTGAAAAAGGTTGGTTAATGAAGAATAAAAAAATGGTTAATGACCTGTAGAAGTTGGTTAACGGGGTAAAGGCGAGAAGGATTGCATATTTGTGCATGCGTATTAACTAACTTTCATAGGTCATTAACCACTTTTTTGTTCTTCATTAACCAACTTTGTTACTACGCTTGTGAAAAAAGTTAGTTATTGAAGAACAAAAAGGTGGTTAATTGCCTATAGAAATTGGTTAACGGGTAAAGGCTGGAAGGATTGCATATTTATGCATGCCTATTAACTAACTTTCATAGGTCATTAACCACCTTTTTGTTCTTTATTAACCAACTTTGTTTTTACGCTAGTGAAAAAAATTGGTTAATGAAGAACAAAAAGGTGGTTAATGACCTGTGAAAGTTGGTTAATAGGCATACACAAATATACAATCCTTCCAGTCTTTACCCCGTTAACCAACTTCTGCAGGTCATTAACCACCTTTTTGTTCTTCATTAACCAAATTTTTTCATAAGCATAGAAACAAAGTTAGTTAATGAGGAACGAAAAAGTGGTTAATGACTTTTGAAAGTTGGTTAATACGCATGCACAAATAATATGCAATCCTTCCAGCCTTTACCCCATCAACTAACTTTCATAGGTCCTTAACCACCTTTTTGTTCTTTATTAACTAACTTTTTTCACAAACGTAGAAACAAAGTTAGTTAATGAAGAACAAAAAAGTGGTTAATGACCTAAGAAAGTTGGTTAATAGGAATGCACAAATAATGCAGCCCTTCCGGCCTTTACCACATTAACCAACTTCTGCAGGTCATTAACCACGTTTTTGTTCTTCATTAACTAACTTTTTTCACAAGCGTAGAAACAAAGTTGGTTACTGAAGAATAAAAAAGTGGTTAATGACCTATGAAAGTTGGTTAATAGGCATGCACAAATAATGCAACCCTTCTAGCCTTTACCCTGTTAACTAACTTCTGCAGGTCATTAACCACCTTTATGTTCTTCATTAACTAACTTTTTTCACAAGCATAGAAACAAAGTTGCTTAACGAAGAACAAAAAAGTGGTTAATGACCTATGAAAGTTAGTTAATAGACATGCTCAAATATGCAACCCTTTCAGCCTTTACCCCGTTAACCAATTTTCAAAGGTCATTAACCACCTTTTTATTCTTCATTAACCAACTTTTTTCACAAGCGTAGAAACAAAGTTGGTTAATGAAGAACAAAAAAGTAGTTAATGACATATGAAAGTTAGTTAATAGGTATGCACAAATATGCAACCCTTCCAGCCTTTACCCCGTTAACCAACTCCTGCGTGTCATTAACCACCTTTTTGTTCTTCATTAACCAACCTTTTTCACAAGCGTAGAAACAAAGTTGGTTAATGAAAAATAAAAAAGTGGTTAATGACCTATGAAAGTTGGTTAATAGGCATGCACAAATATGCAACCGTTCCAGCCTTTACCCCGTTAACCAACTCCTGTAGGTTATTAACTACCTTTTTGTTCTTCATTAACCAACCTTTTTCACAAGCATAGAAATAGTGAGAAAATGATTATTTTCCTTTGGATTTTTGAAATACTGATTTTGCCTTAAAAAATGAATGGGTAATGGCCTCATGACCAATAGCACAAGATATTATTGTGCTCCATACATAACTTATAAAAATTTCGTTGGATCCCTTAGAGAAGCATAAACTCTTTGAAACTCCTCAAAGGAGGCACCTCCACCCAAAAAAGCATCATTCTACACATAAATATATGGGATAAACCTATAATCAAATTACAAAGTTCATATCCTAACATCTATTAACCATCAGTCAACCCATTACATCTGGGTGTTCTTCCTTTTCCTTAGCTGATATACAAATGGAGTTCGAGTGGACGCACTTTCCACACGCTTCCTCGATTGGAGTTTTGCTCGAGTGGCAATGTTCGATGATGGCTTATCAATGGTAACAACCTCAACATTAGCTTCAACCCGAACATTATTTCCATCTGTGTAATAACTGACCTCAGGTTAGATGTTAAAGAATTATGATATATAAGACAATTGAGGCAGTGGAAAAAAGGTTTGCACAATTACCTACATCATTCTCTAGATGTAGGCTTACCAATGATTCACCTGAAAAGGAATGTCGATTTTTAAAAATTCTCACAAAACAGATATATGCTAGATGTACCCTTAAAAAATTTACCAGAATTGTATTTGTATCATCTAAAATTACTTACTTCCCTATTCCACCATATAATAGACAACAATTTAATTTTTACTTCCAGTTCTTTATTTAAATGTTCACAAATACGTAGTTGTGCCATTAAATAACTAATTTTTTCCATTATGCATTGGATTTTTGGGGAAGTTTGACGCATTTTCAGTTCAATGGTTGAAATAGGTAACTCATATTTTAGGATCTTCTAGACTAGATACTTGGTAATATGCTACAGTCTCTTTTTTTTAACCCCTTCTCTGCAACTAGCTACTATTTCATTACCCTGGGTTTGCAAACTTGCTGCAAAATGTTATAAAGCCATTGGATTTTAAATTTCAAATCTTTGAAGGAAAAACGGGTCTTAATGATGTTCCTAGATTTCTTCTTTTCCATTTAATAACTGGTTTCAGTCAATCTAAAGTTAATTCTTTTATTCTTATAATTTGTGTTCATTGTGCGTTTGGGTGGATTATAAGCAAAACTGATGGAGAATGTAAAGCAAAGTTATCTTATTTTTGGTTTAAACCACTGAGATTGTTAAAGAGGAAGTGTGTTTCTGGGTTTCAACTGGAATAATTCAGATCTAGGTCTAATACAATAATTCATTTGAAATTGAAATAGATTTAAGATGTAAATTAAGTACCTAAAAACTATAATTCAGATTTAAACAATTTTTTAAACATACTTTTCTTATGAAGTGTCCACGTGTATCTCATCTCACGCGTCCTTTGGTTCTTTATGATAGATTTCTTACTTCTCTAACATTTTTTCTCCTAATATCGTTAATATCCTTAATTATATTCTACATGTCTCCTCAATCAAGAGACATTTTAATCTCCTTAATTTTCTTCTCAATTAAATCTCACAATTCTAAGGAAGATTTTCAGCACATAATTACAATTTTTTTATTTTTTTATATTACTTTAAAATAAATTGTTAACAATTTAAATAGTTTAAATTCATAACATATTACATATGTATAACATGTTAAAAATAAAATCTCTAAAAAATATTCTAAACACATATTAAAACTTTAAAATAAATCCTGCAATGCACAATCTACTAATTAATTTAATAATCAATATCCCATAACAAATAATAATCAATATCATTAAACATTGATATAGGTGCTCTTGCCATGCATGTTACATGAATTCTATATATTCATATGCTTATCTCATGCTTATACCGGGGTTTGACTTTTGATTATATGTTAGTAATTATTATTATGAGTTCTACCTGGGGGTAAGACAAAAAGTGCTTTGCCTTCACTCGCATTTTATTGGTATTGTTTCTTATATATTTCATTGATTTATTGTTATATCTATCCTTAAGAAATGATGGAGTGGGAGCACAAGAGTAAAGAACCTAGAAAGATGCATGCATGTGGTCATGATGCTCATGTTACTATGCTTCTCGGTGCTGCAAAGATTCTCAAAGAACATAAAAAAAAGATACAAGTGTGACTTTATATATTAGCTTCTTTATTTTCATTTCATTTCAATATAATGTTATGTTCTGGTTTATTTTTCCCCTGCCATACTTCTCTTTCTGATCTCAATTTAAATTGTGGTCACTATTCACTACTGTCCAATCCAATATGCCATCTACTCAAGAAATAGATGGCATCATAGTGTATTTTTTTAAGTTAACTTACTAATAAATTAATAGTCAGAACATAATCAAAAAATTAGAGTGAAGCAAAACCTATATACTTGATCCACCAAGCTCTATGAGATGGCAAGTCTCATAACTTCTGCACCAACCACAGAAGGAATAAGTTACTACCAAGCCATGAGCTTCTTAAAACCATTCATCAAGACAATGAAACTTTAAAATTTTGCTCAGAACAACATCATGTTAATTGATGAAACAAGACATCAAAAAACATTCTCCACTAATACAGTTGACATTTTCAGATATAATGATGCCAGAAATGGTGAATAACATCAGTCAATAAAGTTGTTGAATATGATTTCTCAGTAATCATGACTCAATAGCAAATACAAACAAATGTCTATGACTAAGAAGAAGGGTGTTTGGTGCACCAGTATTTTCACACCAAAGCACTAGATTCAATGGTAATTCATGCAATGTTTAGATCCTATTTTTTATGTTACAATTAAAAATTGTTCAATTTAAACATAGAATGTCCAAGAATATGGAAATCTTAGATTCCTAGAAATCCTACATTTCCAATTTTCCACAATGTTGGCACCCCAAACATAGGCATCAAAGATTCTAGAGTATCTCACATACTAGCGTGAAAATGCCTATGTACAATGCATCTGCATAGCTCAAAGGCAATTGGGATTTCTTAATTTCTTTTAGAAAAAATCAATAAGCTTTATATTGACACTGCTTAACAACATGCATAACAATCAACTAAGCCAATAAGTTTAAATACAAGTGTTAGAAATGCTACCTCTGGTATTACAAACTTGCAGGTGACAAAATCATGCTGGATGTACTTCTTCATTCAAACCAAGCTGTAGCTTTTGGTGCCTTGTTGCTGCTCACCTAAAATGCGTTACACACACACACATGGGTATACCAAGAGCACCTCCTTTGAAATTCAAACAAGACACACACACAAAGACAGAGCAACTACCTAGGGAGAACAAAGAAGATGATGACAACATATTTCAATAGGCAACCACACTGTGGACGAAGACGATGATGATGATGTCATTTCTCTGACGATGATGCTAACACTTCTAGGACAACGATGCTCTCCAAGTGTAAGCCAAGAGGTTCTGCGACATACTTTTGAGAGAAGTTCTAGATTGAGAATGTTCTAATTGTATGAGAAAAGGAAAAAAGAAAGCAAATGAACACTGAAGAGCGTAACAAATGGAAGGGAAATGTGGAGAGAATAGGGGAAAATTTGAGAGGGAGAAAAGGACGAGAGAAAGGGGGAAATTTGAGAGGGAGAAAGGGACGAGAGAAAGGGGGAAATTTCGGAGGAAGAAAGGAATGGGAGAAAGGGGGAAATTTGAGGGAGAAAGTGGGGACGGGAGAAATGGAGAATGAGAGGGAAATGAAAATGAAAAAGAAGAGAGAGATATTTCGTATGTACAGTAACGTCGCAAATTTACAATGTGGATATTGGTGTTTTACTATTAGCGGCAAGAATATCGCTATTGAAAATCAAATAGCCACAGGATGAAACAATAAAAGTAGAGTAGGAAAATAAAATAAGGTCACATTGTTTGTTTCCTGTATGACTTTTCACTGGCCCTGAAGGAGACATCAACAGAGAAAAGGAAATTTTCTCAAATGCCCCCACATATCACGTGCAAAATAACCAAAATCACATGCCACCAGTTTTCAACGAAAAAAAAAGCAAAATGTGTTGTTTTGGTGAAGCTGTTTTAGCAATAGTAACGTGTACTGTAGCATATAAGGTTCAGTAGTTGTATATTGTATAGATTGCTTCTGGCCACATGCGATTTTTCTAGGACAACATTATCAATTAATTAAGTGACAAATTTAATAATCTGGCTTAAAATGTTCTTTTATTTTAAACAACCATATCAATTTGTAGTATACTTACGGCGAGTGCTATTGTGCACTCTGCCAAGTTTGGGTGTATCATACACTCAAACTTTTACCTGTAACATGTTTTTTTTTTTTACAAGTTGCTTCTTTTTTTATATATATTTTGTTTTTTTTTTCAGGTCATTATTGGCTACCGTCGTTGGACAATCTCTAGCCACCGCCGGCAACTGCCGCCTGCCAATCTCTGGCCACCGCCACTGGCCAATATCCAACGACTGCTGCCGGCCAACCTCCGGTTGATTACTATTCACTTTTTAAAATTACACAACTGTGTAAATAATACTCGTTGAAATTATATCAATCTTTTTTTTCATAATAATAATAATATACCGAAATTTTTTTTTCTTAAAACTATAATCGTTGAAAAATCTTATAAATTTTAACTTAATATTTATACAATTATACAACCTAAAAAAATTAGAGGTAAATTTTTCTAAAACTATAAGCTTATTTGTTGAAAAATCTTATAAATTTTAACTGATAATACTTATACAGTTATATAATTTAAAAAAATTTGGAGGTATCTAATAATAGCTGACAAGTAATGTACAATGATCTGCCAACCAACGATAGTGGTGGTGATAGTATGTAAAAAAATATAAAATTAAAAAAAATGAAAACCTAAAAAAAAAAAAAACTTGCTCAAGCAAATTTCTTATAATTAATCTAAGTCATAAATTTATTTTATGAATAAATTAATAATTTAAATTTAATAATATATCATACATCTTCTTTTAAAAAGGTATATATTAGACACTACCGTATACTTATCAGATGACTCTCTTTTAGTTATCTCTTTGTCAAATAACTTTCTTTGTGAATTTTATGCCATAAATATATTATCGGTCAATGTATATAATTGCTTATGGCTGGCTACATGTGATTTTTCTAGGACCGCATTATCAATTAATTAAGTGTCAAATTTAATAATCTGGCTTAAAGTGTTCTTTTAAACAACCTTATCAATTTGTATTATACTTACGAGATCACTCTCTTTTAGTTGTATCTTTATCAAATAACTTGCTTTGTGAATTTTTACCCACTGTTTTGAATAAGAGAAATATTAGTAATATATTTATTTAAATATTTCTTTTAAGATTTATTTTAATATTAGTTTAAAAATAAATATTATTAATATTTTTTTCATAATAATTTTTTTAAATATATAAAATAGATCAATAATAAAAATATTAAAAAAATATTTATAAGAGTGCGTTATTAATATTTTTTCAATAAAAAAGTCCAGCCATTGTGTCGCCGCGTATGTCTCATTTTATCTGACCAATCCTTGACGTGTGCGTGTCCCTGTTTTTTAAATCTCTCATGTCAAACCTTTTATTCATTTTCCTTTAGTTCAGTAGTATTTCCAATTTGTTAGTTTTTTAAGTGATATGAACTCTCTGGCTAATCTGTGGTTTAAGTTTAATCTTGAGATATTATATTCTATGATAACTGAGATCAAAGGCTTCATAAAATAAAAGTTTGCTGCAGTATTTGGCTATTAGTTTCAAGTCCAAGTTTGATTCAAATAATTCAAGCCAGCGATGCTTCTTCCCCCCCTCCTCTTGAAGTTCACACAAAGATATTTCGGTTTATATTTTCCTTTATAGCTACTTAGGTTAGTTTTAGAGTGAGCAATATCAAATTGAGTTGAGACATGTGATTTAACTTTTTTCTTATAGCTGTGACATGTGGTATAGTTGTCAGTTTGATCTCCTCTATGCTCAATATTGGATGACCACGTACAGAACCATTCATTTCCCCTACGCTTTGAATCAAATAATAAGACTCCAGAAATTTGATGCAGCCTGTAATCCCAAAAAATCAATTCATTCTAAGCCGTGTGATCTTCTAATTTGCTTATTGCTACTGAAGTCTTAAGTCGTAGGTTTAGAATGTAATCTTCTTCTTCTTCTTCTTCTTCTTCTTCTTCTTCTTTTTTTTTTTTGGAATTGAGGTTTAGAATGTAGTTCTATTTTGCCATTTAGTATGCTATTTGTCAATGTGTACATTTTCTTGTTGCCAAATGTAATTTTCTGAGCCAACCATATTATAATTAATTTTGAAATCTACATTTAATCTTTTTAAATATTCGACAAACCGATTAATTTTTTATTATTCTACTTATGAGATTGCTCTCTTTCTGTTGTCTCTTCGTTAAAATACTTACTTTGCGAAATTTCAAAAGCTCTATTAAAAAAATTGTCAGGAGATATCAGTATTGTATTCCATTTTCCTTTAATATAGAGTTGCTTGAAATTGTCTTTATTTCACGATTTATGATCAAGTCTTACCTCTTTCCTTTCTTTGTTACAATGACGACACATTCGTTTGAACTTATAGCTTGTTGTTAACTATCTAAATCCCTACCACTCCTAGTGGCTTATGATTAAGTCTTATATATAGTTTTAAAAGAAGTTCCTGTTTCTGTTCTTTTTTTTTTTTTTTTCTAGTGTTTCTGAAGTTGCTGCATGATAGGGACTCTCTTTGATATTGTAGAAACTGGGAATTAACTCAGAAACTAGATGGACACCCGAGCAAAATTTGTTACAATCATTATCTGGATAGAGATGAAGTTTCAAGTTGGCTAAATTGTATATTCTCTAGAACAAAATAAGTAAATATGATTGTATCCAATATGATAAAGCTTGTTGAAATAACGTGGATAACTAACTTGGAAATATGTAATCCAAAAAATTATAATAGTAAGTGTTAAAGTAATTTAGAATTTAGAAAGTCATACATGGAACTACTAAGATATACCAAAAAAAACAAATTTATATAGCATTAATACTCAACTCTCTGCGTAAAAAAAGTAATTGAAGAACAAATGACAATATGTTCTTAAATAATATAATGGAAAAAGTGATACTTGATGTTGCCTCTCCAACAGCAACGTAAGTATTAGGCATTGCACTTGGATGCAACCAGCCCATTCGTACACAATATAACACCAACTTGAAGTGCTTGATACGCCATTTTAATTGGAAAATGGCTATGGAATACTCCTTGAATTGGGTTTCATGGAAGATCGGAAGTAGCGGTGTCGAGACTTACATATCTGGACCTTAGAGAAGTGAGACCAATTTCATGCTCAATTATGCCTTTTGAAAATAGTACAAAGACTTGACTTATTGTTCTTTATAATCTTAAACTACTTCAAAACTGCACTTCACTATCTGAATCTTCTCTTGGTCTTGAAGGCTTGTTAAACCGTCTACATGGAGCAAGTCAGAATGGAACTACTAAGAAAACTTGTCTGCTTCGTAATGAAATTTAAAAAATCGCAATTGAAAGGTCCAGAGTCCAGACTTTGGAAGTGTAGTGGGCCTTTGCAGTTGAAAATATTGGAAAAAAAAAGGAGAAAAACGGAGCACTTAATGAAGTTAAAGGAGTTTGGAAATAAGATAAGGTTAAGAAATGATCAAGGTTGTCATTTTAAGCAGTTAGTGTTTACAAAAGTGGAATACCCCAAAAACAACAATATTGAAGGAGGGAATGTAACAATTCCTTTGCATTCGTGGCATTTGATTATGGAAAAGTGATGGTGAGAATGGGGAAAAGGAAAGGCAAAGAGAATAAGTTGGTTGCTCTAGTAAGTCATAACTTGACAAGGAGAAAAGAATGGAATGAAAGAGAAGGTGCCAACAATTCAATTAAGATGAGGTGGCAAAAGGAGAAAACAAAGAGTTGATGTCACAATTGATTAGAGAACAAAAATGTTAACATGACAGCGCTACTGGCTACGCTTCAGAAATTATATATTGTAAATAGATAGATTACATAAACTGAAATAAGAAAGAAACAGAAATAGAAAAGTACAAAGAGTAGGCTAGCTCTTCGAGGGCCAAGCTTCCTCCCAAATTCCAATCCTCAACTAAATTGTTGCCTACCCGTCTCCCCCACTTTATCTTCACATTTATCTCCTTTCTTCTTTAAGAAAATGCCACCCTCACTTCCTCTCCCCCAGCTACTGCCACGTGTCTAGGCAGTTACGAGAAAATCTCCTATGCATATTCCCTTTTACTTTGCCTTTCTCATGCACGTGAGTCATTAACTCACGACCTTTTCCTTTATTTCTTATCACGTAGTCTTTAGTACTAGGAGGGTATATATCAAAATTCCCTCCAAAAAATTCACCTCGTTCTTAATGTGAAAGATTGGGTAAGGGTTTTGTAGCAACTGAAAGTAGCTTCCACTAGAGTCTCATTGTTGGAACCCTAAACAAATCTCATTTGCCTTGCTAACAGACTGGACTTACGGAGTTGATAATTGTTGCTACAGAGCCACGAAAAATAATGTGTCATCCAGAAACCTCCTCTATAAATGACATCATTTGCTCCATTCTCTCTGCAAAGGAACTAAGGGTGCGTTTGGTTTCGTTGTTTCCTATTTTCATTTTCATAAAAATAGAAAATAAGAAAGAAAATGTGTTTTGAAGATATTTTCGTTTTTAGTTTTTAGGAAATGAAGTCCATATTTCCGAAAAATTTGGAAACGCCAAATCCGTGTTTCCAATTTAGAGGTAGTGGCATTTTTGCAATTTTAACCAAATCTTTCTTCCATCTTTCTTATTTTATTTCTATCTTCCCGCACCCATTCCCCCTGATCATTTCCTGCGAATTGTTCTTCTTCTTCCATCACCATCTTCTTCCTCCAAGTTGCAGCTCCTTCTTCCTGTACACATCCCCTATTCCCAATACCACAAAGTCCTCACACTAGTTACAGCTTCACCGAACCTCCAACACGTGTGTCATTGCCACCATCAAATGCCACTGAACTGTCATCCCACAGCTATCAAATCATCATCACCGCTAAGCCCCACGCCACCTCCTTTGCACCACCACTGCTCACCACCACAACACTGTCACTCAGTCGCCGTTGAGCCACCATAGCTAAACTACATTGAGCACATCGCCTAGGACACCACCGAAAACATCTACAACCTCGTCTGGTCTGAGTCCCACATCTCCCTCCCCATATGCTCCTTCCACGAGCACTCCCGTTAGCTCCACTCCGCTAACTACAACCCTGATAAATACTATTTTTGTATATTAGTAATCCTTCATAATTAACATTTTAGATTTTTCATGTACTTAATTGATTAGTTTTGACCACCATTTATAAGTTTGAGATCAAATTAGATTTAATTGTATTTCTTAACATTGTAGTAATTTTATATTGTTTTCGTATTTTGAGCATAACTTGAGTTCTAGACATTTAAAAATTATGAAATTTACTTTATAAGAAAGTTGAGAGAAAGATATACAACTTTGATGAAGAACTCGAAGACTGAATCAGATGTCTAGTTAGTCAAATTGTGCCATGAAGTTAGAATGGACATGTTGTCGTTGAAATCTGGACGATGTACAAAGATTAGGCCTTAATTCGGGTTGTAGGATGTCATTTGGAGCTGAAACTAGTGTCATTTGAAAGCTAAGACATAGATCTTCAATTCTTATGAAACCACTTATAAAAAATGTGACGTTTTGATGATGTTTTCACTTTTTCAAGTCGACTAACAGGTTTTGAAAGCTGTTAAGAATATTTTAGACATAACTCTATCATCTTAAGCCCAAATTATGCAAATTAGGTGTTCAATTAAAGTTAAGAGGAAGATGATTAATCCTAAGCTGCAGCAGCATCCACCACAAAATAGTTATTTAAGTAGCAGTAGCCATCACGAAAAAAAACTCTGAACTTTCTCTTTTCACCTTCCCTCTTGCTCTCCTCTCCCTCTCATCTCTTCTTACTTCTCTTTTATGTTTCTACTCTTTTACATTCTATACTTTTACCTTTTTTGTTTTGTGCTCTCCATTCATGAAGAGTTAAAGATTTGTAATCAATCCTAGGGATTGAAACACTTTTGATGTTTAATTTGAGACTTTGTGATAAATGTTTACATTCATGTTGCTAATTAAATTTCTCTCATCCTTCTCTTGATTTTGTTGCATCTTCACTGAGTGCTTAACTCAGTTTGGGTGTTCATGTGATGGTTGTTTAACTATCACGTGTTTGCAGAAACTAGATAGTTCATCAAAAGTGTTTGATGTATTTAGCATGAATTCTGGAATGAGGTTGATTTAGGGTTAAATGAATGCTTAATCTATTTTTGTTGATTGACCAAATCCTAGGTGCTTACTTAGTAGAGAATTCATGCTTAGATGAGGATTTCACATGAGATTAGGCAATGCACCAAAGGTGTTTGATGAATTGCCTAACTTGGTTGAATGCTGAGTTTTAGGTTGATTTAGCATTGGATGAATGCTAACTTCATCTAACGTTGATTAATCGAATGCTAGATGCTTATCTAGTAGAGCATACTAAGAATCTGGTTAATATATGAATGAGTTCATAGTGGTTAAGGATGGATTAAACTCAAGAGTTGTTAATTCCCTTAGATTAATTGTTTTTCCTCATTCTGTTTACAATATTTTACAACATTTTGATTACTGTCTTTTAATTACTCTTGCAAACCAAACCCCTTGTTACACCACATACTACAAGTTTTTATGAATCAATTAACAAATATCATCTAATTTGGTAGCCTCGACAGCTATCAAACCCCCTTCGTCGCGAATCCTTCCTTAAATCTGTGGTTCCTATTATAATGCTGAATGGCCATGGGTACGCTATAAGGAAGGTGAAGTTCTTGCAGTAAGGAACATGATGGAGTCTTGCTCTTATGACATGATGGTTTGCGTGTGGGATTTCATGGTGGAAGATATGCTGGTGAGTAGGGATGATCATTACATTGAGCTTGCGGTTGGGGTGGATATGAGTGTGTTGGTGGAGGGGATTATGGCAAGTACTGGTTGTGATTAGCTTAGAACATGGGTTTAATGAAACAAGAAGGTTAAGAAATGATGGCCTCCATAGCTTGGACCATGGGTTTGATGAAACAAGGAAATAGAAAATGAAAATAACACTATATTCCAAAGCAAACAAGTTTTCAAATATAGAAAACATTAAAAATGAAAATATTTTTTTAAAAATGAAAATAGGAAATATTTCTTGAAACCAAACACCACCTAAGTGCTCCATTCGCCAAGCCCAATTCTCTTTCCCCCAATTCTTTGTTTATGAAATTGCGTTAATAGCCCAGACAAAGGTTGTGTAGATTGAAAATAAACAGGCCTTTATCTTCAGTATATTCTTAGAATCAAGAGTCTACTTTAACTCTAAACAAAGATACGGGGATAAAACTTATGGATGAATACGTCCACACAACACTACAGGCAGCCTCCTTACATCTTCAAATAAATCACAAAATGTCTTAATTAGAAGGAGAGAAACAATAAATTTAGAACCAATTTTAGTGTCTTCGTAACCTGCAGTGAGATGTCCATCCTCACTTAAAATGTTTGTGAAATTCACCCCAAAGAAACTAATGGTCCTCAAAGCTTTGCTACCAATATCAACATCAATATTTATTATTGTCCCGTTCATTATCCAAAAATTGCCTCCAATGTGGAGAAATAGACAATTCACAAATGTGTCTAGGTCCATATTTTTCTCGATGTCCAAATGCAACAAGTCTAAGAACAAACCCAATAGGAACAACGTAAACCTCTCGCTTAAGAACATTACCACCTCCATTTTGGTGTCCAATTTTGCCTAATGAAATTTGCATTATTTGTGGGTGCACTGAACCTTCATATAGAATTCCCACATATATTAGAGCTATCGATTGCAGGAAGGTTAGAAGCTACAACTCAGGATAAGAAGATGGGTGTCAAACTAGAAGGTCCCCCAGCAAAACATTTCAAAAGAACAAGCTGTTGGTGTATACCCTAGAGGCCGATACATTTTGTCTGTATTTACATACATTGTATTATGTTATTTTTTAATATACGAGACATTTCATTTATTGTTTTCTTTTTGATAAACATAATAAAGTCCTTAGAATAGTAAGTTTGATGCCATAGGACATCAAATGAATGACTTGATCGTGAGATCCTATTAGATAAAATACTATTCTTAAATGTCCCTGGTCAAGTATTATTGTTAATTAGGACAACAATAATGCATTGAGACTAGTATGTGCGCAGACTGATGGCCACATCTCACGGGTCATGGATATGATATATCAAGTCTTCACATGGGTACATATTAAAGTAATAATATACTGGACAGAACTGCCATGAGAACTACGTGAGTGTCATAAGCGATTCTCATAGTGAGAATGGTGTATGCGGTCCTTTGACCTGAAATCACTACAATTCCTACATAAGTAGTTGTGTTTTAATTCTGTTAAACGTCATCTGTAACAATCGCTGAAGGGATGTGAGTGACCTAGATGAGAATTGTCCATCCTACATAACAGGAGCGATATCTTTAAGCCCCCTGATTAAGTGAGACTGCAAAATGCATGGCCATGCTCAAATGAGTAAATATGAGTTATCGATCTCATTTGTTGTTGTTAAGTCTACTCGGGTATCAAGAAACGAAGGATTGAACTATACAAGGGTGACACATTCTATGCCTTGTGTTCAATCTAGATATCTGGACAAAGGGACTAAACTACACAGTAACATTGATCATAAAAAGGTTAAGTTAAATTACTGACATTCTCATTACTTAGGTAGTAGTGATGTGTTGCTAGATACTATTTACTGTTTATAATATTAAAATGAGATTTTAATATTACTACCAACGTCATGAGAACCTGCAGGGTCACATACTTAGAACAGACTAAATTAGAGTAATAAGGATCTAAGTTGGACTCGGATTCAATTGTGGGTCAGACTCATAATAGATGAGTCTAGGGTTGCACTACTTACCTTGCTGCTGCTTTCATTCACTTAAAGTAGTCAACTATTATAAATAACACTGCTAAGGGGCCATCAAGGCACGCATTTCAAACCTTGGCCGCACTTGACAGAAATAGTGAGTGAGAGAGTGACAAGTTTCTTCTCTTCTCTTCATAGCTAGCACTGTGTGAGAGAGGCATGACTCTTATTTGTGGACGTTGGATGTTCATGAGTCTGTTCGTGTGGATATCATAGAGACATTGTCGCTGTTACGGTGTTGGTGATTCACGCTACTTGTTTTGATCACGCTTTAAGAGGTAAACAATTTTAAAAACTTGGATTATGGCTTTTTCACTTGGATCCTTGGTGGGAATTTTGTTTTTCTACTGTGTGGTGTATTTGCGATTCCTAACCGTGGCATCAGAGACACTTGCGAAACCATGATTCAATTTTTCTATTT